>CM055432.1:10610302-11810302 GCA_029228465.1 Salix viminalis
TCGTTGCTAGAACGCATTGTGCTTATCAATTGAACCTTCTTGAGTTTTGTCCTCTCAGATATCGCAGCAACTTTAGGGTATTCTTCTCCACCGTCGCAGTTGTTTTTTTTCTTTAAACACGAAACACGTCGAATTTTATGCTTTATAAGCATCTAATCCAGACAAATTATATGTATTTTCCTTGAATTTTCCCGAAAAAGAAACTTGGATTCTTCCATGTTCTTGCATGACACATAGCAAATGCATGCATGTTCCCAATGTCATAACCCAATTTTGGGTTATTCCCCAAATCCACTAAAAAATAACAAAAGTAAAATAGAAAGGTGTTGATGTCGGCAGAAAAATCAAGATGGAAATTTTAGATATTTTCGAGAGCTCGATCATATCTCTTTTGCCCAAAAAATGAAGGAAAATACAGATTCAAGGCTAAAGTAATTTATTATGGATTAAATATGCATAAAAATTAAGTCAAAAGACGTAATTACATTTTTATGGGCCAATGTGATTTAATTGTTGATCAATTTAAAGTGTAATTATGTTTAGAGTTTAATTGAAAATCCAATTGAAAGATTTAATTAAGCACAAGGACTTAATTATACTTTAAATGGATCAAATTAATGCTATTAAGGGCTTAATTTATGAGAAATTAAGTTTGGAAGCTTAATCTGGGTTGAATTGATAAGATCAGAATTTTCGAAAATAAAATATTTTTGGGTAAAATCAGAAGCCAAACTGAAGAGACAAACATCGTTCTTTCCGTCAAAAAACTCTTTTTGTAACAACCCATTTTTATCAATCTATTTTAAATTATTAAACAAAAACTTACCTGCCGAGGCCTTACTGGAAGCCATGTTGCACCCATGCCGGCAACCATGTCTGCCACCCACTCCTGCAACACACCATCTCCTGGACAACACTCCCATACCTGCAAAAGTCTATAAAAAGAGAGCAAATTTTAAGAGCAAGGAGGAGGATGAAATTAACACCGGGGGAGGATGGTTACACTCAAGAGACCATCATTAACGGGAAGAACACAAAATACAAACACATGCATACAGAGAGAATTTGCATAAAAAAGCACACGGACAACGAGCACTGGGAATTTGTAGGGACGTCATGACTAAAAACTTGCACACGATAGTCACCCCTCTATATCCCTAAGCTCTTCTTCTCCACCTTCGGCAGAACACCAGCACTGGTGTCCCTCTCTCTCTCCCTTACATAGTTGACTCTCTCTCTATAAAACCAGTAGTAGCCACAACCGCAATAACCAGCCACAAGGACCCTCTTTCTCTCCTTCCTTAGCATCGACAACCTCACCGTGACCTCCAGCAGCTCCCTTGCAGGGTCAACCTTCTTCTCCAGCACCGGCAATGAAGCAGCAGGAACGACTCCAGCACTAACCGGTAGCGTCCAACGCCTCTCTTGGTCACCACAAGCCACTGTTTTCGACGTCATCACAACAGGGAGAATCACCTCGACCTCCTCTACCTGGTGGCAGTGGCACGTAAGCCTCTCCTCACCATCGGTCACCCTCCATTTTATTATTCACGTTACGTGAACGTAGTGAATAATTCACTTGTGAATAGTGCGACAACTTTTATATATATACTAGCTATATTGTCCGCTCGTTGCCGCGGACATTATTGTGTATATAATTTAACATAATTAAATCAATAATGAAATTAAGTACAGTTTATTGCGCAAACATAGATTACATCTTTTAGAATGTAGATATTACGTTATGAAAGATCACAAAAGAGCGCGAACTAACATTTTCAAAACCAGAGCAAAATATTTCAATAAGGAAAAAAAATTTAACCACAAAATCATTATTGTGCAAATAATTAAATTATAATTATTATTATTATTATTATTATTATTATGTTAGTAATGAAAGGAAAAAAAATAAATGAAAGACTAAACATATCCTAGAAACTTTAACAAAAGATAAGAGAAAAAATAAGAAAAAATAAAAATTATCATTGCTATTATTGTAAAAACAATAAAAAATATCAAATTCTCTGGAGGGAAAAAATTATTACAAAAGAGTAAGCAAGAAAAACAATTAAATTATTATTATTATTATTATTATTATTATTATTATTATTATTATTATTATTATTATTATTATTATTATTATTATTATTATTATTATTATTATTATTATTATTATTATTGTGTTAATAATGAATGAAAAACCAGAAATAAATGAAGGACCAAAAAAATTCTAATAATATGAACAAAAGATGAAAACAAAATAAAAATTATCATTGCTATTAATTATAATAATCTAACTTGAAAATATATATATAAACCAATAAAAAACTAAAAGATAGAGCAAATAAAAAAAATATTATAGATGATAAAACAGAAATAAAAATTAATAGCTGAAAAAAATCATTTACTCAAAAAAATTTAAAAAATATATGTTCAACGTTGCGGGTTATAATTTTTATAGGATTTGCTGGATCAAAATTAAAATATAATATTTATATATGCAAAATTCAATATAATAAAATAGATCAACACACCCTATTATCACAATAGCAAAATTAAAGCCTTAAAATCTAAAATTACAATTGTTTTTACTATTAAAACAATAAAAATTATGAAATTATCCTGAAAGAAAACACTCAAAAACATTAAAAAAAGAGTAACCAAGAGAAACAATTAAATTATTATTATTACCATTATTATGCTAATAATGAAAAAAATAAATAAATGAAAGATTAAAAACATCCTAGAAATTTTAAGAAAAGATTAAAAAAACAAAAAGAAAAAACTATCATTGCTATTACAGTCAAAACAATAAAAATTATCAAATTATCCGGAGGAAAAAAAAACATTAACAAAAGAGTAAGCAAGAAAAACAATTAAATTATTATTATTATTATTATTATTATTATTATTATTATCAATATTAATAATAATATTATAATTATTATTATTATTATTGTTATTATTATTATTATTATTATTATTATTATTATTATTATTATTATTATTATTATTATTATTATTATTATTATTATTATTATTATGTTAATAATGAAAGAAACAAAAATAAATGAAAGACTAAAAATATCATAGAAACTTTAACAAAAGATAAAAAAAAAATATCATTGTTATTACTAGAAAAAAACAACAAAAGAGTAAGAGAGAAAAAATATTATTATTATTATTATTATTATTATTATTATTATTATTATTATTATTATTATTACTGTGTTAAATACACTTATATAAACATGGACAAAAGTTACACTCAGAACAAAAACTTAAAGCATAGATGCATAAATACCAATAAAAAATAAACATTAAAAAAAGAACATATGAATTAATATCAAATAGAAAATTAAAAGAATAAGAAAAAAAATGAAAAATGACATATATAAAATTAATTCCAATTGAAGGATAAAATTGAAAAAAATAATAATTGGAGGAGCAAAAATTAAATAATGATCAAATGCTGTCATTCTATAAAAAAAATTAGAAGAAGAGGGACTGAAATCAAACTTTGTATATATTACCAATTGCAATTGGAGGATCAGATTAAAGAAAGCAAAACTTCGGTACCGGAAAAATTGAAGGAACCAAAAAGAAACCGAAAATCTAAACTATAGGGACCGAATTAAAATTGCTTTATATAATTAGTTTTAATTGAAGGGCACAATTGAAAACAATCAAACTTTCAATTAAAGAAATCAGGCAGAAAATCGAAATCAAAATCTCAGGGACCAAAATTAACTTACCACAAACATGAGGGACCGGACCTGACATTGGGCCCGCATGAGAGAGAAAAGCAACAACCGCCATAAAACCGGCCACCGCCGCTTACACGGGCATCTACGATGGGAACGCGCCGCGACGGTAGACAGAGCACCTGGAGGCTTACCGTAATCACCGGCGGCGACCAATTTTTTACCGCCGCATTGACCCGCACGCGCCGCCTAAAGGGTGGGTTGGCGTTGAGGGCCGCTGTCGCGTCCTGACGACGCGCCAACGGTTTAGACGGAAATATAATAAAAAAAATAGGCTAATTACCAAGCCACCCCTGACCAAACCCAGATCTACGAAAAAACCGAGGGGGAAAGGACGCCCGTGTCCCCCGCTATCGTGGCAGTTTTTTTTTATCGCTACCGAGGGGTTTTTTTAGTCCGTGCACTCGACGATCGAAGGAGGGAAAACCGACAGCCCCTCGCCCCTCGTGGCACTATTTTGTCGTTTTCGAGGGGTTGATTCGTGATTACACTGTGCACATTGCGGTTGCATAAAAAAAAAGCCAAAAACCGAAAACACCCTCATTAAATAAATACAACACGCCTGACGCAGACACCCGTGTTCGTCACGACACTGCCACAATCCACAGTGAATTGTGAGAGGGTGCACAGTGCATAATCCCACACCTTTTAGCTGTTTTGTAATATATATATATATATATATATATATATATATATATATATATATATTACTTGAGATATAAAACGCGTAGGTTTTTCACTGTATATGCATGCACTGTAGCATGTGAGTGTTTCTACTGTGGATTGTAATAGTGTATTTTTGGGTCGGTTCAATTTTCGGTTTGGTCGGTTTGCCGGTTTTCCGATTTTTTTATAATTTTTTGCACAGTGAAATAACGCTTTTAGCCCTCGAAAAAGACAAAAAAACTGGTTATGGGTGGAGGGGCTCCGCGGTAATTACATAATTTCGGACCGCACCGGTCAGGTCTTCCTATCTTTTCATTATTTTATATTTTCCCAGAAATGGCTAATTACGGATATGGGCCCTAATAAGACAAAATAGCTAACTTAGGCACAGGGCTACACCGGTAATTGACCATGCTTTTTTTTTCTTTTTTTTCTTTTTATTGTCAGCGCTTGTGATCACACGCGGCCGACAGTATTCCACCCCATGCCCTCTTTGAGTGGCGCGTGCGTGGTGATGGAGTCGCCAGAGATTAGCTACCGGCGTCTCACCCGATGCGCCGCCGTCTGGTCTTCCTCCCGGTGCGGCGCGTGTTTTCCGCCGACGTCCGTTGACGCGGCGGCGGCCGGTTAAAGCCGTTGTAGCCGTTTCTCTCCCTCCTGCACGTCAAAGTGCAGGAGAGTCCCCCGGGTTTTATGCCTTTTCCTTTTGGTCCCTGTACTTTTAATTTTGTTTATGGTCCTTATTTTTGTTATATAATTTTGATTTAGTTCGATTGGGTCATTCGATTAAAATTTATTGGATGAGCAATTTTCACTTCTATCCTCCTTCTTTTAATTTATGGATTGGGTTTAAATAACTCAATAAATTTGGTACAACAGTTTCAATTTTTTCAATTTTGTCCTTTGATTGAAATTGATAATAAATTTGAGTTTCATTTCGGTCCTTATACTTTTAATTTTTTTTCGGTACATTTAATTTCATTTTGGTCCTTATACTTTTAATTTTGGATTTTAATCCCTTTATATTTGATTTTCCTTTCAGGCCTTATACTTTTAATGTTTTTTTTAATCCCTTGATTCCTTTTTATGATTTAAATTTTCTTAAAGTTTTTATGGTTTTTTCAGTCTTTCATTTATTTTATTTTTTTCATTATTAACAAAATAATAATAATAATAATAATAATAATAATTTAATTTTTTTTCTTGCTCACTCTTTTGTTAATGTTTTTTAGTTTTTTCTTCCTCGAGAAAATTTGATAAATTTTATTGTTTTGGCAGTGATAGCAACGATAGTTTTTGTTTTTGTTTTATTCTTTTGTTAGATCTTTTGTTGAAGTTCTTAGGATTTTTTTTCCTTCCATTTTTTCCGTTTCATTATGAACACAAAAATAAAATAAATAAATAAATGATGATGATGATGATGATGATGATGATGATGATGATGATGATGATGATGATGATAATAATAATAATAATAATAATAATTTAATTGTTTTTCTTGCTTACTCTTTTGTTAATGTTTTTGAGGTTTTTTTTTCCCTCAGAACAATTTGATAGTTTTTATTGTGTTAACAGTGATAACAATGATAATTTTTAATTTTTATTGTATTTTTTTGTTTGATCTTTTTTTGTTGTTTTTACAATTTTTTTAATCTTTCATTCATTTATTTATTCTTTCATGATAATAATGACAATAATATCATCATCATCAACAACAATAACAACAACAACAACAATAATAATATTTTAATTGTTTTTCTTGCTTGCTATTTTGTTCATGCTTTTATTTTTTTCCCTCGGTATAATTTGATAATTTTTATTGTTTTGATAGTAACAGCAATAATCATTTTACATGTTAAGACTCTGATGTTGTTATTGTTATAATATTTTAAATTAATATTGCTTCCTTTTCCCCTTTATTTTTTTGATAATTATTTTTATTTGCTCTTTGTTTTAAATGATTTTTATAATTTTACTATCTGCACAATAATGATTTTTGTGATTAATTTTTTTTTCTTATAAAAATATTTTACTCTTTTTTTTAATGTTAGTTCGCGATCTTTTGTGATCTTTTATAACGCAATACCTACATTCTAAAAGATGTAATTTATGCTTGCGTAACAAACTGTACTTAAAATTTTATACATTTTATATCATAATCTATAACTTTTATTTAGTTATATCATATAAATTTATAGTTGTGGATTTAATTATGTTAAATTATATACACAAGAATGCCCGCGGCAACGCGCAGGGGCATTTGGCTAGTGTGTGTGTGTGTGTGTGTGTATATATATATATTTCTTTATGTTTGCTTTTTAGGACAACGCAATTAGTTGGGTCAGACCTAGCCCGATTTTTAAAAAAAATATATAAAAAAATTGCATTAAAAAAATATATTGTTTTCGTGCACACGGCCAAATTTCAAGTGTTTTTCAAGCGTTTTTCAAGCATATTTTTTTTGTAAAACAAATATTGTATCTTTCTCATATTTTGAACAAAAATTTGATATGGTAATCAGTTTATAATTATCCATTGGAATTTTGCCAAAATATAAAAAAAATAACAATTATTTTGTTTTAGCTATCGTGGTGTAAAATTACAGTGTAAAGTACATTCGCCAATAGTTAAAAACGGGATTTTCAAAATGCGGTATAAAATTACATTGTAAACTACACCCGTAGAAGAAAAAAGTTTTTAACTGCGGTGTAAAATTATATTGTAAAGTACACTTGTGGAAAAAAAATGGTTTTTGAAAATGTCGTATAAAAAAAAGTTTTTAACTGCGGTGTAAAATTATATTATAAAGTACACGTTAAAAAAAAAGGGTTTTGGAAAATGTAGTGTAAAAAAAAAACTTAAAAAAGCAATCAAACAGCAATGCAATCTGTCTTAGGGAGGGTGCATTGGGGGTGATGCGTCTTTCCTTGTAGACCAGTAGGTTTTCTAGTGATCGTAATACTAGGTGGCAACTTCTGATAATTATAGTTATAATTTTTACGACTATCAAACACACCACTTTCACCGCGCGCCGTTCTCTCCAATCTAGGGATAGCGAGACGTGAAGCGTGAAAAATATCGTCGCGACACCTTTTACACACACACACACACATACAAGTTGAAGAGTGAAGTTAATTAACAGCTTAGCCCTATTTCATATTTTATCTAGAAGTACAAATTTCTCAAAGCGGAGCTCTAATTAATCACTTTTTCTAAAAAAGAAATTTGATGTCAAATATGTTTTACGACCCATTAATTTGCGCTCCGCTAGAAAGATTTTTTTTTTTGTTTCATTTCAATATATATAATTTTTTGTTTTGTATTTCGGTTCTTATTCTTTTACTTTTTAGTTTAGTTTTTATCCCTTTATTTTTTTTGTGCGTGTGGGATAGTTAATTTTTTTGTTTTTATTTTTATATTTATACTCTTAGTTTTGACTTTTAATTTTTATTGTTATGTATCTTTGTATTATAAGAAACTTACATTAAAAAAACATAGTAAATTTAGCTTCGGTGGCGTGAAATAAGAGTGAAACTCTCGCTTATGCATATATAATGAATCTTTTGTTGTTAATGATTTGTTATCCCTTTTCATATGTTTTGTCTATGTGCAACTTGATATATTTTTAGTTTAAAATGATTTTTATTTCAAAAGAAATTAAATTTTTATTTTTTATTTTTTAAGATTTATTTTTCATATTATTATATTAAAAGTATTTCAGAACACAGAAATTAAATTAATTTGAGATTTTTTTTATAAAAAAACTTAGTTTATTTTTTTATATATTTTTAGACGTTAATATTAAATAAATATCAAAATATATAATTATCTCACATATTTTTAAGAAAACAAACCTTAAAAATAATCAAAAGTTTTTTAAGTTGATTATTTCGCTCCAATGTATAATATCATAAAAACAAATCTAGGACCATAAACATTTTCTTACATGTTAAAAGATTTAGTTCTGGCTGAGGCGAAACACAAAGCAAGTGACTTATATGTTTTTTTATTGTAGATAATTTAGCCTAATGTTTCCACCTATTTTGTCTACGTGTGACTTTGTATATTTTCTGTTTACGTGGTATTATATCTGAAATATCATACATAAAAAAACCTCAAAAGTCATTTTTTAACAAAAACAATATCAACTAATGAATTATGTCAATTATTATTCTCATTGTTATTATCATGATTGTTAAATTGTTACAATTATTATAGTTGTCATTATAACCATTATTGTAAATAATTAATATTCTAATTATTATTGACAATACTATCATTGTCATTATTACGACAATAATCATTATGATAATCAACATTGTTATTTTTTACTAATATAATTAAAATTATAATTAGTATTATTAATTGTATTTGTTATTATTGGCATTTTTTATATTATTTTAATGAATTATTGTTATTATTACCATGAAAGCCATACCTACCATAAGCACTATAACCATTACAATAAATTACAAATGTTATTATCATTATGATTAACAATGTCACTATTATATCATGATTATAAAACCTAAAATTATTATTATTATTATTAGTACTAAAACAGTAAAACTTATCATATTACCCCGAGGAATAAAAAAAACCTAAAAACTTTAACAAAAGAGCAAGCAAGAAAAAAAAAACTAAAATTATTATTATTATTGTGTAAATAATGGGGAAAAATTATCTCAAAGAAAAAAAATTGTTTTTAACAAAAGAGCAAATAAAAAATAAAATAAATGACAAAACAAAAATAAATATTATTAGTTTTTAAAAAAATCATTTGACTGCAAGAATAAATAAAAATAATAAAAAACAAAAAAAAGAACAAAGGGAAAAAAATAAGAAATATCAATTTTCAAATGATCGCAAATACAAATTAAAATTTAAGGACTAAAGTAAAACAAATACAACCCAACAAAGAGAAAATAATAAAAATTAAAGCAAAAACTAAAAGCATATACATATAAATATGGATAAAAATAAGGACTATTTTAGAATGTATATAAAAAATAAAAGAATTAAAATAAAAAAATGAAAAGTATAAGAGCCAAAATGAAAACAAAATATATGATCAATTTCAATCGAAGGATAAAAGTAAAAAAATCCAAACTTCTATACAGAAAATATTAAGAGATTTAAAACCAATTTCAAAATTAAAAGAATAAGCATCGAAATGAAGCCGAAATATATAATCAGGATCATACAAAACAACCAAAAGAGTAGGGACAGAAATTGAGACACTATAAACAAAGGGCAGTTTCATGTAATTTAGCTTGCAGGAGAGAGAAAAGAGGCAAAAAATATCAACCGAGCACCGTCACGTCTCTAGCCACTATGGGTCACTGTGCACACCACCATAAGGAAGAGGAAATGACAGCGCCTCTAGTGAGATGCCGATGGATATTTTTCACCTTCAAAAGACGTCGCACGCGCTTCCTGAAGGGAGCGTAATGAAAAAAATCGTCGGCGCGTTTGGTTGACGCGCTAACAATATTATGTATAAAAAATAATAAAAATTATAAAATTTTATAAACACCCCTACAACCAACTCTTTAATTTTTTTTCTAAGGGAATATCTATAATTATATTATTTCAAAAATTATGAAATTCCAGAAACCCCCCCTCTGGCAACTCTTGATTTTTATCTTATTTGATGATAGTATGATTATTTTACTATGCACAGAAATGTAAAAAATAAAAATATTCCCGGATAGACAACTATTTGTTGACTGCTGTCACGGGTAACATAATATTTTTACCCTGGAAAAAATACTAGGAAAAGATGAAAACACCCCCAAACATTCTGGTAATGTCAACCGGTCTCTTGGAAAAGTCGACAATACCCCTAATTCGAAGTGTCATAACCCAATTTTGGGTTATTCCCCAAAACTACCCGAAAATAACAAAAAAATAAAATAAAAAGGGTTGGTGTCGAGTAGGAAAATCAAGGTGAAATTTTGGATGTTTTCGAGAGCTCGATCGTACCTTTTTGTGCCCAATATGAAGGAAATTGCAGATCTAAGGCTAAAGTAATTTATTATCGGATAAATCTGCGTAAAAATTAAGTCGAAGGACATGATTATATTTTATGGGTCAGTTTGATTTAATCGTTGGGTGATTTAAAATTATAATTATGTTTGAGAATTAATTTGGGGTCCAATCGAAAGATTTAATTAAGTGCAAGGATTTGATTATATTTTAAATTGGCCAAATTAATTTTATTAAGGGCTTAATCGATGAGAAACCAAGTAGTTGAATTTAATTCGGAATCAATTGATGAGATTGGAATTTTTGGAGACTGATTTGAATTTTTCCAAGTCAATTATGTGAAATCGGGGGCCGAATTGAATGAATTAAGAGTCTAATAGTTAATTGGGGGTTAAATCACGCAAATTAGAAAGCAAGGACCAAAATAAAAAAGGCGCGTAAAGCTAAGGTTACTCTCGAAATTTTAACGTGGATGCAATTGCACAAAATCAAAAGTTTAAAGCCAATTGAGGGTTCGATTAGAAGAATTATAAATTTAGAGGGCCAAATCACTTTTCACCTTCCTAAATATTTCAGAATTTGTTTAGGCGTGCCCTGCACTGCATTTACCAGCACATGCAGCAGTCACTGTTCAGGCATGCACCACTAACACCCTAGCTCCTGGAATCAATTTACCAGCATTGGTCAGGCATGCACTGCATGAAGTTCTTAGGCGTTGGCAACCCTTCACTGCACGCCATGGGCAGATGAAGGGTTGCCTCTCATGGCTATAAATACCTGAAGAGAGGGGCAGAGCAGGCGGGAGTAAAAAAAAAAGAAACAGAGAGGAGACAGGAGAAGAGGAGTTGCAGCGAAGGGAGAACTGAGAGAAACAGAGGACCAGCCCGAGGTGGGTGAGCATACAGCCCACCCATAATAATAATAAAAAAATAATAATAAAAATACATAATTTGCAAAAAATATTTTTATAAAAAATATATGTTGTTTTCTTGCATACGGCCAATACACTAGCGTATTTTAAAAATTCTTTTTCTTTCGAAAAAATATATATTATCTTGGAGTTTTTGAAGAGAAAATGTGTTTTGGCATGGATTTCGCAAATAAAAAATCATTTCTTGCATTTTGAGATTTAACAACATGTTTGTAAAAATTCAAAGGGTATTGGCCAATATTTCAAAAATATAAAAATCTTATTTTTGGGAATTTATTATTCACTGTCGGTGTTTGGATAAATAAATCCTATGGGGTTAATATCCAAAATATTCGGCGGGAATGATATGCTATTATTCACTGTCGGTGTTTGGATAAATAAATCCTAAGGGGTTAATATCCAAAATATTCGGCAGAGTAATATCCCATCACCACTTAACCAACATATGCTTTGAAAGATTAAAACCATAACAAATCATAAGCAAACCAAAACACCAAGCAGCTTACCTGAGGTAGGGCGTACTAGGAGTGCTAAAACATTCCCTTTACGCAACCAGTTCCTTACCCTAGAATCTCTGAAAGACCAAGTTTAGATTTCCTAGTAGCCATAATACTAGATGGGGACTCCATTTTTCATGAAAATAAAGATGATACCCCAACATTGAATCCCCTGCACACGGGGAGGTCGTCACGACGCCGCGCTCTCGCGATGGGGTGCGACGCCAAGGATAAAATTAAGGTGCACTAAGAGATAAAATAGTAATCACACTATTACAATCCATAATATTTTATATTTAATGCTACATTAAATTCACGGCTTGATTTAACTTATTTCTTAATGTTCTGAAGTGAAACAACGGCTTAAATTTCCTATCTCTTTTAACATGGGGAATATGCAGAGCAAATCATTATATTCAATTAAATAACACTTATACTCCAAAATCCTCCAATTTTCATTATATGTTAAATTTCCGATGAACAGGGTCAAAATCATCGAATTAAAATCTCTAAAATTCTCTCATTTTTTGTTGCATCTAAGTGGTCATAAATGTAAATCCTGAGAAATATATATAGATGTAAATTATAAATTAAATAAATTTAAAAAAGAAATAAGAATTCATGTATTTAGAATTTTTAGATATATTATTAAGATAAAATATTTGAGATATTATAATTTTTAACTCAAAATGAATTAGAGTTAGTTTTAAGGTAAGAAAATAAATTAAAGAAAAAATAAAATTAGATTTATAATATCATTATATCTTCCATTTTATCTTCCAAAACCATCATTACATCCTCCTTTGTCAATTGCTCGTTACATAATTTCAAAATATTTGAGATGTTTTGTTTGATAACTTTTTCCACTTTATCTTCCAAAATCCATCATTACATCCTCCTTTGTCAATTGCTCGTTGCATAATTTCCTACGAAGATATTATAATTAATCCACTAAGTTTTTTTTTTTTTTTTTTTGAAAAGACGTGGTTCTTTCTTTAAATGCTTTGCTGTTACAATTCAATCACCAGCCAGGGGAGCAATCTTCAAAAAATGTTTTTGGCCCTTCAGGGTCACTGATCATCACTATCTTTTGGTTCTGACTTTATAATTTATGATTCTGGAAAAGCATTAATTAAGTAGCACCCGAACTATTCAATAACAATTCATAAGAGCTCTTAACAAGTCAAGCTCTTTAATTGGTGACCAACAACTATCGCATATTTGACCCTCCAAATTATCATTCAAAACAAAATAGCTGATTCGTGCAAGAAAGAGACTGTGATAATATTTATCTTAGTAGTTCAAAAATATTTTTAAAATAATATATATGTTTTAATTTTAAATTATAATAATATCAAAAATGATTTTTTTAAATATATTATTTAAAAATAAAAAAGCACTTTAAAATCGAACCTAGTTGCTCAAGTCTTCTACACTCTCTATATAAATGGCATCATCACAAATATTTATTCTCTGTAACTATCCCATCAATTCTCTTCTCCACTCCTTTTGTTGCTACCTGGATATTTACTCTTACTCATGGAGAACAAAACAGGCTCAAAACCCCATGTAGTTCTGTTAGCCAGCATTGGAATGGGCCACCTAATCCCGATTCTCGAACTCGGCAAACGGCTATCCACACACCACAACCTCGACGTTACCATATTTGTTGTTGCGTCTCAGTCTTCCGCGGCGGAATCCCAAATTCTCCAATCAGCCATGACTGAAAACCTCTGTGAAATCGTTGAACTTCCACCGGTTAATATCTCCGGGCTTGTCAGTCCTGATGCTGCTATTTTTACTCAGATTTGTGTTATCATGCGTGCAATCAAGCCAGCTCTTCGGTCTGCTATATCTGGCTTATCATTTCATCCCGCGGCCTTAATCGTTGACTTATTTGGAAGTGAAGCTATGATGGTGGCTGATGAATTTGAAATGCCCAAGTATGTATATTTTCCTTCGAATGCATGGTTGCTAGCACTAACCGTATATATTCCAACACTTGATAAGGTCGTGCAAGGAGAATATGTTGATCAAAAGGAGCCGTTGAAAATCCCTGGGTGCAAAGCGATCCGACCGGAAGATGTGGTTGACCCCATGGTAGACCGCACCAACCAACAGTACCTGGAGTACGTTGGCATGGGCATTGATATCCCGAAATGTGACGGGATTTTGCTGAACATATGGGATGACATGCAACCCAAAACATTGGAAGCATTGAGAGATGAGGAGCTCTTGGGTCAGCTTTGTAAGGTTCCGGTTTACCCGATTGGACCATTAACGAGGCCGCTCAAACCACTTGATTCTAGGAGTGGCGAGTTATTTCCTTGGTTGGATAAGCAACCCAGTGACTCTGTCATCTATGTATCCTTCGGAAGTGGTGGAACTCTGTCCTTGGAGCAAATGGTCGAGCTAGCTTGGGGTCTTGAGCTAAGTCAACAGAGATTTATCTGGGTGGTACGCGCACCTTCAAGAAAAACAGGAGATGGATGTTTTTTCACTGCAGGGAGCGGCGAGGCTAACAGCATGGCAAGCTACTTTCCTGAAGGTTTCTTAGATCGAATTCGAGAAGTGGGTTTGCTGATTGAAGACTGGGCTCCTCAAGTGGAAATCTTGAGCCATCCATCAGTGGGAGGCTTTATATCTCACTGTGGATGGAATTCGACCCTGGAGACCATCACCAACGGAGTGCCAATTATTGCATGGCCACTATACGCCGAGCAACGGATGAACGCTGCTCTGCTAACCGAAGAGCTTGGTGTGGCCGTGCGACCGAACATTTTGGCATCGGAGGGAGTGGTAGGGAGGAAAGAGATAGAGATGATGATTAGAACAATTACGGTGGATAAAGAAGCGACGCACATAAGAAACAGGGTGAAAAAACTCAAATACAATGCAGCAAAGAGTTTATCGGAGGGTGGTTCCTCTTATAATGCGTTGTCTCTGGTGGCCAAAAAGCTTGAGCTACAATGGAAAACCATGCATGGGGTGAATGCATCGTGAAGCGGTTGATATTTTGTTGTTTTTATTTTCACGAGTGATTGCATATGTTCTCTGAACAAGTTAATAATCATGTATGAAAAAGTGTGAACGCCTTGATTTCTTTTAACTTCAACTCTTTTCAAGTTTTTGAATTATATAATAAAGATGCTGTTTTTTTTTTTTTTTAAATCCCATTTAAAAAAAAAGTTTGAATCCAAAATCTTTTAGCGTAATAGTCTACTATGATTCCATGCAAAAATAAGTATTTATAAGAAGATTAACATTATCTTATTATTATTATTTTAAATAGGATATTAGGCAAATTATATGCAACTCGACTAAATCTTCAGGTTCTTTTGCTTGTACACAGAAATTTGGACACAAAAACAAGTTAAGTCACTAGTTTTTATACTAAGAGACCTGACCTTAAGAGAATATAGTTAGTATGATTCTAACATTGAACTTTAAAAAAAAAAAATACTTCTTAAGTTCAATATTTTTATCACTAGGCTAATCTCTTTATTGTCTAAACAAATTTTAGCTAAAATTTACAGGGACACATTGAATTGAAACAGCTGCAGGTTAAATAATATTGAAGTAGAATTGCAAGTGAGGTCTTGGCCTAGCGGTTGAAGGGACTTGTTTCCTTCCTCTGCACCAGGATTCAAGTCCCACCATGCACGCTTGTCACCCCGCGGTGCCTTACATGCTTACTGAGTTTGCAGGATGTCCAGTGAGTCCGGGAATTAGTTGTGGTGCGTGTAAGCTGGCCCGGACACCCCGGTTATAAAAAACAAATATTGAAGTAGAATCGGTATTTTGAAGACCAAACAGAAACTCAGGTGAAAGAGATGGAGAGGGGTAGGATTGAAAGATCTAAAAATCTAGTGGTAAAGATAATGAGGAAGGTTTAATTTATGAACGAGTTTACTTGCTCAGAAGGCCCTTTATTGCTAATTTATAAAATAAAAGTGAAAGCAATCGGCCTGCCGCCTTCATACGCTTCTAATACATAATGGGTATGGTTCTTATCAAACTGGGCTTCTGATTTTAGATTGGATTTTACGTTAATTTAAAAGAAGAAGGTGTTGGTGCTATGGATATTTGTTTTAAATTAAGAAACAAAGAGATAATGTTTGTTTAACCTGCAGGCTGCAGCTGTCCTGTTTATTTTATATGCTTTAATTTGTTTGATCTTAAAGGTTAGTTTCCGTTGCTATGATGACAATGATTTTGTGTTTTGGTTGTTTTTCTTTATGTAATTAGATCTAATATTACATAATATGGTTCATGGGTGTTGAAAGTGCATGAGCTTGAGTCTTAAAAGATATTTTTGTCAAGTTTAATTTGTTTTGTTTTTTGTTCTTTTTTGGGTTTGTTTTCGGGTTAACTCCATTGGAATAACTCAATGTGGTCAAACTAGTTGCGTCAACCGCTCATGTTGATTTAGTTGGGTCAACCCGGTCGAGTTGTTCTAGTGTTTAGGCCTTTTTTTTTTTTTGGATTTTAACGATGTGTTTGACAAACACTCTGTAGAGTCTATTTAGGTAGTTTTGTTTTTAAGATAAAAAATGGTTTTGCCAAACATGGCGTTACACAAATTATAATAAAATAATATTTTTTTGTGTTGCAAACAACCAAATGCCTAAAAAATAAATCTTTTTTTTAATCTAAAATAAGTTTATTTTTTTCGGGTTTGTATATGCCTAAAGATCTTAATAATGAGCTCATTAAATTCTCGAGCATTCAACCAATATTTTTTTTTAAAATCAATTAGTCTTCTCTTAATTCATGAGAATTAATAGTAAATATTCTTATATAAATACTGAACATACAAATAGACTAATATTTAATATATTAGAAATTGACCAAAACTATTTTCAAAGTTATTTTTGCACATTCACTAATTTTTTAATTAGAAGTACTTTTTTTGTCACAAAGATTAAAAACCCATCCATTATAGGTGAAACTTGTGAAGGAACCTATAAGGATGGTTTTTTAGATAAGAAATCATTTGGGTACACGAGCCCATAACATTTTTGGAAAACCTGATTTACTCATAAGAATAAATTCTAAGCCAAAATTATCGCTAGTAAACCACAAAATTCTTTTTTAATCATATTAACATTTCGTTTCAAAAGTATTTTTGAAGAAAATAATTATTTTATCTTTTAATTTAAATTAAAAATAATTGATTTTTAAATCATTTTAATGCACTGATATCAAAAATAATTTTTAAAAATAAAATAAAATTATTTTGATACTTTTCTGATAAAAAACATTTTGAAAAGCAAATTCAACCCTACTACCAAATTATACATATATATAAAACATGTTGTGATTTTCCTGTAGCACCATTTCACTGTAGCGCGTGACTCATGTGCACTGTGGACTCGCAATTTGTCCAGTGCTTCGCGAGTGTATGTCTATCTTATTTTTTTGTCTTTTCCGCATGTGAACAGTGCATTAACGAATATAACCCTCATAAAAGACAAAATAGTGCATAGTGGCAAGGACTCTCTCGGGTTTTCTCATGTTTTTTGCACAATTCGCAGACGAAAAAATCCCTCGAAACTGACAAAATAGCAAACAGTAATCGGGGGCAGGTGTGTACTTTCCCCTTCGGTATTTTCATAAATACCAGTAGGGTCAGGGGTCTAGAAGTCATTAACCATTATTTTAATATTTTTTCCCGAGGGACAGCTGGCGCGTCGCACGGGCGCGCCAGCGGCGTTCCACGCTGATGCGCCACTTTGGCGGCTCGTGCGGTGTCTTAACGCCGTCAAAAATTAACTTCCGCCATACCGGACGATGCGTCGGGAGGTCCTCTTTCTTCCCTCTCGGCGTGTTCTGGTAATAGATCTCCCGATAAGCGGCGGCGGACGGGTTTTCTTCGACCATCCCTTTTCTCTCTCCTGCCGCCCCCAACGTCAGCTCCGGTCCCTGGTGTTTGTGTGAAATTTAATTTGGTCCCTGATGTTTTGATTTCGTTTTTATTACTGATTTATTTAAATTAAAGTTTTATTGTTTTTAATTGTGCCCTTCAATTAAAACTGAATATATAAGAAAGGTTTATTTCAGTCCTTATACTTTTGATTTTGGATTTATTTTTTATTCCTTCAATTATTCCGGTATGGATATTTTGATTTCTTTGATTTGGTCCTCCAATTGAAATTGCTAATATATACAAAGTTTGATTTCAGTCCCTCTTCTTCTAATTTCTTTTAAAATGACAGTAATTATCATTATTTAATTTTTGTTTCTCCAATTGTTTTTTTTTCAATTTTATCCTTTAATTGGAAATAATTTTATATATGTTATTTTTCATTTCAGTCCTTATTCTTTTAATTTTTTATTTTATATTAATTTATTTTATTTTTTTAATAATGTTCATTTTTTATTTCATATTAAATTATTGTTTTATTGATATTTGATGTTAATTCATTTGTTATTTTGTAATTGTTTTTTATAAAATAATTTGACTATTTATGCAATGATCATGATAATTATAGTTGTTGTTTTTTTTCTTTTTCATACAAAAAACTTTTACTTTCATTTAATGATTTTTCAGGACAATTTAATTATTGAGATTGTTTTGACAGTATATTGATAATAATTTTAACTGCTATAGTAATGATAATAACAAAAACATAAGGATAGATTTTCAATTTATGTATTCAACTTTTTGTTGATAGAAAATTAACTATTTATTGTTTTATAAAAATATTTTGCTTTTTTTTTTCATGGCAATTTAATTATTCTAATTGTTTTGGCAGTAATGTTAGTAATAATTTTAGATTTTATAGCAATGATGATGGCAATAACGTCAGGATGAATTTTCAATCTATGTTTTCGTCTTTTTGTTGATAGAAAATTAACAACTTATTTTTTTATTTTATTATTATAGGTATTTACACAATTTATATTTTATTTTTGTTTGATTTAAATTGAATTATAAAATGAACTAATCTTAATACAGTGAACTTAATAATTCAGATATCCGAGTTTTCTTGCTTTTTTAATGATGATGATAAATTTATGCTGATTATTTCGTTTGAAACTACTAAACAAATAAATTTATATCGATTTTAAATTCATATATTTTATAGAAAACTTGCACTTGACATGAATTCTGCACGGATTTATTATTTTAGCTAAATTTATATTATAATTAAAAAAATACACACAATTAATATTTTTTATATTAAAAAAATATTGTGCCGCCCGCGGCGAAGCGCGGGGGCATTGTCTAGTAGACTCTAAGGCCTTGTTTGTTTCAAGGAAACTGAATTCCAGGAATTCAGTTTCCTCACTTTCCAGTGTTTGGCAACACTTTGGAAAGTTAGTCAAAGGAAACTCTTTTCCCCACCTTTCCGGTCAACATAATAAAAGCATTAAAACTGAGGAAAGTGTTTTCCTTTACATAAGTAAAGGAAAACACTTTCCTTTACTTTCCCTTCTCCTTCTTTCCCTTATTTCTCTTCACATCCAGAACCGTCTCTCATCCCTTCCCTTTCCCTTCTCCTTCTTTCCCTCATTTCTCTTCACAACCAGAACCGTCTCTCATCTCTTTCCCTCTCTGTCGCCTAACCTCTCGCCTGAAACCCAGGTCGTCCCTCGCCTCCTCTGTCCCTCGCCTCCTCTGTCCCTCTGTGTCGTCTCTCGCCTCCCTCTCCAGTCCCTCATCTCTTTCCCTCATCTCTTTGCATCCTTTTCTAGCAAACCCAGAGCACCCTCTCGCCTCCCTCTCAGTCCCTCATCTCTGCTTGCAAAACCCTCAGCACCCTCTCGTCTCTCACCTCCTCTCGCCTCCCTCTCGGTCCCTCATCTCTGCTGTATAGTTAATCAGATAAGATGGTAAGAATGAATTGAGATTGTGTGTTATATTGTTGCTTTGTGATTAGGGTTTAATGTGTAACAATTTGTGATTTCAGTCAGGGAGGAAAGAAACAGTATTGGATTTGGCTAAGTTCGTGGACAAGGGTGTTCAAGTCAAGCTCACTGGTGGTAGACAAGGTCCCCAATTTTTTTTTTTACTTTCCTGCTGCTTCTTTTTCTAGATGTAGATTTTATGAATATGGATTTCTGGATTATGATTTGTTGTTGCATTGTTTGGGGTGATTGGGTTAAAGATGAGAGGACGTGTAGTGTATTTACTTAAACCTAGTGTGATATGCACTACTGTAATCTTTGATTTTTCACAACTTGGGTATAAAGGGCCATAGAAGATCCCTATTCATTGAATTTTAGAAACCGAATTTGTTTCTTTTACGTAGTAGGAAGGCAGGTGACTATATGGACAATGGAAGGACCTTTTCAACACAGGAAATCACTTTACAATTTTTAGGGGATAATATTTGATCTTTACAGATGATTACTTTTTTGCAATTGGAGATCTGCTAGCCTTTATTTTCTGTTTGTAGATTTTATGATTTTAGGTTTTGAATTAGAAGATTTGGGAAGGGGGTTCATCCTTGGTCATGAGAACACAGCATATTGTTTGATGCGTGAGAGAGTACTTAAGTTCCTTGTGGATATTTTGTATAAATCACATGGAAATTCAGGCAGATATGCTAGCTATTATTGCTTGTTCCTCGTAAAGGAATACAACCTTTTAATGCGGGTCTAAACCGACCTCAGAGAAAATTCATAATCCTAAATCAATTAGTCCAGAAAATACAAAATCTAAAAGGAAGCTAAGAACCCAAAACTAAACAGAGAAATAATGAAAATTGATTAAAAAAAATCATCTTCCAAGCTTAATTCTAGACCTTCCCGATCTCGGTTAGTTAAATTAGAGCTTGCATATGCTCATGCCTTCTGCAAGTAGTTAGTATATATCACACTAATTGACTTTATTCTAAATAACTATGCAAGTTTTACACCTTAAGATTAAATCATACACAGAGTGATCAGCTTTTCTTATCATTTTAAGGGTTTATAAGAAGATCAACCAGAAGGATTTTCAACCATTTTACTCCAATATATAGGTTTTACTTGATTACTAATTGAAAAAGGGCTCGAATTTAATGTTAGAATCGAGAGTTACTGAACGATATATATGAGTTTTATTTGATTACTAATCAAAAGAGGGTTCGAGTTTTAGGTACAGATGATCATCACCTCAATATTTATTGTTCAATAACTCTCGATTTTAACATCAGCAGGAGTGATTCTGAGGAAGTAGGCTGACTGTATTAATTTCTCATTTTTTCAGGAGCTATTATCGATGCACGTATCAAGGGTGCGACGTGAAGAAGCAAGTCCAGCGCCTAACCAAAGACGAAGGTGTTGTGGTGACCACTTACGAAGGAATGCACACCCATCCTATCAAGAAGCCAAATGATAATTTTGAGCATATCCTAAGCCAGATGCAAGTTTACACTCCCTTCTGATCAAGTGATCATCCAAGAGTAGGGTTTATTAAAATCATGTGTGCTTAATTTGTAGCAAATATATAAAATATATATATAGATATATCAAGAAGTAGTGTATTTTCAATATGGTAATAAGGCAGGCTGGATTCAAATATCAAGTAATGACTGGAGAGCAAGCAAACTCAAAACTATGCTCTTTAGCTGGCTAAAGTGTTGTAATCCGTCAGTTTCTTTACTTTTCCCTTTCTTTCACATTTGTAGGATTGTATGATGTAAATAATAATTCAGCTAAGGTTCAATAAGAGAATCGAAATTGCTCATCGCGCAACTATTATCTTAATCTCCTTCCTTTATCTTCTCCCTCGTTTTCTTTTCTTTTATTTCCTTTCTGCAATGATTTCGGGATTTTAATTAATACAAGTAAACACTAACACTAGTACTCATTCTCTTACAACCTTTTTAAAAATAGTGTATTTTAGCAATTTTAGAATGAAGTGGATCGTTCTCCCGTGAAAAACAACCTAATTTAATCTGTCAAACTCATTACTTGATTTATAAAACTAGGATAACCTCAAAGAAAGTAAAAAAGAAGAAGAGTAAACTCAAGTTTACTTTCTAAACCCGTGACCCACGCTATAGGACTCAAATAACACTGTAAAAAAACTTAAATAAATTAAGAAGATTAATTTTTTAACAAACTCATTGTTGAAAGATAAAGTTGAAAACAAATCAATATAAAACAGGATGCAATATGGTCCTTATTTTTATAATTGCTATTTGCTTTTTTCTTATCATTTTTTTATTGAAATTTTTTATCTATCAAATTTGGTCCTCATTTTTTTTATTGTTACTTATTTTATTTGAAATAATTTATGAAATGTTAATTATTATTATTTTAATTTATTCACCTTTCATTTTTTTTTAATTTTTTAGATTTGATTTCTATTATTTTGATTATTATTTATTTTATTTGAGATAATTTATGAAATTATATATTTTTTTCAATTTCATTCTCATTCAACTTTTTAATTTTTTAGATTTGTTCTTCATTATTCTAATAAACTTGAAAAAAAAAATTAATTTATTAATAAATTATTTTCCAGTTCATTTTCCATAACACAAACAAACACTGGAAAGTGTTTTCCAGTTCATTTTCCATAATACTGCCAAACATCGGAATTCATTTTTCAGGAATTCACTTTTCCCGGAATTCACTTTCCAAAAAGAAACCACTTTCCAGGAAACAAACGGGGCCTAAAATCACACAAAACAGCTTATCCGAGCGTGCTTTTACACAATCATTTCTTTATTTTGTATAAGCATACTACGATTAAGCGGAAACAAAAAAAAAAAAGCAACCAAAATAGTCTTAGAAAAATATATTTGAAAAGTAAAATGGTTGGCAAACTTGAGTTATAAATTCATATTTTTATTTATCTAAAAATAAAGAAAATAAAATTTGCCTCTTAAATTTTTTTATATTAAATCCAAATAAACATGAGATTTGAAAATAAATATATAAAATTAGATCAAACAATCTTTCTTGAACCTAGTTAGAAGATTCATGGTCGTCGGATAGGCAACAATGCCGGCTACTGGAGGGAAAAAGGACATCAGGAATTTCTCAGAAACAACTAATAAAAGTATCTGCCAGTCATTCATATAATTTACTTGAAACGTGTCTTTATCTGATTGGATAAATCCCAATGCTATAACTTTTAGAAACATGGACTGTTTCTTGTGGATAAAAACTTTGTTGCAGCCAACCGGTCACCTCTTCTTTTTCTTAAAGACTTGTTCTTGAAAAAAACAATGGAAAATGAAGTTTTCATTAGAGAGAGATATTTTTTTTTTTTACTTTATATTTTAATTCAAGATAATTGTTTCTATTTTTATATTATTTTTCTTAATTTTTATCCAACAAACCATGTACCAATAAGAAAACAGATTTTTTTTAATTTAAACAAAAAAAGAAGAGTCTTGACTGTATTTTTAAAATTTAAATAAGAAAAATATAAAAGTTACCCAAGTCAATAAGTCAAATATTTACATGTATATCTATATTTGTTTTTTACAGTGAAGTTAAATATATTGTTTTAGCTTTTTAATTAACATTAACAACTTTGACTTGTTAATTTGTATATTTTCATTTTTTTATGAAATGAAAATATTGTTTTTATAATTCTTAATCACAAATTTGAATAATACAAAAAAAATACTCACAAAACGAGATTTTTTTAATAATATAAATTAACTTGAAATCTTTTCCCATCTTAGCTAGTGTCGGCTAAACAGCTGGCCCAAAATAAAATATATGGGTTTGCCCTTGGGACCAGTAAATCTTATTTATTTATTCTCTAGAGTAAAATAAACAGCTATTATAAATAGAAGTTATACATATATATAGAGATGACGCAGCTCGATTCATTTTCATCAACAATTATTTTTTCATTTATTAAATTAAATACGTATTTAAAAAGGATAGAATAAACAACTGTACGAGTAATTAAGAACCCCCCAGTTTGTGCAATTCTATATCATCACTGTCTATTGTTTTTTCTAAATTCTTCCCTTCTCTCTAGCAGTATAAGTGTTTATATATATATATATATATATGAGAATGATTGATAGTACAAGAGGCTGTTTTACATTATAAATTCTGGGTTGACCTTAAAAACTTAAATTAATGTTTTTATTATTATGATTTTGTTATTATAGTATTAAATATAAAAAAAATTAAATACATTTCACCAAACATACACTTAGCTTAGCTTAGCTGGCAATCTCTTGGGTATAATATAAAAGGCGACGATGAAAATTCCAAAATTTAGTTTCTGCACTGTAATACAAGGTAATGATTAAATTAAAGAATTTTGCGAGAGTGTGATTAATATTTCTTTTTAAAATATTTTTTTATAAATATATAATGATATTTTTTATTTTTTAAATTTTTTTTAATATTAGAAGATCAAAATAATTGAAAAACATCAAAAAAATATTAATTTAAAGAAAAAATATAAATAATCTTTTTTTTAATTTTTATTTATTCACAGGGTGAGCCGGCCACTGTAAAATTCACAAATACAAAAAATATTTTGAACCCGGCAACTAATTAACAAATAAAGATTTACGGAAAACACGGTGGAATGCTTTTCAACTTCGGTTCCTCAAAATTTTCGCTTTTCATTTTGACTATAAGACTTTATTTGTTTTCAATTATATCCTTATAAATTATACAAAAAAATGTTTAATTTGCTATCTGTTTTGATTTGTATGCTCTCATAATTTCAATTTTTTGTTAAATATTTTAATGTTTAATTAGAGATCAATTTTATAAAAAAATAATTATATGTTATATTTTAAAATAAAATTAAAAGATAAAGATCTAACATTGACATTTATAAAAATAATAATTCATGTGGTCGTTGTCAAATGACATGGACATGTTCAATTTGGTCCATAACATTTCACTTTTTTCACACTCAATCCCTATTATTTAAGACTTTTCAAGTTGACATTTTAATTATTTAACTTTGTTATATTTCTCAAATAATATTATAGATTATTATGATAATATTAACAATTATTTTTGAATAGATATCTATGAGCCCAATATTTATTTTCTTGAAAGATTCCTCATATCATTTAATGTATATAAAATATTATTTATTTTTCATTGTACATTTTATATAGATTTTAGATTTTTTAAATGATTTGTTAATTTGTTTTATGAAATGCAAATATTACTTTGTACAATTCTTAATTAAAAAAATGAATAAAACAAAAAATATATTCATAATACAAGAGATTTAGCTTTTATTATGTTATAAATTTACTTGAAATCTTACCTAGCTCTATAAACAGCTAGGCCAAAATAAAATATATAGGTTTGACCTTGGGACCACTGAAACACAACAAAGCTCCGGGTTCCAGTTAGATTCCGTAAATCATATTTATTTATTCTATAGAAAAAAATAAACAGCTATTATAAATAAAAGCAATATATATATATATATATATATATATATATATAGATGACGCAGCTCGATTCATTTTCAACAGCAATTATTTTTTTAATTTATTAAATTAAATAAGTATTTAAAAAGGATAGAGACGACATCTGTACGAGTAATTAAGATGCTCCTAGTTTGTGCAATTCAATATCGTCACTGTCAATTGTTTTTTCTAAATTCTCTCTCTCTAATATAGTATTTTACATTATGAGTTAAAAAATGCGAGTTTGACGTTAAATTTATGTTTTTTTTTATTGTTTTGATATTCAAATATTAAAATAAAATAAATTATTTTAGCATATGTTTTTTAAAAATACATGGCACCGGAACACACCTCGCTGACAAGGTCATGGACTTGTCAGCGAGGCCATCGTGTCGTGGGGCTTCACGATGATAGTATCATAACCGCCCTAGCTACGTGGGGCAAAACTAATGGCTATAAGAGATGGTCATCACAGCGAGATGGGTGATAGTATCATAGCCGCCGTAGCTACGTGGGGCTAGACTATCAATGATATTACTGCCATGTGCTGTGATTCGAGAACGATTAAATTAAACCGGAACGGTTTGACATCACATGCACGAACCATTAGATAAAAATAAAATAAAAGGGTTTAAAATGTTTGGCGGCTAGACTCTCACAGAACATGATGTGATGGTTGTGCAGATTTTTTTATTATAATTCATTCGTATTTGAAGTTTTGTTTAATCCTAAGTAAAGGATAATTACATCTGGTTTTTTAGTAATTTGAAAGAAGAGTAACTAAATAAAAAAACAAACAAACATGAAAGACGTTTCCATGAAAAATATACTTATCTTCTTGATTTTTAAGAATAACACGATGTATACATTCTAGGTTCTTTTAAATTTTTTAAGAGATCACTTTTAATATATAAGTTTATTTGTGTTATTTTTTAGTTCTTAGTTAGAGAGTGGAGAGAGAGAGTTAAGATGAAAAGAGAGAGAAAGTCATCGTTTACTTCATTTCTAGCCACCAAATGGTTATTATTTAGATAATGAGATACTTTATTATTTATTTAGAGTCATGATGTTGCATGAAAAAGCAGATCTGATTTAAAAAATTAAAACTAAATTGATTTGTTTTGAGATTTTATAACTATTTTTTAGGTATTTGAAGTTGATGGAATAATTTGTATATGTTATAAACATGTTGATGAGTAAAATAGTTGAGAATTGATTTCTAGATAAAAAAAACTATCCACTTGATTTTCAAACCATCATTATGGTGGCTAGAATATAAACTTGTAGATAATATAGTGCCAGAAAAAAAAAAAAAAAAGATCATTGAACCCTTGGGCTTGAATGCGTGCTAGTACTTTTTAGCTTTTAATTTCAGTAGGCAATGCATGCTAGGCCATAAGCTATCTCGACTTTTTTTTTTTTTTTTTTAAGTTGAATATAAATTTAAGAGAAAAACAATATTGAATATAGGAGTTTAACGAGTTAAGTAAAAATAATTGGACTATTTTCTCTTTCTTGATAGTGCTTTTTCTTTCTTTCTTGATTTATCCTTTTAAATAATTTTTTTATTTAATGTTTCAGTTAATATCCCTCATATGGGAATTTAGTTATGCTTATTTAACCTTTTTTGGATAGAGATTATTTTTTGACAATGTCATGCATATTTAATTTTTGAAAAGATTATTTTCATCTATCGATCCATCTATCTTTTATCTTTTGTATACAAGAATTTTATTTTTGAAAATAAAAAGTATTTATTTTTAGATAATATTTTTTATGGTGTTATGCATATTTAATTTTTGAAAAGATCATTTTGATTCATCTCTATCTATCTATCTATCTATTTTTTGTATATAAAAACTTTAGTTTTTAAAATAAAAGTATTTATTTTCTTATAATATTTATGATATGTTCAATATTGCATAATATTTTTATTTTTATTTTATTTAATCAATTTTATACGAGTTTCTATTTTTAATATCATTTGATAGAATATATTTTTTTTTAATAAATAAAACTAGGTAAATATTTTGTCTTATAAAATTAAATATCTTGATTTAATTTGTCTTTTGATTTTTCTAGTTTTATGTTTAGTTATGTTAATGTTTTTAATTTTATTTATTATCATGCATAGTTCTTGAGTTATTCGATTAAATGTTGCATTAAATTTTTAGTATACATTTAAAGAATTTTACTTACAAAAAATGTGTCAAAAAAAACTTATAATAATATAATACTGATCATTTAACTTCCTCAAAAAAATCTGGCATTAGTTAATTAGTGATTAATTAGTAATAGTGGATGATGAGATTGAGGTCAGCGCAAAATTAAAGTCGGCAGGAAAGAAACCAAGGAAATTGATAATTATTAACTATCGTTTCTGATTTCATTATCCTGGTTATATATATTTTTTTTTATTTAAAAAAAAATATAATTTCATTAATATTTAAAAAATACAAATACAATATACATATAGAATTTTAAAAAATATAAAAAATTGAGCCTATTTATGTAAGAAAATACTTGAAGTATTGGAAAAAAAAGAATGATTCTCTTTAAAAAAATTACATACCATTTTAATAAGCTGATTATAATATAAGTCATTCGAGAATCGAGATACATTTAAAACTCTTTTTTTTTAATACATGTTACACAATTCCCGGTGATCAGAATTTAAAAATTCTCGTCGGTTCCCTATAAATGTTGGCCGCACACCGATAATTGATAACCTTATTTTTTTTAGTAAATTTAAAATTTCTTGAGGTGGGATTTGCAATCTAACTTGAGGTGTTCGAATCAAAATCTTGTCATGTGCTCAGAAACTTGACCTCCATTTCTTAATTGCAAAATGGTAATCAATGACGAATATCTCAAGTAACGTGCGTAGTAAATTAACCTAGCAAATGAATAAACTATGTCGCCTTAGTTGTCGTCAGACTTGATCAATTAATCTCCAAAGTGAATTTCAATCTTGCTTATAAATATCTTCGCAGAGCTATAACGCAACAAAGGGAAAGCAAATTAACCACTTCAAACCCAATATTTCAAAGCTTGCAACCATGCAAAACGCAAAACCTCATGCAGCCTTACTAGCCAGCCCCCGGCATGGGACATCTCATCCCCTGTCCTTGAGCTTGGCAAGCGTCTTCTCACCTGCCATGGCTTCCACGTGACCTTATTTGTGGTGGCGACCGATGCCTCCACCACACAGTCACTTCTACAAGAGCCACACCCTAATCTCAGCGTTGTCAACCTTCCGTTGGTTGATATCTCAGGCCTCGTCGATCCGACAGCAACAATTGTGACAAAAATTATAGTAATGATGCGTGAGACCTTACCAAGCCTCCGTTCTGCAATCCTGGCATTGAAGTTTCCACCAACAGCTTTGATCGTCGACTTGTTTGGCACCGAGGCATTCGCTGTTGCTGAAGAGCTCAATATGTTGAAGTATGTTTTCGACACTTCCACTGCTTGGTTTCTTGCAATCACGATATACGTCCCAACCATAGATAAAAGTGTGGAAGATGAACATGTTAATCAGAAACAGCCACTGAGAATTCCGGGTTGCAAGTCGGTTCCGTTCGATGACACACTTGGGGCATACTTGGATAGGAATGATCAGACCTACGTCGAATACAAACGTATCGGGATTGAGATGCCGATGGCTGATGGGATTTTGATGAACACTTGGGATGATTTGGAGCCTGCTACTATTGGAGCCTTGAGAGATTTTCAAATGTTAGGGCGGGTCGCTAAAGTACCCGTCTATCCGATTGGTCCACTAGCTAGACCAGCTGGATCTTCGTTGCCAAGAAACCATGTACTGAATTGGCTTCAAAAGCAGCCCAATGAATCTGTGATTTACGTCTCATTCGGGAGTGGTGGAACCTTGTCGAGCGATCAAATGACAGAGCTGGCTTGGGGGTTGGAGTTGAGCAAGCAAAGATTTGTCTGGGTGGTACGTCCACCAATAGATAACGATGCATCCGGGGCATTTTTTAACCTAGATGATGGATCTGAAGCAGCTCAGAATTTTTTACCCGAAGGGTTTCTGGCCAGAACCGGCGAGGTGGGACTAGTCGTCCCAATGTGGGCGCCACAAGTTGAGATCTTGGCACATCCATCCACGGGTGGATTTTTGTCACATTGTGGTTGGAACTCAACCTTGGAGAGTATAACCAATGGGGTGCCTATGATTGCATGGCCGTTATACGCAGAGCAGAATATGAACGCTGCAATGCTAACGGAGGAGCTTCGTGTGGCTGTTCGACCAAAGACGTCGGCGTCGGAACGCGTTGTGTCCAGGGCGGAGATAGAGATGCTGGTGAGGAAGATCATGGAGGATGAAGAGGGGTTTGAAATAAGGAAAAGGGTCAAAGAACTCAAGTATAGCGGAGAGAAGGCCTTGCGTAGTAAAGGTGGCTCCTCCTACAATTCACTGTCTCAAATGGCCAAACACTGTGAGCATAGTTTGCATTTCCAGAAAGCAAAGGCTCAAGGTGCTTAGCCTGCAAATGTATTGTTCCATTTCCTAGCTACCTCCGTAATCATGTATTCTTAATTTCCAGCTTGAGCCAGTTAATAAGTGAAATTAAATTAACTTTTTTGTCATCTTTTACTGTTTTAATGCGGTCCTTGAGGATGAGTTCTTGTACTTTATCATTTCCAATTAAGTTTTCTTTTGTATAAAGTACTGAAAGATGAATTAAGTTTATGCTGTTCATGTCGACAGATATTGGTTGCAGTAGTAGGAGTCTTCTTCCCCACTTTTTTGAGTTTGGAGAAATAATAACCAGCATTTAGCAAAGGAACAAAAAGAATACCCAGGGTCGTAACCTAAGTAGACGACACCCAATCGTTTAGAACGATCATATAACAAAAATAAAAGTAAAAAAAATAAAAATCCGAAGTCATCCATGATGATAGAACACCCAATTGATTGATTTTAGTATTTCAACTTGAAAATCAATGGTTCAAATTTCAGTGAGAGCTTAACTGGACTTTGTAATTACTGAATTTTATATTTTTCTTCAACTCAAATTCATCCCACATGACCGGAGACCTTGAGGATAGAAACCCTACTAAACAAAGCTTTTGTACGAGCATTTTAAGGGAATATATATTTAAAAACAAGTTAAAAAAATGTTATTTTTTTTTTACTTCTTATCTTTTATTTTTGAGGAAAGGTATATTAAAAAGTCCAAACAACAGCATTTCTAAATTAAAAACTATCTCCACATGTTATTAAAAGAGTTAAAAATTATTTAATATATTTTTATGCAAATTGTATTTTGAATGGGATTGTACTAATTAATTACTAGTAATAAACAGCTATATTAATATTAAATATATTAAAATATCATTGACTTTTCTAGATATTATTTTTGTTTGAAATATATATAATACTATTAAAAAAACTATATTATTATTATTTTATCTCTTCTAAATAGAAAAATCTATTGACTATCCTATAATACGTGAAGAGACAATTGCCACCAATTTCTAGAGACAGTGGCTACTAACTTCTAGACCCTACCCACATGCTTATGGAGGGTGGAGAATATATAGAAAAGCATCACCCCTCCATCACTTCCCTTTGTTTTATGGAACTCTGCAATTACTCACCCTATCTAAGATAAAGAAAGGAGAGTTGACCTCGGCAGAAGTCGCCATCACCATCTTCAGTGAGGTATTAATTTATGGAGGTTTTTGTGAAAGGTTGATGAAAACTATAATTAGTTTATTAATATTGGCTCAGCAAACGAGAAATGTTATTCATGTTCTTGCCTTAAATACAACTCTGTGAAAGACTTGAATTTCACACGGCCCCCGCATCATGCAACTTACGTTTTAAAAACATATATATATATATACACGAATATATATGGATGCAAAAGAATTCGTGAACGTCTTACAAGAAAAAAAAAATGAGCAACTGATTTGAGCAGTTGTTCCACTTAGGTTTTTGTTTTGTTTGCGTTATTAATATTACTTTTTACCTCTTCGATGGGCTTGTTATGATGTGGCGAGATTCATTCAAGGATTTGCTGGTTTGAAGTCTGAAAGTGAATGTTAGGAGAAACATTTTTCAAAATAGCAAAGTTACTTGGTGAAATGTTAGAAAATAAGAGCATCCATTTCTCTTGTATTATATATATATATAGAAAAGGTGTGTCATCGATGATATTTTTTTACATTATTTTTCGTTCTATTATTCAATTGGTAAAGTTTTTTTTTTTTATATAAATGAATTAGTGTTTTAAACACCGATAAAATATATTGTCGGTGATATGCAATATTTTTGTAACAAAATGAATTCAATTATAGTGTTTTATCTGAATTCAATTGATAAATAAATTGAATTAACATGTTTCGAAAAGACAAAGTTCGAATTCAATTTATTTCTTATACTATCGTCATTACTTTCATCTTTTTTCTTCAAATATCTTTTAGAAAAAAGACTAAATGGGTATTTTGAGAAAATTAGTTTTAATATTAAACTTTTCTTTTATGGAATCATATACAGAGGGGTTGACTTCTTAGTTTTGCATATTTTTTTGAATCAAATTTATTTAGAATTCAATTTTTAATACTCGAGAGATTTCATGAATTGAATTCAAAGAGTTACAAACATGTTGAAAAGTGTTGAATGTAATAGATGCATTTCATGCGACTCTTACAGCAATAAATTTATTTTCACTACAGTGTGTGTCTATTATTACTTGTGCTTGTTGCTAAAAAAAAAAACAGTAATCAATCTTCAACGTTTTGGCATTGCCACCTGTCCTTGAAGGCCTTAGCAAGATTAGAAATTGAATTATAAGAGGAACCGTCCTCACTCGAAGCCTTTAGGGCACTATATTTGAATTCCGTAACTTTACTTCTTATTTCATATCCTTCTTCGTCCACCATCATCCTCCTCACCATACTTTTTATCTCCCCCCTCGTCACCACTCCATCCGATGGCAATGCCTGAGCTCGAACAGCCACTCCTAGCCCAGTCAACAATGCTGCGTTCATTTTTTGCTCTGCATACAGAGGCCATGAAATAATAGGCAGGCCATTAGAAATGCTTTCTAGTACTGAGTTCCACCCACAATGTGATAAAAATCCACCCACCGATGGATGTGCAAGGATCTCCGTTTGGGGGGCCCACGTAGAAATCACAAACCCTAGATTGTGGGTCCTAGTCAAGAACCCATCTGGCAAGTAACTTGATGAATCATCAAATGCAGTACTCCCCGTTTTGAAAATGTTTGCCGATGCATTGTTTTCTATAGGGGGGCGTAGCACCCAGATGAATCTTTGCTGGCTCAACTCCAAACCCCAGGCCAGTTCTATGGTTTGTTTGGTCGAGAGAGTCCCACCACTGCCGAACGAAACGTAAATCACAGACTGACTCGGTTGCATGTCAAGCCAATCCAACGCATCCCTTCTAACGTTTACATCAACCGGTCTAACCAATGGACCGACTGCATAAACCGGTGCCTTAATAGCCCGTTTTAATTTATTTTCATCTCCCAATGCATCGAGTGTTGCGGGTTCAAGATCTTGCCATGTGTTCACTAAAACGCCATCCGCCATTGATATCTCAATCCCCACACGTACAAACTCAACAAACATTTGGTTCTTGCGGTCTAGAATTGGCCCGAAGGTGTCATCGAATAAAACCGGTTGGCAACCCGGGATCCACAATGGTTCCTGGTTCTCAACATGCTTATCTAACTCATTCTTGTCTAGGGTTGGTACATATGTGTTGAGAGCAAGATACCAGGCATTAGAAGTAATAAAAATATACCTGAGCATCTTAAACTCACCGCCGAGAACCAGAAGCTCGGTTCCGAATAGATCGACTATCAGAGCAACCGGATGACTTTCCATGGCGGAGATTGCAGCCTGCAAGTGAGGTAAAGCTAGACGCATCATGATTGCTAGCTGAGTGTAGATAGAAGTGGCTGAGTCAACAAGGCCAGAGATATCTACAGGTGGTAGGAAGACAATGTTTAGTAGATTCTGGCACGAGGCTTGTGAGAGTGAAGAAACATCACCACTTGTCACCACAAAAATGGTGACATCCAATTCATGGCAAGTTACCAGGCGTTTCCCAAGCTCTATGATGGGGATAAGATGGCCCATGCCAGGACTCGCTACCAAAGCTACACAGGGTTTAGTTATTTTCATGGCTGGACAATACACAGAATCTAATCGATGGGACATTATTATTAAGATAGAGGCACGGGAAAAATAAGGAGATGGGCAGCCGAGGGCCAAATGTTAGAACCATTTATATTGATTTAGAAGGTATTGATTTTTGTAGAAGGAAATATTAATTGAGTAATATCAATCATATCATTTGCTTTCCTAATTAACATCCCTTGAAAAATTCTATCATAGGATTTTTCAAATTCCCAAAGTGAATCTGAATCCACTTAATTATCTCTAACTATGGAATTCTAATTCAATATATTAGCATTGTATTTGGTCATATATATTCTCATTCATGCACGACTCTTAGTTGGAAAATTTTATGATATGGAAATAAACTTTTTTTATCATGATAATAACCATATAAAAACTTTTCCTGTTTTAAATTTGAAATTTTTATTTTTATTTTTATATACCTTAATTAGACAATTTTAGAATCATTTTTTTCTTACCGAGATAAAAAATAATAAATATTATCTCTAAAAACATGTCTTATATATACCTTATGTTTTAGAAGTATATAAATTCACTCTAAATATTTTTCCATAAGAGAAAATTATTTTACATCTCTTCAACCAAATGCATTTCTATCTTTTAGACCAAATATGTTGCTTTATAAGTCATGGAATTCTATAATTAGAAATGGGCCACCTAATTTGCATAGCCATATACATTATCATGTGCCATAAAATACAAATATAGTAGATGTCCTCAACAAAACATTAGATGCCTAGGCTATTGTAGAGAACTATTTTAAAACTCAACCTGACCTCATGGGTTGACCGATGATTTAGATGACTTGAGTCCTAGGTTGGGTTATGTTTCAACAAAATTAGAGGGAAATGGATTCGATATGGCCCAATTAAAAACCCTGGTCGACCTATGACCTAGCCAGGTCAAGAAAAACTTGGTCAAAACCCATTGATATTTTTTCATTTTTTTCTTCAAATTGATATTGTTTTTATTTTTTATAGAATAAAAAATTAAGTTGACTTGGATAAATTCACTTGACCTACAACCTAAGATTTGTCTAAAATCGACCCCAAATAGGGTTTAAAAACCATGTTACATGGATGACTAGAATTGGGGGTGAGGGGGATAGAAAAAAATAATTCCCAAATGTGGAAATTATGATTTGTCATATCAAAGGCTATTTTCTTGAACTTTGTACATAAAACATGATGTCCTAGAAAAACAATAGTGTTATTACTTATTTTATCAAAGAAAATGACTTTAAAGTTTAAAGGATGAATATAGTCAATAATGGTTGTTAGAACTTAATTTTTGACCCTTTATTTTTTCATATTTGAAATGAAAACATAAAATCCAAAAAACCTATCTGGTCAATTTGAATCAATTTTTTGTTTTGATAATTTTTATTTTTTATGGTTAGAAATACAAAAAAAAAAAAAAAAACAATATACAAAATATATATAGTCAAAGGTGAAGTTGGATCAATAATTGAGTTTCTTAATGAAAAAAAATGAGTTTGGGAAGCTTTTAAAATTCCAAGGATGATTTGGGTCATAATTGAGGGTTTAATAAGAGAAAAATAGAAAAAAAAGGTTTAATTTATTCTAATTTTGTTGGTCATTTTATTGGTATTGTAATCATTGATAGATTTACAAACAAAAATAGCACACCAAGCAAAGAAAAATTATTGGCATTAATTATGTAGATAATTCATCGAGATTAAGACATATTATCACCATAATAAATTGTTAGTAAGTCCATCGGTGATCATATGCATACTATCGATGGAATTAAATCGTTAGAGAATAACTTTTGATAGTGGCAACTTCTGATATCTAATAATCACAAGTCTTATAATTGTTTTCTCAACTCTCTATAACTCTTTAAGGGGCTCAATACGTTGTTCATTTCATTAGTGATTCAAATTCCATCAGTAATTTCATCAATATTGTATTTTATATTTTTTTTAAATAAAAGGTTAAATAAGGAGGCATAAGAAAATCTTCGCCAAAATCAGTATGGCAAAGAGGTTAGCCACATGTACCATTGACGCTTGTCAATGGCTGCTCTAGGACATTCAATTTGTCCCTTAGGTCAACAATATTGAACCTCAGATGGGTCATCTCAACACTAGACTAGGTCATCTAAGCTTGACCTTAATCTTGTACAATTTCCTATGTCACGACCCGATTCCCGGATCCGTGACCGGCACATAGGCATGGTCCCCCTCCAAGGTCCCACACCTATGTGAACCCAAACTTACACACAAACATATCCTTCAACTTTCAGAGTTCAACGCAGCGGAAATATCAAAGTAAACTTTATAACATAATTTCATTGTCTTTATACAAGAGTTGATTACATACAGTTATAATTGTGGAGCACTAACTAGACATATGAACAAAAATATCAAATACAACCAAAATAGCAGGTTCCAAGAGTTGGACAAAAATGACCTGCTAGCAAGCTACGACCCTGAAAATAATGAATAATGAGGGAGTGAGTTCAACAACTCAGTGAGTAGATAATATCCAATATACACATACGAGATAATATAGCAAACAGAAGTATAATATCAAATCGGCTCAAGGTTCTTACAACAAATTTCTCAAATAGGTCATAACAAAAATATATAGGTAAGGCTCGTCAGAAAATCAGAATGCAGTGAGCATGAGGCTCCGTACTGTGGGATGATCAGTCCACACAGGTTGGTGACTCCCCCGACCAACTAGGGTTTCAGATACGATGTGCACAAAGGCTAACACTACCCTGTTAGCATGGGTATTCTGACTGGCATACCATAGGGATATCTTATAATCAAACAGAAGTATTCATATCTCAATGCTCAACTCATGGTATCAATCAAATGAGGAGCTCTCAATTCACAAACAGATATAGGCTCATATCAAGAACGGATATTCAACAAATGATTATGCTTTATCGTATCAAGAATATAATCAAGGTATATATTATCCAAAAAGCATAATCCAATTCATACTAACAAGTTCAAATATTTATACTATTTCTCATGCATATTAAATGTTATCCACTCATCGGACTCAAAAGCGATCGAAATTCCAAAAGCAGAGTGTTGATGAAATCCTACTGATGTCCCGTGGGTTGAAGATCGGGATTATCTGAATATATAAAAGAAATACTCAAAGGAATTAAAATACCTTAATAACATATCTAAGAGTTCAAATCATAATTCTATGTGTTTTTGAATCAACTATCCATTTCTTCGTAAAACCTAAATCAAAGGTTTCTTCCAAAATCTAATTCCAAATACCTAACTCATAAAATTGATAATAATCCATCAAATGAGCTTCAATTATCCATCAAACCAATCTGAAATACTAATATTTCATCTAAGGACCATTATGAAATTTTCTTATATTTTTAGGGTCAAATTGTAATTTTATCAAATTGAAGGACTAAATTGAACACTTCATAAATTCATAGCTATCCTAAAATCTTGTCCATAATTCATCCTCAATTCTGCCCAGAATCTCGAATTTCACCACAGGGACCAAACTGTAATTTTTCTAAAGTTCGGGGACTAAACTGAAATTTTCACCAAAAGGACCAAAATGAATTTTTGTCATCTTCAACCTCAACCCAGAATTTCCAGCAAAGGATTTTCGAATTTATCAACATTATTTCACCATTTTTCTCAATATTTTCTCAAACCAAACATCTCAAAACTTCAAAATCATCTACAATCAAACTAATCAAACTATTACCCATCACATTCAAACCCTTAACATCTCTCTTAATTCATCAATCAAACCTAAATAAAATTCTCAAACCCTAACAACCCATACAAGCAAAAATCATAGCTAATAATCACATTTATACATAATAAAACACACACATTACCTTAACAACTATTTCTCCTTCTTCTTTTCTTCTCCTCTTCTCTTTCCCTCTTTTCTCTTCTTCTTCTTCTTCTTCTTCTTCTTCTTCTTCTTCTTCTTTCTTTCTCTCTTCCCGATTCTCTCTCTCAAATTTTCAGATTACTTCTTTCTTTTTTTTCTTTTCTTTTCTTTTCTATTTATATTTACTAGCTTGTACAATTACTACAACACCCCTAACCTAATTCTAAGCCACTAAGGGCATTCATGTATTTTCCTTATTAAAAATTTCAAAACACTACATTCCTAGATGGTTGAAGATTGTTGACTTAATCCTGATTACAAAGATATAATAATTTATACAATGTGGATTGTCCATATATCCTTGGTTGTAGTATTGGAGATACTATAAACTTGATTTATATCAGGCCATCTAGACGATTCAACATCCAACCATAAATCTAGATCAAATGATCATCTTCATATCTCTTATGCAATTGGGTATTATATGTTTTCTAAGAAAAACAAGTTAACATTTTTTTAAATTACTTAAGAAAACAAATTGTTGAAATTCAACTTACCATGAACTTCTAAGCTCAACTATTCACAAATCGATGCATCCATTTTTTGACAATCCTTTTTTTGCACATGGATTTCAACAATAAACTTTATCAGTTTTGGATCACACACTCTCCTTGTTGCTAATAAAAGGAAGCTATTGATACTTAAATATTTTATATAATACAAAAAATTTAAAAAATATCTTATAAAATATAATCTTACCATATATTTTAAATGCAAAACAAGCAGAATAGATCCACTGGTGTACATGGTAATTGGATCATGAATCTTCTTGGTTTGATTCTCCAAAATAGATTATGACCGCCACAAGAAATACATAGACATCACGTGTTGAATATAAGCTTCCACTATACCTTTTAAGACTTCCAGAGGACTAAAACCCCTCCACATAGCTCTATCTTTTTAGCTTGAAAGATATTTTTCTTTTAAATATTTTTTTTTCTAGGACTTGTACCCGAAATCATGCAATTTGGTTTATAGAAAAAATAATCGATTAAGATTATAAAAAATAAAGTTTTAATATTTTTAAAATATTAAAACTTGAATTCAATCTTATTTAAAGACACCATGATTCTCCCACACTCTACTGAAAACAGTGTTGGAAGCCTTTTTTTTAAGTATAATTTCTCTTTACACATCAATCTCATAAAATAATTAGTTTATTAAAATTAGAAAACTATCCAAATTAAATCTTAAAAAATGTTTCTGTATATACTAATCTTGAACTTTCTAAACCAAACATCAATCATAGGTTTTCATTTTGGATTTTTGGACACCTGACTCTATTAAAACAAATGCACTTACATTGATGTTGTTATCGTACGAGTAGCCTCTATATTTTTAAGCCTAAAATTTCATTTATTCAACTAAATTCTTATTTCAAAAACTATACTTTGTTGTTTTTATCATGTAGAAAAGGAAAATAAACTTGCATATTTTAGTCGGGATTCCATTAAGCAATATACTTCCCAATGTATATATCTTGCTTAGAAGGGACACATTCTCTGAAATTTGACCTCATGATCGACAAAACTATATCGAGAAAGGATGTGTGTGCTTGGTACCTAGTCATGGTTAACTTCTAGCTACTAATGGTTATTGTATGTCGACGCGCGATTCTTAAGGGTTGAGGGAGTCGTCACCTAGTTATTTGGTTTATGGTTGCTAGAAAACCCGTGTATACTGATCTTATCATAAAATCAAGGGTAAAGACTAATTTTGGCTAGGAAAGGGATCATCACCTATAGCACACCATATTTGAGGTAAGTTGCAATGTGTTGTTTGAATATGGTTTAAAGGTTGTAATGGGTTTTCTAACCAGTAGTCTATCTATGTTTTAGGATGAAGATAAATTCGTGTGAATAAACCAAACATTTAGATTATGGACTTGTGTGTTCAAACAAGTTTTTATATAAAGGATCCATCTATGTGCTCTATTAAGATTTACCTATCCTAGAAGACAAATGCATTTCCCATAACTTACATGTCATGATGAAAAATCATTAATTTGAAAGTCATCGTCTATCGAAGTTACTCTATCATTACCATCCTAAATAACTTGAATATGATGACTTTTGAGTTTGGTTTTCAATACATATAAAATATTAACCCTAGAATGATCCTTTCTAAAGGAAGGAGTGTGTGCATAATAAACTTGTTGGCATTGCTTGACAAAATCAAAGCCATCATTGACGTTACAAAGTTTAGCCTTTGTATTAATTTTGACCAAATCATGGTGAAGATTTTCTTTTACTCCTCTATTTGTGATATCATATCGATAGTATTTTAATAAAATACTTTGTTATGCTCGCTATGATATTACAATAAAATCTCTTTTTTAGACTTTCTACCATAATAATGAACTTCAAACTCATTAGAAGTTGATCCCTTATCATAAACTTCACTATTATAAATTTTTTCAATCTAACCATATTCTTCAGAATAAAAGACAGATCCATTAATGAAATAACCATTATAGGATCCAGGATCCAAGCATAGTAAATTCAAACTACCACTAGTAGTCTCTTCCATTTAATAAACTTGATATAGAATCACAACCATTAACAGTTAAAGAAAAGATGTAATGAGATTTAAAGATTATAAGAGTTAAGAATCATTAAAGTATTGCTTACATGTGTAATGGATCACATGACAAATTATTCATCTTGTAAATTATAAACTCAAGATTAAGTCATATATGAATTTTAAACTAGTAAAATTTAACAATGTTACATACAAGAAATTATTCAATCTATCAGAGCATAAAAGATAATTATTTAAAAATAAAAACACGTCAATATTGTACTAACTAAATAAAATATATTAATTCATGATAGTTAAATAAAACATATTTACATGTACATTTCAATTTAACTTTTATCAAATATTTTACTTTCATTATTTTTTTATAAACATACTGTAGAGTGAGAAAATATTGATAAATTCTCAGTGCCTAGCTGCATGAATGACGCACAAAAAGGAGAAATTCAAAGACTTGAACCATTGATTGAAGTCAATAAATCATCGTCACTTTAACTTCTACCTCATGTGACATCTCCGAAGACTTTTGTAAGTGCTGTGAAGAGACTCTTCCCACATGCTTGGTGGTGTCGAATGGAGACAAGAAAACAATGAGGGAAGGAGAGGGAGAGCCTATATAACATTTCCAAAGACTTTTGTGAATTGTATTTTTTTTTTTATAATTATTATGCTAGATTCCAAAAAGACGCATCTCACAACTTGGAAAATGTAAGCAGACTCCTATATAACATGACTTCTGAGAAAGCGAGGGCTCACGCTATGACGAAGCAGATTTACAGCAATTGGTGCCATTCACAATAATGTCAATATTTTAATTATCTGTGTCGGGTTATGGATTCCTAATTAACAGTAGTTATCTAACTGCGAAAGATTTTATTAAAAAAATGGTTTATTTGCATATGTTTTTTTCTGTTTAATTTAATAAGAAGACCTACGTGAAGATCATATTATTTTTTGGGAAAAAAGGGTTTATTTCTTGTGATTTTTTGCTAAAATTTATCAAGCTAAGACAAAAACAATTTATTTGTGTAATTTTTATTTATAAGAGAATATAAACTTTCTTTATTCATATGATAATTCTTTTCAATAAAAAAATTATCATGATGATTTTAAAAGAAATTTTGAATAAAAAATATTTATTCCTTGATAATTTTTATGAAACTATAATTATACTTGAGAAAGTTAAATAAAAACTTCATAATAAAAAAATTAGGTATTTTATTCTCATTGATTATTTATATGATTCAAAAAAAGATGTATATTATATTTGTATATAATTACTCATAAAATAACTGATAATATTATAATTAAAAACTTCTATTGAAATTAATGGTATGTTTTAATAAAAAATAATAAAATTTTGAGATTCATACTTATACCTATTTGGTAATATAGGCTCTCATATCATTTCGGTTTTAAAAAACAAATCTCAATTTAAAAATCTAAAATTATTCAATATCTTTAACATTGCATTAGATCATCAGTAGCTGAGTTGACTAGGTAAAAGAAATTACTCACTAGTGGAAGAAACACAGTATCTTTAACCATGTTAGTGAAACGTCTAGCTCAAGTTTAGAGATAAGGTGTCGCATGCTAGTAGGGCTAGCCAATAAAAGCCGGATGAGGTTTAGATTTGTTATGAATTCATCACCTTCTGATTCTTTTGTTTTAAGTGGAAGTCTTCCTACAATCCAATAAATAGCCAGAATATTTCATCTTCACGAATGTCACTATATATTGCAGTTCAAATCTTCCATGGAAGGAAGTTTCCATTTTCTTTTATATATTAGAAGGCGGCGACCCTATATAGGTGATTGAACTCTCAAGAGAATTTAGTTTTTTTTTAAAAATTTCAAGCTAAATAAGATAAATATAACCTATCCCATATATATATATATAGTAAGTAAATGAAAGTGGGGTGAAAAAAAGAAGATAAACTAGGTTGTTCTCTATTTATTATCTGGAAAATATATTTTTGTGGATTCAAATAAACAAATAAAATTCTAATTATCTTAAATTATTATAAAAAATATATATATTGACTCGAATTTAAAATCTTTTATATAAATCACAATTTTTTTAATTCAAGTTATACGTCTTTAAACTTTAAAGGCTCCGTTCATCAATTTTCTATCTTTTCATCCACTGACTCCATGTACGGTCAACATAACGAGGAACGACTCCATGCTTGTTTTACGGGGCAACAGCTCCTTTCGTCAATTTTCCATCTTGTCATCTGCTGCGCGACCTGCAAACTGGACCACTGCTCTATTACATTTATGTGTCAAGTTGATCAAGCAAGCACTTTCGCAATCCATTTTTCTCCATCTTACATCTTGAAGAGGCCATTGACACATATAATGTGATTATTGTTTGGCTGATCCACCGTGTATCGGAAGTGAAAGGAATTGGTCAGTGGTATTCAGTCAGAAATATCAATTATGTCGACTGTGATGTTGGAGGCGTACTTGAATCATTTTAGAGGGTGTTTGGGAGTGTGGTTGTGGTTGTTTTTGAAAGTATTTTTTGTTTAGAAATACATCAAAATGATATTTTTTTTTATTTTTTAAAAATTATTTTGACATCAGCACATAAAAATGATATAAAAACATAAATATTTTTTTTTAAAATAAAAAAAATCAAAATTTGATCAGACAACGGTTCATCGCTTGGCCAAACAGGCACTAATTTGATGAAATGGGGAGCTGAAAAATGGTCACCAATTAATTAATGAATTATTGGATACGGCAATTTTAGAAGCTGTTTGTAAGGTAAAAACTGTCGGTAGATAATCTGTCGATGCATTATTTTGAAAAGATATTAAATTAAATGCTCTTTATAACATTGACGTGCTGATATAAATTTTTTTAAAAGTATATTTTAATATAAAAAGCACTTTCTACAACATGGTAACAAACAAGCGCCAGCATTGAGAAAGAAATAGAAAATTGAAAGTTCTGTCCAAATTACAGTTGCTTGTGCTAATAGCCCCTCAACGACGACTAGCCTATTTATATCGTAGCAGCACAGCATAACAAATATCATCCCCAAGCTCACAAAACCCTTTTTCTTCCTTTGTCCGGTTGCAACCATGCAAAACACAAAACCTCATGCAGCCTTATTATCTAGCCCTGGCTTGGGACACTTCATCCCTGTCATTGAGCTAGGCAAACGCCTGGTCACTAACCATGGCTTCAGCGTCACAGTATTTGTTGTCACAACAGACAATTCCCTTTCAAAATCCCAGCTTCTCAAGCAATCACCCTGTCCTGACCTGCTAAACATTGTCTTGCTACCACCGGTGGACGTTTCCGGCCTGATCACCCCAGCTACTGGCATCCTATCACAGCTAGCAATTATGATGCGGGAGGCTTTACCGAAACTGAGGTCTGCGATACTAGCCATGAAGTTCTGTCCAACGGTTCTTATTGTTGATCTGTTTGGAATCGAAGCTATGGTGATTGCTGAGGAGTTTAACATGTTGAAGTACGCGTTCATCACTTCCACTGCATGGTTTCTTGCACTTACATTACATATGCCAACCATTGATAAGGTGATTGAAGATAACCATGTTAAGAACCAACAAGCTCTATTGATTCCCGGCTGCAAATCACTTGAGTTCGGGGATACGTTTGAGCCAATTCTAGACCGAAATGATCAAATGTACACCGAGTACAAACGCATGGGGGTTGATTTGCAGAAGTTTGATGGTATTTTGGTGAATACGTGGCAGGATTTGGAGGGCACAACACTAGTTGCACTTGAAGATGGAAAGAAGTCTAGGGAGGGTGGCTCAGGTAATTCCTATCTACCCCGTTGGGCCACTGGTTAGAGCCGTTAAACCAGGTCCGAAGAGTGAGATGCTAGAATGGCTAGACATGCAGCCTATTGAGTCTGTGATTTATGTCTCGTTCGGGAGCGGGGGAACCCTATCAGCCAAGCAAACAACCGAGCTAGCTTGTGGGCTCGAGTCAAGTGGCCAGAGGTTTATCTGGGTGGTTCGTCCACCCATAGAAAACGATTCAGCAGCAACCGTATTCAAGACAAACCACAGAACGGACGACACCCCAGATTTCTTGCCTGATGGATTCTTGACCCGAACCCGTAAGATAGGAGTCGTCGTCCCAATGTGGGCACCTCAAACAGAAATCTTGAGGCACCCATCAGTGGGGGGGTTCGTATCACACTGCGGGTGGAATTCAACCCTGGAAAGTATTGTTAATGGAGTTCCCATGATTGCATGGCCACTCTACGCGGAGCAGGGGATGAATGCTGCGATGCTTTCCGAGGATATAGGAGTGGCCATTCGTTCGAAGTCATTCCCAGCGAAGGAATTGGTGGTTCGAGAAGAGATAGAGACAATGGTGAGAACGATCATGGACGAAGGTGATGTAAGAAGGGCAAGGGTCAAGACTCTGAAATATAGTGCTGAAAAAGCTTTGAGCAAGGCTGGCTCCTCTTACAATTCACTTGCTCAGGTGGCAAATGACTGCGAGTCTGCCTTCAAATACCTGAAAGCAAAGGCTCAAGGTGCTTGATTGTTTCTTGGAATGATGAGAGATGCTTTCTCTCTTCTTTTTTAATTACTAAATAGTTTGGAATGAAATACATAACATATGCTGATTTAAAATTCTGATCAGTACAACCACAGTAGAAATCAACACCGAATAACCAGCTATAATTCAGGAAACATATATACGCCTCCAGGTTTCAATGGCTTCAGCAATGCCATCTCAGATTCATCCTAAATATCCCTGCATCTCCAATTTTAGTGTTCAGTCAGGCCACTTACCGAGCTTTGATAGGCTCAAGTTGACCGACATCGGAACCTGAAAGGTTGTATAACGTAGAGTATTATACCATTATATCGTTCAACAAATCCACTACACTGCAGGTCGGGTAGTCATTGCGTAGTGGATGAATTAACTTGTTTCTTTACTCTGCATCAGAGTTCTCGAGCCCTATTATTTATGTTTGTCATCCCCACGATGTTATGTTTGTTTATTGAACATACAAGATGTTTAATGAGTTTAAAAATTAATTATAATGCGTGTAAACTGACCAAACACCACTGTACTTAAAAAAAAACAAATCCACTGCACTCCATTATAGACGGGAAAATAACATAAATGATAAAGTAGAAACATCAACAGCATGACAGGATATTCGATCCTTATGCCGAATGAAGAGAGAGAATGGAACGCAGCATGACGAGAAGCGCTAGAAAACTAGATGCTAGAAACAATTAAGAGACTAGTTACGTAGATAGCTTTTGCTTTTTCTAATGCAATTAATGACATTTTTAACTCTAGTCTTGTAGAGTTGCTTTTTATTTATTTCACTTGTAAAAAATTATTTCTCGAATATATATTTTAAAAAAAAATTATTTATATTACTCTTTCAAACATAATTTTTTCACCAGTCATGAAAATTACCACCACAATATCAAAGTCTCAAACGGATCCTAGTCTTACCAAAGGTATGAAGAATTTAGACCTGCGAGAGAGGGAGCCGTGCCGTGAGGGCTCGAGTTCAAGTACTCGTGCTCTTACCATTCAAAAATCAAACATGTGGATACAGTTCTGCGTACTGTATCAGTCTCCTTGACCATAATAAGCACATTCCCTCTGTCTTATTCCATAGTTGCCATCCATATAGGTTTATGCGAAATGAAATTCCTTAATAATATAGATTTTTTTTTCTTAATACGAGGAGAAACCACTCTACCCGGAAAACACACTTTGTTGGCCCAGGAAGTGAGGAAAACCCCGGCTATCCCAGGCTCTTACAGGACAGGAGTGACTCGCATCACTAGAGCGTGCCCCGACTTGAACCTTGCTCTTGCCGTTGCCGCCACGCTACCCCCTAGGCTGCAAAGTGCAGGGTTGAGACTCGAAGCATTACAGGAGGAATTGTCAATGCAATTATGCTGAAAGCTGGCGCAAATCCTACGGGGAGACTAGGGGTGGCCAAGCCATCTAAGTTGTGATGAAGAAGAGCTAGGGAACTGGAGCATGACTCGGAGAAGTTAGGGACCCTCAATTCTTTGCTAGCAACTTCTATACGCGGGGCAATTCATAAATTGATCCAATCCTGACATCTGCTAATTGGAGACAGCTAACATGGACAAAATTTTAAATCAAGACTAAGCACAGAGTCAGGTTGAAAAAAATTCAAGATTAACAACTCGTTCACTTCATAATAATTGGAGCACTTGGAGATAGAAAAAGAGGGGGTTTGCTTGGGCCGCTGCTCAGACAAGTCAAACCACGTGGGTTGGCTATATACCGAACCTAGTCAGTCTTGACTCGACTAGTTGTTCCAATGCGAGCCCCGCAATCTGAGATCTTGAACCATCCACCAGAGGTGGATATTTATCACATTTTAGTTGGAACTCAGCCCTTCCTAGATAGCATAGTTAAAGGAGTGGCAATGAGTTGACATCGAAGTGATCGGTAGAGAAGAGATAGGAACGATGATTAGAGAAAATATTATTGAAGACAAAGGTGGTCAGGGAGGGCACTAAAATTATGTGTTGAGAAAGCTTGCTAAGGGTGGTTTATTCAGAAATGTTTTTGAAAATTTGAAAAAAAATTATTTTAAATTAAATAATTTAATGTTTTTAAATCATTTTTATATACTGATATAAAAAATAATTTAAAAAATATATTTTAATATATTTCTAAAAAAAAACCATTTTTAAAAACAACAACAACTAACAACTACCCCTCTGGACATACACTAATTTAATTCTCTTGCTTAAGTGCTGAATAACTTAACGACTAGCTTCAAATACCTGAAAGCAAAGGCCCGAGGCCCTCAAAACCAATATAGATCCTCTTAAGAGCTACAAAATATCCATGCAACTACAAGAAGTCCTCTCTGAATATCCATGGCGGTTGTGGCTGAGATTTCTTTTTCTAATGAGCAGGTAGGAAATAAAATTTAGCTAATATCATTAAAAACACACTAAATCTATTCAAGTATTTGATCATCACAGACTGATTTTGGAGCTTGAATATATTACCTCGTGAAATAAAAATAAAAATGAAGTTTAATACGTACGCAATTACAGGCTGAAGTTCAGTTTTCTTCATCTTTTCTTCTTATTTTTTTAGAGGGTCCTTGGCTACTAGAAAGAAGAATCACACCCCAATGGGATTCGGTAGCTTTATTCAGCCATGCCATCTCATATTCATCCAAATAAGGGGCCAGAATATCCCTACATCTCCCATGGTAAGTGTTCAGCCAACTTATCTCTTCCGGGTCTAGACGGGTCAGGTCGATCATCTTCGTTTGATATGGTGCCTGGACATCAAGAGATCATTGAAGGTTGATGGTAAGACTGAATTGTAATTGGACTTTTCTTCAGCAAATACAAAAAACTCGAATGTGCAGGGACGAAAGTGAAAATATACAAGTTAAATCTACAACAAGGTGACAGAAGATTCTATTTTTATGCCATACGAGGACAGAAACTCCATGTGCTTCAAAGCTGGATTTTTGCAGAGAAATGGTTTACCTTGTCCCCAAAGACAGTAGTTTTGAAGTACCTTCTCAACAACATTTATAGCACACCTTCAACTTTAAAGCTAATTGAGCCATGTGGAAGGCCAAATTGGAAATTATAATAAACTTTTCATTGTACACAAACTATGAAATTATTCCAGAGCAACCAAAGAGGCAAGAAGTAGTAAAAGGCTCAAGTTAGAGCTTGGGGCCATCGGTTTGATACACTTCAAGATTAGATTTACTGTTCCAATTTCACCAAATGAGTTACTTTTTCATTTCTCTAAATTCAAATAGTTATGTTGAGCAGCTGATCATTTTAACTCATTGGAATATTGGATTAGTTTTCCAGTATTTGGACCGGAAAATGATTCCCTTTCTTTTCAAGTTATTTTGACTATTTTGATTCATAGCTAAGGCGGGTTGTGTATTCCCATTTTCTTTCCTTTTCCAAAGAAGCCATTTCCAGAGTCTTACCTCAAGAAACAGATTATTATAGCGAGCATAGATTTGAGAAGAATTGAAGCATATTCAGCAAGAAGTGAAAAAGAAGCAGAACAGGCACAATCACTGCAGAAATTGGATGGATGCGCATGTGCTTACCCATGTTATGTGCTCGAATGATAAGTAGCCCTTGTCACCAAAATTGAATTTTGTATCAGCCTCCTTGACGATAAGCACATTCTCCAATCTTATCCCAAAGTTCCCATCCTCATAGTATCCAGGTTCTGAGAAATGAAATCTCAGTATTATACAATTTCAATGATTCTAGCATAAAGTTACATTTTTGGTTCTTGAAAGTAGAGCAAAAATGCATAGAAATCATCCAAACAACATGTAAACATTAATAAGATAGTAATATTTTAAGTTGAGATTAATAAGTCTGTAAATATAGATAAGCTATTTCAGGGTGCATGAGTCCTCATATTATGATCTCTTGACTACTCCTGAGCTCAATGTGTCCGAGTAAAGTGCAGGGTATGTTACTAGGAGCAATATGCAGAGACAGAAGTTTGACAGAAACAAGGGCATTAGAGTAGAAATTATTAATATAACTAACTCAAAGCCAAGGTAAACCTATGGGGAGACCACTCTAGGAGTATGAGAGCTCACCTGCCTGAATTGATAGGGAATGCAACCACCATTATAAGAGAAGAAGATGAAAAACACAAATATATACATGAAGGGAATATACACAGATCTAAGCCCCAGTATTTTGGAGTTATTCTTTCTGACCTACAAGAAATGCAATGAAGATTATAAACTAACCATCCGTTACAGTCATGGAAGCTTGCAGTGGCACATTACGAGCATGTGGTCTGAAACTAATTAAATGAGGTCCTGCCTAGATAGTTTCAAAAACAGTAATCAGCTTATTTATCAAACTGAAAAACAGGGAAGAAAAGAGGCAAAGTTAACAGCTGTTGTTCATTGCTTACCTTCATGTACATTTAGGTATGATCCAATACCATGACCAGTGCCATGTCGATAATCAAGACCATCCTTCCATAAAGGAATTCGAGCAAGAATGTCAAGGGCATGACCTATAAAAAACAATAAATCAATGGATGAGTAAAATCAGTATAACTTGATGTTTCTCTTTAACATAGTTTACCAGTTGTACACAGGATTATAAACAATCAACAGGGATAAAAGAAGAAATTACCATTAGTTCCGTTGGGAAAACAGGCATTACCCAAAGCAATGTGACCCTTGAGAACCTGTATAATATTAATTTCATAAGAGTTCGATGCAAAAGGAGTGGGAAGAGAGAAAAGGAGTGCTTTGTAATGATATCAAAAACTACTTTAATCTCCTGTTCCAAACAATTGAAATGTTCAAAGGGAAGTCTGAAGCCACATACCGCAGTGTAGCATGCTTTTTCATGTGTTGATGGATTCCCAAAATGGACCGTGCGAGTTATGTCAGTTGTTCCATCCAGATACTTCATGCCATAAAAATATCAAAGGAATAAAAGACATCATTAAGCAGTTTAATACTAATTATACAGAGTTTGTGATTATAAACCAAACAATTTATGAACCTGTGCTCCAGAATCAAACAGATAGATGTTGTCTGGATTGAGCTCTGCACATGTTTCAGCATGTGGAGAATAATGGATGATTGCTGCATTTGGACCGACTGATGAAATTGTTGGGAAACTTAACCCCCTGAAATGCTGCCATTTGTATCACATAACAAAAAAAAATACATCATGTCAAACTACTTGAATGAGAAAAATAAAATAAAATATCACGCCAAAATTAAATTTCCATGACAAGATAAAATAAGCCTTTGCTTGTTGCCATTTTCACTTACAAATAGCATTATTCCCTGAGTTGAAATGATTTTAGACTAGGCTGTCCTCAGTTTTCATACTGGAAACCAAACCCTCCTACCATAAGGAGATCCAGTCCATTTTATCTAGACTTTGACCATCATGATCAATCAAAGGAGAAAAAACCTAACAAATTATAAAAATCCACTAGACACATTTCTGCACTTTACTGTTCATTAATCAGGTCAGGAAGCATAACAGGGTCACTTCAAAAATAAATGTTGGAAAATTCCTATACCTTGTAACCAAAAAACACATTTAAAACCTACTATAAAGTAGAAGAAGCTAAAAAATTCCATGATTATGTTGACGTAAAAAAAAACTCGCTTTCAAATGCTCAAGAATAAAGTCACAACCTATTAATTTAATCCAAGTGATCTAAATTCATGTTTGGCTATCTTCTATAATCCTTCCTCCATCTACAGCTATCAAATACAGCACAACAGATTTGCGCACTGCTCTTTGGATGAAATATATCAATAATCAAATGTAAGTTTCTCCATGACAATTCAAATAAAAATAATAATTCATTGAAACACCAACTTAATACCTAGAAACTGACAATACCCACTTTGTATACACCATGAATAGAAGACAATATTACTACAACAACTAAAAAACAAAGTCTGTTCCAAATAAGACAATTAATATCATCTGTTAATTAAACTTTTTATTTTGTTCCATGTAATAAGACCTTTTTTTTTCCAAATGAATTTGTTGGGAATACCTCTTTGGATGCTCGGAAACCCTCCAGCTTATCACTTACAGTTATCTCTGTCAGTTTTATAGCTCCCCTGCCATAGCACATACCATTAATATGAGGAAAATACCTCAATGTCATGTCAAGCTTAGCCATTTTGTGTGTGTTCATTGTTCGGTTATCTTGTGCAGAGCATAAGAGGTAAAGAAAAATGCCCATATATATGTGTGTGTGTGTGTGTATTTGCCCTTCCATAGCACCTACCATTAATATGAGGAAAATACCTCTATGTCATGTCATGCTTAGCCATTTTGTGTGCGTTCATTGTTCAGTGATCTTGTGCAGAAGCCATAGCATATACCATTAATATGAGGAAAATACCTCAATGTCAATGTCAAGCTTACCCATTGTGTGCATTCATTGTTAGGTGATCTTGTGCAGATATATATATATATATATGTATATGTATATGTATGTGTATGTATATGTATATGTATATGTATGTATGTGTATGTATATGGAAGAGCAAGAGAAAAGGGGAACCACTCATACAGCATTGTTTAAAAGTAAACTTCTGGCAAAAAAAAATAATATTCAGTGTACTAGTAAAATGGCAATGATGTACTTTATCCACACAAAAAATGACAGTCAATCATGGTGTGTGACATAAAGACCAACGCAAAAAAAAGTCATGTCAAGTTTGCAAAAAGTTTTCCTTAAATTAAGTTAATAATTTATATACATATATTTATGAAAATAAATTGAAGTATCAATAGCCATATCAGGCCTAATAATACCTTTAGTGATGAAGCTGTACAAGAAATAAACATCCAAACATATTAAAACCAGACATCAAATATTAATCAGATTCTTTTTCAAAATGGGATGATCTTGCATCACCAGATATAAATTTCCAGTGTCATGTCTTACTATAGAAAATGCTCATAGTACACATAACAGATGAAATAAATGCAAATGAATGGGAACTGCTTTTCTGCCACTTCCAGTATGGACTATCTAGAAGCAAGGCTTATGATAAAAAGGCTCCTGAAAATCAGCAGGATCCATTTCAATTTGTTACAGTTAATAGGATTCGACTGGTTTTATAAGATCCATTTCACATGCACATACCAAACAAGAAATATATACTACAGCATAAAATTAACCAGATGTGAAACAAACTTTCAGTCTATAATCAATCTCATATACATACACATTAAATGCAACAATGGAGGACTTGTTAGTATGTTGATGCCATAATTTTTATCATTTTGTCTTGCTTGATACATAGATTTGTCAGCAGTCTAAATTTCAAAGATTGCTGTTTATTCAGTAGCAAACACAAACTTCTCCAATATTTTTTACTAGGATAAATCAGGTTACATCCTAATGTCTGATGCAGCATTTCCAATATGAAACTTTTTGGATGTTCAACTGCAACGTCTAATCATGGATAGAAAGTAACACTACGACAGGAAAACTTACAAATCTTTTTTCTTATTTGCACTTTGCCCTTCCAAGAAGTAGCCTGAAGCCCCGTATGATTCCTGCATCTGCATGTTCAAGACAAAATTTGGCATCAGTTCAAGTTTTTTTCATGGATGCTGGTGAATGTGTGAGTTCAAGCTTGAGTCCATGGAAGAGGATGAAACAACCAAAAAGCGGATTCATCAATTGTCCAGAAATTCTACATCTCAGAGTTACCTGCTTATCTAACCAGGCAAGATATTGCACAACAGCAGCACCATCCCGAACGTGTGCCTTCTTCAAGCCATCCAACTCGACAGGGTTCTAGGTTATTAAAATAATTAGCAATGAGAAAAAACTGGCCCTATGGTGTGCATGACCATGATTATATATATTTAACACTATCAATAAAATGAACACAATTTATGTAGCTTTTCAATGAATATTTAGAGAGAAAACTGAACTTGTAAAATTAAAAGTCTTATTGTGTTGGTTTGTTTATGTTTACAGAGAACTTGTTGGCATTGGATGTGAATGTACTACCTTTAGAGCTTTTGCAAGGGCCAAAGGAGATTGTAGCATGTGCACCTTCTCAGAATTCAAATTTGAATATAAAGCATAGCAGCATGAACCAGGGATCAACCCATATACGGTCATTATTGTTTCCTCCTGCTTCATTTGTACCATTTCCCATGGCTGTGTCAGTCTTTGTAACTTTAGCAACAGTTCCTTTGACTTCAGATGTCGAGTCAAGTTGATCAGATGCAAGCAAGACCACATCTGAACTCACATCAGCGTAATCTCGAACATCAATTCCATTCTCCTCCATATAATGGTTTGCCTGCACAAGAACAAATGAATTAGGTATTCAATACTTGGTGTACACCAACATTAAATTGAGTGCTAGCTGATGCATAAATTAAAGAAAGTGAAAGAATACAATATAAAGATCATTGGGAAATCTTGGACATAAGAAAACAGATTGAAAGTTGAAAATCTCAAGAAAAGAGTCTCTAAGTTGCAAATGAAAAACATTGCAAATGTACACTGTAAAAGGCATCTACAACTGAAATGAATTATAAAACTGACCTCAGCAGACACCTTCTTCTTGTCCACATAAAGGAAAGCTGAACTGGATGTTATTATAGCAAAAGCATGAACAACTGGACAATAGGACACATCAGTCCCACGAATATTATACAACCAAGCAACCTGCATTAAAGAAAAAATGGTTTAACAGTTCAATATGTCTGAACAAGCAAATTATTTGGGAAAGGATGATATAAACTAACCTCATCAAGTGTTGTGATAATTATGCCACGAGTTTTCTCATTTTTGAGTTTTTCTCTCAAAACCTTCAACTTCTCTGCAACCGAACATCCAGTAAACTCTATTGGATGAACCACAACTGGATTTATTTCAGCTGGTGGACGACTTTTCCAGACCTCATCAACCAAACTGGTTTCAGTCTGAACCAGTTTTTGTTGTTTCTTCGCAAAAGCCCGTTGCCACCTTAGCGCAGTGTCTACCGATACACACCATGGATCAATCCCAATAGCCGCCTCCACTGGTAGATTCTAATAAAACCAAATATAAAGACAAGCTTAACACCACAAGAACCTAAAACTTGTAAGAAAAAAAAAACTACTAAAATCATAAGAAAAAAAACATAGAAATACTGGCTAAGTTAAACTATTAACAGCCATCACTTTAACATCAATTCGATTCAAGAAAAAACAAAATCCCAACACAGCATATAGCGTAGTGTTGACAAATAGTGTAAAGAAATATAATATAAGCCTCACATCAGCCATCCATGCATCAACACCAGGATCCTCTCCCATACGCATTAACGTCCACTCAGCACTAAGTTCCTGCGTTGCCTGTAAGAAATACCGTCCCATCCGTCCACAGCCGGGCATCGTTCTTTGTAATAAGCGCCAAACCTAAGCACAAAAACAGCATCAAATACTTACTTAATTACAATCTGAAGAAAAAATCACAAGAGGAATCAATAATTGAAACTAACAAACCAGCGCTTCCTGTAAAGCCAGAAACGAATTCGCGTCGCTTGTCACGTGCAGACACATACTCACTCTGCGAAAAAAATAATCATAAATCGTTTGATCCAAACATTGAAAAGTTTAGAAGATGATTGAGGTGAAAGCGTCGTACCTGATGATAATCTTCAGATGGAACAACTAAGGCATCAAGAGGTGGAGAATGAGACGCCATTAGAGACCTTAAAGAAGCTAGAATTTCTGACATGATTTTTCTTATTGATTCAATTTTGAGAGAGAGTGAGAAATTAGGATGAAGCAGGGGACCTTTATATTGGAGATAAAACAAATCAAAGCTAGAATTGGGACCTGACGAGGATGCGTCAGGAATTATAATGGCTGGGAGGTGTGAAATCAGATACTTTGTTCCAATGTTTTACTTTTAGTCCTCCAACTAATTTAGTCAATTGAGGCCATCCAAGTACTTTTACTTGATCGAATACTCTTGTTCAATTGGAGATCTTGTTCAGGAATGCACGTGAAGTCACGTGTTTTTATCAAGTGTTGGAACAAAAAAGTTCAATATCTGGTTTCAGTTTAAAAATATTTAGCGCTGTAAGGATTCAATTGAGAAAAAGGTATATAAAATAGGGGTTCAATTGATAAAATGGTTAGTTGGGGGACTCAATTAAAACACTACAGATGGGTGGGGAACAAACTGAGGTTTCCTTTATGCTGACTTATTTCGTGAAAATTCAATGATTGTGAAGAGGTTTTTTTAAAAAAATATTATTTATTTAAAAAATATTAATTTTTACTTTTTTAAATTATTTTATATCAATACATATAAATAATTTAAAAATATCAAAAAAAATTAATTTAAAATAAAAATAAAAATAATAAAAAATCATTTAAAAAAAAACCTCGATTACAAACATTAATATTGGCAAGACAGTAAATACTCGCCGTTTTTATCACGCAAACAGAGATTTATGCCCCAATGTAGAAAAGCAAGCATGAGCTCCAATAATCTTAAAAAATTAATCAGAATCTGTGCCTGGCCTGCTTTATATGCATTTCAATATCTGTGAAAGTTGTTTATGAGATTCGGCTGTTAGCAATAGCATATTCTTTAGGGGGGGAAATCCTCAGTTAAAAACTTTTTCAATTTATATTATTTTTCACAAACAAGTGCTATTAAAAAAAAAAAAAACTAGAAAGAAGCAAGCAATCCCATAAACAAAGCAGAATTGCAGGGTCCCCATTATTCCAGACTCCAGTTTTTTATCAGGAGCTTCAAATATCCATAAGCTAGTCAAAGAAAAACAAAAACGAAGATCCACATTCCAGCTTTTTATCTAATAGCATCTCTTCACCTAATCCAAGTTCATTGAGGTTAGATTACAAAAGATGTTTGTTCTTCCCAAGAAAACATTTCTGACTTTTCATGCATGCCAAAGTACTACTGAACTAATTCTTGTATCAGTCAAAAGCCATGGATACCTCTCTAATTGTACGAGGTAGCTTCATGGATACCTCTCCGACTGCACCAGGTACATAGATTGCACAATCAGCATGAATACAATGGTTCTGGTTCTGGTTCTGGTTCTGGTTCTCTCCTAAAATATGCCATGAAAGAAGACAAAACGAGCTTTTACCAGAATCTTTGCCTGTTGGAATCATGTTTTCAGTAAACTTTGTTTCTTGCACAGTTGGAACTTTCTTGCTGGTGCAGTTGTTCCTTTCACACTAGCTAGTACTGTACTCCCACGCCATAGATCAATCATCTTACGTTGGGGTGGGTGTCCCTGTCCAAAGCTCAGATTTCTTTAAGCATATTTGCACAAGTCATCATTCAAGGACAGGATTGCACCAGAAAGATTCCCAAGTTAAAGAGGAAAAAAATCCAAAGCTGCAAACAGATAAAGTTCTTGGTGCTCAAAAGTGTATGAGCCTTAAAAGAAACTGTTTTGTGTTTTTTTATATTTTATTTTTAGATAACGATTGATATAAATGAAGTAATAGTAGCTCAAATGCTTTAAAACCATGTTTATTACAATGACTCCCAATCAAACAAAAAGTAAATCTACAAAATAACGAATCCAACAAATTCATATCGTTATTCCAACAATTTCGAATCACAGCTTGCTGCACTGAGTGGAAAAGGGGACAAATGTGGAATAAAATTGACCCATGTATGATTCTCCAAATATGACAGTAAGTAAAATAACAAGACCAATTACAAACAAATGCACACAAATTGAATTGTAGATAAAGGGAGGTAAATGCGTTCTAAAGAGTAAAACATGTCATCAGGTCTGGGCAAGCCTCTTGACTATTGTGGCCATATATTTACCCTGATGTTCAGCAAATGCCAGCTCTGTTTCATTTGCTTCTCTTGAGCCATCCCCAGCATAAACTCCAGCGCCGTATGGAGAACCCCCTCGAATGGAATCCATCTTGAACATGCCAGCTCCAAAGGTGTATCCAACTGGAACAAATAACATCCCATGGTGGGTCAACTGGGTAATTGCGGTCCATCTGTCTCGACCAAACAAGAGGATTAAAGCAATGGAAAACAATTAATATATATTGGGTTTTCTAGAAAAGAATTCATACAGCTCATTCATTTTCATAAGTGATCATAACAATCCAAACCACCATCTCTATAACATTATAATCTTTAAAATGAAAAGTCAACAGAGATGACAACGCTCTCCATTATCAAAACAAATGATAAAACATCATAATCCCAAAATATATGCACTACATTTACCAAAAAAAAACGAGGAAAAGAAATCAACTTTTTGGCTTATGAAAATGCACAATTTCATCTTTAAATTAAGCTTTAGCTTGACAAGGAAAAACTATGTATGTACCAAGAACAAACGCACATCAAGCCGGAAACAGAAACATGAAAATGCCAAAACAAAGGTAACTCAAGCTCGGTTTGGTTGGGTAACTTAGCATGTATAAATGTCTTACAAACTGAAGGCATGTCAAAACTCCTGGATGCTCAAACTAATACTAAAATGCACCTGGTTACGACTGTATATCAGTGCCCACTCCTCACTCATGACACTCTTCCTAAAACCCCTGTTGCATCACTTTTATAATATCTTGCTCTGTTCTAACTAAGCTATATGTTTGACTGATTTTAATCTCAATAAATCACTTTTCTTTTCTTCTCTTTTTTGCACTACTTTACAAGACCAAAGAAGGTTTTCAACTACTATTTGTTTAGGACTTAAACAAATTTCCCTGCACCTGAATTTCCATGTTTCAACGATACCTCTACTTTCCATGAATCATTCTTTCTTACCTAAACCCTCACCCAAGTCAAGGCTAAGTAAAGAGAAAAACACAACCTTTATAATTTTTTGAAGAGTTTTCACATTAAAATAATTATCCCTCCTACCAAACAAAATCCAGCTTTCCCTGCTTATCTGATCATGGAATCAACAACAAACTAATATAAAAAGGGCACTTCACAAAACATAATTATGATTTGTTCTAGCCAGTAAAAGAGATTCATATTCTAATAGCAACAACATTAACTTTGAATCATGAAGTACAAGCAGGGCATTATTAACTTACGCGGTAGTTTCTTGACCTCCACCTTGAGTCCCAGTACTAACAAAAAAACCAGCAGGCTTCCCAGCAAGTTTCTGCTCCTTCCACAACTGCCCCGTCGAATCGAAAAACGCTTTCATCTGCGCAGCCATACACCCATACCTTGTCGGAAACCCAAACAAAATACCATCCGCATTCACCAATTCCGCCGCCGTAATCTCCGGGATCCCAACATCTTTCTCCGGAGCTTTCATTTTTATCAAAACATCATCAGACAACGTTTCTGCAACCCGATATTGAAAAGCCTCAACTCCTTCCACTCCGTCCACTCCTTTCTTCATTCTCTTGGCCAATCCTTCCACGTGCCCATACATTGAGTAAAACACAATAAAAATTTTCAATTTTGATGAAATTGTGGGCTGTAGTGATGTGCTTGCGATATCATCACGTCCGTCGTCGTTAACAGGGATTGGTTCGGCTTCGCGGGTGGTGGAAACGGGGTCGTCGGACACTGGTGGTTGTTTTTTCTTACTCGGAACGCAACCGCCTCCTTTTCCCATTTTGGAAATTGATTCCGATCAGAGAACCGGGTGATTTCGACAGTCAACTGGAGAGATAATGTTACTAATAGACTCGAGTGTGTTTGTTTGTGGATCTAGAGATTAGTCCTTTTTTTTAATTAGTGTTAATTAAAGGGCCGGCAGAGGGGTTATTTAAGGGCCGGCAGAGGGGTTAATTAAGGGCCGGCAAGGGGGTAATAGTTTGCTATTTTGCGTTTTAAAGTAGTTTTTATTCAAAATATATATTAAAATAATTTTTTTGTTGTTTTAAAAAAACATTATTTTTGATATCTAAATATCTAAATAATTTAAAAATATTTAAAATAAAACTAAAAAAAATCTTTTTTTTTCAAAAATAACACAAACTTAATTTAAAAGTAATGGTGATTTAAAAAGTCGATTATTGGAGATTAATTAGCATGTGAAGTTGGTAGAGGCGTGGATTGACATTGACTTAATTTAACCACTTGGTGGTTAAAAAGATAAAAGTTGTTTTTACATGTAAATATATAAAAAAAAATTATTTGATTTTTAAAATTTAAAAAAAAAATTAACATAGCATTTTAAAACATTAAAAAAAAATTTTTACAAAAATGTTTTGTCATCACAAAAATAAATGTGATCTAAAAATAGTCATTTTAGATCATGTTTGGGGTTATGTTTGTACTTAAATTTCAATAATTTTTAATTTTTTTGGCTTTTGAATTAATTTTTTTTATGTCTCTAGAGTATTTTGATATTAATATATCAAAATAAACTCAACAAAATTATTAAAAAAAAATATTTTAAAAACATTTGAAAAAATAGTTTGAAAAGAAATATCAATTATATTATTAAAAATATCTTTATTTTTCATGGAGGCAAAAACCAGCTCCCTACTTGGTCTTTCCAAACTGTAATGGATATAGTTTAGAGTTTTTTTAATAAAATTTTGATTTTGTCTTTGCAATCATGATAAATATTGCTACAACAAAATAAAATTTTAAAATTTATTAAAATTAGTGGATATATCATTTTTTTTCCAATTATCAAATCATTTTTAGATAGTTTATTAGTGGTTTCACCATCTATTTATATTTGTACCAAATTTTTATTTGATAATTAAATTATATTAAAATATAATTTATAAATATATATATATATATATATATATAAAAGAAGAAATGTGTAGCATAACATGGGATAGTGTAAACGTATATGATCATTAACATATTCTTCCCCAAAATTAAAAACTCAATTGATCTTATTAGACTACAATAACATAACATGGGATAGCGTGAGGGCAAATTATGGATCTAGGCAAAAAAAACATTGCATCGGCTAAACCCAGAAGATGGCCTTGGGCTTGAAATAACTTGTCCGAGTCCAATTGGGCGGCTAACTTTGGACTTTTTAAGGATCACGCTTCGTAGAGTATACTCAAGAGTGGGGGATCTTCGGCCTATCCTAGGTCTAATGTTCGGGCATGAAAGACTTGTAAGGCCTCCTACAAGTCTCAATGGTTATGGTAGAATTATTTTTTAGAGTGTTTTGATTTGATGTTTTTTTTAAAAGAATTTTTAATATTAATTAAAATATAAATCTTCGTTGTCATTTTATTGTGGATTTCATCATTGTTCACCTAGACATAGTTCATTATGGATTGCTACAGTGAAATGATGATTTTGCCCCAAGGAGGGTATTTCTGCATTTTTCCACGATGATTTTTTCGTAGTTATAGATGGATCCAGAGGGTGTATAGATAATTGTGCATTATTTTATTATTATTTCTCGGAGACACTACAGGCGCGTCTTATGAACACGGTTGCAATGTTTTCGGCCACGCTATTGCGGGAGGCATGTGCTACTCCTTACAGCGGTCAAAAATCAACTTCTGCCAATATGTCTTCTTCTTCCCGGTGTGGCTCGTGTCTGGTTAAGGTGGCCGGTGAAGCTTCGGTGGAAGAGTTTAAGCTTTTTCTCCTTTTCTCTCTCATGTCGACTAGAAAATACGCTTTGGTCCTTAAGGTTTGAGAATTTAATCTTTACACAATTTAATTTATTTGTTTACTAGAAAAATATTAGTAATGCTTGAAGTTTTTCTTTTGCAAGTTATTTTTTCTATCTAACCTATGGTGTAATGTAGGCCAACAATCTAGTTAGGTATAACTCTAAAAAACATGGGTTTTTTTTATTGTCCAAGGATTCACTACTCATTCACTCACACATTATTGTGGATGGGTTGTGCAAGATTTTTTGTTTTTTAAATTTGATATTTAGACTTGTTTTTCTATGATGTAGTCATAATTGGAGGCCAAGTGATTTTGATTTCTAATGAAATAGAGAGATTAAAAAAAAAGAGGGATCCCAAATGAAAAAGATGTCAAACACGGATGATGTGCCATAAGTTTTGTAGAAGATGCATTTTGGTACTTGAACTTTAAAAATCATGCAAATAATACCTTAATATTTTTCCAATTCAATTTTGGTATAAAACTTTATTTTTGTTACTTTTTAGTTCCTAGTTAATAGAAGAAAGAAATAGGTCGCTAGATTATGACAATTAAAAGATAAAAGTGTCATTCACAATAATATAGGGAATCAAAATAGACTATTTGTGTAAAATTGTTCATCTTGATAAAGGGAGTTCATATCAGGTGATTTTTTTTTATCTTTAAAGTTTATGAAGAAAAAAATAGATATGAACTCAAGTTGATTTATTTTTTTTGGGTGACTTGTTAAGCTATGGATAAGTTTATCATAGGTTCTAAAATGTTTTATAATTGTTTTGGGTTAAAATAGATTGAAAATCAGGTTTTGGTTTTAAAAGAAAATAAGCTCGATTTTTTCAGCTACCATAGTGGTCAGAATATAGACACAATCAAACGACTCATCTTCTTATTCTTTTTACAAAAAAAATTAAAGCACACAACATTTGGTCTCATTGCTTGTTATATCTGACTATGGAGCTGCGGGATAGGATACTGCTGTTTAAAGAATCATATCCAGGCGTCCGATGCGATTCAGCCACTCACATCAACTTCACTTCTCAGATGAAAGGCCGTGATTTCTGGGCACCATTTGCTACATGTTTTTCTTTCTTTAGTCTTTTGATGGAGTTGTCTTAGGACTAGATTTCATTTTGGAAAATTTTAAGTTCAGTTTGGGGAGTCCTTCTCTTGTTTCCATTCCTTTTGCCTTTTGGATTATGTTGCCGTGTCTCAAGATTTATTCTTTGCTCAAATGTTCAGCTCCATGATGAGGCTGCTCAGACACTTGCATGCTTTGTGAAATCTGGAGATAGTGGATTTGAGGATATCTTTTTGACCAAGATTGATCAGTACTTTCCAGAAAAATATGACTGTTGTGAAATGTATATTCTTATGATTTTAAAGCTGTCAATTTGGCCTTTTCGTTTTTTTGAACACATCCAAAGAAATTTCCAAAGAAGCTAGGATTTCTCATTTATGAGTTATTAGCGGGCCTCACTTGGATTCAGGGGAAGAAAATTGAACTTCTTACGGGCTTGAAGATATCAAAATGAAGGGATTTGCTGCAAACACACCATCTTCCCTTTACAGAATGGTTTCTGGGTGAAGATTGCGAGCTTTAATAAAAGGTTTTGGAAGTTGTTAAGTAACAAGTTTAAACTGTTAGGTGAGGCTACATAATATAATTTATATTATTCTTTCACATCTTTTTTAAATAAAAGTTCTTTGAGCTTGAAACTTGCACATAGATCTACACTATCTTGCCTGATTTTTATTAAATAGAATGAGAGTGGTGATATTCGAACTTGTGACCGTTGGGTCAACAAGGCTCTAATACTATATTAAAAAACCATTTTATCTAAAAACTTAAAATTTTAGATAAGATCATAGAATATAATTTATATCATTTTTTGATATATATTGAAATGGATGCTGCTGAAAATAACATTATGATTAACATGACCTTGCTTTCTTATATTAATTTTGTTATTTGGTCTTTCAATTTCTTAACAATAATTTAAAATTATATTTATTAAGTCTGATATTTAATTTCATGTCAAACTATTTTATGACATGAAGGATACGTGAGATCTCAAAAACAATATAATGCTAATATAATTTGTAATGATGAAATTAAAATGAAATAAAGACGAATGATCAAGGTGTAAAATAAATTTAAGAACCTAAAAGGGAAAAAAAACTGTTAGAACAATAGATTATACCAATAAAAGAAATTACATGTTACTTGTTTTGCCTGAGAATGTTAGTCATTATGTTATTTGAGAACTATTGAATTATTGATAGAAGAAACTTAAAGGATTATATAGAAAAAATAAACTATTTAAGGTTGAAATTATTGTTTGCTTTTCTTTTAGAGGTTAGTTTTTGCGGGCAACTATTTTTGAGCTAATTTATGCATATAAAAATTGAATTCGGTTTTACGATCCGGTGAATAATAGGTTGTAACAATCACTTATATCTTTTTAGATGCATAAAGTAAAGATTTTATCTATTTTATATTTATTTATTTTCTATGAATTTAAGCCTAGCAATATATCTTTGGCATCGCCCTTTCATTCTTAATGCTGTTAATTTATTTTATTATTTTGGGTTTTAATAATAACATAGACTTGTTGAGTTTTTAACCAAATAGATAACAAATACATTAACAAATATTTACAATTTTTAGCTAGCTTGAATAACACAAAAATAATATATATTAAAAATAACTTAAATTAAAAAAATAACTTGAATATTTTTTTTCATAATTATTTGGCCTTTATCATATGTAGGGATAGAGATGAACAAATTTCTCCAACTTATCCATGATTTTTGTTAGTTGATCCTTGTTCTATTTGGGGCCAAGACATGAGCTGAGTACAATGTCCTTTGGGTTTATGGATCTTACAACATGAGTGTCAATATTCCATCAAAGGCTAAAATGTTGTTTCATAACATGTGAGGCAACTCATTAGTTTCAAATGAATCTTTCCTGTTTGTCCAAAAAAGAAGAGATTTTTTTCTGTCTGTTTGAAAGTTAAGTTGAGATTAATATTTTTAATATCAGCACATTAAAATGATCTAAAAACATCGAAATAATTTAAAATAAAATAAAATTAAAAAAACAATATTTTTTGATTTGCAGTGTCAAAACCTTCCTTTATTGCAAAGAAAAAGTGCCCTTCAATAATGACATACGGGTGAGTTAGGGCACAGAAGATTACAATTGCAATTAAATCGAATTTTTTTCGGGTTTAGGGTTTAGGGATGGCATTGATCTTACAACCATGAAAAAGACTGTTGTCTTTTTTGAGGATATTTCCGATCTCTGATAGAAACTCCATCAATAGCAATGAAAAAAGCCAACTAGCTAATGCTTCTTCCTTTTAGCTTATTCGTCTTTCCAGAGCCATTCCCCTTAGGCTCGAGACCATGGACCACCATAAAAGTACACCACTCGTGAACCCTAAGCACTAAAAGGTGCCACACCATTGTCATTGGATCCAGGACACCTGAGAGAGCACTCTAGATAAACCCTTTTCAAGCTGCTTGCGAGAATCCATGCCAGCACCACACGAAGCAACTTCTGTAGCCAACACGTGTTAAATAGTTTCCATCCACAGCATGAAAGATCGCCAAGAGAATTAGATGTGCGTTGATTAAAGTGATTAGGAACAAAACAAAGTAATTAGTGCGGTTGCCATGTGCTAAAGCTAGCTAACGCAGTTCACCTCAGACAGGTTGGAATCTGTAAAAGGAGGGGGTTAATTAGGAGAGAATGGGGATTTAAAAAAGAGAGAAAAATGATGCAAAGGCATGGACCATGGAATGACACATACCCACTTGTCCACCATCCAAGTTTCGTACGTTTTATGATAATTAAATGTTAAATATGTGGTGTAGATTCAGGCTTTAATGAGGTTTAGAATCTTTGATTATAATTTAAACCCTAAAGAAGATACAAACTTAGCTGTTGCGAGATTTCTTGCTTTAGGGTGCGGGGAATAATCCAACTTTTATGTCTGTGTATTTGTGACTACTTTATTTGGTGCATATGTGATTATAAATGTGGGACGATAGCTTTATTGAAAGTGACAAGCTAGGGTTGCTTTCCTCTCCAATTATAAAAAAAAAAAAATAAAAAAAAAAAAAAACCTTGTGGATTTCTTATCAATTGTTTTACTTATCGATCATCCTCTTCACCAGTATGTGGGTTAGGTCGTAACATTATTTTTTTAATTATTTTTCTCACTAATTCTACGGACACTCGTCCTCTTCCATTGCCTGGCTTTGCACCATCTTTGGAGGTTTGGCCTGCCCTAGCGCACTCATTGGCCATGCAGAGCCTTGAATGGAGAGCTAAATAGAATACAATTAAGTTAGAACCCACCCATATAATGGCCTAAATCAAGGCGGAATTCAAGGGTGTTGAAAACCTAATTAGGTTATTAAATCTAAAACAATACTGTATAGTTCTTCAATTTGATGTGTAATGTAATAGTTATGGGCGCGGAGTTAGAGGAGAAAGCGTCGAGGATTCAGGGTGGGATGAGGGAAACAAGGAAGAATACTGTGTGTTGCATGTAGAGCACAGACAAAACTTGTTCGGAGAAGATGAGATATTAGCAGGAGGCCATTGATTTGCATCACAATCAAGAGGGCACACGCATCCCTATCTTGCAATTTCATGGTGTACACATTACAGAGGTTGGGACCTACGTGTGTATGATTGCGTGGGCAGCCTCCTTAAGCTAGTTTGTAGGGTTTTTTTTATTATTTTGAAAATAAAATAATGGTAAGACCTCGTCCATAGAATAATATCTATAAATTAATCCATTTCAAATGGGAGATAATATCTATAAGAAATCAAACTTTGATAGTAAAAGATGGGGAAAAAAGGGTTGTGGCCAGCTAAAAATAGTCAATCGCGACCTAAATTAGGGTTTAAAAAGGGATACTTTGCTGACAAAAAGAGAGAGGATAGAAAGAAAAAATGTAATTTTTATAAGAGAAATCTTTGCCTTATTGGCTCTCATGCATATGTTAACTGTATAGTTTACCTTTCGGTTCCAGCTAGTATATAAATTCTCAAGTACTTATAGATCTTTTATTCTCACCGGTCCCTTTTAAAATTATTTTCCCTAAAGGAAGGAAAATATATCCCTTCTCTTTATTTATTTATTTTTCCTAAATAAAAATAAAGAGAGGCTAAATATATAATCCATAATATTCCCAAGAGCACCAATTAAATCATTTGAATTCCAATTACTTTTGATAGATTAATTTATGGTTGCAATGAGAATAATTTGTTTTCCCTCAAGGAAACAATTACTATGCATGTAGGAACTCGCAAGTCGAGAGTCATATCTTCTCCAACTACTACAAAGGAAGATCATCATTAGAAATCTTAAAGACTAAGCATTTATTGGCCATTAATGGGATTGCAAGTTTACCACCTACAATTAATTATTAGAGCTGCAATTCATGTCCAATTAAATTAAAAAATATATATATATATACATGGGGCCACTGCATATTCTCATTAAAAAGGAATGAAAGTGAAAGTCTTCTTAAAACTATATATATAAAGATGGTTTCAAATGAGATTAGAGCTTTAGATGTTTTGGGATTTGTTAAATTTCCATGACTAAGGGGAAGGTTTTGATTAGCCAAATCAAAAGTGGAAATCGAATTACCAATAACTTGTTAGCATCTAATTAATTGGAAGTTCGAAGATGGGAAACAAGAGTTGCAAATGTCGGGATAAACATGACACCCAGCCTCTTATTTTTATTTAATTAGTCAAAGAAAAAAGTTTATTTAATTAATTCATATACAGCTCAAAAGCATACAAAGAGAATCCCTACCGTATCACGCGCATTCAAGTAGTAGGACGCAGTTAACTTAAATATTCTATCTTTCAACTCTCTAGCAAGCAAACAAGCAAACAAGCAAGCAAGCTTCATCCTTATCCTTTCTTACCAGATTTGTCATTACTTTAATCTTAGTTAACCCTAGTAACTAAACTAAACTAAACTAAACTAAACTAAGAATAAGCCCTGACAGGCTTATCTAAGTTTATTGCTTAAGCACATATCATCCAACCTGAGTTAGAGAAATAACCTATCATCCTTCTGGAGAGCCCCAGCTCGATCCTCTTACCAAATGAATGAAGCTTTGTGTATAAAGCTTTCGACATGGCACAATCTCATTGGCTCCCAAGAAAATGTTGCCCTTCCTAATCCTAGTCATAGCTAGGCTGTTTAAATCAAGGCTTCACATCCATCAAACCCAATCAATGCTCCTCACCTCATCACACGTGTCACCTGCTCAAAAGGTGTTCCACGATCGAGATAGCTAGTTAGTTTATATTACCTTGTAAGACCAGAGAACTGGATAAAGCCCTTCATCTGCTTCCATGGCACCCCCTTGCCCTTTCAAGAACATGTTATACGATGTTGCCCAAAAGGAGGGAGACATCTATATACATAAATATATAAACATATATCTATATACTTGATGAAAACTAATCGAGATAGCAGAGACTTTAGGCGTGCATGCATGTGGATTAATTTTTAGGATAAGGTATAAAACACATTCACATATAACCAAGAATGGAAAAACAAAAAGCTTCGTGTTCCTCTCCCTCGTTTTACCTTATCCCTTAAGGTGGAAACTTTGCCTTGCTTTGTCGTCCTGGAATTCATCCAGTACAATCGTGTGCTCTTCGAATAATAGAAAAGCTAGCTGGTACTATAATTTATACTTTTTTTTCCCTCCTGGTACAATAATTGAGAGACGAATCGAATTACCATCTTTTTTTTTATTATTATTATTATTATTATCTCTCTTCACATTTTCTTTTAATTATGGTAAAATCAAAATGGGTATCTACATGAAGCAAAATCTCTCACGCCTTCTTCTAGTTTTCTTTTAGCTAGTAAATCTGCATTTACTGAAAACAAGACAGATCTCCGTACTAAACCCGTGATTAACCTCAGGCTAACCTTAGTTTAGTGAAATAAAGTTTGATTGGGGAAATTAATTAAATATTGGGGGGGTAATTAGTAGAAAATTAATTAGGGGGGGTTAAATAATGGCGGCTGTACACGGCAGTGGTAAATGTGAGAAGGAGAGGAGTCCTGTTGGTGAGCTTGTGTGTTGGAGTAAAATGTCTACATCTATAGAAAAGCTACACGTGGATGTGTAGAGTATGTGGTCCCCTCCCTAAGTTCTTGGGGGTTGAGACACGTAAAAGTTAATGGTCGCAACCCATGTGCCTTTTCCTTGGCCAACTTGTCTTTCTCACTCACTCTCCTTTTCTATTCTACGAGCTAGCAGCATCAAGGAGTCTGTCTGCTTTTTGGTTTCTGATTCAGCTTGTCTAGCACACCATCCTTGCTGTCCTTTTTTTTAGTTTTTAATTAATTTGCTTTTAATTTTTTGAGTTGTTATGATATTCTAATGTCAAAATTAAATTTTAAAAATGTTTATTATTTTAATGTATCTTTATATAAAAAAACATTAGATAAAAAAAAATCCACCCCACGATTCCAAATATATATTATTTCAATTGCAATTCTCTAATATTCTCATCAATTTCCTAATAAATTTGTCCCATATGATTCTTAGGAGGTGTTTGACACTGCGTTTCAAAAATATTTTTAAAAAAAAAATTGAATATTTTTTTTAGTTTTCACTTTAAATTATTTTTTTTTGGTGTTTTTAAATCTTTTTCATGTGCTAATTTCAAAAATAAATTTTTAAAAATAAAAAATATCATTTTGATATTTCTGAATGAAAAATACTTTAAAAAACAATCATAACCACACTCTCAAACAGACACTTAACCTAAAAACATATCACTTTCCAAAGAACATATAACCCATGATTACTAATCTTGGTTTATACTTTTAGATCATGCGTACAAGTGCTTCTTTCTCTTACAAGCTTATTGGCTAAAGGGTTAGTTGGCTTAAATTTCAATATTCTCCGCGACAATCACATAATTACTACGCTGAAACACCATGCATGTTTCAATCTTAGGATGTGCTTGAAGGTGTGTAAATTAAAATGAATGAGAAAGGAGTTTTTTTTTAAATAATAATAATAATAATATCTAGAGAGATAATACATGAAATTGATTGTGATTATTTGATTAGACATAAATGGAGTTCCATACATGTAACGTTTCTTACACAAATTCCTTGATAAAAGATGTATATCCAACCATCGTTGGTTTTGTTGCCTAATCCATTGACATGAACTATCAAAAAAGGTATATGAGTACTTTCAGGAAATTTGTGGAAATATTACTCTCAATAGATCATCATGTATATGGTTGGTGTTTTCAATTATTATATATATGTATTAAGTTCATTTTAATTTAAGATTTAGAAATTTAAAAAGGTTTAACCAAATCAATTAAAGTTAAATTAAAATCATTGCCTACTCAACTAGTTGAATAATTATCCATTTACTTTTTTTTAAGCTATGTTACAATTCATCTCATATATATTAGCAAGGAATTATATGATATTGTTATTAAACTCAACCTTTTCAATCAACCATATAACCACCTCATCTAAATTTTTATTCGGGTCATATTTAAAATTAAATTGTATGAGAATTTGGCTGATATAATCCAATTAACTTTATCTATTAAAAAAACTTGACCAGCTGATAAAAAAATGCATGAGGATAAAATTATATATATATAAAAAAGATAAAATTATAGGGGGGGAAATTGACCTAACTTTTTGTTTAGCCTGGATTTAAAAAATAAATAATATGAAAGTTACTCTAACATGACAGAGTTGACTTGGGAAAACCAAAGGTTATCCATCATAAAAAAACAATCAATGACATAATTAAGAGAAAAATGATGAGATTTACAAGAGTAAAACTCTCAACTCTACTTTTTATTTAACTTGGATTTAAAATTAAATTGTGGTATTTTCAATGAATAGTCCAAATTATTAACAAATAATATTCTAAAAATGGAATTAAGAATAGAAAATGATAAAATCAAAAGAAAAAAAATAGCAATAGAAATAGAAAAAAATGAGTTATTTGTTTTTTAAAAACAAGAGCTTTCCTTCAGTATAGTAGGTAATATTTACCTGGCAATGTTATGAAATTAGCTTCAAGTTTATACACACACACACACACACACACACTTTGGACTAGTTTATATGATTAAATCAAAACCAAATTCAGCTTTGAATGATTTTAAAAGCACACCCCTCGTATTAACCTATCACATTCATGAAACCGTAATGAACTCCTTATTTTGTTTTGATTGTAGCAAACTGTTATGAAAATCACTATATTTTAAAATCTCTTAGTCCTTTCACTAGTTGTGGGATGACAATGGGCCAATCTTAATTTTGATGTAGGAATTCGATAAATCTAGCGCTTCTTTTTTCTTGGTTTAGGTTTACTCAAGCTATTTTATCGAATTCTAACCGCAATTTTTTTGTTTTATTTCCTCGATGCTGGTTATTTACACTACATGATGACTTCATATATGTGTGTGTGTGTGTGGTCATTGCACTATTAAAAAACAGATATAAGGTAAAGAATTCTGGAGAAGAAAGAAGAACATTTTTTAATTAATTAATTAATTAATTAATTAATGTTAATAAGTTACAAGTGACTGGGTAGAAAGGAAATAGAAGTATGACACGACCGAACAATACTTCATGAATAAAACTACTCCACTTGCGATCAATTTTCCAAAAAGAATCATTGAGCACTAGAAAGTGAGTGTACCATCTTGTTATAGGTTTATCTTTCCAGAGTCCTGGATGGAGCAAAATCATGGAGCCATAAATATCTGCATTGCCATGTTCGTTGTGGCAGGCCGTGTCTGCTGATTTTGTCGAATGAGTTGAACCTTCCCCAAAGTCTCGAGTCTAACTGGTTGATTTGGTCCCTCCCTGCCCTTGAATAGCTAGCTCATGGCTATCCCTGACCATCCGTGTAGATCGAGAAGAGGGAAAAAATGATCTTACTGGTGATTGGCGGGCAAGAAAACTCATGGAGAATTTCATTTGATCCCTTTTTATTTTCCTTTATGACCTCTGCCCTGTTATGGATCCATTGGCTGGAAGCTTGAACGTATGTTTCAAAGGACAGACAAAGTGGGCACGATGCTGCTTTCCATGTTCGTTCACAGACTTGAAAAATTTTCAGAAACTTGGTCAAGTTAGTGCCACATATTTCCTTTCCATTTTGTCCACTTACATTTTAGACCATCTTGTCATATATTATAATATATATATTCGCTACACAAAGGAAAGGAGGGTAGAAAGAATCATGATTTGATTTAACCAGGTGGTCCAACATTACAAAGTTAAGAACTAAGCGGGTTTTCCTCTTCCATGTGGTCTCGGGATCGAACCTTGTGGCTATTAATTTGATAATTATTAGAGATTTATATGATCGTTAATTTCAGGGTCCGTGGGATTAATCAAGATAAACAAAAATTGTTCCGGGTACTTACGATAATTAAAAAAAAAAATCATGATTTGTATGTGAAAGCGACCTATGCTGCTTGATTAGGCAGAAATCAAGGGATATATGGTAAGCTTCTTGATTAATTTGCTGTTCAATTCTCTCGATCTATCAAGGATATGGATAAGTTGAAAAGTTAAGAGTAATTTATAGATCATTAGAGGATAAAACGTAATTTTGAGAATGATTTGCTATTCTATTTTTTTTAGTTACAATAATTTCATGTGGTCCTCGGCAAAGATCCCTTCCATCAATGCAGAATTATCTTGGAAATCACTAATAAAAAAAAAGAAAAAAGGAGAGCATCCTATATGAGATGGCTATAATTGCTTAGTGTAGAGATATATAGCTAGAATTAATTCCGAGGGATTAACAGGACGTCAACAATGGCGACATCTCTGCTGGCCTCAAATTGCTCCAATCATCTTAATATTTTATTTGTTTTTATATTTACTATAATTGTATCTTGTCTCTCCCAATCAAAATGAATCCAAGTTTAAGGCAATGGGTCGACCTTCTGTTGCGGGTTTCTTACTCACAAATCTTAGTTACGGTGAAATTTTTACATTTTTCACTCATCTCGAGCCACTCATGGCTTAATAGTTTTAAAAAAGCCATATAGAGGAGCTAAGCTAAAAGAGGGCGGCTTGGCTAGTGAGGCTGGACATGGAAAGAGGAGAATACCACCTTATTGGACAGCAAAAGTGACTTGCATCGCCAAATCCAGAGGCCAACCGAATCAAATTGTTTATTAATTTCAAGTTGGTCACTACCTAGTCAGGTTTGGGATCTCAACCCATATATATGAAATTACAAGATTGTGTGAGCTCCTCGCTGTTCACACCGTAATCACCCCTTCTTCCTTCTTTAATTACCTAATCAGGAAACCCTAAACCAAACCTATTCCGTGCCCTAGCTACTGTGGATAAATGCATAATTAATGATTCGTGGTTGAATCACGCCCGTCAAATTGAAACCTCATCAGCTTAATTTCGTCGTACTCGATTAGCTTCACTTGTCTCTCAATACCCTATTGACTAATCATGAAATCTGGTCTGAATTAACCGTGCTCTCCTCAATGTATAGCCCAGTTAAATACATGCCTCGACTGTCAACGGGTGCACCGTAAGCTTATCCATAAGCGTATTTTATGAGTCTAGGTCAACGAATCAAATCTCAGCTGTCTCAGACTCTTACAAAAGATATACAATTTGACTCAAACTTGAAGCATATTATACAGATCATAAACTTTTTATTATTACGCTATGTTCAGAACTTGTTGTTGGGTTGTGGTCACTTCATTTGGTTCCACCACCCTCTCTTTTCATGTTATTAGGGAAGTTTGTAACCAAAAAAGAAAGTCATTGGGGAGCATTTGAGGAGGATGTGGAGCACCCATCTAGTTTCTTTATTCACTTTCATCAATTGCATGCTTTTTACATATATTAGTCAAGGTACATGAATGGCATTGTTGATATTAGGGTAGAGATAAAAGTCCTGATCACTGCCCAAGTTTCAAAAAAGCCCGTTTTGACAAACAACCACTTAAGTCCTACTCGTCCCTTATAAAATGAACCTCCATGTCTGTCTAGGTTGTCCGCTCCTTCAACACCTAGAACACCATCTTAATTATCTTGAGTGAGACAAGAGGGAAAAAAAAATAATAAGAGAGAGAGAGAGAGAGAGAGAGAGGGGCGAGAGCCAATAGGAAGACAACTGCCATGAGCCACAAGGTTGAAGATCCCATGGCACTCATCTCTCAATTGTACCCAGGTGTATTCACTCAAATGGTTCCACAACAAGGTGAGCGATACGTAAGAACAATAGAGCAAAAAAGAAGAGAAACAATCATAATTTATTTCTGTGTTGATCATGAACTTTGTAGATAATTCATGGTGTTTTCTTAACTTGAGTTTCTGATCATGATTAGGTGAGTCTAAACCACGAAGAAGGCGAAAGAAGAACAAAGACGCTGGTCTTAGTGGGGTAAAGAAGAGGAAACTTAGCGAGGAACAAGTTAATCTCCTTGAAATGAATTTTGGCAGTGAACATAAGTTGGAATCTGACAGGAAAGACAAGCTTGCTTCAGAGTTAGGACTTGATCCTCGCCAAGTTGCCGTTTGGTTTCAAAACCGAAGGGCAAGGTGGAAGAACAAGAAGCTAGAGGAGGAGTACGCAAAAGTTGAAGACATCCCATGAAACCATAGTTGTCGAGAAATGCCAGCTTGAATCCGAGGTCCATCTCTCTCTCTCTCTCTCTCTCTCTCTCTCTCTCTCTCTGTGTGTTCTTAACAAATGTCTCTCAAGTACTTTGTTGGTTTAGCAAGGCTTGGTAATTTGTTTTCTTTTTATTACACTAAGTAATTGCCTGATGAAGTCGTAAATTTACATGATGAAACACTCAACTTAGTGCAACGACTATACATATTTACAAGATGAAGTGGAGTTGATTTATGGTAAAAGTAGACTTAGTTATAATTAATACCCTGGAAAATAAAAGTAGACTCACTCACGTGGTCGATATTTTCATGCACAATGATAAATTCAGGACTCCAATTTGACTTCCATGTACATGCCCCCCCTGCATACGCAACCAGTCTAGCTAGCAACTCATTAATTGGTTTCTTGAATGTCTTTTCTTTTGGCAGACTTTTTTTTGTCTTCTGTTTTGATTAGATTCTGGGGCAGAATTTTCCTATTTCGAGCATCCAAACAGAAAGTAAACAATAATAGTTTGGAATAGTATTCTCTTGCTCCCACTTACTTTCTCACTTCCTTACTCAACATGTAACTGCTACTACTTTTCTTTTCTGTTTTTTTATCTTTAACGATAAGATAGTGCTGCACAATTCCGAAATTTATGACTTCCATTGCTGACTTTCTTGGGAAGAAAAACCATAAAATAAGAGTATGTCATCCCTAATCTCTTATACTGCAATAAAACATGATGACCCACCATTTTTTAACGTACACGAGCTCAAGTTTTGAAGAAAAAAATCCATGTCATGCCAGCTACTCGATTAGGCTACAAAGGAAAAATATGATCCTAAAGTTTTGACAGGGAACAGCATGCTGCCACTCTATTTAACAACAAAACACTGCTCTGCTACCACTTCAATCCACTAGCCACCATGTGTCCGTACACCATTGTTTAAGGTTAACTGTTCTATCGGGCCCTTCAAAGCCACTAACACGGCAGCACGTGGCACGCTCCCACTTTGGAAATGGCACGCCATTGTACTATAAAGATTGATTAAGAAAATATTCCCCATGTCAAAATTTCTCACACACATCACCTTCTCTCTCTCTCTCTTTTTCTCTACAAGTATAGTTTACTGAATCATGGGCTAATTCATTGCAGGTTTTAAAGCTCAAGGAGCAGCTCAGTGAAGCAGAAAAGGAGATCCAGAGGCTCTCAGACCGGGCTGATGGGGTTTCCACTAACAGTCCTAGTTCATCCCTGTCGATGGCTATGGACCCTCCATTTCTTGGAGAATTTGCCATGGAAGGATATGAAGATGCTTTCTACATGCCACCAGAAAACAATTACGTTCCTGGCATGGAGTGGATCAATCTGTATATGTAACTCGCTACCTGGCTAACTCATATTACTATTAGGAGATAATGTAGATAGTGATTAAGCAACAATCTGGTGTAAAAATCTTCTTTATCTAGTGTATCACGAGGCGTCTCTGTCTAGCTTGCTAGTAATTGGAAATGCATGCCGATATTAATTAAATGTTTTGCCTTTTGACTAGAACCTAGCAGATTATCTATTCCAGTTTTTCTGTTTTTTATATATATAAGCTAGATGTTTTGAAAAAGCACAGTACCAAATAAGCAGCAACCACCAATCAATAAGAAGCAAAAGTCAACCTAAAACCGCACTTGATTTTTAGAGTACAGAGTTTTGGTAAGCATTGCATGGACTTTTACCACAGAAAAAAAATGTGTTTCGACAAAGATATAAGATCTTTAACTGGATGTTTTTTTTTTGTTTTTTTTTTATAAAAAGAATAAATAGGCCGGCCCAAGTATTTAATTCCAGTGAAAAGTAGTAGATGCATTACCTCCTGCTACTGCTATAATTAACTAATCAAGTATTCAAGAACAGTTGTGCTGTCAAGGGAAAAAAATAAGTCTTTTAATTTATACCAATGTTTTTAAGTTTTCTATGCATAAAAGGATGACATAAGATTTTTGAATATGGTTATGCTAGATATCATTCTCTTCACTTAAGTTTTTCATTTCATTTATGTATGGTGTCATAACCCAATTTTGAGTTATTCCCTAAAACCTACCCAAAAATAAAAATAAAAAAAATAAAATAAAAGGGGTTTGTGTCAGCAGAAAATCAAGGTGAAAATTTTGAACGTTCTCGAGGGCTCGATCGTGGGTTTTTTTTTAACCCAAAAATAAAGGAAAATACAGAGTCCAGTGCTAAATTGATTCATTTTTTGATAAATTTGTTTCAAACTTAAGTCGACAGCATAATTATATTTTTATGGGTCGATTTGATTTAATCGTCGACCAATTAAAGTGTAATTATGTTTAGGGATTAATTCACAGTCCAATTGAAGGGTTTAATTAAGCGCAAAGGCTTGATTATACTTTAAATGGGTCAAGTTAATTTTATTAGAGGCTTAATTGGTGAGAAATCACATTTGGAAAGCCTAATTTGGGTTAAATTAAGAAGATCGAAATTTTCAGTGACAAAACTTTTTGGGTGAAATCGGAAGCCAAAATTGAAGATAAAAACATTGTTCTTCCCATCGAAAAACCTTGTTTGTAATAACCCATTTTTTTCAATGTATTTTATATATAAAAAAATGAACTGACTGGACAGTGGCGTTGCTAGCAGCTATACCTTGGCAAGCTACCCACTGAGCACACTATGCTTTGGACATCAATGCCATACCTGCAAGTTGCAAAATGAGTCTATAAATAGAGAGAAATTTGCAGAAGAAAGATAAGAAGGAACGGGGGGAAACGCTGAACAAACGGGGAAATTTCAGTGAAAAAATTTACAGTGCAACCGGCTCAACGACCCTTAAACTACACCTTCACCCTTCTTGGTCGTCGACGAGACTGCCCCATCAGCTCATCTCTCTTCTCCGACAACATCCTCTCCCTCTTCTTCGTTGGGACTCTCCTCTCTCTCTCCCCGGCGGCTCCTCTCTCTCTAAAAAAACAAACCTGCAGCAGCCCCTAAACTCCTCCAACGGAAACCGGCCACTCAATTAGCACCAACATCCTCTCCACCAGTAGCTCGTCCACCACGTAAGCCACCCAGACGTGCCCTCTGTCAAGGCAGTAGCAATCACGACAATTGCACCGGCGTGAAGCAACCAGCTTCCAACGCCTCCTCCGGCCACCACAGGCCTCCATTTTCGACGCCACCACCGCAGAAAGAACCAACTCAGCCTCCTCTACGCGGCGGAAATGACAGGTTAGCCTCTAGTCGTGGTCGGTCAAACACCATTTTATTGTGCATCATCTTCTTTTGCGAGTGAATTAATTCACTCCCCCAGTTGGGCTGTTTGGGCCAGGTTCAGTACCTGGCCCAGCTGCCAAAAGGGCTGGGTAGTCTGCCACCAAATGATGGGCCTCTCGGCCCATCAGGGCTGGGCAGTCCAGCCCACAACCCTTTTTTATTATTACTTTTTATTTAATTTTTTTATATAATAAAATATAAAAAAATAAAAAATTTAAAAATGTGTTGTTTCCGTGCATACGGTTGAATTTCAAGGTTTTTCCATCATGTTTTTCATATAAAAAAAATATGTTGCATTTTTCCATATTTTGAAACAAAATTGGATATCATAATCAGTTTACGGTTATCCATTGGAATTCGGCCAAAATATCAATAATAATTAATAATTATTATCAGAGTATAAAATTACATTGTAAAGTACACCCGCGGATAAAAAAAATAATTTGTTTTTATGTAATGTGGAAATTTCCAAACAGTAGAAAGGTTAGCTTTTTTTAACTTCCAATGAGGTAGAGACTCTCTCACGAAGAGAGATCTGCGTTGAACCTTAGAAAAAGACTAATAAATATAATTTAGGAAAAACAATCAAACAACAATGCAGCTTACCTTAGATAGGGTGTACTAGGGCTGATGCGTCTTCCCCTTGCACAACAAGTCCCCATTACCCAAGACTCTCGCAGACCATTAGGTTCTTAGTAACCTTAATACTAGGTGGCGACTCCTAATAATTATAGTTATAATTTTTTTATGACTATAAAACCTTTTCTATTTTCCATGTACCGTTGTCTCTTCAAACCAGGGAGATGGCGGGGCACGAAGTGTAAGAAAATTGTCATCGCGACATATGGTATATGTGCTTAGTCCACTACTATCTCATACAATATATTAATAAGTCTTTAATTATTATTGATTAATTCATTAAAAATAAATGTATAATAATATATAGTGTTAATTAAAAAAAATATGTCATGAAATATGGTACAAAAATATTTCTTGTAGTCTTCCACTTAGTCATATAATACAATTACAAAGTGATAATTTCTTTATTAAGTCTAAAATAAGTAGTAAGTGAAAATAGGTGGCAACTCTTAAATTAATTATATAATCATAATTTTATGATTATACCAGAAACTGTTTTTCACATCTTAAGAGGCAAACATATTATTTTGAATTGATACACATCACGACATCCTTGCACATGAGGCAATGCTTGTACTTTTTAGACTTTTTTTTATCTCAAGTAATAATTTTTTTCCCTTAAAATGAAGACATTATTTTTAAACTACAAAATTAATTTTCTAACATCTCCTAAATTAATTCTTTAACAACTTATTTTTTTTAATTATTGTAACATCTACCTTTTTAAAATTGTTGTAACAACTACATGCTACAAAATAACTTTTAATTGTCCCATTTATTTTTCTTAGTAGTTGTTATGGACCATTAATCTATATATAACATGAACTCTTGGAAATATAAAACACTAATATAAAAAAACATTGAACCTTTTAAACCTTGTTGGTTTTTTTTTTTTTTTTGCATCCTTTATTTAGAGGATGAACTTATTGAATCCTATGGAATAACCTTATGTGGAGGGTACATCCTTAATAAAAAAATATCTATACATTCCTTAGGGGTTTTTTTTTATGTTTGTAACAATTCTATAATTCGGTATCATGGATGGAAATTCTATGTCAACAACTTTATTGGTAATAACGCTTTTACCATTGAGAACATTGATATTATTATCTCTATTGTCATGACCTTTGTTATTGCTCCTCTTATGTTGTATGTTAAATCTCTCCCTGGTATTTTAAAGATTGAAGTTTTTATAAGAGAAAACATCATAAGGTGTTAATCTCTCCTTGACATGTATAAAGTTGCTTAGGTTCTTGTCGATCCCAAAACCAATGATAATATTGAGTCGTGTACATAAGAGAAAATGATATGTACACATTTTTTCATGACGTGCGTGCAGCGATGGCGAGCCTAATGGTGTGGAGAAAACAATTATGGGAATAATCATGAAATTATGATTATATAGTTCATAAGTTGCCACCTACTATTACGGTTACTAAAAAACTCAATGGTCTATAAGAGTTTGAGTAATGAGATTTTTTATGCCAGGGAAAGACACATCACTCCTAATACACCCTATCTAAAATAAGTTGCATTGTTGTTTAATTGTTTTTTACATCAGATTTTTATCTATTGTTTTTTTTTAAGGTTCAGGATAAATATCTCTTTGTGAAGGAGTCTTTAACTTATGAGGTCCAAACTTATTTGTTTTAAGTACTCCATTTTAGCACCAAGTTTATTTTTTGTATCTTTAATAATTGAGGGCGTACTCTACAATGTAGTTTTACACCCTGAAATAGTAAAGTTTGTAATTAAATCCAAATAATTTGAATAATAATTAGAAAAAAATTTGATGAATGGTTTTAACAACTTGACCAAATTCTAACAAATAATTATAAATTTGTTATGATATCCATTTTTGCATTGCATAACATGAGAAATGCAAAAAACATTTATGAAACATATGCTGAAAACTTTTAGGATTTGTCCGTATGAACAAAACATATATATATTTTGTGTTTTTTAAATAAGGACTTATTTAATTTTTTTTGGAAATTTTTGAGAAATTCAAGTAGTTTTTTTTATTTAGTCCATATCTTATAATGCATGTTTATAGCCTAATATTGAACAAAGTGACTAGAAAAGCTCATGATAAAACCAAATATTTTTTTGAATGACCCTTTAGAATTTGTCTGGATTTTTTCTTTAAGTTTAGGAGAAAATCGTGTATTTTTAATATTGAATCCGTATCATACAATGTAAGTCTACAACTTGATATTATGCAAATTTGTTGAAAACTTGCAAGAAAATCAAAATATTTTGAAATGCTCATTTGGAAATTTTTACATTTTATGTTTTTTTAATATTATATTATATAGGTTGAGTCTAGCCCATCCATCTAGGTCGGACCCATTTGGATTGGGTTGTTTAGTAGCCCAACACTCCTGAAATTTTTCTTTAGGCCGAGTTCAGCCCAACCATTTGGGTTGAACTTAACCCAAGCTCACATGGTTACTAGCCAAACTTAGTGACCATGTTTATGAATGCAAAAGAAAAGGAGGGAAAATAGGGAGGAGGGAAAATATGACATAGAGATGTTGTGTTTATTGTCACGAGGAAAGGTTATGCATGGTTGTTAATGATGGAGGTGCCACTGCAAGAGGAGGGGGAAAGGGTCTGAAAAACTTGGGAAAATTGGATGGTTGTTTTTCCAACTTTGAGCTCTAATTTCTTAATGCTCATGGCAATGGAATTCTCTCATATTTATAGGTGGTGGAAGAGAGATATTTATATGTGAGGAGAAATTAAATATATAGGCATGCAAAGAAGGGGTATTTTTTACTACTTGATTTCCTTTTTAATTCTTTAATTAAGTAATTGTATTTCTTATAATAGAATTCATATATCAAATTATATCAAATTCATGAAATTATTGAATTGAACCTTAATTATTATTTCTATAAGGGATTGTAAATTCTTATCCTATATTATCTTTGACTTATTTATATGAAATGATTTATATATTTAACAAAATCTTCTAATATATATATATATAAAAAAAAAACTAGTTAGTTAAAAGGTAAAGTAAGTTTTTTTTTTATTTGTACCTATATTTTGAGTACTTGCCTCATTTATATGATAAAAATGAAGACTTTAAAATAAAATATTTCTAGAAAAGAATGATGATGATGATGATGATGATGATGATGATGATACTAACAAGTTAAAATTCAAGAGAGTTCATAGTAGAAATTTTGTTCAGATTGACTTTACGTGCTTGTGTTTAATTAGAACAAATGACTTCTTTAGATAAAAATATCCCATGAAAATTGTAAAATAACAATAATTATTTTAGGGAAGACATTTTAATCTTAAAATATTAAAATATGTATATTAGAATTTGAGACCCAAATAACAATAGAGTTTTATACATATATGGTTATACTATTATGTAAATCCCAACTCACCATTAATTAGAAAATGATGTTATAGAAAAAGTATTTAATTCCTAGAAAATATTTTAACTCCACTGCTCCATTATTTTTCTATTCATACAAGACGTAAAACCCTAATAAACTTAAAAATAAGCCTTTTCAAATACTCATAACCTGTATTTATCTTACTAGCTAAATGAAATGACAATCATATCCTTAAAAGGTAAAAAATGATGAACTTTCAACCACATGTTATTTTATTTTTTTACTCTATTATTTATTTATTTTCAATTACTAAAATTATTACATTATAAGAAAAAAAATCCGCATTGGTAAATATGAAAGTTGAAGCATTTAAATAAAAACGAGGGTGCTATTTTTATTTTATTTTTTTATTGACCATTTTCGCAATCCATAGTGCGGATGTGCTTCATTATTGTTGTAAGAAAATAATTACTATCATTCCACTGGAATTGTTTATCAACAATCCAAATAAATATTTTAGGCTCCAACTTATTAAGTTAACTAATTTGTGAAACTATTCCCTCTTTATTTAATCAACAATTGAAACTAAGACTATATTTCACATTGCATTTCAAAAGTATTTTTGAAAAATAAATATTTTTATTTTTTATTTTAAATAATTTTTTTGATGTTTTTAAATTATTTTCATGTGTTGATATTAAAAAACAATTTTAAAAATATATTATTTTAATATATATTTAAATAAAAAAAACATATTTTTAAAAATAACATATATATATTACCATTAAATTCTCATCAATGGGCCTACAACATGGCCCAGGACTGAACTCTTTACATTTGTAATGAGGTTATAGGTTCTAAAATCCTGTATGACAATAGTTTGAGTTCAAAATAGGAAAAGAAAGTACATAAACAATATATTTTTAAGAGATGAATTACCTCTATCAGTTTAATGATGTTTTTTTAAGATTAAAATATTATTATTATTTTTCAAATAAGCTCATGTATTTTTATTATTTCCTGCAATCCTTAATTTATATTTGAAAACTTGTTATTTATCTTCTTTTTTCCGTAGAAAATACTTAACAACAAGTTTTAATATGTAATCTTTTAGTTCATATTTCCTGTGAAATTTCCTTTACTTAAAAATCATTTCTTAGAATTTATTTTATAAAAAATTAAAGATTTTTCTTCGTAGACTTTATTTTTATTAATTGCTATAATTATTAGAAAATGTTTGAGGCACCTCATTATGCTAATGATTATTAAACCCTTATTTTTTTTAAAAAAAAAACAAAATTTAAAAATATATATTTAAAAAATACTCCTATTTTAATACCATAATTTTATTTGAATATAATTAATATTTACAATATTAAAAAACTTAAAAATCATAGTGTGGACCTTTGTAGATGACCCGATTCACTCATCCACTACATAGTGTGGACCATATCATTACGGCTTCATGAAAATGTTGTTGGTTCAACCGACATTTGCCAAATACACCCAATAAGTTTGTAAAGAGTTTTAAGCAATTTAGAGAAGCTTTTTTTGGAAAACTGTGGAAATCTAAAATCATGTGAACTCTTGGGTTTTAATAGAAAACAAATGCTAGTTCTATTGCCTTGAAAAAAAATTCATTTTATTACACAATATATAAAATATTTTAATTATCTATCAAATACATAGTATTCATAATACAATTGTGCAACACAATATATAAAATATTTTAATTATCTATCAAATACAGAGTATTCATAATACAGTTGTGTATTTAAAAAAAAATCCAATTCACATATAACCGCGCAAACCAAGTAAATAGAAAAGTTATAAAACTAACCGACTCAAGTATTGGGTGATGAATTTTATAGGCTAACCCAGGGCAGTTATTAAACTCAATCAAGGGTCAACTTGGGACCTAAATGGAGAGAGTTGATTCAGGTTAACCTAATTTTCTATATATATATATAAAGCATCAATATAATATAATTTGGCAAAAAAAAAGATCAACAAGTTATTTACCGGGTGAAACTAGGTTAATCAGCTCGAGATTTTTGTATTGAATTTAAACAAGATCAATTTCTTTTTTATTTTTCTTACACCCGAACGGGTTCAAGCCCTGATTTACCTGTTTGACCGGTACAGGTTTTATAACGGTTACATCATCTTGTTATTGTTAATGTTGTGTTTTACCTGCTGTTAATTGATGTGATTAAAGTGGATAATGGCAGTTAGAAGAGGGTTTTCCACTTGGTTAGGTAAATTAATTTATTAACATTATCCATAAGAGAGAATGTATGTGTCATTGATGAGTCATACATAGCCAATTCCATCTATCATAATGAAAACACCTAATCCAGTAAGACTTGGACAGCTGGATTCCTATTTCTCGCACGTGTCACCCCCTTAAAACCCTAACCTCTCTCCCCTTTCACGCTTCTCTCCTATTGGTCACCGCCCCCAACCACATCTTCCGGTCAATGATACATTTTGATCCCTCAATTGTTTGTCTTTTAATACTTTCGTTGTCTTTACTAAACTTAGTTACAGTAACACATCCTATACCATTAGATTTTGTTGCACTTAACAACAAAATGTAACTTTTTAAAAAATTGATAAGAGACCAGTAATTATAGAATCCTTAAGAGCCCGTTTATTTTTACATTTCAAAAACATTTTAAAAATAATAATTTTTTTGCTCGAGATTAATTGTTTTTGGTGCTTTTCAAATTGTTTTGATATGCTAATATAAAAAATAAAATAAAAAATATTTTTCTGAATGAAAAGTATTTTGAAAACAATTGCTATCACACCTTCGAATACCTCTGAAATGCTCATTTATGTCATGTTTGGCATTGCATTTCAAAAACACTTTTGAAAAAAACAAATTATTTTTTTATATTTTTTATATTAAAGAATATTTTTTTTGGTTTTTTAGATCATTTTTCATGTGCTGGTATCAAAAAATATTTTTTTTTAAATATTATTTTGATATATTTTTAAATGAAAATAATGCTTTCAAAAACAATATCAACCACACTCCAAACATGCAATTAATATTGTGATAGCAGTTGCTTTTCAAAAGTTGGAACTATATATTTTTTAGCTTATTTTTTACATTAATTTATCAAAACAAATTGAAACAACAAAAAAATTAATTTAAAGCAAATAAAAATCAAATTTTCTTACATCGTGAGAGAACGAGATGAAAATTAGTGAAGATTTAATAAACTCTATGTAAGGTAAGCCATGCTTTGTCTTTTAGGACCAAAATTAGTCAAAGAAATAGAAATTAGAGGAATGGCTTGTGATAAAAGAACAGTTAAGGATCGAAGATAAAACTAAAGTATAGTAAAGGGACGGAAGCATTAAACCACAAACTGCCACCCGAATTTCTCTCTTATTTTAAGAGAAAAAATCCCAAAAACTTACACCTGTAAAGATACAACAAACTTCTTCACCTGTTTTTGGGAGAGACACAAGACAAGTGAAACTGAGAAACAACAGCCCAGGAGGGTCGTTGCATATTCTTCTATTTGTCTCCTTGTCTGTTTAAATCTCCCTCACTCTCTTTCAGCCGTTGATCTTGGAAACAAAGAAGAAGATAATAAAAAGGGAAGTTCTTTTTACTAGAACACAAGCTTTTGCTATCCAACTTGGACTTCCACCTCACTCTTTTTTCTCCCTCTCTCTTCAAGCCACGAAACCAGGTGCTTCTCTCTCTCCCTCTACAAATTTCACTACTTCCATGTGTATGTACTAGCTTCTATTGCGTTGTTTAACTCATCATGTTTATGGGATCTACATGTAGTTCTGTTTTATGGTATGTATTGGTGGGGTTTGGTTTGTTTTTTCTGTTTCTGATAAAGTCTTGTTCTTTTAATTTGTTTTGTGTTTTGCATATGTTCTCATGAACCGGGTCTCCCTTTTTTTCAGTTTTAAGGTTGCTATTATTAGAAACTAGCTAGTTCTGTTATACTTTCTTTTATTGTACGTGTTTAAGCTTTCTTGTAGTTTGTACTTCGAATATTTATGTTTTGAGCTTGAACTTGTTGGCTATGTGTGTAGATAAGTGTCTATTCTAGTCATGTAGTTTGGGATGCTTGCTTTTAGTCCATTTAAAGAAACTAATCCCTGGTAGCTTTATTTTACTTAAATCAGAGAGTAAGATCTAATACTAATAAGGTTTGACAGAAAGAGGGAATACTGGATGCTGTCGACAGAGGGCTGAAATGGATTTATGGATTTTGATCGAGTATATTGGGGGGTGGGGGGGTTTTGGATGCCAGTTTTGGATTGTAGTCTTGTCAAGATAACAGTTGGGTCATATAAAAGAGTGGGGATCTTTCTAAATAGAACAATGCTTTTCTCTCCTAATAAGCCATCGTAAAAGAATCATCTACAGAAACAAATGACTCATGAAGAAATAAATTGTAAGTCACTGGCTATTTTTTCATGTGCTTATGAGGGTCTACTAGCAGAACTTTTAATTTTCTTTTAGATATGTAGTGAGAGCACCATTATGTACAATGCCGAGGAGGATATTCTTGAGAACACTGATTATTTATGCAGATTTTAGCATATAGTTAAAAGGCTACAAATCAAATTGGGCTTCTTCTTCTTTTTTTTTATACAATTTAAGCTAAGAATAAGCAAATCGAATTTGTGAAAGTTCAAATATTTCCCCAACCCCTTCAAATATCATTTAGCGTGTCCATTTTTCAGCTTTGGAGGAGCCTATAATCTCCGGATTTGGGATGGATGTATTCTCAGTCCAGTAAAATGCAGATTGAGAGCATGCATGCTCCCTGCTCCCAACTGGCATAGTATAGGCAGCAACCTTTGTCTCCTGTCATAGAGTATTGCAATTCATAAAAAAAATTGACATAATGTAGTGCAATTTCCTTGGGAAGGTTTGATTGCATTTCAGGCTAGTTTGATTGATATTGTAATGACTGATGGAAATTCGAAAAAGCAAATATGGCATCTGCATTGATGTTTGTGAAGCTTAGAATAGTAGGGACACACCTCCAACTTTTTTAAGTGAATGATTGTTGTTTTTGGACACTTCAAGTGCTTTATTTTTGCTTAAGAAGTGCTTGCTAATATATTGGGAAAATGGGCATAATGTAAACTTGTATTTCCAGTAATGATGTTTCGTTTGCCTGCGGCTGAATCTTTAAATGATTCTTTACTATTGTTTTCGATATCTTTTTAAAAGTATTGGACTTAAGCAAGTGATTTGCAGAAGATGGATGTAGATGAATCATAGATGGTAATGTAGATAACATATGTGTGGAAGCCATTGATAGCATGATCTTTCAATTGCATCACTTGACCTGATTTTATATATATATAGTAACAAGCATTTTTGCAAAGGATCCTTGGCTATTACCAAGTCATTATTGCTATATGTTTTTGCTTGGGATGTAAGAACTTGGTGACCATCTCCATGTGGAAGATTTTGTACATTGGTTCAAGTGCAGTGGTGGCTTTGGCTGTACACTTATTGTTGATGTTTAACACTAAGATCATTGCTTCCATGTATGACAATGACAGTTAATTTCACAATAATTACATGTAATTCCTGATATGGGTTGTAATCCGGTATGATGTTGGCAGGGGCTTTGTAGATATTGCTCAGGATACGCCAGATCCAAATATAAATTGTTGAAGTTGGTCGTATTTACTAAATTTGATCTAATGGGGACAGGTGAAGAAAGCACTCCTGCTAAGCCTTCCAAGCCCGCATCTTCAAATCAGGTTCCCTTTCTTTCTCACATAGACACACACACACACACACATGACTGTACAAACACATGTACAGAGATTCTAATTCATCTTCATTGTGTATACAGGAAATACCCACAACACCTTCGTATCCTGATTGGTCAAGTTCTATGCAGGTTTATGTTTATAAAATTCATATTGATATAAATATCTGCAGAAATAACATTAAACGTTCATATCTTGGCTGCTGTTTTAGGCATATTATGGTGCTGGAGCTACCCCTCCTCCCTTTTTTGCCTCAACAGTAGCCTCACCGACCCCTCACCCCTATATATGGGGAAGCCAGGTAGATATCTCCTCTTGTTTGAGAAAATCATGTTAGTTACCCTTAACTGATGGAGAAGCCACTTAATATTTTTTTTCTGCTGACAATTTTCAGCATCCTTTAATCCCGCCCTATGGAACTCCAGTTCCATACCCGGCTTTATATCCTGCAGGAGGAGTGTATGCTCATCCAAACATGACCCCGGTAATATCGAGTGTTTCTTATACAAGATTTTTTTTCTTTTGTGAGTGTGTGTGTAATGAATTCCCTTCTATTACCATAGCCAAATATTACCTTTTCCCAGTCTAGGATTCTGTAATTCCTGCCTGTTATTTGGTCATCTGATATTTCTTATTCATCATCTCTCTTGCAGATACCAAATTCAACCCAGGTAAATATAGAGATGGAAGGGAAAGGACCCCGATGGAAAGGACCGTGCTTCAGCTAAAAAAGCCAAGGGAACTTCTGGAGGCAAAGCAGGGGAGAGTGGAAAGGCAGCTTCTGGCTCTGGAATTGATGGTGCCTCCCAAAGGTTAATTAAGCTCAAGCTTATTGGTGATTTATCCCTTTGAAATGCCTATACATTAAATTATTGTGATATTGACCTATATGCTAAATGAACAGTGCTGACAGTAGTAGTGATGGCTCATCAGATGCCAGTGACGAGAATACTAATCAGCAGGGTATTTTTCTGAGCACTATGATTATTTGCCTTCTGTGTGCCCTTATTGCTTAGTGCGAATGACTAATATCATGTTGAAGCATATGTAACCTATCCCAGAAACTGGTTTTATTCAATTTGTTCGTGCTGTATAAATTCAGATGCCCAGAATATTTTGGGAATTGCAGTTTTTTATGCTAATCCCAGCCAATAGAAGGTGTGTTTACTTGATTTATCTTTTATTTAATGAAAACCTGCCTAAATATTCCAGGAATATGGTGCAAGCAAGAAGGGAAGCTTCAACCAGATGCTTGCAGATGGTACATTTCTTATATTTTTCTCTACCTGTTTTTGTTTGTTTGCTGAAATAGCTTCCTAATGTGTTGACTTTCTTCACAGCCAATGCACAAAGTACCTCATCTGGAGCAAATATACAAGCTTCTGTGCCTGGGAAACCTGTGGTGTCTATGCCTGCAACTAATTTAAACATTGGGATGGACTTATGGAATGCATCTTCTGCTGCTGGAGCTACAAAAATGAGACCAAATCCATCTGGTGCCACATCTGGAGTTGCTCCTGCTGGAATGCCTGAACAGTGGATTCATGTATGAGAGCTGCAGTTACTTCTTGTATCATTCTTGTCTGAAAGTCAAATTTTGCTGTATGGTTGAATCAATAGGTTTGACCTTTCAGCGGTTTGTATTTCATTTTTCTCATGTTCATATTCTGCCAAGTTCTGTTTTTATTTTTTTATTTTTAACTTCTAATATCTAAAGTCTTGTGAAAAACTCGTACACGGCCTTCCCGTATCTCAAAAGGTATTGTTTTTGGGAATGATGGAGAAGGGGTGTTATTTCTGGAGGCATTTTTCTGTTTGTCTGCGCAGCTGTTAGGCTATCTGGGTTCCTTTTTCTTCCACTGAATTATAGATTTGGGTTCTGGCAGGATGAACGTGAATTGAAAAGACAGAAGAGGAAACAATCTAATAGAGAATCAGCCAGAAGGTCCAGATTACGCAAGCAGGTACTGTTGTAGTTTGCACCTATTCTTGTCATTGAGTGTTTGCTTATTTCTTCACCATTGTTAGTGCCAGCACAGATACATATCTCCCGCTTTTATTTTAGATCTGCATTGATAGCTTGGTGGTAAAACAGGGTACCTAAACTTTCTTTATCAAGCTCAGTAGTGAAAGGTGATTCTCTAAATCAATAGAAATATATGAATAGAAGTCCACCCTAACGGCAACTGTCTCAAGTAGTATACTTAACATGTCCCGAAATAATTTCACTATCTTTTCATTGGCCTCAAAAAAGAGTTCAACAGTTTCAGAACTTTTTTACAGTGTAAAAGCAGCCCCATGATCCTTGAGAGCCTTTCAAAGTTCAAGGTCCAAAATAGAGTTCGTTTGTTATCTTTGTTCTAATATAAAGGAAAAGCTTTTTTGCGTGTTCGACATGTTGTGAATTTTGGGAAACGTTTACTTTTGTTGTTGTTAATCACCTATTTAAATGCTTATATTGATCGTTTTGATTTTTCATCCATACCAGGCAGAGTGCGAGGAGCTACAAGTCAGGGTAGAGAGTTTGAGCAATGACAATAGCAATCTTAGAGATGAATTGCAGAGTCTCTCTGGAGAATGCAATAAGCTTAAATCCGAAAATGATTCCATTAAGGTTTATTTTTGTCACCGAATCTTTTCGAAGCCCCTGTTCTTATTCATTTACTGATTGGCAGCGCAACATCAGCATCTTTGTCATTGTTACCTGACATTTATGTCTGTTTTTCTAATCACAAAACAGAGTTAATGAAATTCCTTGCTAAAAGTTAATCAGTACATGACACCACTCATTTAACAAAAGTGGGTTTTCTGTCATAACAGGAGGAGTTGACTCGGTTGTATGGACCAGAAGCTGTAGATAAACTTGAACAGTGCAACCCTGCTTCGGTTCTACAGGGAGCAGTTGACAGTAAGACTGAGACATCTTGACATCCGGAACTGGAAGAATATTTTCGTGAATCCCCCCCGTATATTATGACTACCATTAGTCGAGCATAGAACATTGGCTTTTCATACTGATCCATACCCTTAACCCTTTAGTTTGTAATAGCAAAATTTATTTACAAAATTTTAACTGGAGCCAGAAACCTCAATGAATCCATGAGCATTGTTGGATTATTAAGTTCAATCAACTTCTCTGGTTAAGAAGGAACCACTCCCCCCTGCCCTCCACTCCACTCCCTCCCTCTAACCTGGTGTGGAAATGGCTTCTGCTTTTCATTCCAAATCATCAAGATCCTTTATGTTAATCAGTTTGCTTAGGAAATCTGGAATTTGTGCATTATTAGACCTCAGCTTTCTGTGCAAACAAGGTTTGACAACCTAATGCGAGATGTGAACAAACCGTTCAGCACACGTTTTCATTAAACAAAAAAGCAGAAAAATGTTTAAGGCATATTCTAGTACAGATTTGCCTTGCCATCATTAGCACATTCAAGAACGAGAACGGCTGGTAGATTCCACCAGCATAAAAAAGCAGAAAAATGTTAAAGCATATTCTAGTACAGATTTGCCTTACCATCATTAGCACATTCAAGAACGAGAACGGTTGGTAGATTCCACCAACACAAAGTTAGGAGTCTAATCGGTGATGATGGCACTCGTACTGAATGCTTGTGAGTAATCCAGGCAATTATTAAAACTAGAAGCACAAGCAGCAATCATCTGTTTCGTTTTCGAATTGTTGTTCAATAGATTTATATGTATTATTGAAAGCTTTGTTGTTCAATATATTCTTATGTTTTATCGAAAGCCTGACAAGAGTACAGAAAATGAAGAACAAAAATCAAGCCATATCTTTGTTTCTATGCTTTTCGGTAGGCTAGGTGTTAATCTAGTTATCTTATTCTTACATACAAGTGTGCACTACTTCCCGTGATCCTGTAGAAAAATCTAAGCTCATACGCAACATATTGACTGGAGTACAAGGTAGGTTTTCCTCTGCTGAGTGGTCAGGGAAGCATAACTTTAATGAAAGGCCTAAAGAATTTGAATGATACCGCCTCAATGATAGATGGGAGAGCTGTTAATCCATTGTCAGGGATTTGAAATTGGGCACATGAATGGTGAAGAATAGATTTCAATCAGCATGATCAGATTCAGTATCTGCGATTGTTCTTGTCTGCTCTTCGATGGCAGGGAGTTCAGGATGCCCCTCTGAGTGATTAGGTGCATCCTTTAATATATGGTCAGCTGGTTAAGAGAAATTTAGCAAAGTTTCAGGATTGGCCAGAATGGATTTCTGTAGCATTAACTAGCAAACTAAAATATGTGTCAAATCATCCGAACCTGATCCCATAACCTTCAAAAGCATTCTCTTAGCATATTCAAGTTCTTCTGGGTGATTGCTGATGAGTTTGACCTGCAAAATTGCATAATCAGGCCACTTTAGATTTACATTTTCACGTGTAAGAGTGAACTCAGAACAAAAAGGAGTCTACATGAAACATTTGAATCAATTACAGGGAACAGAATAGGAATAAGTCATTGGTCTTGAACCATGTTAAAGTAAATTGGAAAATGGACATGAGTGCACTTCAGAGCTAAGAATTCATATAAACTACAATGTCCTGAACTTGATCAATAATGACGGCATACCATTTCACCATATGCTAAGCCCATAATTAGATCAACTCTAGCTTGATGTCTCAATAAGAATGGACGCAGGTGGTTCGTATACAATTGCTTAGCCCCCTGTTTGAAAGCACGATATTCAATTTCAGTATAGATTCATCCCATGTCTTGATCAAATATACTTCATGCTAGCTCCTTACAAATGATAACCAATACACAAGCTAGATTTATTAACTTTGACGACCTTTATAAAATGACATGAGATTGAGGGCATTCAATCAGAGGAAACATTTCAACTCTATCTAAGGAGAATTAAGGAGTTTAGGATCAAAATTTACTTCAGCAGATGGAAGTTGAAGCCACACCAGGAAAGCAAACTTCATGTGATAATACATCGGAATCCTTGAGAAAGATAAACAATGATCAAGGACTAATCAAAGTAACAAATAAATAGATATACAAGTTATGCATTCTACATATCCCTTAAGTCCTAGATGGAATATTTTTGAAGTCCTACACTGAATAGAAGGAGCTTGTCCTATGGAACCAAATTGGACGATTTAGACTTCAGAACTAAAAACTCAGGGTTCAGAACTTACCAAGAGATCAACCGGTCTGCAAAGGCCTCCGCAAGGGTGAAAGATCCATATGCTGCAATTATGGCAGATACTCAGGAAGCATAAATAACAATGCCAAAGATAAGCGGGTACCCAACTACGACCATCTCTCTAAACAAAACAAAATATAATAAAAGGACATAATTATCAAATATCAAGCACCGTGCAAATATGGATCATAAGCTCTTGGTAGATATGCATTACTTTGATTGACTGCTCAATTAATGTCGGACATAAAGTAGAGGGTGCGATGCACCAAGATTCCATGTCCACTTTGCAACATAGTAAAAGGCATGAAACACAATATAAACATAAGGTCTTACTTATTTGTTCTTTCCTACCTAAATACTCTTGTAAACATTAAAAGGGAACAGGCATACTGAAAACTGGAAATTAAAATTGAACAGGACACAATTAGGGAAAAAATTACTCATGAAGAATAAAATGAAGATAGTCATTGCTGTAAGAGTAGATTGAAAGAATACAAAAAAAAACTGATTACTTATTTGTTTCTAAGAACCAATAACAAATTTTGCATGGGAAAAAGGACGAGAAGGAAAACCTAAGAAACAAAAATTTTCTAACCTGCCCAGTACATTAGCCACTTCTGTTCCTCATTTTCATCTTTTCTCTCAATTGCTTTGAATGTGTGGTACACAGGTAAAACAATCCCCACAGAACAGCTGCATGAGTGGATAGAAAAATCAAGTTAATCACTACCATCTTTTTGCATCAAATGAAGAAAAACAGGGTGAAACAACAGACAGAGGCTATCCAAAACCCAAAACTGGAATCCTAGATAGACATCTGGAACAAAAATTATATACACCTTAAGTACTAAAAGAGATATATATCAACATGGATGCCAAAATGAAAACTATACTTGTCAAACATCCATCAATCAAAACTCACCATGCTGTTCTTGCTACAATGTTAGATCCAAGTGGGCAAAGAAGTAACCGCAACCCGACCTGCTTCACATAATAAAAAATTCATAAACACAAAAAATTAAAAACACAAGGATTTATGCAAAATCCACAACCTCAACCCGTAACTAGGTGGTTTTGGCTACATGAACCTCCCCTCATCCAACAGCGGACAGATATGCTCACAAAACAGCCATCCGAAAATGGGACTAGCCCATTTCAACTACCCTTCAGTTTAACACCCAAATGGACCCTTCCCCTTTCTTTTAGCCTCTTATCAAACTACCCCTAGCTTCACCACCGATCGCCTGCATTCAATTCTATCATGGGCTAAATATTCCATAACCCTTTGAGACACTAGATCCCTCAAGAAGATAACATGCCTCCTAAATAAGGTTCAATTGCAGTTCATTCACCATACTTAATCCATTCACACCATTTTTAATACTGCACCGGTAATGGCCCACAACAGCTAGCATAATCTTAAGGCATCTAAATCATGAAATCAACTTCTTCGATTCAATTACACAGTTAATTTTGTCTGTTCTCTTAAGAATCAAATGAACTAGATCCGTTATCAATAAAAACTTCAAAAATGGATAATTAAGGGAATTTAATGACAGCTAGCATAATCTTAAGGCATCTAAATCATGAAATCAGCTTCTTCGATTCAATTACACAGTTAGTTTTGTCTGTTCTCTTAAGAATCAAATGAACTAGATCCGTTATCAATAAAAACTTCAAAAATGGATAATTAAGGGAATTTAATGACAGCTAGCATAATCTTAAGGCATCTAAATCATGAAATCAGCTTCTTCGATTCAATTACACAGTTAGTTTTGTCTGTTCTCTTAAGAATCAAATGAACTAGATCCGTTATCAATAAAAACTTCAAAAATGGATAATTAAGGGAATTTAATGACTGGTAAATTAATTGCGTAGATCAAAACCTTAACAGATGCTAGTTTTTTGTGTAAGACATAAGAACATCAGAATGCTACTGTAATTGCTAACCTCGTTTACTATGTTGGATCCGAGAAGAGCCATTCCTGTAAGGAATCGAAGCAGAGAGTTTCTTAAGATGTTAAACTGAGCTGACTGATCGTCAAGAGAATTGGTTTATCGCACTTTTTGCCCATGCACTTTTGATTTGTTTTCGGTTTTGCCCTTGGTTAGATTTTTTGTTTTTAACCTGACCAGTGGTTTAACCCGTGACCCAGGGTTAAAACTATGCCCAACTTTAAAACAAAATAGGAGGAGAATTAGTTAATCTAATATGATTTGATCGGAAATCTAGATTATCTTATAACTTGGAAAATTCAATCAAGATTTATTGATTTTTAAAATAATTTTATTTTTATTTTTTTATATAACAGAGAAATTAACAAGATAAATCCACCTAACTTGGAATTTATCCTATATCAGCATAAAAACTATGATTCTATCCTATAGTTGTAATTCGTGCTCTGATTTTAATTAAAACTATAAATATTTTTAAAATATTAATTCAAGATTATCTTGAGTTTTGCGAGAGATAGCGTCTAAATAGTAAATAGTTCATATTTTGAAAATAATTAATTAGTCTCGATAGAAAGAAAAAAAATAGTATAAAAACCGTTATTTATTGACCGGTATGAGTGCTAAGTACTGATAAAATAGTTTTGAAAAAACTCAATATATGTTTTTAAATTTTTATTATTATGTTTTAAGAAATGAGCAATGGAAATTTAATTCTATCATAACTATGTAACAAAAGTATTTTTTTTATTTTTAAAAAAAATTATATTAAAAAAAAATCATGGGTAAATAACATCGTACGGCCCGTTTTTTTCATAAAAGTATGGCCTTGACTATGATTTATTTTTTTCTTCTATGAAAGATATCCTTGCAGGCATTAGCAGCTTAGTTTAACCAAATCCTTTTGTTCTTCAGAGACAAAAGACTTCACCTTCAGATCACGTTTGATTGGATAGAAAATAAGCTGGGAAAAGTTATAACAACAACAGTAACATGAAACACTATCAGTCTTGTACGAGAATTCTATACTTTACAAGCTATAATTAGTAAAACCCTAGCTAATAATTAGTAATTACAGTTCAAATTAGTAGAGATTAAAAGATCAAATAGAAGATTATCTTTGAGAGAAGTCTTCAGTCAAATGGAGAGGGAGAGAGAGAGAGAGAGAGAAGCTAGGGGAAGATGGGGAGGATGGTTTGGTTCAGCTTTAAAGCTAGGGAAAGAAGTTGTTTCGAAAACGTTTTTGAAAAAAATTAAAAATATTTATTTATATTTTTTATTTTAAATTATTATTTTTTTTAGGGTTTTTTATATAATTTTGATGTACTGATGTCAAAAAATATTTTTTTAAAAATAAAAATAAAATATTATTTTGATGTATTTTTTAACAAAAAGTATTTTTAATAACAATTTTTAGCACACTCAAACAGACACTTAATTATTTATGAGGTGTGCCGCGCGACACAATTTTATTTTTTACGATACATCTCGTAAACAAACATATTTTAATGAATTTAAAAAAATTTTCTATAATAAAATATTTTTTGTTTACTCGATTTTATGAGTGAATTAGTTTTTCTAACACCTTTAATATCCACAATCTCACTCTTTCTTTCTTCTATCTTACCCTTTATCTCTCAATTAATGATCTTTTCTTTCTCTATTAAAATCATTCCACTCTCACATCAACATTCTTTTCCCTTTTTCCACTCTCACATCAACATTCTTTTCCCTTTTTCCACTCTTTTACAATTTCTTGATTTAGTTGTTAGATTTTTTTTATATTTCTCTCTTCTTGGAGACTAATTAATAATTATGATAATTAAATTCATCCACCATATCATATTTGTGATGTAATTGGTGATTCAATGTAATAGGATAGACTTTATGAGTATGTTTGAATTTTTTTTAATTGATATTATGGATTTTAGGTTTTACGATTTTAGAAAAATATTCTATTAACATTGTTTCGCAATTTGTTTACGAGAATTGGATTGCAAAACAAAAATTAAAAAAAAATTCTATTGTTAAGATTTTTAATATATTTTTAAAACATATTATTTTTTTTAGTTTTTTTTTTTTGTTTTTAAGGGAAACTTTTAATATTTTTAACACAAATATCCATCTTAAATTAATTAATACTATACTTTTCTTTACTTGATTATTTTCTTTAAAATACATTGATAGAAAAAACAATTATAGGAAAAATATTTTGATGGGATATTTTCCATGAAATGTTTTCTTAGTATTATTTTTTGAAGTAATTATAATGCTTTGTGTTTTTAGAAGTAACTAGATAGCTAGCCCGACGAATCGGATCCAAAAATCTTTGAACAAAAAAAATGGCTATGTAAAACTATTTAAAAGTGTCATTAAACTTGACTTAATAGGTCAAACTTAAAATCTATCAACTCAATTTTTTGTATAGCCTGAGTTTTAAATCAAATTATCCTAGAGTTGCCTCAATATGACACAATTAATTTAGCGGATTCAAAGGTAACCTGAAAAACCGGAAAAACTTTTGTTTGACTTTAAAAAAAAACAATAAAATGATATATTTTTATAAAATATTAAAACAATGATATATTGGTTTGATCCAGATTAACTTGTTAAACTCACAATTCAAGTCATGAATCGTACTAGGTTTAATAACTTTTCTTTACATGAGTATTTTATTATATGATAAAAATATAGACGCTTAAAAAATCGAGTACCAACTTAATTTGGGAATGTTTGTTTGAGACTGTAATAATCTTATAGGAAAAAAACCTGAACAAATTATGAATATCAAATCTTAACATATTTTGTTAATTTAAAAATGAAAATATGTTATTTATTTCTTATAAAATATATTTAAAAATATATAAATTGATAAATAAAAAAGAAGTTCTTGACACAATTAAATATTAAAGTGGAAAACCAATCTTAATAGTGAAAATAAACTATAGATGCACACGTATATGTTTTACACCAATGTTTTCATTTATCCTATCTTAACAATTAATTGTTGTTACTGATAACAAATTATGATATAAATACAACTAAAAGATTCAAGACAAATCAAATTAATTGCCATGAAATATCATTCAACTGAAAAAATATAAACAAAGCTAATTCAATATATAAAACTAATGGAAAGACAAAAAAGAAAAAAAGCCAAGCATTGTGGGTCAGACCCTAATGCCTAACCTTTTAATCAAAAAGCTGCATGTTTGGGTTCGAAAGCTTATGTGATCTGTTATTTATTTATTTATAATTAAAAGACATCATAAAAAAAATTAAATTGATAAAAAAATTGAACTAAATCTGATTTATTTTCTCAAAGCATGTTTATAAAAAAAAATCTATCATTATCGAACTCTTCTTTTCGAATAGTTACTGTTATTATTGATACAAGTAGAATTCATAAAATAAGAATAATGATAGTAATGATGATGATGATAAGAAAAAGGCTAAAATCCAGAAATCAAGCTTTGTTCTTTCTGGTGCTGCTGTTTCCCTCTTTGCTCTCTGGTTTTAGGGCAAATCTGATGAGGGTTTGTTCTTGGTATTATGGAAGCACTGATGTCTTAGTCAGCTATGGAGGGAGGCCCGGAGATTTTCTGCTGTAAATTGCTGAAACTCTTGGAGGTTTGGATTGCTTTTTGGACCATCAGGGACTTGTTTTTCTTTCAGAAACAGTTCATGCAAAAAAAATATAATCATGGGAACAGAGAATTGGCAGATTATGATTCCCTAATTGGGATTATCCCTTTCAATTTAAATTTCTACAAATCTTTTGATAACAGGCAAAAGTTCTGTGCAAGTTATACAAAAGGAGGGACCGAGAGAGTTGCTGGAGATACTCAGCCCCTTTCTTTCTTTCTAGCAAGACACCAACAGAAAAGAGAGAGCTACCAAAAGTAAGAAACTAAATAGTTTTGGGATGCATTCATAATTAAATCCCAAAAAAACAACCTAATCAACTTCAAATATACCAGGATCACCATTGTTTCTAGCACTTCCAAGCTGATGTTGCAATAAGTGGCCTATCTTGCCAGCACAGAACCAACTCAGCCTGCCGTTTTGCGACATAGAAATCTCTCACTTGAACCTTCCCCAGCAAAAACTCGGCCTGAAAATCAGCGAACTGACTCAGTTGCACTGGCCTCATTCCTGCCCCAAGAAATACCTCCCTCCATCGCGACGCGACTCGCCTTCCGCAGCCCTCGACTGCTGCCAGAATCTTGGGTTTCAGCAGGAATATCTCAATTTTCCTAGCCCAGTCGCCACCGGTAATGGCTGCTGCATCCAAGGACTCAAACATCATTGAATAAAATTCAAGACAATTAGCAAAGTTCCTCCTAAATGACGATCCAGTTCCAGATTCTGTCCACCCTTCACCGTCCACAACTATGACTACACTTGGTGAAACTCGGCGGAAATCATTAACAAACGTGGTAACATTATTTGTCGAGCCTAGACGGCGAAATATTGTTAGAGATAAGATAACAACAGTTTCCTCTCCATCTACAAACTTGATTGCTTTGAAAGACGGCATTTCAGAATTTCGGAAAAGCACAAACTCGATATGGAATCTGATCTTGAGCTCATGAGCGAACTGAGAGAGTCTTTCTTTGATTAATTTGGTTTCAATCAAAGTGTCTTCTGTGATAACAGCAGTGATTCGAAGAAGCGGATATGTGAGGTTATTGCATGAGTCTGCTCTGTCTACAAGTTCCTTCATTAAAGAAGCATAGTGGCAGCCAAATCCAATATCAAAGTCTATGACATGAAGAAACACTGAATTTCCACTGAGGGAATCAAGAATAGCTTGGTTGGTGGTGAAGTCAGTGAACATGGGGATTGGAGAAATGCTAAAGAAGGCCTTGTAGGCCTTAATGGTTTGGATAATATTGGACCACGAAGGGGTTACAGTATTTGTCTGCGGCCGAGTTGATCCGGTGGCAAGGAGAGTCTGGAGGGCTTCTTTGAAGAAAAAAGCGGCTCTTTGGAGTGGTTTGCCAGTTGGTGATTGAAGTCGATGGTTGAGCCGCTCCAATATCACTTGTGCAAGTTGTAGCTCGTTCGTGTCGAAACAATCTGCTGCTTTGATAAGATCTTGAATGAAATCAAAACCAGCATTCCAATGTCCAGTATTGTTATGAAAACCATGGGACAGATCAAGAGAAGTCAAATTGTGAGTTGGGATAGAGTTAATGTACATATCACTAAAATCAGAGTGAAGAAACTGAGTAGGATCAATCTGTTGAGATGCAGTGAACTCAGGAAGGTTATGGTTTTGGATTTGAGACTCGCTGCAGGGACCGAACAGTGGAAAATTCTTGATGAGGGCAGGAGCAGAATCATCATGGAAGTCCAATTCTCTCATGATAGAATCCCAATCCAAATTCTGCAAGGCATGATCATCCCACTCGATAGGATTTGTCGCGGAGGCTGCTATGCCAGCTCGAGCAGGACTGGGACTTCGACGCAAGTCAAGAACCGAAGTGGGTTCGTAGCACAAGTTCTGATTGGTGGGGTTGAAGCTGATGTTTCTGCTGTTATTGATGGTGCTGTTGCAAGACGCTGGTTTAGGGTTTTGAGGTGAGGGAACTGGAACTTTCATAGCTAAGAACACAAAGGTAAGTAACCCCTGTGTTAGAAACTCCTTAATTTGTTTTTCTCTGCTAGTTTTTTGTGCTTTAGAAAGTGGGAAATGGCAGGGGAGAGGGGGGGCTTTTGGTGGGTGTGATCACTGGCTTTTTATCTTCGCTTGCGTGCATGGGGTATGGGCTATGAATGCATGGTGATCCATGAGAGACATGTATGGCCATGGCATGCTAGACACGGGTCAGACCAATCCTTTTTATCTCTTTGAAGCTTGTAGCTCAAGTCACTACTTTGCCTTTATCCTTTTTAGGATTCTTCGTTTATTTTCCTACCTCAGCTGTTCTTGATATTAGTGTTCTGGCTCTAGTTTTTTTTCCACGGTGCTAGCACTCCATAGACATGGTCACTGCAGCCAGTTTGCAGACCTCAATTATTAATTTGTTTCTGTTAATGACGTGGGGCTGGAAATTAACCAATTTTCTAATCTAGTAAATTATATTTAAAAATTTATTAATTCTTCTGCAAACAATAATTGTGAATTGAACTTCTTTGTTTGTATTTGTAGACCTCAAGATTTGGAGCTTCAGAGAGTCAATGACCCTTTACATCGCATGGAGTTAGCATATACAGTTTCTTGCAAGTGAGAGTCTAAAAAATTCAGGTTTTAGTGGGCGCCAACAAAGTATTAACAGTGCCTGCTCTGTATACTTAAAGTCTTAAAGTGATTGAATTTGATGGTTTGTTTAGTGTTGTTTTCTTTGGGCCTTTTTGTGATCTTAAAAAATATCTTGATATATAGTTTTTTCTTGGTTTTGCATGGAAGGATTTGGTCTTGTTGTTGAGAGAAATTAAAAATTAGTCGCTTAAAATTAAAAATTTGGTGAAAAGTAGGCAATTAAAAAAATATATGATGTCAATGCATCTTTTTCAAAAGTTTAGCCTTGGGATTTTTGTTTGTTTGATTGTGTTTTTAACTAATTTAGATTTTTTTTTAGTTCAAGAATTAGTTTCTCAAGGTTATTAGAGTGGTTTTTAGATAAAAAAAAATATGTTAAAAATAATTCAAGAAATGAAATTCAAAATCCAATAACTAAGAAAAAATGAGTTACGAGGAATACACCAAGCTCTGTTTTCGATACACCTGGTATTTTTTTTAAAAAATCTTGACGAGTCAATTTTAACAACATCTCGAAAAACTACCAAATATGATTCTAATTAGTTAGATGTTTTATTTGGGGTTAATTTAAATTTAATTATGATATTGTTTACTTAGTCTTTTAAGGTATAATTAAAATTATCTTGCTGATATCTTTGTAATGGAATTTCAGTGTATAAAAAATAGATCCATGCTCATCCAAAAAAATTTCTTCTCTCATTTCTCTCACCGGCGACGCCGACATCACCTTATCTCTTTATTCATTGAATTTTAGTAAAATTTTGAGTTATTTTCTTATAAAGTTAATTGTTCAACCGCTGTTTCCATTACCAATTTTATTTAAAATTAATATTGAAAAACATATTTGAATTTATATTGTACTATTTAACAAACAATTTTCCAACCTATCTCATTCTGCTAATTTTTTTTACTAAACTATGTCATTTCTCCAAAAAAAAAATCAGTGTGGTTTCCAAACACTATAAAGGACTGATTTCAACTGCAAAATGTCAAAGAGGTCAATTGTGACCGTTGATGTTCCATTAACTTATTTGCCCACACAAAAGTCCTAAAAACAAACACCCTCTCATTGTCACATCATCTTGAAAAAAGAAAGCATAAATTCTATTTCATTTGACCAATTAACAGGTTAATAATAACTTTCTCAATGGATGGGGTGAATTATATATATATATATATATATATACTAGTAACTCATGTTTTTCATCTCCACCTCTCTTTTCAAGTATTTAAAGAAGCTTAATTAAATGGAAGGACTTGCATTGTAATTTCACTATCAATTTTATTTTATTTTTTCTAAAAATTATGTCACTACGTTTGTTAATTAGCTATTTGGTGCTGGTTAATAGAGTATTCGACCAAGAATTCCCTCTTTCTTTTTCTTTTTTCTTTTTTCTTTTTTTTTTATCGTAAACGAGTTATTTTCAACTCCTTTTTTTCCAATCAAGTAGGAAAAAACCTCTATTTTCACATGTAATTAATACGCATACTATATTAATTAAAAAAGTTTTTTTTTCAACTTCTTATAATTGACTTTGGAAGTATTATGTGTAGCAGTCATTCGAAAAACAATCTTATTATTAACAAATATTAATACACATGGAAGCTCATTATCTCTGCAAATCAAACGAAATGCATGGAGTCATTGACGATCACCAAAGCAGCGTTCAACACCTTGGAAATAAATAAAACCTGGAAGCAAAATTAAGATCCCTAAGACTGCAATCAACCGCTGGCAGATCCTACACAGATCCGATGCAAATGTAACCATTGATTTTTGTTTTTTTATAATCAGGGTATTCAGATAATACACCATAATTAATTCTCAAATTTAATTAACAAGCATGAATAGAGAGTATCTAACCCGGATATAGCTACTTCATGAACTCAAAGTGCTCCTTTTTTATTTTACTTTACCAGAGAAGACGCAAACATTTGACGTGCTTGTAAAGAATATTTAAGCAAATGTTCACACTATAGGAGTAGGAAAGAAGAAAAGTTACCATAAAAGTTTGTAGAACTCTTGTTGACGAAAGATACGACCCACTTCTCTGCAACGAGTGGGGTCCAGTATTTGACATCCGATCTGATCTGATTGGCGATGGCTGACTTTGTAGGACCCCACATGGTGGCTTGGTGTCGGATATGCATCTACATATATGTAGCAGAGGATTGATTGAGGTCCATCAATCTTTCTTTCTTTCTTTCTTTCTTTCTTTCTTGCGTAGCAGTGGAATCCAAGCCCACGAAGGATTTGTATAGCTTTGGCGGCCAGAGAAAGAAAGAATGGAAAGAGAAAAGGAAACTAAAAAGAAGAAGAGAATATGTTCTCATGGAGGTTAGTGGAATTATCTTTGATTGATTGATTGATGATCAAACAGTTCCACAGACACCAGAAAGGAAGAAGCCACAATTCAAGGACAGTGAGAAAGGGTTTTTGGTTAGCTTTACCTTTGCATGCCCACCAACACGAAAAGATATTTCAAATTTTAGCTTTGTGTGTGATGCATGCAGTCATGTCGTAATCAGAGCTTGTTTATGTGTATTCTGTTTAATTTTTATTTTTCTTCGATGGAAACGTTTCCAGGGATCCAATGTGCTAGCCGCTCCATTCACAAAAAAAATTTTAGGTGAGATTGTTTATTAATATAGTATTTAGATTTTATTGATTTAGCAGTTATGAGTTCAAATCTCATCACCCTTTATTCTATTTGATAAAAAAAAATTAAGTATAAAATAGTGTGGATTCTGTATAAGTTTCAAGCTTAAAGAGCTTTCACTTGAGAGGAATGTTATATAATAATATAAATCATATTCTTGGGTCTCACCTAATAGTTGGTATCAGAGTCTTGTTAACCTAACGGTCACGGGTTCAATCTCACCACTTTTCATTTTATTTGATAAAAATCAAGCACAAGGTGGTGTAAGTCTATGCAAGTTTCAAGTTCAAATGACTTTTTCTCTAGAGTTGTGTTAAAAAGATAATAAAAATCATATTTAAGAAATCAACTAAAAAATTAAGTTTTTAGAAAGCTGGATCCTTAATAGCTCGCTCTCTCTTCTCTTACTCTGCGTACGTTTTGCCAATTCTTTCATGTATTAATTAATATATTGTAAGATTTTCTTTCGTTTTTCCCCTTAGAAATTGTTTATATTTTCTGTGAAGATCGAAACATATTCTTCGTACGCTCTATGAAAGTGAAAATACAACAAAAATATCAAAGGATTCCATACCATAAAAAATCCCAATACAGGCGGTAAGAACTAAGAAGAGGACATTTCTTATTAATTTGTATCTCTCAATTCTACACACACACACACACGTGATTGACCACAGTGATTATCCACTCATGAATCACGTCCAAAAGCCTGTACATGGTGCGGGTGTGTGAAAAACAAAACCCAATACAAGGAAACATTCCTCAGCATCATTCGAGGAAAATAATTTATTAAATGAACTCGTGATTAACATTGATTTATATATACCCCAGAAGATTTTATTTTATAAGAAGGTCGAGTCAAATACTTAGGTATTAAGGCTCATCACAAGTACACGGACCACACGCGATCAATGGATGGAAGAAAGAGAGGGAATTAATCAGGGGAGCCTTGAAGAACACAAAAGTTAGGGTTTGAGATTCCAATTCATAATCATTCACGTAAAAAGATAGTCTGTTTATAAAAATATCACTGGAAAAGAAAAAAGGCATGCAAGGAAAGGTGGGAGTGGAGCTCTGATGGGGTCATTCAAATCAGCCATGGCGGATCTTCTATCTTGTATTTTACAAGCAACAGGTCTTCTTACAGCAAGGGTAGGATCCATAGGATATGTTGGTTTTGCTTCGATGAAAAATACCATATGATTCAATAAGTTTTCTTTACGACCACAATTATTCAAGTTTTAATGCGATTCCTTCCATATATTTTACGTGGCCCGTGCTGGGTTCTTTCTTTAATTTCATTGCCATCGATGGCCGGGACCATGGAGAATCCCACAGGGTCTGGTTAAAATCACAGCGTTACGTGGTTTGCAGGGAAAGGTGTTTTTTGGGAGCACTACTTCTTCTCCCACTTGAATTCATGATGAAATGAACAGCTCAGATCATCCACTTGTGAAAGAATTTTCAAGCGACGTCGCCGTCGGCTAGGGTTAGAAAACGTTGCGAAACTCTTCCAGTAGAAAGTCAACTTGTTAATTATTATTGTTTTCTCTTTGATTTTTTCAAGAATAAAGAAAGTCGATGGTGGCTATTAAATAATAAGCATGATACCAGTAGTGATGTGAGTTCGGGTTGGGTATAGCATAGATATATTATCATGATATTCTAATATTATTTTAAAACAAAATCCAGAAAATCAATTGGATATTTTTAAATAGTTGTAATTTTTTTTTATTATTTTTTTTTGCATATTTTGACTAAATGATTTTGAATAATATAAGATTGTATACTTACATTATAAGATACAGACCCGATATTAAAAATACTTGGTTTTCTCCTAAACCTCAAGAAAAAAAAATATTATAAGGATCATTTTAAAATATCTTCAATTTTTTATTGCATGTTTTTCTAGCAATTTGTTTCTTCAATATTAGATTGTTGACTTACACAATAAGATACAAACTCGACTGTAAAATACTTTATTTTCACCAAAATTCCCAAAACAAATTTTAAAAAAATAATTATTTTAAAAAAGTATAAAGAAATATTGTTTTGTTTTTGTGCATATGGTTGAATTTCAAAAAACTTTCTTGACATATTTTCATAAAAAAAACAAAAAAAAATGCATCTTTTTTCATGCTTTTAAAATGCAAATATGAATATCATATCGAGTTTATGACTATCCAATAGAGTTTGACCAAATTATCAAAAAAATATCATCAATTATCTTGTTCATTTTACATTTATAATTTTAGGATTTAGCTATAGATTTTAATATTTGAAGGGTGTATAACTACATTGTAGAGTACGCCCTAAGATACTAAAAATACTAAAAATAAAAGTGATGCTAAAATTTTGGATCTTAGAGTGATTAGGTTTTGATCTAATGAGATAGAAACTCTATCACAAAAGAGATATCTACCTCAAATCTTAGAAAAGATCAAAATAATAAAAATTTAACTTAAAAATAACAATCAAAATAACAATACAATTTACCTTAGGTAGGGATGAATTAGGGGTGATGCATATTTTTTTTGCTCAACAAGTTAATCTTATCCGAACTCTTGCAAACTATTAGATTTTCTAATGATCTTAATATTAGGGTGACAACTCTCGAAAAACTAAGATCATAATTTTATGATTATATCTCGCAATCTTGTTTTCATGCACACATGCTCCAGAGGCAGACTTGTCATCCATAGGCACCCCACAACAGGTTTGATAAGATTTATATTAGGATCTCTTATAGGCTAGAATGTTATCTTGAAAATGTACTAGGTTGAATGCTTAATTTAAAATTTATGGTTCTAAACATCTTAACTAAATTCTTAATCTCCACTTCTAGACCTCCTAAAAAGAACATTAAGGCTTGGTTTTTATTGATTTTAGCCTTATTCCAAGAGAATATCAGAGTCTCTAGTGTAGCCTTCAAAATCTCTGATTTTGTTTGATGTTCTTAAGTTTTTCCAATGAAGTCTCATGAGCTATCAAACTTATAGCATATTGACTCCTCGTATGTCTCCCAAGTCATTCATTTATCATTTCTTCCCTTCATGAAATTATAATATCAATACAAAATTGTGTCATCTATGTAATGACGATGTTATCCTAAGTTTTTCTTCCTCAACAATCTCCTCTATATTGAAATATTGATTACGCTTATATAACCATTTATGCACATAATCATCATCAAAATAAATAGTCTCTTTTATGTTTTTATACCTTGTAATAAAAGAAACTATCATCATAGACTTCACCTGGTTGTGTAGCAAAATCCTCGTTATTGAATGTTTGGTAATCATTTTTTGTACAAGGCTTACCCATAGTGTGTTGCAGTTTTTATAGTATAGCATTTTATTGGTGTGACAATCCTCTAACAAGCTCTCTAAGCTCCACAAACTTAGCTTTATGAGTGGACTTAGGCCCTGTTTCGCAATGTGTTTCAAAAAGCTTTTGAAAAGATTTGAATTTTTTTTATTTTAAATTAATTTTTAGATGTTCTTACATCATTTTCATGTGTTGATGTCAAAATAATTTTAAAAAAATAAAAAAACATCATTTTATATATTTTTGGATGAAAAATACTTTCAAAAGCAAATTCAACCACACTCTCAAACATTCTTAGTAGCTTCTAGATAATACAAAATCTGCTCATGTTTCTTATGATTATTCCTTGTTTGTTGCTTTTAATGATTCCTCTAATCTCTTGAGACCTAGTGTCAGGGGCCATTAATTTTATCCAAAGATCGGTAACTCTAACATCACTTATTGTAAGCAACACTTGAATGGATCCTACAACTATATACAAAGATAATAAAGTTTCAAGTTAAGTGCAACAAGCCTTACAATAGTGGACTTATAACAATCATGTATTAGCAAACATAAGAAGTTTGGAGAAAACTAAGAAAAAGAGCGAAAGAGGTGTTTGTTATAGTATATAGTAATTCATTATTTCACTCCTCCAACACCTTGTTACTAAAAATAAATTTGTATATATAACACACTTTAATATTCTATCATGAAAAAAATTGCTTGCTACCATGCCAATATATGACTTCTCCATAACATATTATAAGACCAAATGATGTCTAGCATTTGTATTGTTATTAAAAAGAAACTAAACCGTGTGGGGAATTCACTGTAGTTCCCCACAGAAAGCACTGTGGATTTCCACGGTGCTTTCCTTTTTTTTCCATTACGTTTCATTTTTATTTTTTTTTCTAATTATTTTTCTTTTTTTTTGGTTTCTTGCTTTTTTTTTGTTTTTTTAATTTCTTTTTTTTTTCTAATTATTTTTTTCATGAATTATTTTTTTTGTTGGTTATATTTTTTTTCTTTTTCTACTTATATATAATTTTATTTGTTTTTTATAATCGGGGTGTTTGGGCTAATTTAAGCACATCACAATTAATTCTCGGATCTAATTTTTTTTATAGTTTTTTTTCATTTTTTTTCTGATTATATTTTTTTTTCATTTTTTTCCATGAAATATTTTTTTTCAGGTTATACTTTTTTTAATTTTTTTTTCTTTTTTTGCACTAATATATATATATATATATATATATATATATATATATATATATGATCGAGGGTGTCCAGACTAGCTTAAGTGCACCATAATTAATCCCCGGATCTAATTTTGTTTAACTGTAGTTCCCCACAATTTCCACAGTGCTTTCCTTCTTTTTTTTCCGATTACGTTTCATTTTTATTTATTTTTTCTAATTATTTTATTTCTTTTTTTTTGTTTCTTGCTTTTTTTTATTTCTTTTTTTTTCTAATTATTTTTTTTTCATGAAATATTTTTTTTTACTAGTTATATTTTTTTTCTTTTTCTACTTATACATAATTTTATTTGTTTTTTATAATTGGGGTGTTTGGGCTAATTTAAGCACATCACAATTAATTCTCGGATCTAATTTTTTTTATAGTTTTTTTTTCATTCTTTTCTGTTTTTTTTTCTGATTATATTTTTTTTCATTTTTTTCCATGAAATATTTTTTTTCTGGTTATACTTTTTTTAATTTTTTTTCTTTTTGCACTTATATATATATATATATATATATATATATATATATATATATATATATATATATATATATATATATGATATTATGATCGTTTCGGACTAGCTTAAGTGCACCACAATTAATCCCCGGATCTAATTTTGTTTTATAACCAGGGTGTCTAGACAAGCTTATGAGTACCACGACTAATCCTCGGACCCATTTTTTTTTCTAAAGTATTTTCCCGCTGATACATTTTTTTCCTTTTTTTTCTTATACTTTTGTTTTGTTCACTTATACATTTTTTTTACAACCGGGTCTACGGGTCAGCTTAAGCACACCACGACTAATTTCCGGAACGAATTTGTTTTTAAAACAATATAGATTGCTACAATGCTTTCACACTTATATTTTTTTTCTTTAACTTATATATTTTTTTATAACCATGGTCTCTGAGCCGACTTAAGCTTTTTATTATTATTATTTTTTACTTATATATTCTTTTTATAACCATGCTTTATGGCCCACCTTAAGCGCACCACGATAATCCCCGGACCAAATTGTTTTTTGATAACCAGGATCTCCAGGTCAGCTTGCGAGAATCACGACTAATCCTTGGACCAATTTATTATTTTTTTAATTTTTTTTCCTTATACTTTTTTTTGTTCACTTATACATTTTTTTCCTTATGCCCGGACCAAAAAACTTTTTTTAACTCGGGTCTTTGGATCAACTTAAACACACCACGACTAATTCCTGGATCGATTTAAAAAAAAAAAACAATATGGATTGTAAATGGTGTGGTGAAAGCACTGTAGCTCCCCACACATAGCATTGTTGATTGCAACAATGCTTTTCCCACTACAATATTTTTTTCCATGTTTTTTGCCTCTCTTTTTTTGTTTTTTTTCCTTATTATGTTTTATTTTTATTTTTTTTCTTATTATATTTTTTTTCATTTTTTTCCCCAAAACATATTTTTTGCCTGCTATACTTTTTTATATTTTTTTTCTTTTTCAAATTATATTTTTTTTAATTAGGGTATCCGAGCTAGCTTAAGAGCACCACGATTAATCCCCATATCTATTTTTTTTTTATAACCACAGTGTCCATGCCAACTTTTGCGTACCACGACAATCCCTAGACCCACTTTTTTTTTTCTAAAGTGCTTTCTCGCTGGTATATTTTTTCCTTTTTTTTCTTTTACTTTTGTTTTGTTCACTTATATATTTTTTTTATAACCGAGGTCTTCGGGTCAGCTTAAGCACACCACGACTAATTCTTGAAGTGAATTTTTTTAAAAACAATATGGATTACTACAATTCTTTCATGTTTATAGTTTTTTTTTTTGTTTTTTTTTCACTTAAATATTTTTTTATAACCAGGATCTCCGGGCAATCTTAAGCGCACCACCACCACTCCCCGGATCAAATTTGTTTTTTGATAATCAGGGTGTCCAGGCCAGCTTGGACGCACCACGACTAATCCCCGGATGAATTTACTATTTTTTTTCTTATACTTTTTTATGTTCACTTATATTTTTTTTTACCGGGATCTCCGATCCAGCTTAAGAGCACCACGACTAATTTCCGGACTGATTTTTTTTATAAAAAAAATATGGTTTGCTACAGTGCTTTCATGCTTATACTTTTTTTTTCACTTATATTTTTTTTTATAACCGGTGTCTCTGTGCCAACTTAAGCTTCTTTTTTTTTACTTATATATTTTTTTATAACCGGGGTCTCTGGATGAGCTTAAACGCGCCATGACTAATCCTCGAACCCTTTTTTTATAATCGGGGTGTCCGGGTCAGCTGATGCGCACCACGAGTTGTATAAGTACGTATATACTCCCTATTAGACAAAAACCATGAATTGTTAGTGGGGTGTCTCGGTAATTTTACTTTTTTAGAAACTAAACTAAAAAATAAAAAAAATAAAACCAAAATAAAAAATAAAAAATTATATGTATTAAAACTAGACAAAAAAAAAATTTATCCCTGCGGCGGAGCCCGGTTTTATGGCTCGTTTAAACTAAACGGTGTGCATTAATATGAGTGAGATAGCAACAAAACTATGTTTTATTAACAATTATCTTCTTTCAGATTTCATCAAGCCATTTGTTCTCCTTTTTTCAAATTAGAACCCTTTGAAGTTCTTGATTATATATATATATATATATATATATATATATATATATATATATATATATAATTAGAGGGATGACAATCTCATTAAATTATTATCTTTTCAAACCAAGTTTGACATGAGTTTTTTTTTGTTTTTTTTAATCTTAATTTAATATAATCTTATTAGATTAGAATAAATTATGTTGGGGTCATAATGAATTTCTTTAACAAATTCAAAAATTGCATTAAAATATTCACAATTGCAAGGGGCTATTAGTTCAAACAAGCTGGTGGTCTACATTAGTAAGAAAACTAACTTTTATTGTGATTACATTATACATTTCACATCATCGTATTGATTATTTAATTAATTAGGAAAAGCTTTTGAAATGAACAAAGGCAATGAATTTGTTTTCCCAGAGCCCATTTTCCCAAAAGCTTGAGGGCCTAGTCTTACCCTGCGTGGTCATGTTTTGTCCCAAGAATTGGAGTTCTCAGCCAGCAATTGTAAAATTTGTAAGCCTACATTGTTCGGACAAGAAGAGAGCTTAAAACATTAGCCTACAGTTTTCATGTGTCTGTCTATGTCCATCCCTAACCTCGGTCCAAAAACGACAAGAAATAAAACTACATTGTACTCGAACCAGTCCACCACCTTTTGCTGAAAACTGTGCCTTATCTTTTCAAGAACTGAAACTATTTTTAAAGCAAGACAAGGACCTCGTTCTGGAATAAGGAGTTCATCTAACCAACAGCCACGTAATGCCATGAACATCTACGTGTCCACATGGATGACACGTACCTCCTCGTCCTCTCTCTATATAGATCATCATCATCACCATGGCTATAACCCAGTCACTAACTTGACTTCATTCATTGATTTCTCCTTTCCTTCGCTAAAAATGCTGCAAGAGGCGCCTCTTCTATCAGTCCTGTTCTTGGGTTCACTGCTCTGTCTCTCTCTTCATGTAGAGGGCCTGGAGTGAGGATGAATCAGCTGGGGCGATACCTTATCTGGTGAGGAGAGGGCACAGGAAGTCTTTGGTGGTGACAGAATATGGAGAGATTTCAGCTGCTGAGATTAGTAGTGGAGCAAAGGGGCCGTACCATATTCAGTTCATCACATTGGAGCCAAACTCCCTGTTGCTCCCTGTGCTTCTCCATGCTGACATGGTCTTATATGTACACACAGGTAAGAGTTTAAGCTTATCCATTGTTTTTTTTTTTTTGATAACCGAGTGTCTGGGTCAGCAGCACTGCAACTAAATCTCCGGGTCCACTGAACGAGCATGTAAAGTACCGCGGGTGACAGGCGTGCCGGCAAAGCTTGAACCTGGGGATGAAAGGAAGGGAAGAAACCCTTCTTGACCACCCTGCTGGCAGCTTAGCCATTGTTGCTTACACTGGAAGATCCGTATTCAGCAGTATGCTTTATGTTCTTACATTTGGATGCAGGGAATGGGAGGTTGACTCGGACAGATGGAAGAGAAATGAAGGGGATAAATCTTCGGAGAGGAGATGTCTATAGACTGCAGGCAGGCTCAGTTTTCTTTGTTCGGAGTAACCTAGACTCTGAAAGACAGAAGATGAGGATTCATGCTATCTTTTCCAATACAGATGAGGACATTTATGTATAGACCCTTCTCTCCTTTTCCTTTTATTATTTTGTAATTACCTGGTATTCCTCGAGAAAAAATTTGAAAATATTAATGTAGGAGCCATCAATTGGAGCATACTCTAGCATCAACGATCTGGTCCTTGGATTTGATAGAAAAGTCCTTCAAGAAGCTTTTAAGGTATAATGATTGATGACTTACTTCTTATACCTTGCCCACTTAAACTAGCTTTCTTGTATCATCAACATTTATGTGTCTTGTATTTACTAGTATTGTTTTTCCCTAATAACAATGCTATGGTAGGTGCTATAAATTAATCTGAAGTAGAATATCTATCTGATAAAATAAAATATATATTATACATTTGATTTGTATTAGTCACCGCGTGATCCACAAACAAAAAGCACTATCGAACTGCGACTGATTTCGCAACACTATTAGTTTCAAGCCCTTTTATTTGCAGCGTTTTGAGCCTCGGAATTTTTAAACTTCTTGAAAGATGTACTGATAACATGTTCTGCAAATTGGTTTCTCAAGGTGCATGAAGAAGTTTTAGAGGAATTAATCAGTGCGAAAAGGCCACCAGCAGTGGTGCACGCAGTAACAATGGGTCAGAAATCAGTATACTGGGAATTGGAAGGCCGAATGCTAGATTTCCTTACCGGCAACAAACATAAGAAAACCAAGGGAGCCAAGACATTCAACATTCTAGATGCTGAACCAGATTTTGAGAATTGTAATGGGTGGAGTCTGACTGTAGACAGAAATAGCTTGAGATCACTGGGTGATTCCAACATTGGAATATTCATGGTGAACTTGACAAAGGTAATGCCTTCGAATGTAAATTAGTCTTAAAATTTGCTCTCATGGCATGGCTTAGAACGAAGCTGGCAATACCTAGCTAGCATTTTCAATAGCATTTCCATTGATTGCTTTCGTTTCAGGGATCCATGATGGGGCCACATTGGAATCCGATGGCTACTGAGATAGCAGTAGTGTTGCACGGGCAAGGGATGGTACGGGTGGTTTGTCCTGGCATGGCAAATGAATCAGAGTGCAAAAATATGAGGTTCAAGGTTGAGGAAGGGGATGTTTTTGCAGTGCCTAGATTCCATCCTATGGCTCAAATGTCCTTCGACAACGATTCGTTTGTTTTCATGGGGTTCAGCACATCAACAAAGAGGAATTATCCTCAATTTCTGACTGGGAAGAGATCAATCCTCCGAACATTGGATAGAGGTATCGTGGCTGTGTCATTCAATGTTACTAACACCACAATGGATCAGCTTTTAAATGCTCAGGAAGAAGAACTCATATTGGATTGCACTACTTGTGCTGAAGAAGAGGAGAGTAAAATGAAGGAAGAAATTGAAAAGGAAAAGCAGGAAGAGGAGGCTAGGAAGAGAGAGGAAGAAGAAGAAGAAGAAAAGGAGAGGGAGGAAAAGGAGGCTAGGAAGAGGGAGGAAGAAGAGAAAAAGAAGAGGGAGGAAGAGGAGGCTAGAAAGAAAGAAGAAGAGAGAGAGAGGGAGGACGAGGCAAGAAAGAAAGAGGAAGAAGAAGCTAGGAAAAGAGAGGAGGAAAAAAAGGAGAGGGAGGAAGAGGAGGCTAGAAAGAAAGAAGAAGAGAGAAAGAGGGAGGAAGAAGCTCGGAAAAGAGAGGAGGAGGAGGAGGAGGAGGAGAGGGAACGACAGGAGGAGGAGGAGGCTAGAAAAAGAGAGGAGGAAGAGAGGGAAAGGGAGGAGGAGGAGAGGGAAAGGGAGGAAGAAGAGGCAAGAAAGAAAGAGGAAGAAGAGGCAAGGAAAAGAGAGGAGGAGGAGGAGGCCAAGAAGAGAGAGGAGGAGGAAAAAGAGGAGAGGGAAAGGGAGGAGGAGGAGGAGGAGAGAAGAGAACAGGAAGAAGCGGAGAGGGAACGAAAAGAGGAGGAAGAAAAACAGAGGAGAGAAGAGGAGCAGCAGGAAGAAGCTCGGATAAGAGAGGAGGAGGCCAGGAAGAGAGAGGAGGAGAGGGAGGAGGAGAAAGAAAAACAGAGGAGAGAAGAGGAGCAGCAGGAGGCTACGAGAAGAGAAGAAAAAAAGAAGCGACAAGAGAAACAAAGTCAACGAGAAGAGACACCCAGGAGGGAGTATGAAGAGGCAAGGAGACAAGAAGAAGAACGACAAAAAGCGACGCTGGAAAGAAGAAGAAAAGGCTATGGAAAGGGAAAGACGTGAAGGAGGTGGGGAACAACCAGAGGAACAAGAAGTGGAAGCTAGAGAAGATGATCAAGAGCGTAAAGGTGATGAAGAGAAAGGAAGAAGAGCTTTAAGGAATCCGTGGAAACTCTAAATTTGACTACTTTCCAAGCATTTTCCTTACCTGTGCAAATAAAAGCTACTGTAATATATGCAGTCTCTTGTTTTTATGCTTTTCAACCACTTGTGATAACTTTAGACTGAGTTTTTCACGAGTTTGCATGTATAACTTCATGCAATGAGAATTGCAATTCAAGGTTCTTCCTACTTCATGCTGCTAAAATAGTGAATGTATGAATGGTAAGTAAACAGCACTGAGAATGTAGTTACATGCTTGAAAGTACAGAGAAGCACTCCTCGAACCAGATACTAGGTTGGAGCCAGGAAGTGAAAAACTTTATTTTATCAGTGGTTGATAATCCAAAAAATACAGAGAAGTTTTGTGGTTATGTTTCTATAATTTCTATGCTGATTGGTAAGAGCAATGTTGTAAAATCCGTTCCGGGTACCGTTCCGGTTTTTTGTTTGGAACGAACGTTCGGTTTTCAGATCTGCTCCAGTATCAGGGTTTCATTGCTCATATTTATTTAATTATATATATGAAAAAAAATAAAATATTAATTTAACAAGTATAATTTAAATTCAAGATAAATGAAATTTAAATTATACAATACAAATATAATCTCAAAATTAGAAACATCTTTGAAATTCCAAAATATTATGAAAGTAAAGCAACCAATAAGTTTAAACATAATTAATTAAAATACATTCCATTACAAATAATTCAATCAAATTAATTACAAATTAAAACCCCTATTTGCCTTAATTTCTAAATTTGTATTTATTACATGGAAAAGAACATATATTTTAATTAATTTCCAACTTTCTAATTATAAAACCCCCAGTTTAATTCCCCTCCCCCATCTTCATCTCCAAAAAAAACCCTACATCTCACTTCTCCCCACGCCGTCGCTCCTCTTTGACTAAAGCTCAGAATTATTTCAGAAACTCAAAAATAAGACTATCTTCACATTATAACCCACCCACACATCCCTCAAACATCAATCCAGTGCATGCAGTTAAGGAGGAGAAGAAATCGAATACGAGCAGTTCTAGGAGCAGTTCTTTCATCCATGCCTATCTTCAAGAACAGCTCCAGTTTCTCACTTCTCCCCACGCCGTCAAACATTCTCCCTCATTCTCCCCAGCCCGCAGCCCCCAGCACCACGTAGCCAGCCCCCTTCTTTTGGAGTTTTTGATATGTTCAAGGTGCTTTGTTTTCACCTCTTTTTGGGTTGATTTTTGATGGATTATCGACGAGCTGGGGTTAAGAGATGAAAATTGATTTGGGAATTTTTGAAATCGGGTTTTTGTAAGAGAACTTGCAACGATGTCGTTTTGACCCGGAACGGAACGCCCAGTACGGAACCGGGGCGTTCCGGCCGGAATTCGGCCGGATTTACCGGTACTGACTGGAATTTTTACCGGAACAAAAACGTCGCCGTTTTGTTCCGGATTTGCTTCTGGAACGGGGCGTTCCGGCCGGAACGGAACGGAACTTACAACACTGGGTAAGAGTACACACCTTCACTAGTTGGCTTGGTACCTGCACCAAAATTGAGACAGTTGACCTAATTCCTTTCAGCCAAATTGACACAGTTACATTATTCCTAGTTAAGCCATTTACGAACAATATAAATTAACTTTTTAGATGATGTCCCAAAATACTCTTTGGATTTGAAAATAAATGTGATGGGATTCAAACTCAATCATTTGATCATCTAAGTAAAAAAAATCATCTTAATCTCAACCTAATGGCAGGTCCAGTATATAATAGATACATGACTTTGTTTCTTAAGAGCCCTAAAATATGAGCATAGCGGGGTTTGATCAGCAATACATGCAAGTATAATTGTCCTGCTCCTTAAATTCATTTTTTTCGTCTGGATGCAGCAACAATCTTTCAAGTGTTTCTAACACCCCAAAACTGGAGTGGTCAAAGGAATTGGTGGCTTTTACAAAGAATTTCCTCAACATGGTTTCTCATAAAAAAAAACACAAAACTAAGTGGCATATCTAGCACAGTTAAAGAACACAAGAAAATGTAAATAAACAATGTAGCTGTGGGGGGGGGGGGGGGCGGGGGGGGGGGGGGGATCATATATTGGCAGAGTTCGTTACATATGAAACAACGACGGTGATATCATCAAGTTTGCCTCCATAATAGCGGTACCCGGCATCTTGAGCTGCAGTTGAAAATGGTGTCTGCCTGTTTGTATCCAATGCTCGCTGACGAGCCAAAGCTGCAATCTTTTGAGCAGTTGCTTCAGGCCCTAAGCCAGTTCTTATAGCATGCACCACAACCGCAGTAACTTCATTGTTATATAAGTTGTCAAATAATCCATCTGTCCCAGCTATAATGACATCACCAGGAGCAACAGGAATTGTGAAAACCTGAGGCCATAAAATCGCAGAAGGATGCTCAAGTGAGGACAGACATTGTTTGTTTGTTTTCAAATTTCACAGCAGTTACTCATTGAAGTAAGGTCAAATCAGTTTCTAATAATTTTTTGGGGGGGAAAATACATCTATTGGCTAGTGCCATAGCTACATCACATGTCAATCAGACATTGGGAACACGTACTTTAGCACTAAAAAATTGCAATCACTGAAGCTCAAAACAAGACTAATCTTAACTGACTAATTTGCATTCTTAATGAGACCTGGACTTCAAAGGTGCGAGAGAGAAAAGAGAGGATGTGATTGACAGTGACATACTATACAGATTCAAGCAAGCAACGTGTTAGATTCAACTCACCAATTTAGCTATTATAGAAGGTTGTAATGTGGCAGCATATGAGCAAACAATATATAAGATCAATTGAGATAACTAAAAACTTCAAAAAAAAAAGACAAAAGCAAAACCGAGACAAAAAGAGGGGTGGGGGTGCATTAACTGACCTGGCCAGAGCTAGGTAGATCACCTCCATTGCCACTTTCCAGCTGATATGTAAAATTGAAGCCATGCTGCTGCACTGGGGACTCGAAGATAGTACATCCATCTCTAACCACCATGAATCCACTGTCACCCAGATTAATGGCATGTAATCCCTGTCGCAAGAAGTCCATAAATGACTGGATATTCTTAAACAGACACTTTCACTTGGTGCATACTTAATAAAGCAACCTTTGAAGAAGCACTTAATAAACAAACACAAAATACAATACAGGCACTGAAAAATAAAAGGCAAGTCTAGTGATCTTCATATAAATTGACCAGCCAAAGAAAGGATGTACTAACAGTAAAATATTGCTTGTGCATTCCAATCCACAAGAAAAGGACCAGTAAACTCTAAACTAAATTTTTGCCAAGTCCCAAAAGCCAAGTATCTTCAATCTAGGGACAATCAACATCCTGCCCAAAACAAAGAGATTGGAAGGTGGACACACTTTGTTCATGATGATTTCATGAAACAAGGAAGGCTATTGCCTTTTATCTACTAGATATAGAATTGAGTTATTATATTGTGTTGCATGGATTTTAGTTTTCAGAAAACATTCTGAAATTTGCAATAGCATAGCAGAAATTAAAAACCTTGAACTTCAAAAATGATACCCACTTTTTGAAAACTTCACATTATCTAGATTAACCATCTTGATTACACTAGTTTGACTAATGTAATTTTCAATCTTCAATAAAAAAAGAAAGAAGAAATACAAGTGCATTGCAGATTGAACCATTGATTCTGACTCAAAATAATAACATTATAGGCGTCAAGCAGAGCTCATTAAATTGTGTAAACAATATTCAGTAAGGCCAGAACACTTCGTCAATTGCAAATATTAAAAAAACAATTGGGTGTAATTAACCTGTTAAAAGAGGACAACACACCTCACTTTTAAGGGCAATGATGCAGGCTGTCGAAGAACCCCTGGCTTTCATGTTTGCGTGAGCCTTCTCCAACACCCTGGATGGGTCAATGGAACCATTGCATTCCTCTTGAATTGCATTTAACGGAATGAGACATAAGTTCACGAGAAAATAACCCTGCATTGACTCCTACATCTGCCCAGCCACCTACACCATCTGCTATACCTATGGCTTGTTCATCTTCACATATGAAGTGAGCATCTTCCCCACCAGTCTCTTCTTTATCAGGATGTGGCAGATAACATGATCCTGAGAGTAACTTCAAGTTTCTGTCATCAACAATATTTTTGAAGTCAATACCATGCAAATAGGTGACTATAAGACAGCTTCCTTTTAAATCCCAATTCATTTGCAAGAATTTGAACAGTGTTAACTGCTTCACCACTGCCAAATCCATTGCAAAATACAGGAAAACCAATAATGTTTGTACCACAATTTTGTAATTGATTATAATGAAATTTGAACTGTAAAACGAGTCATCAAATAAAAAAGAGAGAAAATTAAAACAGAGGCAGGATGAGAGCACATACAGGCCAGATACCGCAGTCGAGTCTACTAACTGTTCCTCGGAGAAATTCCCATCAAATGACACATCTTGAGCCCGACCAGAGACACACACAGAAGACGAAGAGTACAAGTTCTTCAATATTGGTCCAAGAACTAAATTATTTGCGTTACCATTCTTTCTTATTGCATTCCCGCACACCAAAAGACTTTTCGGTAACTCCCCATTTCTCATTTTAACACTGGCTTTTACACAACTAGAACGACTTCTGTCGGAGAAAAAAACACCACTGGATTTTGGAAACTCCAATCCATTCCCACAGGTGGCAATCAGGTCATCGATATGCAAATCACCAAATACAGCTTTAGAGCAAGAAGCAGCCATTGAAGTTCGAGCAAGAGACCTCCTTGATGAAAATTGACTAGCATTGGACACCAAAGAAACCGAGTTTCTGCTAAGCATAGCTCTACTTAATCCAAAACTCAATTTCAAAAGAACCCCAGATGGCATTTTATCCTCTTAAGCAAATAAAATCACCCTCTTAGCCAAAACAATGAGTTTCATTACTTCCAATAAAAAGTCTGAAAAAGTCCTGCTACAACAATGAATATCTGTCAAAAACCTGAATCGTTCTCAATTTGGAGTGCTTAACATTACAATCTGAAGATAGAAATAAAATAGAAATAAAAAACCTTTAATGTAAAGAAAACATAGCTGTTTTGGATTTATAGAGAGATTGATGGAGAGAAAACCTGAAAGATTGAAAATTTTATTTTGGGGCAGGTTAACGGAAGCTCCGGAGATGGTTCTGGGTGGGTTTTCTAACTTCGAGTTTCTCTCTCCAAATCTCTCAAGGGCTTTATCTATCTCTCTCCTGTGTGTGAGCCTTAGGTTTTGCTTGTGCCCAAATAGTATAAAAAAAAAAGTGGGGGAAAATAAAGCCAAAAGAGTTATTCTTTGGTTCTTCCCAAGCGCCAAGGTCGCAGCCAAAGATGGGGTTGCTTGAAATACTTTAGTTGTTTTACCAAATTGACCCTGTGATTTATTCCTTTTTTGTTTCCTTAATTTCATTCCATTGGATGGAGAGACGATTGTTTTACCAAACATATTTTTTTTAAGCACCATAAAATAACTTAATCATATTTAAAATTAATAAATAAACTATTAAGCTCGCTTTTATGAGTTTTTTTATTTTCATCTGGTTGTTATTGTTATAATCAAATAAAATAGGAGCAAATTGATATTTTATGATTAATAATGTGTGTTTAAGAGAGTATTCGAAACTATTTTTGAAAGTATTTTTTTTTGTTCATAAAAGTATTAAAATAATATTTTTTTATTTTTAAAAAAATATATTTGACATTATCACATGAAATTGATATAAAAATACAAAAAACAAATTAAATAAAAATATTTTTATTTGAAATAATTTCTAAAATTAGAATTTATTTTAATTTTATTTTCCTTCATTTTTTCATATATAATATTTTGTCCTCAATTTTTTTTATTTGAGATAATTTCTAAAATTAAATATTTTTTAAGATTTCAACCCCTTTCAGTTTTTTAAGAAATTGAGCTACTTAATTGAGCCCAAATCTAGGATATTATGGATTGCAAGTTTAGGAGATTAACTAGATTTAGGAGATTCACTCAAAATTGCTTGCTTTTTTTTTAAGCTCATATTTTTTTAGTTTTATCATTCAGCATTTATCTAATTAAGGATTGAGCCCTCTTAATTTTTATTATTTTCTATAAGATTTTTCACTAATTTTAAAAACGACTCCAGTTATCGCAATTCTTTTCTTTATTAAAATTAGTTTTTTAAAATAAAAAATTAACTGATTAAATATAAACACGAGATGCTCATTTTATTATATTTTGTATGGTTTGATTTCTAAATCGTTGCTACGATGATGCATACAAATTCTTTCATTGTCGTATGATATTGACAATTTATTTTTCAAGGATAATTATTCCTAAAGAATTTTGCTAACATAGGTTTCAATAATCCTACAAATGAAATATCATATATATATATATATATATATATGCTTTATAAAAAAAAATTGTAATAGTGTAGTCAATTTATATCATTTTAATATACGAGATACATGAATTTCATCTATATATATATATATATGACACTAAGCAAAAACTGCTTTATTTTACATAGATAACATTTTGTCAAAAAAAAATAGTTTATTTTGAGAATGTAGAGATTATGCTAAAGATTCAAAACAATTTTCATCTTCAACTTAGAAAATATTTTTTTAAGTGAGAATGAATATAAATCTATTTGATTTAAAATTTATTCTTAATAAACTATTTGCAAGAAAAAATGTTGAAAAAAATTATAAAGCTTAATTTATGATAGTTTTAATGTCATGATATTAAAATAAATGAATTATAAAGCTGGTGAAAAGTGAGTTAAATAATATCAAAAAGCTTAATTATTTATCAACTCAATCTTGAGGGACAAAATTGATTATTCTTGTTTACAGTGCATTGTGTATAATGATTTCACTGCCTGATGAGTTTTTTTCCTTTTGCAATTTGCAGGTTGGTGACGGGAGATAGTTGAAGGGGCTACGAATAGATAAAAGCTTCGCATCTATAGGAAGTTGAGCCCTAGCCCGTAAGAAGATGGTCTTGTCGACATATGGGCCTCCACTTCTTGATGTGTCAATGGGTTGGGCTGGTGGCATATTATGATTGGGCTTTTTTCAGCCCAATTCTCCATTTTGCAGATGAGGCTCTGGGTCAACGACTAGCTTTTGTTATATATATATATCTTCTTTCCTGTATTTTCTATGTTGGAACTCAAATAAAAAATAATTTGAAATTAAAAAAGAAAAAAATAGCTGTCATATCTAGCAAATGTGTAAAAGCAAGCAAGAAGCCTTGCCGCCTACTTAACCTGTGAAAACCTAACACGACACTTACAATGTTAACGTCGACGACGTATACATTTATTTATTGTCCGCCGTATCGATCGTCATCTTAATCAGTGTCATATTATTAATCTGAAGCCTTAAGTTACCCTACAATCAAGAACACCTCCATCATGGTGAGCAGATCAGAAGCAATGGTATGAATTTGTAGATTTGTAAAAGCAGCCGCCGCCGCTGCCGCCGCCCTTAGCTTTTGATTCAAGCATGGAACCACCATGAACACACGCTTAAAAACTTCTCAGCCAAAAGCAGATGATGGCGTTTGATACATCTCCGACCGGAGCCATAATGTCCTCAACCAGAACCATAAGTTTTTGCATCCAAAGCCCAAAGATTCTCTAGTTTAGTGCCCTTCTGACCAGTTCGAGAATGTTGAGGTGGAAATCACTCCCTGCTTCCTGTGCTGTGGAATCTTGAAAAACCAGACCCGGTCTCTAATCATGATCTGATGATACTAGTTAGTATAATACATTGCGTGATAGCAAAGTCTTTGCGATTTGCACAATAGTACTTAAGTTTGAGTTAGACATGAAAAAGCTATTTAGAGAAGTCAAATTAATAATATGACTTTTTAAATTATGTAAATATGATATTTTTTATATTTGCACTCCAATAAAAAAAACATTTAGAGTAGTCAATTCTATCTTAATATATATAATATTGATATAACAATTTATTAAAAATAAACATTTAATAAAAGTACAATCAAAACTTTTTTTTTGCATAAAAATATATTAAATAATTTTTTAGCATGTAGAAACAACTCTTCAATTTAAAAATATTATTTTAAATCTTTAATATAGCTCTTATCTTTGAAGTACAAAAATGAAAAATAAAAACTAGTTTTTTTTGTCTTTTATCTTTGGCTTTTTTTTTGTTCTAATAACACAAGACAACCGAGATTTTAATAAATTATATGAACCTACAAAATTTCCTCTGAAATTTCCTGTGATGGAAAATAAAGGAAGATGTCCCCATTTTTTTAACTTTTGTGCTTATCTGTGTCGAAATAAATATGAGAAACAGAGCATCATGTAACTGGTTAGGCTGCAGTCCCTCTTGTCAGGTATCTATTTGTTGACCTGTGTTTTGGCTTCTAGTGCTTGAAATCCCAGGATTATCCATCCGATGAGCTGAGCTCAATAATTAGCAAGGAGTTGAGAGAAGAAGAAGAAGAAAACAAAACAAAAGATGCGCCATCACTCTAATTTCGTATCCCCATCTTAATATTAAACAATAAATATATTTAATTGTGGATTGCTAGGATTAAATTATTATTTTGCTAGAATATTTAATTGTGGAGTAATTAGGTCCTTTTAATGATGCATTGATTATTAAAGGATTACTCGGAGTCGTATTTGCATTCTTTGAAGTGGAGTCGTATTTGCATTCTTTGAAGTAAATATTTGAAATTGTAGTTGAATTTATTTTTAAATATATTTTTTATTTAGAAATATATCAAAATAATATTTAAAAATAAACTAAAAAATTATAATGTTAAACATCTAAAAATAAAGACAAATGCAACATCAAAAATGAAAAGTTGTTAAGGTTTTTATTGTTAAACATCTCAAAAGACGAATGTGAAAACATCATCTTATTCTTTCTGAGCGGTCGTTTTTTTTTCCATAAAAAAGTACATGTTTATCAATTTTTTTTCTTTTGATTTTTTTTAATTTCAGGTATTATATTTGTTAATGGGTGTTTTCATACTTTGCTCTCTTATAAATAAAAAATAATACCAATTTAGTCTTCAAATCTCAGTCTAACCTTTCAGTTGAAATTTTGTATGCACTCTAATTTATTTTCACGTAACAGCTGTCAACTTCTATTATTTGCCACTATCCTATAAATAATGCATGAAATTCCACAAGAACAAACAAGCAAAGGTGGACTAATGGATTACTAACAGCAAATTAGGATGAGGCAAAAATAAATAAATGTTTGAAGATATGAGCAAACTGGAAAACGACAAGAAGTGAAGGCAAGGCTGAGATTGGACTTTGATTGATTTATACCTCTGTATATATTATATTCAATTGGCTAGATTGAAATGTGCTCACTGTTCTTGTTGTCCCAACTCTGTTTTTTTAACAGGGTCAAAGCAACTTGAAAGCGTTCGAGATCTAGCTAGCTACCACCAACCCTTAAATGACAATTTTAGAGTTAGTTGGAATTTGATCCCGATGAACCTCTCTAATTCAACCATGGCCGTGAAAATGTTTGAGCCTGTCCCATGCACGTGCCCACAGCAGCATTTTAAGGGACCTGACCTCCATTTGAGATTGCTTTTGACGGTAAATAGTCTTGAATTGAGGTAATTAAATAGCATATTATAATGATAAAGTATTTGTGATCTGCATAACAGGTTTTGAGTTCGAGTTAGAGCGTGTATTATTTATAAAAAATTTAAAATAATCAGATTTTACTCGCTCATTTAAACCCACAAAATATGATTTTCGGTGGTGGGGTTTCCTGACATAAAAAAATGTTGAATAGAGTTTTTGATTTTTGCAAATACGTCCCTCAAAGTCAAAACATCAACGTCTATTTTAAAATTCGATTGGTAAAGCTCAAGCTTACTTCAAGCTAACATGATGGTTAAGAAAAAAACGATGGAGGTCAATTAGATTAGGCTGCTCGAGAACGAAAGATATGAGCGTATACAAGAAAATGAACGCGGCGTTGCTTGATATGTTTTAAACTCGCAAGCTGCAAGCTAAAAATATGAATTTATTTGAAAAATAACATTGTTTTTGCAAAAACTAAATTACAAAATATTTTTTTTCTAACGAAATAGTATAGTTAATATATGATGTAATTAGAAGACGTGACATGTTGAGATGTCACTTATGATAATAATGCAATGTTTTTTTTAAAAAGAAAATAATTGTCACAAATTTCAATAAGAAAAAAAGGTTAAAAATAAAAATCTCTTAGACACATAAAAAAAAGTATCAACAATATAAATCTAACATCATCAAGAAATATCACTAACAATAACAAAAAGAGATTACACTTTTCGTCTACAAACAAACGAGCAATTACAATGATGAAAGATGAGAGAAAGAGAGAAAAAAATTCTTTTACAGAATATGACGTGATGATAAAAAGTTAGAGATTTGCATGGCAGGTCTCAAGTTTGAGTCAGGACGTGCATCTCTTATAAGAGTCTATGACAACCGAGATTTACTCATTCACTTGGACTCATAAAATATGCTTTACAGCTTTACGGACGGAGTTGTCACAAATCAAAAAAAAATCCTTTCAATAATAGTGTTGCAATTGAAGAGCATTTATTTATTTTTCTATCTAGCTATTTTAATTTGCACAATACATTTAATAATTCTTTTGAAATGACGTGTGTTTTAGTTCCGATATATGCCCAATGCCAATTCTTTTTGAAGATATGTTATTTTGATATATATATATATATATATATGAGAAAAAAAAGACAGTGATAATATATATACTTCTGATGGCAATAACTTCTTGTGGTCCTGTCCAACTCAGCAACCCAATTATGACCCGACCTCTATTATTTCTGATTGCAATAACTTCTATCTTATCTTATCGCGAAGGACTAGTACGCTCTGTAAAAACAACAGGAAAATACAATCAGAGAAATCGCGCTCGGTTCAAATACAGAAAAGCTAAAACTACAGTGCTGGTGCGTGTGAATTTGAGTGAATGGTTTGTATTCTGTGGCTTCTGTGCAGTTCCCGGAAATCGGGAGGCAAGAACGCATCAGTTCAGAGAATAGATAACGTGACAAAGGTTTCTTCGTTGAATTCCATGGCTAATTGCAGTATTGCACTGCAGAGCTCACCCCTGGCTCGAGGATTCCTTTCCTGTGGGTGACTTCGTCCTATAAAGCTCACCAAACGAATCCTATCCTTGCTGTAATTGTTCTCCTGCAGGATCCCCTCGAGGACTGTCACGGGTGACTAGAACAGGGGGTGTCGTCCAGAGAAACTCTTGCTCCTCCAGTAAAAAACCCATCAATCATTTGTGAGTTTTACCATCTCGTTTATCTCCTCTTTTATGTAATTATTATGACAAAAAAATACACATTTCTGCAGGCAGTTTTGTCCATCATTGACATTGAAGACCGAGCTTCGAAAAAGCTCAGTAGCACGTGAAAGTTCACAAACTTATCAGACATAAAAGGACCCCAGTCAGGCCTCTGCAATCTCTCACAGCATGTTTCTATCATTAATTGCAGTAGTTCAAAATTACAATCACTCGAAATGAGTAGATTTTGTATACAGAAACAAAATTTGTGTAGGCCCTTAACAGGGTTACGACAGCTAGATCTTAACACAACAACTAAACTTCAAGATACATCCAAGCTCCCCTATCATTTCAATGGCAGCAAGATGAGTTGGTCCATATCTAATTTCCACGTCGCAGACACAAATCTGTTTCATAAAGTTCATCCTTTCTGGTCCGCAGCTGCTAATCAGATTTTGAAAAGTGCATCTGTTTTATCATGTTCAAGCAATAAAAATGTAAAATAGTAGATAGGAAAATGTACGGACGACCAAGTTTACTTCAAAGAAATAAACTACGGTTCAAATTTTCAGCTTTAGCGACATTGAACATTTAGGGCATCATATATACTGAATAACTAAAGCCCCCATTACATAAATTAGGAAGCAAAGTGTCCCTGAATTCTTGGCCACATATCTACACCATGGCAGTACAACACAAAAAGAACCAACCATCATTGATGGGCTGCTCCTCGCCTTCAGTAGGGATGCCTTGTGCAAGATTATATCTTAACATCGTTTCCTCGGGAAATTCAGTTGCCCTGAGCCAGAACACCTTAATTCCCCAAGCAAAATGGAGAAGCATAGTTCCTTACTATAAAAGGTCATCAACTCCTTCGCATGTCTTTGCCAGAAAATTCTCCACCTCCAAAAGAAGCTGCTGCTGCAGCAGCCACATCAAGACCACCACCAATTGATGTAATGAGAGCCGATAGACCACCACTAGGGCTCCCACCAGCTGCCATCCCCAGTCCAAGAAAATCAAGAGTGGCATGCTTCGGACCAAATACAGAAGGAGTTCCCATCATCAATTCCTTCAATCCAGAACCTCCATCACAAGGCAGGCCAAGTCCAAGCCCGGCAGTAACTGAGGAATTTTCAGGCTCCATTTGCCTCTGACCCCATTGCATATTGTCTGGCTGGGCAGACGATGAAGAAGATGACACAATTCCAAGCCCGCGGAGCAACGATGCATTTGTAGCTGCGGCCCCCATTTGAGCAGCTTTCTGTAACAGTGCAGTTGCTGACATAGCCGGTTGTGGTGGTGGTGCATATTGCCTCCGTTCTTGCCCTGCAGTGCCGAATATTGATGACCCTTGATTAGTGGAGAGACACAGAGAAATCGGTTCAATTGAGGATGGAGCAAGGTCTGTTGGGCGATCAGGATGGGCCATGGCATGGATTAGATCAGTAAATGCAGGAGACTGAGGAGCCTGCAAGTTTCCTGAAGCGGTTGAGGAAGCAAATAAACTAGCAAACACACTACTGGTGCTGCTGCCGTTGCTGCTTGAGCTAGTGCCACTGCCGAAGCTTCCATTGAACCCTGCAGTTACAGTGGCTGGAGTCGGAGCTGGAGCTGGTGCTTCTTCTATAAATTGTGGTGGGTTATCTGGTAACTCTGCATAATGCAACAATGAAAAGATTACAAGGAGAAAAGGAGACATGAAAAGAGGGCATTTATCAAACAGACATGGAAAGTTAAGCTTTTCTTTATGAAGAACTTTAGAAGAAAAGGCAAAGAGTCAATAATAGTAACCTTTATCTAAACTAAACCCAAATCTCTTTCCCTTTTAGCTTTTGAATCACTCGAGTCCCTTGCCAAAGATTGCACAAACTGAATCTCAAAATATTTTTCAAGACCTTGTTTTCTTGCTTTCATAGCTCTACAAATCTACTCGGTGCCATTTAACTTACAATAACAACAAACATAGTAGCGGACAAAAACTACTAAACTCCAAGATCTAAAGCGAGACGGAGAGGTAGCAATAAACAACAAAGATTTTCTTGTTTGATTAAGACAAAAATCACAACCGACAAAATTTAAGAAGAATTTTTTAAAGTTTCCAAATTTAGTTCCAAAATGTTTTACCTGGACTCTGAATCGCCAAAACTGGGGATGATATCATCCCAGTTGACTGAGCTAGTCCTGGTGGAGCCTGTCCCTGCTCCGAACCAAAATCTGGCGCCACTGGTGGGGGTAATGGTGCTGGTGGCGGAGATGATTCAACTTGCACTTTCGGGTCAGATTCCTTAATTGGTTTTGGATTTGGGTTCGGAGTATGAGGTTGAGCTCTAGCACTCTCCTCCGCCAAGGCATCACAAAATGCCCTGTGTGTAATAAAGCTATCCCTCCTTCAAAAACCAGCCAAAACAACACAACTTCAAAATCCAAACAAACCCACCATAAATCACATAAAAAACTGGTTGCTAATATTACCTTGAAAACAGAGTACCACAGTCACATTTATACTCTCTCGTACCACAAATCTTTGAGTGAGCCTTCCAATCAGACTGAACAGCATACTTCTTCGAACACTTATCGCATTTCCACTTCTTTTCCCCGTGTTTTCTGCAAAAATGCTTCTTTATTCCTGTAAGATCGCCAAGAGCTCTTGATGGGTCATGGTGTACACAAGTTGGTTCTGGACATACATAAACTCTCTTCTTCACATCTTTGCTTGATCTTTGCCTTAGTTTCCAAGGTAGATTATGTCCTCGTCGATGAAGTTGCAAGTTTTGGTCTCTTTGAAAACCTTTGTTGCATATTTCACATACAAATCGATTTGTAGCTAAAAGGGTCTTCGGCGATAAGGCTATCACCTCTGCTTCGGGATCTGCGAGAAATTAAAAAAAAAAACCATTTAACTTTAATTAACCAAAAACTAATTAAGTTTCAAAATTTATTAATATTCACTGATTCTTTACCTGGCATTCCAGGGAGGTTACGTTTTTTCTTAGCGGTGGCGGCGGACTTGGACGGTGGTTGTTGCGGTGGTGGTGGTGGTTGGTTACCAGATGAAGAGACACTAGCTTCGCCAGAAGCTGTAGATGAATTATCTAAATCAACAGGCATGATTCCTACTTGAATCCCCCCCAAAAAAAAATGAAGAAGAAAAACCAAAATCTATATCATTAATAACTTCTAAGAATTTGAAAGAGAGACAAACGTTTCTCTTTTACTCACTATTTTCTAGGGTTTGGTCTATCTTTTTCTCTCCCTCAGCAACCAGTCAATGGAACTCCCTTTTTTCTTGTTGGGTGTTTTTTAAACCTACCTAACAGCTCTAATGACTAATGATGCTCACTTCTCTGTCCAAAACCTCACATTAACCAAAGAACTCAATGATTAAACCCAGAGACACGACCCTGTAAAAAAGCTTACTGCAACTTTCACATCAGACTTGATTTCAAAAAGGAGAAACCACGAAAACCAAAGCGACCGATCACCGGCCGGGTTGATGATCTAAGATCTAATGGTCAAAATTGAATATTGAACGCTGAAAACTAATGAAGATCATCAGAAGTGAAAGGCGTTCAGAGGCTGCTGTCTGTGATAACTACAAAGGGAAAGAAACATAGAGACTTCGTGTGAAAGCTTGTAAGAAAGAGAGAGAGAGAGTTTGGAGATGATAAAAGTCTTTGGTCTTCGCTTCGCTTACTTTTCAGAGAGAGATTTTCATAAAAAGATACCATTAAAAAAAGCATGGGTTAAGTGAGTTTCAGTTAGTGCTTACTAATCACAAGATTAAATTAGTTATTTAATTAACTCCTTTCCTTTTTTATTCATCCTTGCATTAATTTTCACATTTATCCAAATTTAATCTTGCTTATTTCTTTTATTATTATTATTTTAAATAGGATAAATTGTGATGAAATACATGTTTTCTTGTAATTTAAGTTTCGAAAAAATAAAACAATATCCACTTCAAACTATCTAAAAAGTATTTATTTCATATTTTTATCTATGTTCTTTTAATTGAAATTATTTCTATATATTTTATATTTATCTTTTCTATCATGTGAAAATAAAATTACGACTGAAAGGATTTGTTATAATTTTATATTTTTTCTATTTCAATTTAAATTTGAATCAAGTTCTTTTATAATTGGACTCCTTGTACATTTTAACCATTATCCTCTCTAATTTGATTTTTAGAGCTACATCAAGAGAGAAAAAAACTTGCAAGTTGATTGGTATGTGACTATATATATATATCAACATTGATTGAAATTAGATAAAATGAGTCAAAAACCCGCGCTCCGTTGCTGGAATTAAATTTTTTTTATCTAGTTTTAACATATATAATTTCTTGTTTTGTACTTTAGTTTTTATTTTTTTTATTTTTTTCTTTAGTTTCGATCCCATGATTTTTTTCGGTTCTTCTAAGATAGTTCTATACACCTCTACTCTTAGTTTAAATTTCTAATTTTAATTTTTATTTGTATTAAATATACCTTCCATTAAAAAGCATAGTAAGTTTAGATTTTGGTGATGTAAAATAAGTGTGAAACTCTCTCTTATGAATATATACAAAGATTATTTTGTATTTGTATATTATAAAAAAAAACATGTGCAATATCCTTAATTGTTGATTTTTATCTTATTAGAGGGTATTATGATTATTTTACTATACCCAGAAACATTAAAAATAAAAAATACTCATGGCTAAAATCACTGTTCACTGAGGCATAAACGAGAAAACATTGTAGCAACTAAAAAAATAGGTGGGTCTACTGATTAGTTGTAGTGTGTTTAAACTAACTCAAATACCCCGATTATAAAAAAAAACATATAAGTGGGAAAAAAAAACAAAAAAAAATGTTAAAAAAAATTTAGGGATTAGTCGTGGTACGCGTAGGCTAGACCGGATATCCCAGTTATTAAAAAAAAAAAAGACAGCCCATTTAAAAAAAGAAAAGAAAAAGAAATCACTTGCATACATTCAAATTGGTAAAAATCAGATGACAATAAAATAATAAGAAAAAAAACAAATACAATACTTTTAAGGGCATGTTTGAAAGTGTTGATGAGCTTGTTATTTAAAATGTTTTTTGTTTAAAAAAATATCAAAATAATTTTTATTTTATTTTTTAAAAATTATTTTTAATATTAGTAGGACAAATAATCTTAAAAAATCAAATAAATAATTTAAAATATAACGACAAACATGCACTAATACTTATAAAGAGGCTGCCTCATTGTCCAAGTTTACAATAACACGTGGAGGATTTACAGCGGATTTGTCGTTTTGCGAAGTGTTCGAATTCGTTTTTTGATTGCTTAAAGACAAAGTGTGGAAGGGGATGAGGGAAGTTGTCAAGTGTTGTTAATGTATGCTGTGCTACTTCAAAATTTTAGTAAAAGTCAAATGATCCCTTTTCTTGATTTTAACTTTTTATATCCTGGCCAACAAATATTTGACACGTGGTGTGATAATTGATACCGAGCATGCTTGATTGCTAACCCCTTGATTGCCACCTTCATGAATAGAAAACAGTGCCCCGGAAAGGGGCAGGTGGTGGATTGCAATTTACATGTTTAACAAGACACGTGGCCTTTTTTCTTTTTATTTTTTTATGGCTGGCCTTGGACTTCGGGTGAGTTTTTTTTAAAGAACTATTTTTTAATTAAAAATATGTTTTTTATATCAGTACAGTAAATTTTTTTTAAAAAATCTATAAAATTCAATTTAGTACTTAAATGAAAAGTAATGTGAAAAATAGTAGTATTTGATAATGTAATACAAATTGTTTTACAAAATATATTTTACCTGTAAATATATTAAAATAATATATTTTTTTTTTTTTTAAATTATTTTATATATCAACACATTAAAAAAATTATAAAATATATAACAAGATAATTTTAAATTTTAAAAAATATTATGGGATTGCAATGACAAACATCTCTTTAACCTCATTCACAACATAAAAAACCACCTCGATAAATATGATAGACAAGTTTCTTGTTTCTTAAAACAACCATGAAAAGAAATTGGATTTATTATTTTTATTATATAATTATTTATTGGGTTACTAAAGGAAAAGTTTCTGGTTTTTATTTATGAATCTTTTATATTATTTTCAAAAAAAACTGTTTTTTTTACTTCTTCAAATGATAAAATCATGGTTTTTTATTAATGAAATATATATTATTTTATTTATATATTTTTATAGGTAATATTTTCTCAGATATTTATTTTTGTGACAGTTTAATTTTTGGTCTTACGTGTAAAATTTTCAAAAAACATCAAGGATTGATACATATCACAATGTTATGGTGCGGTATTTAAAAAGTGAGTACAGCACCATAACCTCCTTTGCTCATAAATATAAAAATTTGCTTGTGGTATCTACTTTGCTCACTAATGACTTTTTCTTGTCAACTTATCTCTAGTATAGAAGCAAATCACTCACACGTTGTAATATTTCTTAAATTCACAAGTCATTTAAATCAAAGTTGTCAATATCATTCTGTTCAAGCTAGAATGGTCAGAACGTTCCGTGCCATTAAAAAAACGAGACAAAACGACGTAGTTTTCGTCTAAATTTTAATTCCGGACTATTCCGGAAATATCGGCCAAATTCACGGTGTCGTTTTTGTCTCGGTACCGTCCCGGCCTTAAAATCCTCCTTATTTTGGTTAACTTGTGATTGTGTTTCTAATTTTTAGATTATGTTTGTTTGACTTTGTGTTTATATCGTATAATTTAAAGTTAATTTATCTTGAATTTTAATTATATTTGTTAAATTAATATTTTATTTTATTTTCATATATATATATAAACAGTACAACCTCGAAACGGCACGCCGAAATACTTCGAAACTGAAACATTTTGTACCAATAGAAAAAACGGAATGGTATTGACAATGTTGATTTAAACACATAAATCATCTTCTTTTATGAAAGTAATGTTAATTTTTATCTAACAATTAACTTATTTATTGAATCGATTATACTGTCTAATTCAATAAAAAAAACTTGGCAGAGCCTTCTCTATACGAGTCCTTACAAAAAGTTTACTTCTAGTGTTAAATTTAGCCTTATGACATACAAAATCTAAAATATATGTTATTATAACCATGAATTTAAATATATATAACTTCAATTTCATTACAACCACGAGATAATTAAATCATAATCCCTTATACTATCTTGGTAGTGTTTTGACTATATTAAATGAGTTCTCAATTTTCTCTCTAAATCCTCCCCTATTGGCTTACCCTTTGACCTCACTAATTATTTCATTATCTGAAACTATATACCAAGCATGCATATATTTAATCAATAATGTCTCTCATCCCATACCATCACCTTAAATTATGCCTTATGTCAAAGCTCATTGATAAGGTTATTGAAGGGACACTAGGTTAAAAGATTCATATTTGTAGTTTGTAACCCAATTCATATGTTTGATGTGTTAACTCATGTTATTTGATTCACATGTTTGATTAGTTCACCAACTGATAATTTTTTTTAGTTTTTTAATTGTTTTTAATTTATTATATATTTTACTTTATCCTTTAATATTGAATTTATTTATAAATAAATTGCATAATTGATTTTTGTTTATTTTGTATAAGGATATTTGTTTCAAATAACCGTGTATTTCTAGGTTGATGTTTAATTTTGTAAGCATCTATTTTTATCATATACTTAAATAAATAAAAAATTATAAAATAATTTATTAAACCTAATAGAGTCGTTGAGCCAATCGCGAGGGATTGAGGTCGATCTAATTTGTCATTGTCTAAATATTTGTTTTTAAAAAAGGATAATTTAATTTATTTTTTTAAAAGTCAAATGATGTTTTTCTTGGTCATCAATGTTATATTTGAACCCATAAAAGCAATCTATTTAAGTTGGGCAAGATTCTAGCACGATTTAATTGGAAACTCGAGTTAGGTAAATAGCTAAGTCAATTGACTTGCTTGACTAGTTTTAATAACAATGTCAAAAAATTCTTTGCTCTCTTAATGATTTTTTTTACATTAAAAAAAAACTAATGTGATCCATATTAGAAAAACCGATGAATTAATATAGATCAAGTCTTATAAAATCTTAGTTGTGACAAAAAGAGGAAAAAAAATCTAACCTTAAGAGATATATTAAGTGGTTAAAAAAAGGTTTTAGTTTTTTCCTTGTTTTAATTATATATTTATTTTCTTTAATTTTTAATTAATTTTTTAGATAGAAATTGTAGTTAAGTGCAACTTCAACTCTTAAGTATTGTATCAATATTTTTGATATTTCTGAAAGGATAGAGGTTGCACCACCATTGCAACCTCGATTCCAAATAAGATGTGAATCAATATTAATTAAATATATAATCTTAATCTCGAATATTTTATAAACTAATTTTATAATATGCTTGATAATAAAACTAAAAGAAAAAAGGAAAAGAGAAAAGATTGCAATGTTAGGCCAAATGTCGAACTTTATGAACTATCATTCTTAAACAATTTATCCTTTTAGATGAGAGAGTTATATATCTTTTTAAAGGGGCATGGTAACATGGTTTATTTATGCTCTTTTATTTTTATCTCAAAGTAAAAAAAATATTTAGAATATGTCAATTGCATGTACTATACGATTGCTTAGAGTTCAAATGTGTATTTTTTTTTTTGTTTTAAATTGATTTTTTGTGCTTTCAATTTTTTTAATAAATTAATGTTAAAATTAAAATTTTTAAAAAAATAAAAAATAAATATTATTTTTATTATATTTCTAAATATATTTTTTTTTAAATAACCGCTACTAAATTCTAAACACATTCATAATGATCAATCAAACCTAATGCCCTCGGAAAAAAAAAGTAACCCTTACAATGCAACTAGATTATATATATATAGATATAGATATAGATATTTCCATGACCTAATTATCTAGACAAGAATTGAGAACTAGTTGGACCGGATGGATGGGGATAAACCTTGATCTGCTTGGCGTGCACGGATAATTTCTGCTTCATGTTTTAAATATGTGTAGACCATGAACACAGGGGGCCTAGAAACGAGATAAGATTTTGTCTTGAGATATGTACTTCAATTATTTTAAATATTTGTGCCAGAAGATTAGAGATTGGACTTTGGAGTATAATCTTATTCGAGCCCTACAATTTTTTCCTTTCCTTTCCTTTCCTTGTAAGCAAATGACGATAAGGTTGAACTTGGAGGATGAGGCGGTGTTACCGAGTGTTTTTGAAAAAAATTAAAATTTTTATTTTAAATTAATTTTTTGATATTTTAATTTATTTTAATATGTTGATATCAAAAATAATTTTTTAAAAAATAAAAAAAATTATTATTTTAATATATTTTTTATAAAAAATATTTTTTAAAAAATAACCACAACAACATTTTCAAAACCGTGAATGAACCGAAAAGCCGGCATGTTTTTTTCTGCTTGCTCCATCATCTCTTGCATTGACTTGGCAATAAGCATGCCTTTCTCTCTCTCTCTCTCTCTTTTTTTTCTTAATTCAAACTCTCCATTATTTTTAGGCTGTGTTATGGGCCCCTCCATGTTTTTCCAGACGGCTATGGCCTAATGCTTTATTCCCTGTTCGAGATTATGATTTTGATGGTTTTTGAAAGTTATATTATGATTTTGTTTGTTTTTTATTTTTTTTTGAAAGAAATATATTAAAATAATATTTTTTTAATTTTTTTTTAAAAAATTAATTTTGACATTAGCATATTAAAATATCTAAAATACACTAATTTTTTTTTTTAATTTCAAAATAAAAAAATTCATTGTTTTTTCTATAACACTTCTGAAATCTCACTCTTTGTTCACTTTTATTTCTTTGTGGCCTCTTACAAGCAAATTTCACACAAGAGAAAAGGAACTTTATGGTCTTCTTTTTCCCCTCCTGTAGGAAGACCTAAGGACTATATTTGAGAAGAAAAAAAATGGTCTTCAAGGAAGTATATGATTAAAAAAATAGTTAAATCGTCTAGATAATTCATTGTAACTCTAGAGATTTAGTTTGCCGAACATTATAATAGTATAATTATCATTTTGTCCTTCAATTCATAAAAAAATACTGTTAATTTTTGAGGTATTTTAACAATACAACTATGGTTTTGTTATTGTTTGGGTAAGAGTATTTTATATATTTTGATTTGTTAATACACGGTAAAATAATTATTTTTATTCTTGAACGAGACAAAAAATAAGAGTTGCTGGTGAAGAGATTGTTGGTTTTTCAAGGGTCATTTATGGGTTCTTTCCCTCCTGCAGGAAGACCTGAAGGACCTATTTGAGAAGAAAAAAATGGTCTTCAAGTACATGATACGAGGAGTGTTCGAGAATATGTTTGGAAAATATTTTTTTAAAAAATAAAAAATTAGTATTTTTAAATTATTTAATTTTAAAAATATAAATGGTATAAACACGCAACTTCTTGGAAACTTGCTGGATTGCATCACGCAAACATACATTGCTGTCGTAGTGTAGTTCTTTCTTTATTTAGTTTAGTCGGTGGATGCCGCAGGCTAATGCATTGTATATTTCTGCATGGAGAATTAAGTTGTAAATCTTTCAAATTGTGCTCTCGATCCATGGATGGTGTTGCCTGGAAGTGCAGGAATCAGGAAATGGAGCCCTTGAAAAGAGCAATGAGATATTCTGGACTTTCTTTTGGTTTGTTTTCTTCTTAGAGTATTTTATCTTTGTGTACCTGAAGAGAGAATATTTATCGGATTCAAAGTTTCAACATCTCTCTCAATAAATAAATAAATAAATAAAAAGGTTTCATCATCAAAAAGATGTTGCCTTCACATGCCAAGGTAACTAGAGGACATCGATGATGACAATGACCATATATTCCTTGTGTAAATGTTTTAAATCTCTTTTTTGTAATATTTCTTTTTGGATTTGAGGAACCCACCTTGAAAAACGCACTTTGTAATCTCAGGTGAATGAAGAAATCTCGGTTGTCTCAGATTCTTATAAGAGATGCATGTCCTAACTCGAACTCGAAACCTGCTATATAGATCACAAACCCTCTATCCTCATGTCTCAGACTCTTACAAGAAATGCATGTCCTGACTTAAACTCGAGACTTGTTGTGTAGATCACAAGTCTTCTATCATGACGTCAACCCACGATAGAACACATCCTTACGAGTGTGAACAGACTCGTTGATTTCCTACTGCCTCCCATGAAATGCACTCATGAATCACCCGTTGATGGACAGTGTTCATTAACATTTCCTATCTCTAAAATTGGAGTTATATTTTCTGTTTGCTTACGACCAACTAGGACTTCCAATTTGGCCACAATTAATCGATTATATGATCATTTTGAAGAAAATAACATGTAATAATCAGCTCTACTAGTTATCCTTTTCTTGCGAGAGTATAAGAGCTCAACCGGCCCCCCCTCGAATCAGACACAGAAAAGAAGTGCGAAGTTTGGTTGAGGTAGTGCGGTTCCCTTTGTTAGAAGCTTTTTCCCACCCATATTTCCCCACCTCTCATCTTTTGCCTTCATGATCTTGTCAGCTGTGGCCTAATGGAAAACTCCAAGTCAATGGCCACTCATTCACAACACTTTATTTTCTCACTTTAAATAGATCAAGAAGAAAGGAGCAGGGAAGGTGGATATCCCTTTCTTTATTATCAAGTTCCCATCTTTCTCCCATTTTTTTTGATAAGTTCCCAACTTGTAGACATCAAACTTGAAAAAAGTGATTTTGTTAGAAAATAACATAAATTATATTATGGGGTCTCACTTAACAGCTTAAATTTTTAGGTGAGATGGTCTCTTAACATGTATCGAGCCTTGTTGACCAAGCGGTCATGAGTTCGAATCTCACCATCCCTATTCTATTTAATAAAAACCAAGCACAAGACAATGAAGGCCTGTGTGCAAGTTTCAAGACCAAAAAGCTTTTACTTGAGAGTTGTATTAAAAAATAATATAAATTAAATTCTATGACCTCACCTAACAGTATTTAGATGAGATGTTATCTTAACATATTCCATCACATTTCATAGTATCGACAGGGACAAACAGTGCCTTGTTTCCCACTACGTTCCTATTACAATGATTTTGTAGCAACCAAATGTATCCTCAAAGTTTATACAATGATGCACATAATATAGTTGGCAAAAGTATCTAAGAAATCTTTTTTAAAAGAATAGCTCGATTAATTAAACCTTTAAATAACAATCCAAAACTTCAGAAGCTGTCCTTCCGGGGAGCAGCACAACCAATTGAACCATTCTACTTTCCTAATTCTTTCCGCAAATCCTTTCAGCCAAATACGTTATTTTCAAAAAGAAAAGAAAAGAAAAAACTCAGCAATTTCCAGTGAAAAATGGTGTCTCCAGAGCACGTAGTGAGCTTTTGCTGGTATCACACGGACAACAGTGGAGCAACAATTTGTCAAAGATGAGGGGAAAAAAGAAGTTGAGAAGGTATCTGACAAGTGACAGCAAACTCAACTTGAATGATCCAATGCTTTTCATTTTCAAGCGGCATTACTGCAGCTATTGCACAGTCAAACCCCTGTTCTGTCAAGTGTTCTTGTCTGCACTACTCGAGAGCATGTTGACCTGCGGTGTAAGATCACAAAAGTTGTAATAACTTTTTACCGTCTTAAATCTGCTAGCGCACCTACATTAAGATAATGGAGAAGAAATATGAGCATAGAAGTTAAGAGTCAAGCTTGTTATCATTTTCCCGATGGCCACTCTTTTTTCAACGCTCCATATTCCAGATTGAATTGAATGTTCACATTTTCACATCCCTTCTGCATCTTGCGAACATATCTGGGATTGAATCAATACAGGAAAACTAGACTTTACTTGTTCTGATATTTTGCAATTATTGTTATGAAGTTAACAGCAATTTCAGAGGTCATTTTACATCATCAGCAAGGTATCCTTAGAATTCACAGGTGCAGTTACTGCAGTACTCTTTCTGATCCTACTTCTGAAAACTCGGTTCACTCAACAAATGCCATGCCAGTAGCTAGCAGTAGCATTCATGCTAGAATCCATTATGGTGGGTGGTTTTGGTTCTGTTTTCTAGATCTTCATCTCATTTGTTTTGTTGTAGTAGTTCTTTCGTTATCCCCACATCTCCATCCAAATTACTACCTGGCTCCCTCGGCAAAAGCTTTAAAACATATGGCCTTTTTGTTGCATACAAGAAATAGGATCTGCAATCATTTCTGCTACATCTTGTTTCATATCACAGTAATTGAACCACAGTTAGGATTGATGTTCCTCCATGGAGTTAGCTTTAAAATCAAACCTTTCAAGGTTGTTCTTGTTTTTAGATTGTAAACACTACCCGACTTTTTTTCTCCTTGAATTCTTATTTCCTAGTTTTAGTAAATCATCAAAACATCGTCAAGAACTAAACCCACTTCCATTCTTCATTTCTTCATTACAAAACAAAATTCCACCCTAAACTTCGTGAGAAATTCTTGAAGAGTCAGCTAATCAGGTGACATGATAGATATAGCTAATCAGGCTCAGATATATGGAAAAATCAGCAGCTGGCTATCCTAAAGCCCTCGACTTGGAATCGTCTACAAACTTAAGAATTAGTAAGTATAGCCGTTATAAGCTCAACAATGGTCATCAGCTAACCAAGTTTCACACAATTCTCCGAAAGCACTACTCCCTCTCTTATCAAGAGACATCCTCATACTATATACTCTATTTAAGAATTTATTTATATCTGGTTCCTCTTCACTGACTCGCCCATTCTACAACACAAATCTTTAATCCCCATCATTCAAAAAACCCATCATGTAAGAGTAAAATTATTGATAGTGGATAGATACCCACTGAAAAAACAATTATTCAAAATATTCATTGCAATGCAAAGTAGGACAACTTTTTAAGAAGCTTAGAACAGCAACTGATGAGTGTTGTCTTGCCTTGATCAGTAAAGACCAACAACCTGGGTGGGGTCAGGATTAAAAACCTATCAATGATGAATAAGAAAAGAGCCATCTGTGTCAATTATACAGCACAACGCAGATATGATATCCCCATTAAGGTTACAGGTCTCGAAGGAAATACTGCACTCCTAGTTTTATAAATTCTAACAAAGATCTGTGGTAATAATGTTGCATTAAATATTGAAATTGTACTAATATAAGCAGATTTAAATGAAAGAAACCTGATGAAGTCTGATAACTTTTAAAAGATGATGAGGCTCTTAACACAGCTAAATAAAAAAAAATTATACGAGAAAACTCTACCCCTCGGAAAGCACACTTTGTGGGTCCAGGTGAGCAAGTAAAACTCTGACTGTCCCAGACTCTTATAAGAGGTGCACACTTTAACTCGAACTTAAAATCTGCTGTGCAGATTTTTAATTTTTTGCCATCATATCACGCTCCTTGAGAACTACTAACTAAATAAAAGTTGGTGAATGGTGAACCTGTAAAACAAGTCATGTTAATTGGGTATCAAACTCCTATAATTAAGTTAATAGATGAGGGAGGAGATGTGTATGAACAAGAAAAAAAATTGGAAAATATATAAAAAGGGAAAGATGAAGAAAAAAGAGCCATTTCTAGAACAACTTCTTTTTCATATTGCCATAAAGGTTGACAAGTTGAATGGGAAAAGGATGGTTCAATCCATTCCTTTCCCACCAATGCCAGGAGAAGGATATTATGAGTTCTAAGATTCTAAATCTCAAGTATATCAATTATCACTTAGAGTTTTGGTGACTGAAATGGTAAAGAATTGAAAATGTTTTGTTTGGCCACCTCATGAATTTAGAGTATAAGTGTGATGCTCTAGTTGAAAATGTCTTGCCACTACTTTTATCCTAAGAAAAAAAATCATATATTGCTTTGCATTGGAGAACGTGTTGATGTAGAAAAAGCTAAATATTGAAATATATATATATATATATATATATATATATATATGTCAAATGTTTGGTATATTTGAAATTTCGTATACATATCATAGTTTTATTTATTAGTATGTGTACCTTATAGCCAATCAAGTAATTGCAAATGACATTGACTTTATATATATATATATATATAAATATTTTTTGTATTTAATATTTTTTTTAGCTTGATTAATACATCTAGAGTAAAGATAAAGTTTTTGGATACAATTTTTTTGGTAAGAAAAATTATGAATTTTTATAATTATAAGTATTCTTATTGCTTTAAAATATTATATATAAATGTGGTCAATATTTTATTGAGATTGGATAATAATTAGAGTATTTAATACCGATATATATTATGTTTTTTTTTATGAAATGAAGTAAATGTTCTTATAGGTTAAGGATAAGAGATACTTGAAACTAATATGTAAATATTTATTTAATAACAAGTACACTAAATTGACTAAAGGGTTAGGAAATACTTTCAAACTTGATTATACAAATATATTTTGATAGGTTTGATCATAAGCCTTAAAAGGATTGTTAAATTTTAAATTCACAAAAAGATTGGGTTAAATCTTGAATCCAAAAAATAATTGCACAAGGTTTTTAATCTTTGACCTATGAAAAGGATTATTTGAAGTTTTGGCCTTACCCATTAAAAAAACAATGTGTGATAATAAACTCTTGAATGGTGGTTCATATAAAGGAGTGGGTGATTGTTTGAACCTTTATAAAAAATTTGATGCATAACATTGTCTCCTCGTTTATTATTTTAGTTTTTTTGTGCATCTTTAAGTTTGCTTTTATTATTGTTTGAGTTTATTTGTTTTAATCTTTAGATTATGTTATATATTGTTTTAACTTAAGTTAACATGAACCTTTCTAATTGACAATCTAATTTACCTCTTCTTTGATTCACCTAGATTCTTGTTACATTTAGATACTTTAAGAAATCAATCTTCTTTACAAACCTCATTTGCATCACAACACGTGAAAAACCCTACCTTGATGCCTTCACGTTTTTGCAACCTAATAAAAAAAAACGATTCTATATCACTAACCTATGATAGTTGTAGCGTTCAATACATTTACCACTCTTTCTATATAAAACTTACATACAACAACTATATCTTTTGGAAAACATAAACTCAACTATTCTTGATAGGTTATGGCTTATTCAAATTCATTAAGGGTAGCCACCCATGTTCTGCCAAAACCATCATCACTAATAACACCATAAAAGTCAATTAAACCTTTATCGAGCACAATAATTGTCTCTCTCTTAAATGATGCAACCATAGTTGTCATTTGTCAATACCGTTCCGGTCTTTCGATTGGAACGGAACGTTCTGATTTCGGAGCGTTCCGGCGTGCCGTTTCGATGTCGTACTGTTCATATATAATTAATTATATATATATATATATAATAAAATATTAATTTAACAAGCATAATTAAAATTTGAATTCTTTTTTATTTAAAATATTTTGGTGTTTTAAAACTATTTTGATGTATAGATGTCAAAAATAATTTTTAAAAATAAAAAAAATAGATTTTGAACCCGGAACGGAACCGAGGCGTTCCGGCCGGAATTTCCAGAACGGACCGGAATTAAAACCGAGACGAAAACGACACCGTTTTGTCTCGGTTTTTTGAACGGAACGGAACGGAATTAACAACTATTCATGCAACCTTTAATTATTTGTTGTACTACATTGTATATCATTTAGAGCACTCTAACATCGACATTAATCTCTTCCTAAGTTATACGCATAATATTTACACATTCTACCTTGATTGAACTATATTAAAAACCTAATAAAAGTGCCATAACTTACTTACAATGTGAAAAGACTTATAAACTCATAACTATTATCAAACCTCTTGATATTTTAGGTTTCAAAATGTATCTGTTAAAAAATTTGTATCTAGAGTTTAAGGATCTTGTAACTATTTTTGTTGCTCAAATATAACCAATATCTTTTATTAAATTATGCCACATACTATTAAATCAATTCATTCTTTTAGATCTTTATAGTTTCTACCGAGTTTTGGTTAAAATGAGTTGACAAGGTCTATATAAGTAGTTTGAATTGTAGCTCAAGTTCAACAAAAAAATTTAGAAAGCTCAATTATTTAATTATTTAAAACATTCACCCATATAACATAATTGTTAATCTTTTTTTATATATAAAAAATACTTACTAATTATGATGAATAAATATAAAAAATCGAGTGTATCTTTTTGAAATATGTTTTTATAAATAAGTTAATAAAATTAAATTTAGATTAGATTTAAGAGAATGTTTATTATAATTGTGACTTAGCTTTTCTTTTCTCTTGTTTTTAGTTATATAAAAGGTGGAACATGTTTAAAAAATTAATTAAACATTTTTTTTATAAAAATAAATAGTCATTTTTTTTCTAAATTAATTAAAAAATATTACATATAAATATTCACTAAACATTACAATGTAAGAAACCTTGTTTATGTTTAAACCGGACTATAACTAGATTGAATTGAACCAACAATCCCTAATCCATTTAAGAAGAAATATAAAAAGAGAAAGAGAGAACTTAACTCTACATCATTACATCTATTTCAAAGGAGTTAGTCAATGATTAAAGAGGTAACTTTTCTTAATTATTAATTATCAAACTTCAAATTAAAAAGAGTAATTTTTTATTAATTTTATAATTATAGTTGTAAAATCCGACTTAAGAGTTGACTTGGAGTAATGCTCGGATTATGGTTGATTATTTTCGGTTCGGTTTGGTGTTTATCTATAAAAACAACCAAACCAAAAAAAAAAAAGAACCGAACCAACAATAGTTTCATTTTTTTAAGTTTATTTTTTTACTTTAACCAAGTTTTTCCATTTTCCCATTTCATTAAAATGGAATCAAACCAACAAATTTGAACTAAACCGGAAGAATAAAAAATTATAGTATATTTTTTAATTTGAACCAATTCAGTTTATCGGTTTTTACCTTAAAAACTGAAAACCAAACCAGACCTGAATTTTTTTTTAAAATTATAATCAGTTTTTTTTAATGGTTCAATTTTTCTTGATTTTTTTTTATTTTCTGGTTTATGATTTTTCTACTCACCACTATCCCTATCCCGGATAATAGGCTAAGAGGATCAACTAACGTTCACCTTTACATATTTTTTCAAAAAATTAAGGCATCATCATTTTGAACAAAAAAAAATTCAAAAAGAAAAAGTTAATGGCCAGGATTGACCAGGTCAACAGGTTAATTTGACTTATTGACCCAGTGATTTCTTTTTTATTTTTAATTCGAGACCAACCCAAGCCAAGTTTATAGTAACTCGCCGAGCCGATCCATGTTTTACAAAATTTTAGTTCGAGTATTCTGTTTTTATCAAATTGAAAAGGTAGACATGATATTAAAAGTTGGCCCAGGTATCATAGAACATAAGAAAAACTTCATCGTACCTGCCCAAGTAGCCCAGTTTTTTCATGGATTCGAGCCAACAGATACCCAAAGGCTTTAGATGCCCTAAACTCACCCGATTCTCGGACACGGCTGCGTCCACCCTCACCCGTGAACTATATATAATGCATCCACCTTCTCTTTACTTTTGATCCTCACTGACTCTGTCTGTTCCCCCCAGCTAAACACCATCAACGGGCTAGACTAACGCAATCGACCACCCATAGCCACCGTGAAGTAAATAAGTAATTTGTTATGGACCTGGACGGCCTAGACGAACCGAGCAATGTACGAAAACCACCCAGCAGATTCGCGCCTACTTCAAAGAAACTCCAACCAAAATCAAAACCTAAACCTAAACCCGAACCTCAGGAATCAGTACCGGCGGCACCAAAATTCGAGCCTTCAGTTTCTAACACAGGCGAAGATGCTAAACCAAAAATTGATGATACGCTTTCGAAGACGGGAATGGGGGGTTTTAATGGTGATGTGAAGATGGAAATTGATGCTAAGGAAGAGAGAGGAGCTGCTGCAAAGGAAAATGATCCAATGGATGTTGATAAAGAAGAGGATGATGTAGTTGTTCGAGAAATTGATGTTTACTTCACTCCGTCCGTCGACCCCAACACTCAGGTGAACTTTTTTCTCTTCCTCTATTGGAGTGGGTTTTAAAGTGATTTATGAACTTTATTTTTCTTTTTTCTTGCAGTTATATGTAATGCAATATCCATTGAGGCCGCGTTGGAGACCGTATGAACTGGATGAAAGATGTAAAGAGGTTAATACTCTGGTCTTTTTAGGGTTTATTTCTGACTTTAGCTTGTTGTTTTGTGAGGGGAAAAGGGAGATATTGAATGATGATTTTCGATTAATTTTTTCAGGTTAGAGTGAAACCTGAAAGTACCGAAGTGGAGGTCGATTTGTCTATTGATGATACAAAAAACTATGATCCTGATATTGCTAGCAGATTGAATATGAAAAAGCAGGTTTGCCTCTATATTTGCCCTCTTTTTTGGTCACAGGCTCAATTTGGTTTGTTATTTCTTTAGTGCTTAAACATGAAAGGGGAGGGTTAGGCTTCATTATTGGTAGTTTGTATATATAGTGATCTGGGGAGATTTTTGGGCAGATCATAAGTTGTTGATGTATTGCCAAATTTTCACCAAGGTGGGTGCCTTGGTTTTGTTAATGTGAAACTTGGTGCCTTGAAAGTCATGGCCTAGGAACTCTATTTTGCAGTGAGTTGTGTTTCAGGTGTTTTTTATTCAGGACATGATCAGATATCATCTCTGGTACAGTTCATTTTCATAGTTCATAGCTTTTGTAGTTTACTGAAATATTAATGTTTTTGGTTCTTTTAGTGTTGGTGATGACTGGTGTTTTATTTATTCTTTTCTTTTCTTTTCTTCTTTCCAGCTCACATTTGTTATGGTGTTTGCTGTCCTTGTAACCTTTTCTGTTCCTTGTAACTTCTTGTGTACTTGTTCGATACTCTAATACAGTATCATGCTTTGTGACTTTCCTTAGACTTTGTCATCCTCATGGTCACCGCCTCCTGCTACTGGGTATGCTGTTGGTGTTCTGATAGGTAATAAGGTATGCATGCCCTACCCTCCTGTTATGTGCTTAACATACTGTATTTAATTCATCTGTGTGGTTGAAACAACTTCGTAGTAAACATTTTTTTTCTGTAATCTTGGGGAGCGATGACTGTCAAAAAATATTTTCCTTCATCATAAACATCTCATGACATTTTATGACGGGAAAGAAAAAGGATAGAAGTCCTGCTCCTCATGAAACTCAATACAAGCTGCATTTGTTCTTGAGGCATGAGAGTAATTGCTACTTTATCTATCTTTGAATATTGTGAGATCTATATATTGGTGAATACTAGACAGTATTCATAAATTTATGATCAAGCTCTTTTTTATTTATTTGATGAGTGATCACCTTTCCTTTTACCTTCCTTCAGCAACTTCTATTAGTTTCTCTCGTCATTTATAATGTGCTAGAAAAAAAATTATGGTTGGTTTTTATATTATTCTGTACATCTTAAATCCTCATCTATGAGGGTATCCATACAGTTTCACATATTTTCTCTCCCTTTGCATTTCTAGTGCTGTTAATTTGTTGAGAAACTCTAAAGTATGCTCCACCAGTGTATGTGTGTGCATGTGTATCTAAGTTATCATTGTACCATCAGTATTCTGCTGCTTAATGTTTCTCTAAGTTTGTTTACCAACTATCTTTGACAGATCCACATGTTCTAAGAGGTTTTGGTTTTTAACTTGCAGTTACACCTGAATCCTATTCATACAGTGGTGCAGCTTCGGCCATCAATGGACTATCTAAGTTCTGGTAGCTCTAAAGGGAAAAAAAATGCCACAAGTGGTGAAGATTCCAATGAGGGGAAACCTTCAAGTCTACCAAAGAAGCAGGTTTTCTCTCTCTTCTCATACTCTGAAGCTTTGGTGAAATAAAAGTAATCAAGCGGAGTATGCCTTGGTTTGTTGTGGGTCCTCTGGCCTAGTACACTGTTGCCTTGGGATGATGACATGGATATGGTCCTTGCTTTAAACATTTTCTTCTTGTAACTAAGTTCTTCATGCACACCATTTATGCTTGAGCTCTTGCTTCCTAGCATTTTTTTTATATATGTTACATCACGATATAAAAAAGCAAGAATTCCTTAAAACTTTTGATGGAATAAAATGCCTTTGATATCAATAATCTTACGCTCTGTTTTAGTTTTCAGTTTCCTTCTTTGCTTATAAAATCCCCTTTTTCAATCTTGTAAGATTTTCTCTTCAAAAGATAAATAGTTTGTTGTGATTCACACATTAAGACCAAAGTCTGGATTAATCAGCTAATGTAGTCCAAATTTGATATGGTGTTTGTTAATCAAATCTCTTTTCTGTTATTTTGTTAAACCACCTATTGAAGTACAAAGGATACACATTAGTGAGCAGTGCATAAATGAATGGTTGTAGATAGAACACACACACATGAGTGCATGTATGCACACACATGTGACGTGTTTATGCTCATATTGTATGTATGCCTTAATACGGAAGGCAGACAGGATTTCATAGAAATTATCTAGAGACACGGGTGCATGATGTGTATATGCTCATATTGTATGCATGCCTTGATATTGGCAGGCAACCAGGATTTCATAGAAATTATTGAGAGCTTTTGGTTATTTATTGTTCTTGTTGGTGTTGCTATTATTTTTATTTAAGCACGTATCCTATCAGTTCCTAATCACCAAATCTAATCTATGTTTGGTGTAGAGCAAGCAGATGAGTTCAGGAAATGAGCAAAAACCAGATGTTGAGGAGGTACACAAATTAAGCATGCAATTTTACAACTGATACCTAATATGCATTTATCTAGTTGTAACCACATAATTTGGATTTAACTGAAGATGTAATGCTTTTTTTCCCCTTTCTTTTACTTTAATTCATCTCCCAAGCATTTTCTTTGGGTTAAGTGGTTTTCGTTCCAACTCTCTTTGCTATGTTCAAGTTTTTATCTTTGTAGATAACTTCACTTTTTTTCCCTTTCACTTTACTCAAAAATTGGAATAATGTGTAGGCATGTGGGGATACAATAATTACCGATGAAAGAAACTATATTTTTAGATGAGCTGAAAAGTTTTGAAAATTTCCTTGGTAGGATGGTGCTATGGAGAAACTATTAGGCATTGGATAAAGAAAAATGATCTGTTGGACACATAAGTGCTTTGCTTAATAGTGGGTTGTTGTCTCCCACTTCAGTCAAGTTTTAGGTTTCATGGTTTATTATAGTTGCTCAAGCATTTAGTTAATTTTTCGCTGAAAAGTAAATTACTACAAAGGACTGTTTTGTGGTTCTCTTAATTGGTTATTTTCTTGCAGTCTTGGATTCCTCTGAAGTACCATGGATCGAAAAGTGATTTATCTTCCAGATATCTACAGAACATGGTGGCACAAGAAAGTTCTAACATTGAGTTTGCAATGAGCCCGTACGGTTTATTTATAACTTATCTTATTTGTGACTCTAGGCCAGTAGCAATGTTTCCAAAAACTTTCATGTACTCTTAAGATTATTTTTCTGAAGCACCAAACTTGCTTACAAATTTACATCATTTTATATGAAGGTATGACTACATGAGCTCCTTGTGTCCGGGGATAACAAACAACAATATTAAACTCAATGGTCCTTCAAGAAGGTGCAGTCACCCTTCTTATTCCAAATTTCTTCTATCTTCAATATCAGAGGTTGATGCAGTATGGGAACGAGAAAGTTTACTCGTCTGTTTGTAATTTAGTATGTTTATAATTTTATTATTATTTAAAAGCTTTCTAGGATGTTGTTATTATAATCATTTATATTTCACTATAATTTTTTTTTTTTTTTAGTTTAGGTTACTAGAGACTTCTTCTTTGCCATATATTTCTCTATTTCTACTATTTAACCCCTCTCCTATAGGGGGTTCAGCTTCTTCTATCTTTTTTATTACCCTGTCTCATGTCAAATGTGTTATGCACGCTCCAAAATATGTATGAGCATATATTGGGATGAGTAGAAAATTAATAGATCTGTCATGCTTGCACACAATGCAAGAAATGCATCTGAGCCTTGCAGAGCACCTTTATTGACTTGGCCATGCTGTCTTAGAATGAAACTTGAATAGATTATATTTCAAGTAGCATTTTTGTTTCACTAGGTTCAAAATAACATTGTTTAGGATATACAATTACATAAGTTCATTTACAACAAAAGTATAGCACTTTATTTTTTACTTTAGAGTGTTTTTTATATTTCTTTTATTGTGAATTTTTTTATCCCATGTTAAAAGTGGAGAATTTGATTGGACTGAGAAATTAAGAAAGAGGTAACAATAACATGTAAAATAGAACCTTGATATAACAATACAATGAAAAGGTAAAGAAAGCTAGATGCAAATTGAATGTTGTGGTGGTTTGGTGAGTGGTTGTGTAAGTCCTCTACTGCCCCAAGATTACTATTGGGAGGCTTGGACACAAGACCTAACTTGTATTCTGCTTATGGAGTTCAATTTTTCTGTTCACTGCCATTTTTTTTTCATTATTTTATAATGAATTAATATGTTACAGTAAACGGTGATGGTGATGGAAATCAGGGTGCATGTATATATTTTTCTATTCCATCATAATAGGAGATGTTCATCAACTGTCGATCATGTTTTGTGCTTTTGTGTTATTGGCTTTTAAAGCATAAATAAATGTTGTTACAGGGTTTTGCTTTCACTGCCACTGGAAGAACGAATTAAGAGGTTGTTTTTGGAGGTTTGTTCTGACTCAATATTGCAAATCTGTGTTCCATTATTTGATATAGTGATGCTTTGGAACTTGGTGCCAGCCATTGTATGTGGCGGAATTTTGGTTGTACTGATGTGTCATTTGTTTTATAAATGGTTGTGCAATTTTGGCCTGCTGTTTAGAAACATTAATGTGTGAGAAGCATGATGTGTTTGCTGATTTACATCTCTGTTTCTTATTTCTCACTTCTTTCTCTTTTCCCGAGATAACACTTATTGACTAATGGCCAAATGCATATTTTTAAAACAGATTTAGTTATTTAAACGAATTCATGCATTCATGTCTGTAGTGTCCTTTAGAACATTTAATTTCCCAGTTTGAGTATATACTTCATCCGGATCCAAATCCAACATTGCATTTCTCTCTGGATTAAGGATTCATGGTTTCCACTGTGGACTTTTTTTTCTTGTTTTATTTGTCCTTTTGGTTGAAGATTGTTGATGAGGGTGAGCGCCTTTTTTACATTTTTTTCACTCAATTGGGATGCGGTTCTAATTGCTGTGGTTCAATAATATACAGTGCACGCTTCTCTTCCTGGTTTGGCACGGTATTCGTACAGTTTTCTCAATAAAAAATTCCACTTGAAACCTAGACCTTTTAAAAATTCATGACTTCTATCTCAATTGAATTTGAGCCACCAGAGTATGGGCATCAAAGTTGCTTTTCTCTGAAGCTCCCAACTGGATCGTGAAGTTTTAATCTATTATATTAGCATTTCTTTAAAGTTATGGAATCAAGTCAATTTTGTGTTCTTTCTCAACTCTACCTCTACTCCCTTTTTCTTTATGCTTTCTCAGCTTTTGGAAGAAAATCTTGAAGCGATGAATCGTGATAATAAAATATTTGTTGTCAATTTGGAAAGCAATTGCTTGCTCTCTTTAGATAATTCTGGACTGTTATTTTTAACAGGGACCTCCAATTCATCGGTTTGCTGCTCTTAGGCATCTTATTCCAGATGACTCCATTGAAGATCTCTTAACAGTTCTTCAGGAGTTCGGGCAATTAGTGCAAGGACTATGGGTGCCAAAAACGAGTTTACTGTTTCCCAGCCCTAAGCCAAATGAAAAGGTTAAACTTGCAGCTAGAGATTACATACTTCTTTTATTTAGCAAGAGTTTGGTGGTCACCCCTTCACAGCTTAATGTCCCTATGAAGCCTCTGCTTCTGAAGAGCTTCCTGAATATATTTGCTGTTGAAAGGCCTTCCTTTAAGGATTGGAAGTTCAAAGAAAATATGGATACACAGTTTGTAGAACTGTACTCAGACATTGTTAGAAAGCAAGAACAAGCTTGGGAAGTCATAGGAAAAAATATTTCTGTTGCTTTTGATCGAGCTGGAAAAAGTGTGTCCAAGATTGTGATAACAAAGCCGAAGAAAACCATGACAGATGAAACTCGAGAAGCTCTGCGGAAGGCCTTGCCAAAAGTTCTCCAAACTCACAAGGTTTGCAGGTATGGGTTTCAATGTTTTTTCCTGGCTATTTAACACCTTTCTTGTGTGCATGCATGCATGTTTCTCTAGTTGAAACAGTATTTCTAATCATCGATACCTTTGGAAGCCTGTGTCAGTTTTAATGTCCTGTATGAGTTTAACGTGGCCCTTTGTTATGTAGTTAATTTTTTATTTACCTTTGGAGGTGGTTAATTGTTTTGATTTTTTTCTGGAGAAAGAATTTCTTTAGTGGTTTTAAAGGTTCAATCAAACAAGTCAGGGACTTGGGTGCAACTACTTTGTAGGTTGCTATAAATCTCTCGGTGAATAAATCTAAATGAGTGGTCTCCGTGTGATGTGAATGTAGAAGAGATCAATAAATTGTGTTTTAACCATAATACCAGCCTTGGTTGTCAAAATTTCTTTTTGACATCAATATTGCACAAGTTTCCCTTTTTGGTTTGAACACAATATTGGTTCATTGAAATCTATGTTGTCACAGACTGACAAAAGTTTCCATCAGAAGCTCTTGTCATTCACTTAAGTATAATGATGCTTCTTCTCTTGCAGTTTTGAAATGATTTGCCAAGGTTTGCGACAGTTGGCCATCTCTCAGTCTACTCTTCCAAAGGCAGATCCTAGAATTTTAGTAGCTGCAGCCTCTGGTGCTGAAGCTCCTCCAGAGGAACTTCAAGAAGTCATAAGTGAAGTCGCAACTAATATTCATGGCTTTTATGTTTTGAAGTCTTCACCGGAACACCCAGATTTTGATCCATTGAGGTTATATATATACTATTTTTTTCTTTTTTTGTCAATCCACTGATCTTATGGAGCTTATGTGTAAATACAATGCAATAAGAATAACTAGAATATCTCTGCTTCTCACATTTTTTTCTCCCTCGCAGAAAAGTAGTAATTGGGCTTTTTCTGGCAAGAGGACCTAATGCGAACATTAAGAAGTCAGAGGTCCAAGCAGCAGCCAGGCATGAGCTTAAGAGGGAGCCTTCAAACAGTGAATATATTAAGGTCAGTGATGTAAGACAAACTTAATAGATTGGATAATGCCCACCTAAATCTCATTTTGTGATGACCAGTTTACATATTGTCATTCAAAAATCTAAAGGGTTAAAGATTAGTTGTGTTTTAATTTAAAATGGGTGAAAAGGGCTCAAGCTTTGATGGAAGTAGCCAGAACTCTTAAAATTATTTCCTTAATTTCTTGGTAGCAACTAAGGGGTGTTGAAGTGTATTTGTTTTGGTTGTAGAAGATTAGATGGGTTCTAGGTTATCTGGTGGTACAATAGAAGATCAACTCTGGGGATGTCTTGTGACAGAAAAAGCTAAATCATATTGTTATATTATTTGGCAATTTGCTAGTGTTGTAAGTTAGGTTGCTTGTCTCCTCCCAATTCCCTAGGTTGTTACCAACTTCATGGTGCAAGAAACGTGAAAAGCTTGCGATCTTTGAAGCAAATCACAGTTTTTTTTGCTGTGCTTTCCTTTTTCTTTCTTTTGTATTTTTTTATCTGTTTTTTTATTTATTATTATTATTTTGAGTTTTTGATGTTTTAGTGCAAATGAGGTTTAGCCTCTTTGGTTCTAAAAGCAATGATGTGAGGAATACTGGAAGTAGACTGCACGGGGACTCAAATTACACAGTCGTGAATTGTTAGATTGCCATGTCGATTTCAACTTGCGTGGACTAAAACTTAAACCACAGTAAAAACCTCTTAAAAAATAAACTAGCCTATCCATCTGCTGACATTTTATTACCTTGTCCTGTCCCTTGTTTATCTGTTTATGATTTCATCGACTTGACTTGTAATCATTCCATAAACCATACCCAGAAATTACTATCAAATAGGCTCATTCTGAAATAATGTTGTTGAAGGTTGGACTGCATTATGACTTGTGAGGCTTCAGTGACTTCATCTAAGAAGTTGCGACCATCTATTCAGTAGCATTTTTCATAGCTTGAGTAATTGAAGCATGTTTTCTTTTCCAGGTCATGACTGATTTATGTGAATCCAAAGGTTCTGCATGGGTATTGAAGAGTGGTGATGGTAAACCATCATGATTTGGTTGAAGGTACGCAATAATAAAAGCCAGTCACCTAATGATGTTCAGATTTTATATTCCATATTCAAGAGAGGATCTGAGGCCATTATACCGCACCTCTATTCTAAAAGATATTTTAGTCAAAACAAGACCACATCTGTCTCTCGAAGTGCTTGCCCATAACAATTGCTGCATGGAGATACTTATACTGCCTAACTCCTTGGATTGGGTTGGCAACTCCATGACGGAGAACACTTAAATGCACTAAAAAAGAAGAAGAATCTTGAGATCTCTGACAAATTCAGTGAAAATGTTGCTTGTTTTGCATTGTAAGAAGAATTGATTATCAGATAAAGAAAAGAGAGCAATTATAGTGCATGCAAAGATCGAAGAGTGCTACCCTTTATTTTTATTTTTATTCTTTGTTTTTCTTAAATGCTTTTCCTTATCAGTTGCTGTGCAGGTCTTGCGATTTAGCAAATGCCTCTTGTTTCATTTGCTGTTTGTGGAGGCGCTTGTCATGTTATGGCGCATTGGCGATTAAGCTCGCTCTACATTCTGACTGCAGTCCACGGGGAGCAATAAAACCAATGGTGGTGGTATACAGCTGGTTGTTCCAATAACGTTCTTAAAGGTGGATCAATGGTCGTGACTGCTCTGATGCCAGCTCTCGGTTGTGGCTCGGTACATAATTAGGTGCTGATAAAATCAAAGTTTGACTGGATTTCAACTCTCTGGTTTCTTTCTATCTAATTTCTTCTTGTGAGAATTACTGATGAGATATGATCTATACTAGACTTGGAAGATTAGATTTGATTAACAAAATCATGTTGTCAAGGAGGTGAGTGTTAGAAGTCTCGGAATCACACATTAGCATGGTTGTACTTATCCTATTTGATTCGGTGTTGGCAACCAAGCTGCTCAGGAGGATAGACGGGGGCAATTCCGGTGAGTGTACTGAGCAAAACTCCCGTGGCGAACCACTGTGCATGGTAAGAATGTTCTAAGATTGAAATTGACTAGAAAAACATTATTCTGTGTCAATCAAGCAATGATGCGATGAAGATAAATTAGTTGAAGGCATTATTCTAATTAATTATGTGATTAATTATGGTTTGACCTGCTGTGTTTGTTTTGATAAAGAAATCTTCTTATGGGCAGAAAGTAATTATCATGAAATTAGCTGTGCTTCTCGGTACCATTTGAAACGAACTTCCAAGATGAATGGCCAAAGTGAAAGACCAGATGTTCGCCTAAAAGAAAAAGAGATTATCGAACCAATAGCTTTGGCATTATGAGATTGAAATTTGACTTGAATTTTATTCGTGTCAACCAGCCAGTATACAAATTTGAAGATTGATCATAATTTAACATGAAAACCGTATTAAGTTATTTTTTAGTCCCTTAGTTTTGAAAACCTGCAGCAGCTTTTGTGGTTGTGGTTTTTATTTTTAAAAATAGATATAGCAAAAACAATTTTGGTTTTGGTTTAAAAAGATATATATTTGATTATAGCTATTACCAGCCCAATGTAAAATGGAGATGGTTTGTATCATGACATAAGAACGCGCAAGTGAAAAAAATTCCAAATATTATATCTCTAATCTGGTAATCTACGTGTAAATGATTTAGAATCAATCATCATATATATGTTATTTACCATTGCTTTATGATTTCTTAGAGTTAAAACAATGTTTAATATATTTTATTTTATTTGTATTTTTTTAACATTGCTATGAAAAATTCAAATTATAAATATTTCCAAGTAATTGATTCCGATTAATTTTTTGGGTTTTAATTACAATATGGTTTCTATATTTTATCAACCAACACCACCACCGAAAGAATATCTATGGGTAAGTAAAAAAATTATAACGGCACAAAAACTCCAAAGATCAAATTATTGAAAGAAAGTGGAACGTTAAATAATTGTCAATAGGAGTGGGAAAAATTGTTTGTAGAAGAAACCAAATATAAAAAAGCATCGGTAATGTCAATTTTCAAAGATTCATAAGCCTAAATCTCATCAAACATGGCAATTTGAGAATGTTGAAGGTGGTAAATAATAATTTCAAGCAATTTGTTGAAATAGATTATTTAAACTTAACATCAAGCGAATAAATTGAGAAAAAATGGGCAGCAACGAAACAAAAAACATGGAAAATTGCAGCAAAATATAACAAAGTCAAAACAACTAATGTGTTTGATGGAGCAGAAAAGCTTTGAGAAATATGTGAAGGCAATAATAGAACCTAGTGAAGCAAGAGCAACATAGACATCAAAGTCAAATGTAATTAAATTGAAGACATGCCAGCAAAGCAATTATAATAATATTTGATCGTACCGAGCAACTTGAACAACCAAAAATCAACAGCAACTGATAATTCAACAACAAAGAAAAAAAATGTATTAATGTATTAGTTAACAAATTTGGCAACACACCAGCATACCAAATTGAACAAACCTTAACGTCAATCGAAGAAGCACCTCAACCATAGCAGCCGACAAACAGCCAACACCAAGCAAAAAATGGTAATGATTAAATGATCTGTCATACAAAAAGCAAGGAAAACCAATGAAGAGACATCAATAAAAGTCTAGCGGTTGCAACAGAATGACTAATTGGAACACACATGAAACCGACGATGGAAAACAACACTGACAATAGGCTAAGACAGAGTAAGAAAATTGCATTCAAGCAGCCAATGCTCTTGATTCCATCATATAACAATGCAATGAAAACAAATACATTAATGTTTGACATGTAAAAATGTGCACACTCCAGCATATTTACCTAAGCAAAACTTAAAACAAATCAATAATTTGACAAAGTAGCCATCCAACCGGCAATTGAAATCAAAAATTCAAAGCAGCAACATAAAACCGGATCAACAATTATCGCAAAAAAAATTCAAGACAACCAAAGTAACTGGAAAGGCATCAACAACAAAGCAACCATCCTATCGGCCTTTGAAATCAGAAAATTGAAAGCAACAACATAAAACCGAATCAATTATTCTTGGAAAAAAGTTCAAGACAATCAAAAAAACTGGAAAGGTATCAACAACAAAGTAGCAATGGAATCGGTAGTTGAAACCAAAAATTGAAAACAACATAAAAAAAATTCAAAAAATTTTGGGAAAAAAAATCTAGGTAATCATAGGAACTATAAAGGCATTAACAACAAAGTAGCTATCTAATAGGCAATTGAAAACCAGAAAATTGAAAATAGCAACATAAAACCGAATCAACAGGTTTCACAAAAAAATTCAAGACAATTAAAGCAACTAGAAAGGCATCAAAACAAAGTAGCCCTCTAATTGGCAATTGAAAGCAACAACATAAAACTGAATTAACAATTTTTCCAAATAAAATTTAAGACAATCGAATCGAAATTGTTCCTGACCCAAACAAAGTAGTCATCTAACCGGCAATTAAAACCAAAAATTGAAAGCAACAACACAATCAAATTAACAGTTTTTGCAAAAAAAACACATTCAAGACAATCAAAGCAAATGGAAAGACATCAACAACAAAACAACCATCCAATTAGTAATTGAAACTAGCAACATAAAACTAAATCAACAATTATCCAAAAAAAATTAAGACAATCGAACTGAAATTGTTCCTCACGCCACCAAAGCAGTCATCCAATCGACAATTGAAACCACAAACTGAAAGCATCAACATAAATCTAAATCAACAATTCTCGCATGAAAAATTTAAGACAATCAAACATAAATTGCTCTTCAACCCAACAAAGTAGCCATCCAATAAGAAATCGAAAGCAGAAATTGAAAGTAGTAACATGAATCCAAATCAACATCTTTTGCATAAACAAATCTAAGACAATCAAAGCAACTTCAAAGGCATCAACAACAAAATAGCAATCTAATCGGCAATTGAAACCAAAAACTGAATGCAACAACATAAAACCGAAGCAACAATAATTGAAAAAATATTTAAAACAATCACACTGAAATTGTTCCCCGGTCTAACAAATCAGCCATCAAATCAGCAATTGAAATAAGAAATTGGAAATACCAACAGAAAACTGAATAAATAATTTTTTTACAAAAAAATAAAGACAATCAAAGCAACTGAAAGATATTAACAACAAACTGAAATTGGATGGCTGATTTGTTTGTATAGCATCCCAACAAATCAGTCATCCAATACGCAAGAAGAAAAGCAGTACATAATTCTTTGTAGAGACAGTTAAAACAATCTCAATTTGGATGGAAACATAGCAGACGACAAAAAACACACTAAAAATTAATTTCCAAGCAAGTTACCATCAAGCAAGTTTTTGAATAAAATTGAAGGACTACATAAAATTTACATAAAAAGATCAAAAAATAAAATTTAGAGGTCAAAATAATAAGAATTGATTGAAATATTAGAAATAAAATAACTAAACTATATTTTTTTGGTGAGGAGAGAGAGAAAACATTAAAACCTTTCCCAAGACATAAAAGAAGGTGTAGGTTTGAATATTGAGAGACACTTCATGAGCTGCCCAATGGCTCAAGAGACTCTCATGTGTTGACTCATGTACAACATATACTAACAACTTTTTTTAATTTTAAAACCAATCAGTACCTTGATGGCTGTAAAGTTATAAAAAAAAACACTAGAAAGAACCAAAAAGCCCCTCTACCTATACCTTATTTTTTTGTATTTTGAAAAGTAAAAAGATCTAAATATCATTGTCTAGTAGCTAAAAAATTATTTTACTATTTTGAGAATGAAAAAATCACATAATTAATTACTAAAGAGATCATCCAAAATAACTAAAACAATTATCATTACATTGCTAATATGATCCTGACATGGTCAAATTCAAACCTTGATGTGATTTTTTATATTTCTAATTATATGTTATTAAGCATGTCTCCATATCTAATTGTTGAATTGTGTTGAAACTTCAACAAAACATTCTCAAGTTATGCTTCAATGTGGAGATGAAATTTTAGATCAATCAGAGTTTGAGAAGGCTTTGCGAGTCAAAACACTCTTTATAAATTTTATTGTCCAGTTCTTTTTGGGTAAGCAAGCTTATTTAGAGTGTATGTTGGGTCTTATATGACTTATAGTGAATATGGATTTGAACCACATGGGGTTCAAAGTTGACTTGAATTAATTAGGATGTTGGGATTAAATCAGATTTCTTAGTATTTTTTGGAGTATTACATATTTGGATTATTTTTGTAACATAACTCAAATCAGCCCACATATCGGGATTCATTAGGGTTATTTGAGATATTATATAAGTGAATTGTATGCTACAAAGCTAACAACCATGAATTAGTAAAATAAAGTTGTGTTTTGCATGGTGTAACAAGTTTTTTTTGCTAGAAAAAAAAACAAATTTGACTTATCAAGATATAATTGATCTTGTGATGCTATTTAATTTAATTTTAATAGTATTAGTATCCTAAGATATATTTTCATTGTATCATATTTCTCAAATCTAATTTTTAATTTTTTTTAAAAAAATTATCATATTTATAAGAAATTACTTGATCATATGATAAAAAAGTTTCATATCGATTGTAGCAAGCAATGGATAGTAAATTCAGCGAGTCTCTACCATGTTGGTTTCTTCCACAATCGAGAGCACAATAGTCATTGCATGGCAGCAATGAATAGTAAATTTATAATGCGCGTCCATAGTGTTATGTTTGCTACAGGTTTCTTCCACGCCTTTTTTTAGTTTTTGTTAATAATAATAATAATAAAAATAATAATAATAAAATATAATATACGGTTGGCAACGCGACCCCAGCATAATATAATCCACCTTCTTCGAGCAGCTCCCTTGGCTATATAAATACAATCAAAAAACCCCAATTTCAAGCCCTAGATTTCTCAGTCCTCTTCTAATCTTCGTTCTCGCTTTCCGTTCGCAGTCAAATCATCAAAAACCAAAACCTAAAACTGGATCAAAGTTTAAAAATAATAAAAATACACCATGACTGATTATGAAGCAGAAAGATACGAAGGTAACGGAGGTGCCGACTTCGAAAACCAGAGCTACGGCGCCGGTGGCGCTGATCCCTCTCCTCCACCTCGCGGCGGCGCTGATGATCACAGCGATTCTAAGTCTGAGGTATAAACAGATGTAAATCATTTTTCCTGGACAGAAAAGTAGAGTTTAGTTAGGGTTTCCGTTTGTCTTTATTTGAGAATATGAGCTATGTGATGTATTGTTTTAGCTTTAATTATTGGTATAAAGCTTGTAGTTGCTGCATTTGCTGATTTAGGGTTTTAATCGGAAGAAACTCGGAGCAGCGTAAATAACATCAATTGGTTTCTGTTGCCCTTTTTTTTCATGTCCTACGATTATTTTCTCGAATTAACAGTGTATCTTTGGCCTATGCTAGTTATGGATGTGGAGTTTGTAAATGCTGGTTAAACTTGTGGATATTGCTTTTGTTATGTTCTAATTTTGTTAAGTCTGTTTTCTGATGCTATGTCAAGTCTTTGCTAGACACGTGAAACACTGCAGTTACTGGATTTACGTTAAGTATTTGTTAGTTTTGTATTTTGATTCTTGATGTAGAAAGCCCTTCAGTTGTAAAGGATTTTGTGGGTTTTTGTTCTTGGTTGGTACTGTGTACCATATATCCTTGTTTTGGGATCTTACTAGCACAATGCGTGGATTTCAGCATGGGTCACGTGACTATGCGAGGGAGTCTTCAAAAAGTAGGGAAAAAGAGAGAAGCAGAGACAGGGACAGAGGTAGAGATAGAGATAGGGAAAGAGACCGGGACAAGGATAGGGAGAAAAGCAAGGACAGGGATAGAGATAGGGAAAGGGACCGAGACAAGGATCGTGACCGTCATCGTGATCGCGACCGCCATAGAGATCGCACTGAAAGGAGGGATCGAGGCCGAGATAGGGATGATGATGATTATCACCGAAGCCGAGACTATGACAAGTAATAAAATCTGATTGTTTTTTGAATGCCGAGTCTTAAGTATTGTTTTCTATATACTATTCCATTCTTTATTATGGTAAGTGCTGGATAACTGATCAATTGGTTCTCTTAGCAGGCGGAGAGACTTTGATAGAGACAGAGAAGACAGGCAAAAACGTCGGTCACGATCTCGCTCAAAGGATAGATCCGAGCACAGATCAAGGTCACGCTCTAAGAGGTATATTGGGGGTACACAAAATGACTATCCATACTTATTATTTTATTCTATTTTGCTCTTCTGTTTTCTAATACATGCATGCCTGTTTGGCATACAATACCTGTCTACTTGCAGCAAAAGGATCAGTGGTTTTGATATGGCTCCTCCTGCTTCAGCAATGTTGCCTAGTGCTGCTGCCGCCGCTGCCGTTGCTGCTACTGGTACATGTACCCTCTTATACAACTTAAAATGTCATATTCTCTTAACTGCTATCTTTGTTTTTGTTTGACATAGTGTGGAAAATCCGTATCAAATTACATGGTATCATTTGGTAAGCAGTATTTTGTTCTCCTACTTTGTATATCTAGCTTCTTAAAGCTGTGGTCTCTGAATGGGTTATGCTCTGTTATTATTATTGCTTATTTGGTGAATTAATTCTGGAACTGAGAGAGTTTTTGGTTTTTCTTGTGTTTGGTGTTTGCTTGTTTGTTTTGTGTCTGTCTTTTGTTGTAAGAAGGCAATGTTGGGCTACTTGTCCCACTGTGCTGACAATGGGCGTGAGTCGACTTCTGTAGCTTTTATGTACAAGAAGGAGACAATGCACCGGTTGATGGTTCTCTTTCGTCTTCAACTGGCAACTATTGCCTGTTTTGGTAGTCTTGCAAATATATCCTCCAGAACTTGAATATTATATATATTTTCATCTCTTTTGATAAATTTATTGCCAAAGGTTAGGACTTAGTGGTTCTATTTGAGAATGATGCAGAACTTGATTTTGGTACCCCAACTACATTAGAGTAAGGATTGATTTATGATTGTGTACTAATTTCTGTTTAATTACCTTTCAGGCCAGATTACTGGGACAACTGCTCCCATTCCTGGAATGTTTCCCAACATGTTTCCATTAGGGACTGGTCAGGTGTGCATCACTCTAGTATGTAACTTGTATTCATTTCCATCTTCTCATTTGCATTAATTGCATTTCATTTGTTCATTTGCAGCAGTTTGGTGCTCTCCCTGTTATGCCAGTTCAGGCAATGACTCAGCAGGTTGGCAGGAATGGAAAGATGTGATTTTCATGTCTTTTTTTTTGTCGTTAATTTGTGAAGTAATTATATGATTTATTTTGTGATTTCAGGCTACCAGGCATGCTCGACGGGTCTATGTTGGTGGGCTTCCACCTATAGCTAATGAACAGGTTTTGTTTTGCTTCCTTTTGCCCCCCTCATCTTTATATATCCTTGTTTGGATACTAATCCCTTATGCTGTAATGCAGTCTGTGGCTACCTTTTTTAGCCAGGTCATGGCTGCCATTGGAGGGAACACTGCAGGCCCAGGTATGCCATGTTCTTTTTAATTTTGTTTTGCAGATGCACATAATTAGACCACCTGCATTCTTTTTCATTGTCACTAAATTAATCTGGTTTGTTTTCCTAAGGGGATGCTGTTGTTAATGTTTATATAAATCATGAAAAGAAGTTTGCATTTGTGGAGATGAGATCTGTCGAGGAGGCCAGTAATGCAATGGCTTTGGATGGGATTATTTTTGAGGTAATTTTGTTTTGCTATATTCCTTTTGTTTCGTTATGGTCTATGATATTTGCTGTTACATGGTACTGACCTGTTTGAGCTATTTCATTGCAAAATTTTATTTTCCCAGGGAGCACCTGTTAAGGTCAGGAGACCGAGCGACTACAACCCATCTCTGGCCGCAACACTTGGTCCAAGCCAGCCCAATCCCAATCTTAATCTGGCAGCAGTTGGACTTACCCCTGGTTCTGCTGGTGGACTTGAGGGTCCAGACCGCATTTTTGTGGGTGGACTCCCTTATTACTTCACAGAAGCACAGATCAGGGAGTTGTTGGAGTCTTTTGGAGCCCTCCGTGGTTTTGATCTTGTAAAAGACAGGGAAACTGGGAACTCGAAAGGCTATGCATTTTGTGTTTACCAAGATCTTTCAGTTACAGACATAGCCTGTGCTGCTCTGAATGGAATTAAAATGGGTGATAAAACTCTCACTGTTAGACGTGCCAACCAGGGCACCAACCAGCCTAAACCAGAGCAAGAGAATGTGCTATTGCATGCTCAGCAGCAGATTGCATTACAGGTAAATATTGTTCCATTTTTATATATAAATGTATATTCCATGCCATCATAGGTTAATTATCTGTGGTCTTTATTTTGTTATTTATCTTGTCTGTTGTCCACATACTGAGTATTGTGTGCAGGTTTGCTTACTGAAACCTTTTATTATATTATTTTATTTTTGCAGAGGCTTATGTTACAGCCACCACCTGTAGTCACGAAAGTTGTATGCCTAACTCAAGTAGTTACTGTGGATGAGCTCAAAGATGATGACGAGTATGAAGACATTTTGGAAGACATTAGAATGGAAGCTGGGAAATTTGGTAAAATGTTTCAACTGGCTATTTATTTTGTTTCTAGTCTTTTGTACTGTGAATCTTCGTTCATAGTAATTGATTGCTCTTTATTCTTTGTGTGTTATATGTCTGTTTTACAGCCATTTGTAGTCCCACATTCTGCTATAAAGAATCAAGCTTAACATACACAGACAGAAGACTTCATAATCCCTTATTTATATTTACTTGAGATTGGTTTCCATTTTTCAATAAAAAAATATTTGTTTTGAAAATTTTGGGTTGCATATTTTCACACTTTCTATGCAGGTCAACTGGTGAATGTTGTGATCCCACGCCCAAGACCAGATGGTGAAAATGCACCAGGAGTTGGGAAGGTTAGCATATGTTACAGTTTGTTTCATCTATGATGCTTCGGAACCCCTTATTTATACTCACTTGAGATTGTTTTAAAGCGGTTGTTTTTTGAGGTTATAGTTTCTGACTAGAATGTCGGGTTATTTGTCAGGTGTTCTTGGAATATGTAGACACTGAAGGCTCTTCAAAAGCACGAGCAGGGATGAACGGGAGGAAATTTGGTGGAAATCACGTTGTGGCTGTCTTTTTTCCAGAGAACAAGTTCTCCCAGGGAGAATATGATGACTAATTAATTGTAGAGGGCTGCTGCTTCCTTCCACCACACTTCACTTCACTTCACTTGGGTTTTGCATCCTGTGATACCCTGTTATTATTATTATTATTATTATTATTAGTGGTTATGATTTTAATGATTAGCTTGCAAGTCTACTACTTTTTGGCCGTTCGATTAAATGCCTTGCTGTTGAAGTCTGAACAGATGACCGTTAAACACTGAACTAGTTCAAATGAATTTCTTTTGCTATTCGACTTCTTTCATCTCTTTTTTTTTAAAATAAAATAAAATTGATGACTACCACATTATATTTGATTTTGATGATGAAAAACTCTGGTGCCGGAGCGTGCTATTCGTATCTTTTTCAATGCCACCTAGACCGCATGAAGCCGTTTGTTGTAACTTGAAGCAAATGTAATGCTTGGTTCTTATTCTCCTTTTACTAGCTGTTCCCATCAATGTTAAAATTTTCCATCTCATGAAGAGGATGTAATTACAGCAGCAGCTGAAATATAATTATAATATACATGCATCAGCTGAACTCATTTTACCTTTTAAATAAAACCGTGATTTTTAATATTGAAAATATTTTCTTCTTTGAAAAGTCGAACAATAAATTCAATAGGGTACACGAATCTGAAACTGTTAAGATCTAAATCGACAATAAAAAAATCCCAGTTCAAGTATATGATATGATCCATCGATTAAACAAATCGGAGCTGGATCTACTATCTGATCCATTGTAAACCGTACTTGGATGATCTAAAAAGATAACCTTTATTCAACCTTTCACCTTTAATGATAATAATGATGAAAAAAGAGATCTTCTCTATTTATTTATTTTGTATTTTTTTCTTCAAATTAAATTTATGCACAATTGGTATCAAAATTGTTAAATACAATTCTGGCAGTCATCCAATTTTTCAACACTAAAAAATGTTTTCGTATATTTTTCTTATATATTCATTATATCAAGTTGTATACAACACTATATTACTTGATCAAATAAATATTCATCATGTATAACATTATTAAATTAGTTTATATTTACAAATATATTATATATTTATTTTCCAATACTTCACTCTGTTCAAACTTATTTATAAGATTTAAAATAATAAAATACATACCATTTTTTTTCCAAATGTTATCAAATATTTCAGACACACAAAGCAATTATTTGATATTATAGTAAGAATTATTTTCTAAAATGTTTTTAATTGAAAATATATTAAAATATTTTTATTTCTTTTTAAATTTATTTTTAACATTAATATATCCAAAAAGAAATCTAAAAATACAAAAAAAAATATTTTTATTTTAAAAAAAATGTAAAAATAAACCGGCTTAAGGATAATGCAATTTGTTTTTTTTAAAGAAAAGTAAATGAAAGTTCCGTTAAAAGTTAAAACCATTTCGTCCGTCACTTCAACCTCCCCTAAACCCTAAAACCCGTCTGTACACCTTCCACTAGCACGCACTGCCCCTTCATTTCCTATCCTTCAACTTCAAAATGGCCTCCTCCACTATCCGCCACCTCTCCACCACCACCACCAAGAAAATCTCCATCTCCAAAGCCAAATCAAGACTCCGCGCTGAACATGACCCAGACAAAGCACTGGCCATCTTCTCCTCCGCTTCCAGCAATGAGTCCTCCCCCCCTTTCGTCTCTCGCTATGCTCAAGACCTCACCGTCCGCCGCCTCGCCAAATCCCACCGTTTCGCTGACATCGAGTCCTTGTTGGAATCCCACAAATCCAACCCCCAAATCAAACAAGAACCCTTTCTTTCTTCACTAATCAGATCTTACGGCGTTGCCGGGATGTTTGATCAAGCACTCAAAACTTATCAAGAAATGGATCAATTGGGTACCCCTCGATCTTGTATTTCTTTTAATTCTTTGTTATCTGCTTGCATTCAATCCAAACTTTATAACAAAGTTCCTGTGCTGTTTAATGAAATTAGTGAGAAATATACGGGTTTTGCCCGATAAGGTTTCATATGGGATGTTAGTGAAGGCTTATTGCGAGGATGGGAAACCGGAGAAGGCGATTGAGGTACTGGGGGGAATGGAAAAAAAAGGAGTGGAAGTTACGACAATTGTTTGTACACCAGTTTTGAATTGTTTGTATTCGAAGGGAAAGAATGAGGAGGCGGATAGGTTTTTGGATTGGATGGTGGAAAGAGGATGTGAGTTGGATGCTGTGGTGTATAATTTGAAGATTAGCAATGCTGTGAATCAGGGGGCAGAGAGGGTGAAGGAGTTGATTGAGGAGATGAAGAATTCTGGGTTGAAACCTGATACAATTAGTTATAATTATTTGATGACTAGCTATTGTATGAGTGGGATGATGGAGGAAGCGAAGATTGTTTATGAGGGGCTTAGGGTACATGGGTGTAAAGCGAATCCGGCAACATATAGAACTCTGGTTTTTAACTTGTGCAAGAATGGCGAATATGAGAAAGGGTACAAGATATTTAGGGATAGTGTGAGGGAGCATAGAATTCCAGATTTTAATACATTGAAATATTTGGCGAAGGGTCTGGTGGAGAAGAAGAAGATCAAGGAAGCAAAAGGATTGATTCATACAATGAAGAAAAAGTTCCCTCCTAATTTATTGAATGCGTGGAGGAAACTTGAGGAAAATCTTGGTTTGCAATCTACTGAGGAAGACAAGGAAGTAAAAGAGGCTACAGCTTAAGATTAATGGGAGGGCATGTTCTGTGTTGTTTTGGGTGATAAATTAGCTACAAGTGAATCAAATTTCTCACATGGCAACAGTCTTTAACTTTTCTGGCTAGATTCCCTTTTCAATCTTTACAGAACAATTAGCCAGGGAAGCTGGTTAGGAAGTTGCAATAAAATTTCGAGCTCCATTATAGTTTCATAAAAACTTCGACTTAGCTCATGAGCCACTTTTCATCATGGATGCCATGTAATTTGTAGAATGCTAGTCCATGGATTAGCATTTGCTTCATTTTCCTTCAACGAGGTTAGAGCTTCGCTTTTTCCATGGCAATAGAACTTATTGATGATCAATCCGTCATGTTTAGTAGTAGCAGTTTTCTGCGTATTAGTTTTTCTACCATCCATATTTTGCATGAGGTCCCTGAATGTGTTGGCTAGCGTAAGATATTAAGCATGTTGTGATTGCAAATAAACCTGGTCGGGGTCATTGCATCATTGTTCTGCCGGAGGCTCATAAATGTAGTTAATCAAATGAACACTAGAAAGACTACTCATTCTTTCTTGAGAAATGTATTAAAATAATATATATTTTTAATTTTTTAAAATCATTTTTGATACTATCATATTAAAATATTTGAAAACATATAAAAAATAATTAAAAATAAAAATTAAAAAAAAATGATATTTTTTGAAAGTTATTTTGAAATGCAGTGTTAAACAAACACTTACCAAAGGAAAAAGAAGTGGAGGAATTGTTTTTTAAGGTTTCTTGAGGTTTGTTTGCATAGGACTGCGTTTCAAAACATATTCTTGTATAATTGAATAAGTCTCTAATATATTTTTATAGATTTAATTATATATATATATATATGTATATATCCTTGTATAATATTTAATTCTCCAATATATTTATATTTTTCATTTTATTTTTTAAGGTTATATAAGAATATAATAATTAAATTTTCAAAATTGTTCAAAATATTGTAAAAATAAAAAATATTAAAATTACTTGACGATTTAATTGTTGAAACGAATAGTTTAATTTGTTTCCCAAAAATAATATATTATATTCTTACATAGATCAGTAGTATTCTTAGAAAAAAAAATATAATTATACATGACTTTGCATAGAAAAATAATATAAAGAGCATAGATATTATTAGTTTATAGGTGCACATTAAGTTACCAACCAGATCATTTTTTTTTATAAAAAATGACATATTATTCAGGTGTTAAATAATTATTTGGTATTTTTATTAAATTTAACCTAGCATGTCAAACTTGAAATTCCTTATTTGACTTCTTATTTAATTCAAGTTTAAAATTAAATCACTTAAAAGTTATATTAACATATCCTAGTTGATTTGGATAATCCAAAAGAAACCTCCTAGGTCAAAAAAGTTTTAAGATAAAATTGAGAGAGAAAATGAATTGATAGAAGAAAAAAAACCATTTGACCCACTCCCTTGATGAACCAAAGTTAAATTAAAATCATGTGTAAATTATCTCATTGTGATCTAATTGGCTTGATCAATCAAAAAAATAACCCAAATAACTATTAAAAAAAATGAGGGGCTAAACTAAAAAAAAAAATCTCTTTTCTGACATTTTTTTTTAAAATATATAATAAATATAACCAACTATTTGACATTTTTCTGACTATTTATTTTATACATTAAAAATTCTAAGAGTAAATAAAAAAACACTCATGAATGCATCTAATTAAATAAATTAAGTACCATGTGTATTTTTAAATGAGATTTTTTTTTATTAATGATAAATAAACATGAAGTTGAAAAAAACAAATGATAAATATAAATCAAGATATTTATCGCACATGCTATATATCTTATTATGTTTAATGACTTTATTTATTAAAATCATATGATAATAAAAATAAACATGCATATGAAATTGATTGGATAAAGAAAAAGTTAAAAAAAATAATCATGCAAAATTTCATGTATTATAAATATTATCCAAAAAAGAATCTTATTTTCAAAAATAAATTTTATTTATATAAAACATTTTTTTATTGATAATTATAATAATATCTTCTAAATCTAAATACATGCAAAATAATTAAAAAAAAACAACTACTATTAAAAAGGGTTAAATAAATTCAGAGATAAACAATACTAATATAAATATAAATTAAAAAAAATATTTTTAAAAACCATATATTAAAAAAAAATTAATTAAAAAATAAAAAATAGAAAAAAAAAAATTAGGGAGCCTGGCCTATTTGAAAAGGGCACGCACTCTTGTTTTTATTTTTTCTTTTTAATTGCTAATAAGAAGAATAATATATCCGTTCATCTCAGATTTTTTGAAAAACTAAAGTTAAATGACACGCACCAATATGTCTATAATACCATATGAGAGGATCATGTGTCATTTTGAAAATATAGTTAAAATTATTTTTGAAATTACTTTTTGTTCATAAATATATTAAACTACTATTTTTTTATTTTTTAAAAATTATTTTAAATATCAACACATGAAAATAATTTAAAACATCAATTTTTTTAATAAAAAATAAAAATAAAAAAATTCATTTTTTTTTTCAAAATGTTTTTAAAATGTAGTGCCATACAAAATCCCATACATTTTAGGCTTGTTTGGTAGTGTGTTTTTTAAAATGTAGTACCATACAAAATCCCATACATTTTAGGATTGTTTAGTAGTGTGTTTTAAAAATATTTTTGAAAAAAATGAATTTTTTTTATTTTTATTTTTTACTTTATATTAAAAAAATTAGTGTTTTTTATATTATTTTTATATATTGATGTCAAAAATAAGTTTTTAAAAATAAACAAAAACATTATTTTAATATATTTCTAAATAAAAAACAACTTCAATTCCTAAATCAAACTATCAAACATATACTTAATTTTTTTTATTAATAAAAATAATATATATTTGGGCCTAAACTCTTGTCTTAAAAAAGAGTTGGGTCTACACGATTTAAATAAAATACAATTGCCAGTCCACCAGTTGTGGTTCAAATTTCCAGATTCATAAACAGAAAGGGTGAGTTAGGGTTTTAGAGCAAAACTAAAGGATGACGACTCGAATAGCACCAGGTGTTGGAGCTAATTTACTTGGCCAACACTCAGCCGAGAGAAATCAAGATGCCACTGCTTACGTTGGCAATCTCGATCCTCAAGTTTCCGAGGAACTACTTTGGGAATTATTTGTTCAAGCCGGTCCTGTTGGTAAGTGATAACCTTTTTAATCTTACTTTACGAAATTAGAGTTTAATTTCCAACATTTTCTTCCTTTTTTTCCAGTTAATGTTTATGTTCCCAAGGATAGAGTAACAAATCTTCACCAAGGATATGGATTCGTAGAGTTTCGGAGTGAAGAAGATGCTGATTATGTAAGCTGGCTTTGAATATAATTTACAGTTACTCGTTTTCTTACAAGAAAATTAGTGAGATTTATTTTTTAGGTTTTGAAATTTGAATATGCAGGCAATTAAAGTTTTGAATATGATTAAGCTTTATGGTAAGCCAATTCGTGTAAATAAGGTAAAGAAGTTTTGTGTTTTCATGTGCTGTTTTGTTAATGAACATGTTTTAATGTAGTTTTAAGACTATTACATGTTTGGTTTTAGGCGTCACAAGATAAAAAGAGCTTGGATGTGGGGGCAAATCTCTTTATTGGAAATCTTGACCCTGTGAGTTGTCTAATTCTTTCAAAGCATAGTTATGTGAATATGAAGTGTTTTGTATATTTTGATTTTGCTGCTAAAATCCTTTTTTTTTTTTGCAGGATGTTGATGAGAAACTTTTGCATGATACTTTCAGCGCATTTGGAGTAATTGTTACAAATCCTAAGGTAATTATTAGTTATGTTTGCTTTAGTTTTGCCATCCACGAGTCTTGAAAGTTGAAAATGAGGAGAGAATAAAAATAAATCAAATTGTGATTTAGCAGCTTGTAGGAGTTAAGCACCTTGTATTTCATCCATGCATTTTTTTATTAAAAAAGGAGATTGCTCACATCTACGTCCTTTCATGAAGTTTGTAATGGTCAAATACAATGTTGTAGAACTTGTATGTGAACATTTAAGTCTAGAATTTGTTAGTGAGATGCAAATACAGAGGAGTTTAGGATGCAATCAAGGAACAGAAAACCCTAACAAAATAGATGGTATCATTTTCTATAAATCAAACCTAATTCTATTATTTTAATATAGAAGATTTTGCATGGTGGATGCAGTGCAAAACCCAACGCTCGGCGAAGCTTGTCCAGAAACTTTCTATTCTAATACTATAACAGGACTCTTAGTTTATAGTGGCTTCTTTTGTGCCATTGGTACTCGTATATAATTTAGTAGTGTACATAGATCTTGGTAGGCCAGCCCTTAAAGCACAGAATGGTCCTGAGCTTTAAGGAGGAGCTTTTGACTATCAGTGGAGCATGGTTGATGTTGCTGATCAATGTAATCATTGCTTATGACCCTGGTGTTTGCCAGGCTTGCTGATTACAGACTGTTACCTGAGCAGATATTGTAATTAGCCAATTGAAAGTTATTTTTATTATGATGCATTGGAACTATCTTCTGTTGGATAAATGAGCAGCGATAAGTCTGATCTGTATTAAGCAAGAGAAGAAATTTGAGAACAAAAATTGTTGTAATAGGCTTGCTACTCCATGTTATCCAAATGCATGCAGAGGAACAAGATAAGGATGAGAATGAGCCTTCTGATTCTTAAAATTGCACAATATGCGTCTGAGTATAGTTTAGGCATAAATTTTTTGCCTATCAATCATAGGAAGAGTAATCTTTTTTACCACTGATTTTTTATACTTTTCACAACTGGATTGCATGTGGTTGAATGTACCATTGCGTTTTAATGGGATCGAGGACTACTTACTTATTTTAATTTTTTAGGCATGAACTTTTGCCTGTCAATCCTGGAAAGTGTTGAACTTCTTAAAATTTGTCTTTATATATCATTTTTCACAACTGGGATGCATATATTAGAATTCATGTGGTTTAATGGACATCTGGGATTGATTAGGATTATAATTTTGGTACCAAGAATCTTCAGAGTAAATTCATGGTTGGATATCTTTTTTCTTCCTACTGATCTTACATGCAGCAAAAGCCACATGCTCTCAAACATTCTGGTGCATTGGTCTCTTTTCTGGATTTGACTTGGAACATCTAGCATTCTTTTCTAGATATTTCTCATTCATCATTGAGATGTTGAAAAAAATTATTTTCTAACTATTACCTATTTGTGAATTGTTTTATCCTTTTATTTACAATTGTATACTGATGTTTGGAATTTGTATTTTCAGATAATGAGAGATCCAGAGACTGGAAATTCCCGAGGTTTTGGTTTCATCAGTTATGACTCATTTGAAGCATCTGATGCAGCTATTGAGGTAATTCCTCGCTTTCACATTTTACAAACTTTTGAGAAGCCATTATTTTCGGTAGTTAGAGATTTGCACAAATTGTTGTTGTGTTTTAGGTCATTTTGGACTCTTGCAAGTAATTTGTACTTTTTAGCAAAAGTGTAGACATTGTAATGTTACTTTCGTTTGGTGGTTGCTGGATGAGAAGGCACTCGGTAGGAATTAATACTCTGCTTATATTGATTAAACAGAGCTGACTGGTTAATAGTATTTTGGACTTTAACAGGCAATGAATGGCCAGTATCTCTGCAACCGTCAGATAACAGTCTCATATGCATACAAGAAAGACACTAAAGGGGAACGCCATGGTACTCCTGCAGGTGAGGCCTTTTTTCATTGAGATGTGGCTTTAAATATTCTTTACAGTTTCTTCTGTTGCCTCTTTTTATGAGAGCCTCTGAGGGTCCTCCTGAAATTAACTAGATGAGAGCTAATCCTTTTATTTTAAAATGAAGTAGGAAAGTTTCCGTTAATGGTCTCCAACAGAGAAGCTTATGGTTGAGTCTTTCTATTATTAACTGAAGTGATTTAATTGTTACTGTTATTGATCCAGAGAGAGTTTTGGCTGCAAGCAATCCAACTACCCAAAAGAGCAGGCCCCACACTCTGTTTGCCAGTGGACCTCCAACACTTTCCTCTCAGGCCAATGGTGCTGTGGTTGCACCTGTGCCCCCACGTCCCTTTGCAAATGGTGTTATTGCTCCAGGACCAATTCCAGCACTGCGTCCTCCGCCCCCACCAAATGCAGCGTTTGCAACAATGCAGGTTGGCGGTCAATCAGCTTGGCATGGCCAGCCACCTCAACAAGGTCAACCAATGCCACCTCCGGGCATGCCTGCACCACCACTTCAATTCAGGCCACCTCCTCCAAACATGCCACAACCTCCTATGCAAGGAGCTCCTATGTTCCCAAGGCCTCCCCCACAGCAAATGGCCATGGGAGGCCCAACAACAAGTTTGGCGACAGCCACCACCACCACCACAGCAATTTGCTGGGAGGCCCCCTATGCCACAAATGTTGATGCAACCACCGCCACCACCCAATGCGCTACCACCACCACCACCCCCCTTGAGTTGAGACTTAGAGTAGAGCTGTTGCGACTATTCATAACATCAGCTACTATGTTGAATGTTGCACTTGTATCATTTTGTTTCTGATTGTAGTACATTTTCTTAATTAGTACCATAGAGTTGGTAATATAACCTGCCCTTTACAATGCTATAGGCTTCGTTTTTGCTTATTGACTTAACATTTCCCCTTTCATTCATTTCAAGCAATCGAATCTCAGCCTGTAAAGTTTCTGGTTAGGTAACAGGTTCAGCTGACTACAAATCTCTGTATATTGAGGTCATTGATGATAATTAAGACCTATGATTTGCTTAATTATGTTTTGTTAATTTTAACTAACGAGATAGTCATGACTCGTTAAAAAATCAGATATGCTCCCTCGTGTCAATTATCATGCTGTTAGCTTCATCATTGTGGCGCAGTGATTCTTTCAATGATGTTTTTTTCCAGATTTTTTCTTTTAATTTTTTATATCAATGTTATTTTAGATGAAAAAACAATTTTAAAAACACTTTGAAAATAATTCTGAAAAACGTGTTGGTATTATTTAAAAACAAATTATAAAAAACGAGTTGGCATTTCTCGCAGGTATTTGCATCATTCTCATGTCACATTCACATTAAGTACGAAAAAGATGCATTTTCTTTAATACATGAAGATTGACGCAACAATTTCCATTTTTTGAATCGGGTTTGCCATCACGCGAGACACACTAATATTCCCAGTAGGGTACGCAAATCAAGACAGTTCGGCATTGTTGAGATTTGACGGGAAAACCATTGTGATCGGAGAACTTGGAGAAGATTCTGTACTGTCCACAAATTTGTAGGTCACCGTCAGTGCTTAAGATAATCAAGTCAGAAGTGTTCTTTATTGTTCTCGAATTTGTAGCTACATGTTCATGAATTCTTGTTTCAGTGATGTTTGGCTTTGTTTGGTCGTCTAATGTTGGCAAAGGTAATTTTAGGTGTGGTTCCTTCTCTGAAAGCAAAGATGGGATGGACCCATATTCAACTTCACAATCCAGGACCAAATTAATATCGTAATATATAGAAATCTGTCTCTTTTCTCAGTTTCCTCAGGTATAAATCTTAGGTACGCGTATTCAGTCAGGTTTTATCCCTTATCCCAGAAAGGTCAGAAGACTTTTAAGCATTCAATATATCCTCCAATAACGAATTTTTCATAGTAAACGTATGATTTTGTGAAAGATATTTCATCAGATTGCAGGTATCTGAAACTGCCAAAAAACATGAAACTATACTCTCTTTTTTGGATTCGAGCACACCCACCTGGAAAGCGTACTTTGTGGGTCTAGATGAGCGAGTATAACCCTGGCTGTTCCAGGCTCTTATAAGAAGTGCAAGCCCTGACTCGAACTCGAGACCTGCTGTGTAGATCTCAAGTCCTTTGCCATCACGCTACGACTTGAGGACTATGAAACTATACTGTCAATTGACAACACTGGTTTTGGTTACAGAAAAGACCTAAATAACTATCTTACGCACAAAGTTCACCATCTTTTGTTTTCTTGTCAAAAATGAGAGACGGACTGCTTAACCACAAGTCTGATGGAAAACTTGTTAGAGCTCGGCAAGGTACTGTCCAAATGGGCTTGAAATGCTGCTCTGAGATTTCAAAATCCGTTAGGGCTGACTCTATTATTTTCTCTGCATATATACACAGATGTTTATATGAACAACAAAGAGCAAAATCTAAACATTAGGCTAATTCGTGGTAATTTGAGAAACACCCATCTCTAGGCCTTCTACAATCATACACGTAACTTAGGCTGCAAAACACTTTCTTTTTTTTCCCCCACAGCTTGAACTCACCATCGAAGCCCTTGTCATCTTTTGTTGGTTACATGTGTTTGTTGAAGCTGAACTTTGTAGAGCGAACTAGTCCTTTGTAGAGGTAACTATTCTTCTCTTCTTTCTCTTTCGTCCTACGCAGCACATAAAAAGCCAAATTCTAGTGGAGCTTGCCAAACACTATCTTTCATCCCCACCACTCATGAGATGTTGTACAAAACAACATGCCAAAACTAAAGGTTTATGATATACAAGTGATGTATAAGCTTACCATGACTTTTCTCTTGAAGATGGTAGTGACAGAAAAATGTTGCTTTTGAGTCTAATACTTGGGAACTCTCTTAAAAAAATTATGGCAAAAGATAATCATTACACAATTTCCATGGTGTGAGAATAGACTTAACAAGAATGTTGGTAGTGAATCAGATAATGTTTTGTCCACTGTCAAGGGAGATTTCTACACGTTGGAGGCACTTCATCACCTAATTTTAGTACTTTAGCTAATTGGAACAAGGATACTTTTTGAAAAAAATCAACTTCTTCAATGGTCATTTGCTTTGTCCTGGATTGTGCAATTTGAAAGCTCTATATATGTTGTTGGTGAGGCTGGTATTCTTTCTTCTTCCTCACACCGAAGTTATCAGATAATTATAAGTACCCAAATGGACTTCATATCCATCCAAAACATAAAATGAAAGCGTTGGTTTGCATTCAAAACTTTCATGAATGAATTTCTTCTTCCAAAGAGGCAGGAAATACCAACACAAGCCAGCTGCAGTCTGTTTTGGTCACGACACTTCATATTCACCACATAACATTGTTTCTCTCAATTATATAAGCTTATTTCAGCTAAAAACATTCGAAAACAAGTGTCATTTTCCACAGACCTTCTACGGAATTCCTCCAAAAGGCCTTGTTTCTTGCGTTAACATAAAAAAAATCTCATTCAATATCAACGTTTCTTCTTGTAGTTAGTTCCACATATTATACTTGCCATAGGGTAGCTATCCTATTCCATTCTGTCGTTCTCCATCACTGAAATCTAGCCATTGATAGACTTGATCAATACAAAGCTAAAACCATCCCGAGAAACAAATGGAAATGCATACAACAACTATCCAAGAAGATAAAGGCGATGGGATATTTCATAAGGCTATGAACTCGGAATCAAAGCCTGTTTGGATCCCTGGACCAGTTATCATTGGCGCAGGACCCTCGGGGCTAGCTGTAGCAGCATGCCTTAAAGAAAGAGGTGTTCCCTTTTTGATGCTGGAGAAAGAGAGCTGTGTAGGGTCTCTGTGGAGACTGAAGACATACAATCGTCTGCAGCTTCACCTCCCGAAGGAAACCTGCAAACTTCCTCACATGCCATTCCCTCCTGAAATCCCAGCATACCCCACCAAAAAACAGTTCATAAGTTACTTGGAGGCTTATGCTAAGCATTTCGCAATCGAACCCATGTTTAGACAGGAGGTTCAATCAGCTATATATGATGCAAGAATGGGGTTCTGGCGGGTTCAAGCCAACGAGTCTGAGTTTTTGTGCCGGTGGTTTATTGTAGCAACTGGAGAGAATGCAGAACCAGTGTTACCTGATATTGAAGGAATCTCAGATTTTAAAGGAAGTTTAATCCACACCAGCAGATACAAGGACGGGGCTGATTTTGAAGGACAAAAGGTTTTGGTTGTAGGCTGTGGAAACTCAGGCATGGAGATTAGCTTAGATCTATGTAATAATGATGCTCAAGTTTCTCTGGCAGTGAGAGATAAGGTAAAATGTTCTGATCCAGGCTCTCTTGCTGCAAATGTGCTTCATCCTACATGTTCTTCTCTTTCAACTTCGCATGAACCATGGATATATAGATACATATGATCTATATTTGTTCTGAACTTGATGAACTTCCTACTATAGAATACATAGACTTCATGATTCAAATATGATTTCTTGCATGCTCAAAATCTCCGATCAGTTTTACCTAAGAAAATCGAGAAAATCAATTTCATGTTCTAACAGTACATTACAAACTGTCCCAGGACGTGGCGTGATGACAAAGGGCTTGAGATCTGCACAGCAAATCTCAAGTTCGAGTCAGGACGTTCACCTCTTATAAAAACTTGAGATAGTCAGAGTTTTATTCGCTCATCTGAACCTACAAAATATGTTTCCGGGGAGAGGTTTCTTAGATTAAAAAAAAAAGAACATTACAAACTGCTCCATTGATTATCACATATCCAATCATGCCTTATTTTGACATATAGACAAGTAAAATGTATTTTTTTTCTTACATTGTCAGAATAAGGTAGCATGTTTAATGTTTTTTGACTTGCCAGTTTCTATTCTTTTTACTTTGAATTATTCATGTTGCTCTAAATTCTTGCAGTTACACATCTTGCCTAGAGAGATCCTTGGCAGATCAACCTTTTGTATTTCAACGTGGTTGCTGAAATTGGTTCCCAGTAAAATTAGTTGACCGGTTCCTCCTCGTCTGCTCACAAGTTATTCTAGGAGACACACATAAGATGGGCATACGAAGACCCAAAATTGGACCACTTGAACAAAAAAAATCTACTGGGAAAACCCCAGTGCTGGATGTTGGAGCTTTCTCTAAAATTAAATCGGGCAAAATCAAGGTTACTAATAGTTTCCCTCTTAGTTCTTGTCTACATTAAACGAATAATTTTTTTATGCATAACATTCATGGACCTCTCAGGTGGTTTGCGGTGTTCAGAGATTTACAGCCAACGGCGCAGAGTTTGTGGATGGACAAGTAGAGAATTTTGATTCAGTAATTTTAGCAACAGGTTATAGAAACAATGTAGCATCATGGCTCAAGGTATAGAAGAAGTTCATTGAAATTCTCAAGGTTCAAATATCTTGGGGCAGATAATTTTCGTTTGAGAGTTCTTTCCATGCTTGTTAACTTTCTGTGCTTTTTTTTTTTGACACCAAAAGGAGGACAGTTTCTTCAACGACAAGGAAGGTTATCCAAGAAATCCATTCCCCGACAACTGGAAAGGCAAGAATGGACTTTACAGCGTCGGTTTTGCCAGGAGTGGATTGTTGGGTTCATCCATTGATGCACAGAGAGTAGCAGAAGATATTGCAAGACAATGGAGCTCCGAGACAAAGCATTTGCGAATCGAGTCATGACCAAAACTTGTACATGAGGTTTATTTATTCAGAGTTTAACGTGTTGTTTAGGGTTTGTATCGATTATCGACAGCACAGGAAAAATGTGTTTTCTGTGCGAGTTTTCAGTATCAGGGGTGTGATGTGATGATAAAAGAGTTTGAGATCTGCACAGTAGGTCTCAAGTTCGAGTCAAGACGTGTATCTCTTGTAAGAGTTAGAGACAAACAGAGTTTTACTTGCTCACTTGGATCCACAAAGTATATTTTTCGGGTGGGGTTCCTCGAATAAAAAAAAAGAAAAAAAAAGAGGAGTTTTATTGTTTTCTACATGAGGCGATGCAGTCCTTGGTCACAACAGAGTTTTTTTGTTGAGCTTCCTATTCCTAACATTTTCTATCACATCACATAGAGCTTTGACCCTGCCATATAGACTAAGATTTTTCTTCAAGAAAAGAGCAATGGCTATCATAATGTTCATCTCCTTTCATTCCCCTGCTTCCTATCCTGATGGATTGAAGAAAATTAATGTTTTTACGAATTAGATGGGTGAAAATATTTCTATTTTTGACTGTGTTTTTACGAAGAAAACGCTAGTGTATTGGCTCCACCAAGATCTAGAAAGCTTTTAAGGCTATATATCTCTGCTACGCAAGGATCTATCAGTAGCATGCTTGTATAGAAAAACGAGAATGGACATGGATATGCTGTTTATTATCATCAGTAGTGTCCTTACTCCTTACGAGGATGAACAACAATATATTTCGACAGAAAAGCTGTCAATCATTAAATCTTACATAATTTACATGTGTTAAGCTACACTGTTACATATTACCAGGTTGAGGCAAAACATATTTGATAAAATACATGTTGTCTAAAGCTTTCATAAGAGGAAGGATTTGCTGCTGCAAGCCTGCAACATATAAATACAGTGACTAATTTCAGCCCAGAAATGCATGCTTCTTTTGTTTTCTTCCCCCATTATAGAAACTATCTGGTAAAAACTATTAATTTCCTGAAAACTGTGTTTTGACTTGCAAGCGAAGAATCTAGACAAACGAGCACCGTTCAAACCCATCACATTTTTGAAATACAATCGATGAGGGTAAAAGGGATTTGCTCAACAGTACAACTTGTTGTTCTCAATCATCAAGTGGGAACCCCCACTAGGAACTAGGCTGGTCCCTCTATCCATGACTGCAGACCTCCCCTTAAAAGATCACCACTACATTCCAGATTCCATGGTCCAGTCCACAAGTACTGCCAATAATTTAATGGTCCTCATTCCATATATCCTTGCTTTTTGTAGGCTTCTACTAACAAAACCATATCAATCACATTCATAAGAAAAGAAATCAAAATTATATTGTATCAACTCTATTTCCAGATCAATCGTCCACTGACTAGATACTCTAGATGAATCGCTGATGAAAGTTAAAGGAGAGGATACTAAGAAAAACTTGAAGTAGAAGAAGGCTTTATAAAGAAGAACAATTAGTTTGACAAAAAAAAGGGATTAGTTACAATAAAAATAAAATAGAGTAACATCACTACTCATAATCAAGATCTAATGGCTGACATAAAGGAGTTTTAATATATCATGTCGTGGATCAAAGGGACTATAGATGTGTCGAGGTTAATCATAAAATTATAATTTGAAGAATTCGTCATCTAGTATTATGGTAACTAGAAAATCTACTATTTTGCAAGAGTCTAGATAAAAAAACTAGTTATGCATGAAAAATTTGGATAAAAAAACTGATTGGGTATGAAAAAGACATATCATCTTCAGTGCTCCTTGTCCATAATAAATTGCATTATTAATTAATTGTTTTTTTAAGTCATATTTCTAATTATTCATATGTTTAATGTTGAAAAAAGGTCATTTTTAGTAAAGATGTCTTGATCCTATGGATTTGAGGTAGATCCTTCTTAGCAAATAGGTCTTATCTTTGTGGACTCAAGATAGTTCCCTCAATAAGGAGTTTTTTGTTTTATTAGACTAAAATTTAACCATTACAAGGTCCATATTATAATAGTATATTTATTTCTATTTAGTATTTTAATACATGAGGATATGCCTTACAATATAATTCTATACCCAAAAATAAAAAAAAATGCAATTAATTCTAAACATCTTATTTGTCAATTCATTTAATTCAAACACTGATAATATGCATTACATTGTAAAATTCATATCCCAAATATTAATGGTGTTTTTGAAATTTTGTCCAAATCCTAAAAGATTTTCTAATTGAGATTTTATTAACTTTATTTGGTCCCTGTTATTTTAATTCTGGAATATGCACCCTTAATCGGTCATAAAACATTTTAATTTTTGCAACCATACTCCTGGAATTCTTGATTTGACTCCTTTGATTTGAGCATCCTTTTCAAATTGATCATTGATTTCTAGATTATGTAACTTGACCCCTATAAATCATAGAGCTTTTAAGTTTTTTTTCAAATTGATCCCTGATTTTAATTATTTCACACCTTGAACTTGCACACCTATTGCACTTTCATCCTTGGTTTTGCAATCATTCAATTATTCATTTTTCACAAATTAAGTTCTTAATAAAATTAATATAAACCATTAAAAATATATTAAGTTCTTGAACTAAATTATCTCTTTTAATTTTGGCCCGAGTTAGTTTCTAAACTCAATTCAATCTTCAATTAGGTCAATGATCAAATTAAATCAGCCTATTGAAAATCTAATCAAAGTCTCCAAACTTAATTTTTATGCAAACTCCTCTAATATTCAATTAAATTAACCTTGAGCAATGATTTTTTACATTGAATCTGCATGGTTTTTTACATTTAGATCTTTCAAGGTATAATTGAGTTTTTAATATCATATAAGATCGAGCTTGGTCTTTTCGTCTCCCAGTTATGCATTCAATTTCTTTTTGGCCTTTTCTTATCAACCAAGTCACTTGTTCTCTAGCAAGATTTTGATTTTTTTTAATGAAAATATATTAATTTTAGAAACTCAAGATTAGATGAGGACAAATACAACTAGTAAAGTCAACAACTGTTGCGGTGAATGAACCTTCGTTTGCTCTGAGAACATGTGTCCGAGTGACTGAATCCAAACCTATTGCAGTATAGGCTATGCGTGTCTCCCTTATCGATCCTCGATGAAAGCAGCTCAGAAATTCCAGACAAGGACATTGCTATTTGTCGAGTCTCCAGCTGCTAATGATCAGACCAAACCCTACTACCTTTTCCCTCGTAAAAACTCTACAAAAATCAACCGCAGGGAACCCACTCTGCTAAAAATACATGGACAAGATGACTCTACCACTGCTGAGCTCGAGCAACTGTGAAAAAAAGGCTTGATTTAGTGATTTTCTGAGTGTGTTTTTAAAATAGAAAAAATCTTTTGTTTTCAAAAACAATTTTCATATAGACTCCGACGAGCTGGCTTAGCCCGCTTCGCTGGGCATTTTTATCTATGTAGAAAATTAATTGATTTTATAAATGCTGTATTTTGTTATTTTCATATTTACTTAGTATAATTGTAATTGATAAAATATGCTAAAAATAGTTTTTTCAAATCAAAATGTGATTGAATATTGTTATTGCTAAATTTTTTTGATAAAATTTGTTAGAAAATTTGCTAAGAAGGTGAAATGATTTATAAGAAATTTGTTGTCACGGATACTCTGGTTAAAAAAACAAAACAACAAAAGAAACCCGGTTAAAAAAGAACAACTGAGTTGGACAGTGAAAAATCAAAAATACATGTGAAAAAAAAGTCACCGTTTCTTAAAAGAAGCAAACAAAGGGTCTAAAATATAAATTTAAATTCAAAGCCAAAGTTTTTTTTATAAGATTTCTTCATCATATTATTATATTAAATATCTTTAAGACTGTTGATATTAATTTTTTTTTCAAGAAATCGTAGGTCATTTTTTTTCTCTTCTTATATATTTTTAGGCGATAATATTAAATAAATATTAAACACATATACTTAGTCTCACATATTATACAGTGTGATCGAAATGGGAAGTGATTTTTATATTTTTTAATTGTAGATAACCTAGGTAAATTTGTTCAAAAAAACAATATGAGTTGTCTTTTTTCCCCAGTAATATTAGACCTGACACATTATCAATAAAAACATTTCAATATTTTTCAAGAAAGGAATATATATTTTTTGCGTGCTATAATTATTTATTTGCTGTCTAAAAAGAACAATGTAGTCGAAACAGAAAGTGCCTCATATATTTTTTAATTATATAATCTAGGCAAATTTGTTTACCTTTTTTTTTTTTTAGTTGTATTTTTTCCCGGGTAATATTAGATCTTAAATAATAAAAATCCATTTTTTTTCCAGAAATATACTTGAAGAAAAGAGCACAAAATTAAAATTCGAAGCCAATTTTTTTTTTTATATAAGATTTATTCTTCATATTATTATATTAAATGTATTTAAGCATGCTGATATTAATTTTTTTCTTGCAAAAAATCCGAGGTCAATTTTTGTTTTCTCTTTATATATTTTTAGACGATAATATGCAATAAATTATAAAACATATAATAATGACTTGTTTGCCGTTTAAAAGGAACAGTGTAATCGAGACAAAGGTGACTTGTATCGTTTTTTAATTGTAGGTAACCTAGGTAAATTTGTCTATTTTTTTTATTGAGTTGTCTTTTATCCCCAGTAATATTAGATATAAAATGACTATTGCTATTATTGCAAAAATCATTAAAATAACAAAATTTTAACGGAAGAAAAAACACTCATAAACATTAACAAAAGAGTAATTAAGAAAATATTATTATTATTATTATTATTATTATTATTATTATTATTATTATTATTATTATTATTATTATTATCCTAATGCATGAAAGTGGCAAAAATAAATCAAAGAAAAAAAATCGATGGAAAATAAAATTATTAGCAAAAATGTAGCAATTATTTGATAAGCATTAAATATTTAAACAGGGATTTAAATCATAAATCAAAAGTTGAAGGGCTGAAATGAAAATCACATTTATTATCAATTTTAATTCAAGGACAAAATTGCAAAAATTCAAACCTGTGTACCGAATTTATTGACCAATTTGGACCCAATCCGGAAATAAAACGTTCGAGGACCGAAGTGAAAGGTGCCCATTTAATTAATTTCAACCGGAAGGACGAAATCGAAGAAAATGAAAACCACTGTAACAAAAGTGCAAGGTGCGGGGAAGCAAATTGTAAGTTGAGGGACCGAATTGAAGAATGCACAAACACGGGGGACTCCCCTGCACTTTTACGTGCAGGGGAGAGAGAGAAACGCTGCCGCCGTCTTCAACCGGCCTCCGCCGCGTACACGGACACAGTGTGGTCCAACGCGCCGCACCGGGAGGAAGACCAAGCGTCGGCACACCGGATTAGACTCCGGTTTACCATTTCCGGCCACCGTAGCATACCGCACGCGCGGCTTGAAAGGGGCGTCAGGGAGGGCACCGTCGACCGCGTGGCACGCACGCGCCTGACAGTTTCCGAAAAATATATAAATAATAATGGTCAGTTACCGTTATGTCCCTGCCCGTAAATAAGTTATTTTGTCTTATCGGGGGCTATAACCGTCTTTAGCCATTTCAAAAATATTTAAAAAAAAAAAGGGTTGCGGCGGACCGGATCGACCGGACCGGTCCGTCCCAGCGATGCTAATTACGCCCGCCCTACGAGCCTAACCGGTATTTACCCCTCAGCCGACAGCTTTTTTGTCCTATTACCAGGGCTAATCTCGCCTCTACATTGTTCATAATAGAAAAAAAAAAAAAAAAAGGTAGACGAACTCGCGCGACGCACGGCGGACAAAAGTCCAGTCCACAGTGCAAATGGGTCACAATGTACAATGCCGACCCCGAGCTCTTTTAGCTCTTTTGTTAATATACCCTCGTAGTCTTAAAATTAACCACATCCCTAACTCAGAACCATGCAGCTCATTAAAACGTCTAAAAAAAGAAGGTCCCACATATTCAATGTGATTTGGTCTCTGTCAGTAAAACGAAAAATAAAAATAAAAATGACGGTTCCTGTTCAGACATGCCAGGCTGATGCATAATCCTTTAATCTCCGAGTCTAAAATGTCACTCACTGATTGCTACACAGAGTGCCAGAATTAAGAGCTGAGGATGCCTGCTAAGTTCACATCACAGCAGCAATTTTGTTTTTATTAGAAATATGGTTTTAAGCAGATAAGGTAAATCTGGATAGTTTGTATAGCTATCTGGCCTTAAAGTCATCGTGATGTATTCCCTTATCGATCCACGTAAATCTCAAGTGAAAGAACATCTTGACTTGGGAGCAAGAGACAAAAACAATGGTTATCAGCTAGCGTCCGTCCGAAACCCTAATATTTAAGCTGCTGCTTCTTCAACACTGACAGGACTGTTTCCACCTTACAGAAGATGACTGGAACCGTGGAAAAACAGCAGTAAATGCAACTGTGAAGTTGAATGGCACAAACAGAGTTCATAGCATTTGAAAGGGAAAAGGGTATTTCTAAATCAGAATATATAAAGCCAGGCTTCAAATTCTATCATGAATTCTGACCGTGATCACCCCCACCGTGTCAAAACCAAGCATCTAGTTCAAGAACCACCTAAGACTACTTGTAGCTCCGAAGGCCTAAGAAAAGAAATAGCATGATTCTGGCAATCAATCGTTTACTTCTGTTGAAATCCTCAAAAGCCAAATCAGTTTTTAGATTGCAGATAGACACCAAGATGTATTCCTAACAAAATCTGAGATTTACATCCTTTTCGACCTAACATGTATGTGACATCTGTCTGATTTTTTTAAAAAAAAAGGTTTGATAAGCAGTATGACTATCTATGAAAGGAATGGAGCTTTTCACACCAGAGAGAAATCAAATGTAATGTTGACAGAAACAATTAAAGAAGGACAAAACAAGTACTAACAACGATAGAATTTACCTTGTTTTCACACCACTTCTCGGATCAAGCCAAGTTCTCGGCTCAATAATGTTTTTTCTTTTACCTTGATCCCTCGTATGTGCTGTGCATGAAGATGAGATGAAGAAGAAGAATGCATGTCTTGTTGCTGCCATTTTCCTAAAATCAAAGCCATTGGATTGGGCCCGTGACAATAATCAATGGGGTTGCCCAAGCCTAGCCCGTGTAGCTGGCTTGACCCAACATATAAAAACTCTTTTGGGTTGTCTTCCAGCCTAAAAAAAAAAACCTCATGGAGTTTCATGGCACATCGAATAATTATAAGCCCGTGTAAGAAAACATAATACGATTAGGGCAATATTTCAATCTGAATTTTAAAAATGTTTTTGAAAAAAAAAATATTTTTTATTTTAAGTAAATTTTTTGGGTGTTTTTATATCATTTTCATGATGATATCAAAATTTATTTAAATAAAATTATTTTGATACATTTCTAAACGAAAATTATCATTTGCAATCACACTACCAAATAGGCACTAGATCGCGACTAGAAAGGGATTATCAGGCTGCAAAAATATGTCAAGTAATTATCTCATCTAAAAGGTTAAGCTGTTAGGTGTAGGTCAAAATATATTTTATATTATTCTCTAACACCCCTCCAAAGTAAAAGCCTTTGGGGCTTAAAACTTACACACACGTTCACACCATCTTGTGCTTGATTTTTATCAAATAAAATAAAAGTTGTGAGATTCAAACTCGTGACTATTAAGTCAACAAGTCTCTGATACCATGTCAAGAAATCATCTCATCTAAAAATTTAAATTGCTAAACAAAACTACAAGATACACTTTTTATTATTCACTAGCATAATTAACCACGCCAAAGCCTGAATAGATAGGCACAGGAGTGTATCCAAAACATGGTGGGGGGAGTGACAGAAACACTAGGATGAAGATGATCAAAGAGTGGCAGGTAGCAGGCATGCGACGGATCCTGAGATGTTGGATTCGAAAGATGTACTAACCTCTCTCATGGTTCATGGACATGGACACTGCTAAAAGCTGATGGATTCTAGAGACAAGTGCACATCCTCGTCAGTTTCTTAAGAAGAGTAAAGAATCTCTGATACCGTGTTCTTTCCAGCCTCGCTGAATTATTACCACTTCCAGTTAAAACTCATCTCTCCTGGCACGAGTCTTCGGGGATGCCGTGCCAATCACGGCATAGCAGTGCCCTATTCAATCAATAATATTATCTCTAGCTGGGACTTGTCATCGGCCAGTAATAGTGAGTGTATCGGGGACATTTACATTCACTCCTCCTGCGCAGGGCCAGTCACAAGAAGCCCTAGCTAGGGACACAGGGAAAAGGAGAGTGATAGGTATCGGCACGGTGCACTAGGACTCGTGTAAATTGACCTCGGGCATGTCGTGAGATGAATCTCGCTCGCTATCTGATGATCACAGCCACAATGTCGTCCTCTGTTTTTTACTGGGTCATGCAGATTCTACGCCATTTGTAGGGCGTAGCCATGGTTGGAATCTATGCATGCTTATAATATAATATAATATAATATAATATAATGATTGTTATTATTACATAATAATATAAATTATATTATACCGTTTCATCTAATTCTATATTATATAATATTTTATCTAAAATTGTTCTTTAATGTGGTATCAGAACTTTATTAATCAAGCGGTCATTAGTTCGAATCGCATTATCTTTATTTTATTTGATAAAAAATAAACACAAGGTAGTGTGAACTTATACAAGTTTTAACTAAAACGAGTTTTGACATGAAAGGGTGTTAAAGAATAACATAATCTATATTTTAAAATTCCACCTAACAGCTTAAACTTTTAAGTGAGATAATGATCTATATAAAAAAAATGCATGCATCACAATCATACTATGTGGAGCACGATTTAATGTTATAAAATTGTATACAAATGCCTCTTAGAAATATTTAATGGGTTATCTCGTTGTTTCATTTGGGCAAATACCTTCATTAATTATTAATTTGGGATATTGAAACCAATTTAAAACAAAGATGGAGTCAAATGGATACAAAAAAGTGGCTACAATTAAATGGGAGTCACACTGGCGATGAACATGATGACAGATCTCAAACAAGTGGAGCGTACCATGAATACTTCCCAGTGCAAGCCAGTAATAATAAACCGCGCAAAATGGCCATTCCCTTTATACACCATCCATCCATCCATCCATCTTCCTTTGGTCAATCCAATTTTGGATTAATGGTCCCCTGGATGTTCATAATCATGACCTCACATCAGTCTGCTTATTAAGATATAGGTCATATATATTTGTTTCATGGGTATGTATGTATGTGTGTATGTATCAGCTAGCATGAAAACTGTGATCATCCTTGAAGAGCATGAACGAGCAAGTATAGCTAGCTAGCTAGCTAGAAAATTGTTCTTTTTAGTTCATTTCTCAAGGTTGAACTTTTTAATATCTGGTTTGTGGTTTTTATCGAAAAAACAAATTATTTGTTAGTTCTAATTTAGTCTTGTTTGTTTCAAAAAAAAAATGAATTATTTTTTTATTTAATATTTATTATGTTTCGTCTATATCATTGGATTATTTGAAAATTTATATTTATAATTTTTTTATTTTATTTTTTGTTGAGTTCTTTTATTCATATAATTTATGTAGTAGGGATTGATTGATTCATATAATTATTATTTTTGTTTACAATGGCCATTTATTGTTGTTTTTTTTATCAGATTAGATTATAGCTCTATCTTCTTGTTTAGCTAGGACTAAGCGTCTAAATTTATTTATTTTTACTTTTTGAAAACACATTTTTTGTTTACTTTTTTTTAAATTATCTATTGAACCGGCAGTAATTAGGAATGAAACCAACATTGATTTTATAACTCAATTTAGCATCAATATCTCTATTGAACCGCATATAAAATCAGAAAAATACAATGATGTTCTCCATTACTTTTAAGAAAAGGATAGATGAACACGAGCGATCTTTCTGATTAAAGTACTAATTTTTATTTTATTTTTATTACCTTTAATTTACTACTACACATTCAAAGAGCTCTAACAAAATAAAACAAGAAATTAAAAGGCTGAAACCCTATAAGAAATAGATCTTCTTCTTCTACAAAACAAAGTCTCCCAAATCTCACTAAAAGCTTGAACAATAACCCCGTGATGATCCCTTGAGTTCAAAGACAAGAAACAATGCAGCAACTGCTCTAAATCTTTCTCTTCAAACATTTCCTTCTCTAATATCATTTCCATCATTGATCTCTTAAAATCCTCATGTGGGTCCTCGGATCTCTTCACCACAGCAAAGCTCTCTCTTACCTTCCCCTCCACCGTGCACGGTATCAGCCACTGAAACCTCGACAATCTTGCAGGCGACAAAGAACCATCGCGGTTACTTCTTTCTTTTCGTCCTCTTCTTGTTGTTCCTTTCGCTCCATTCTTTAAAGCACAACGCCCTTTAGCCTTCCTAACTCTCTTTTTACGTGAAAATGGAGATTCACGTATTGTTTCTAGGTGGGGATTGAACTCTGAGGAAGAATCAGTGGAGAAGCTCCTTGAAGAAGAGACTAAAGTTTCTGTTTCTTCGTCGTTCATGACATGCTCGTCGCCGCTAAAAAATATCCCGCTGTCAGCTGAGGAAGTGCTGGTTCGGATTCTTGATGCCGTTTTCTTCTTTTTGACTCGTCGTTTTTTCCTCTCCATTTTAGCTGGAGGGAGAAAACCGTCGGGGTTTTTGGAGTCCTCGGAGGCTGAAGAGTTGTAAATTTTTTGGCGGGGTGTGGAGTCGTCGTCAAAGAGTTTGGCCACAACGTGATATTTTTCTTCCTCTTCCCAGTGGAAATTTTCAGTCGATGGTGAGGATTTGGTGTGGTCGGTTTCAGAGAGGTAATGTGTGGAGGATTTCGATCTAGTCCCACAGCCCATTGATGTGAATGCCGAGGTCACATGGCGCCTGATGGAAGAGTGATGAAGAGGTTTGGAAGAAGGTGGTTGTGAGGGTGGGAGACGGAGGTTGTTGATGATGATGGAGTTGTGGTTGACCGGAGAGATTCTAAGAAATGAAGGGACAGGATTTGATGGGAGAGTAGAAGGGTCTTTGGAACGGCAAGATTGAAAGGAGATCACTCGGGAGAATTTGAGCTTGAAACGTTTAGCCATTGTTAAAGCTTCTGGCTTCAGGTGCTTCGCTACTGTAAAAGCATTAAACTGATTGTATGAGGAAGGTGAAAGGTTTATATAGGAGTGAAATGAATTTTTTCTTTTCTTTTTACAATGATTAGGAAAGAAGAGGGTGAAAATGCACATAACAACAGTCTACGCTAACATTAACATCCTTTTTTGAAGAAAAAAAAGAAAAAAGAGAGAGAGATACACATGCATGTCGCAAGCACTCGTTGAATGTAAGAGACGTATACTCCACTCCTGTGCCTTTTCTACCAAGCAGGTACTGTTGTTGGTTTTCATGTGCTGGGGAAAGGGAGACTGCCTTCTATTTTATTTATTGATTAATGTTGTTGTTTATGTATATATATTTGACATGAAATAGTGTTCAAGCCGACAATCAATAGACTAGACCTAGGTTTTTTTTTAAAATAATTTTGAGAATTTATTTTTTTATGTTTAGTTTATTTGATATATCTTTTTTTTCAAATACTATTTACAATCTTAAAAGTGGAAAACAGTGCTTTTAAATAATTGTTTGTAAATTTATTATTTATAAAAAAAGCACTGAATCATTTAGAAAAATCATGTATTCTTGGATGCTATAACCATGTTGATCCGATGAATCCAGCCGTACACTGACGGATTCTTTAGCATACGGAAACTCTGATAGTATGGAATTCTACAGGTGGAGCCTTCTTCTTTCTATCTGAATTCAATTATATTCATGTAAATAGATAATTTAAATAATTTAAATTCCTTTCGGTGGCTAAGAAGTCAAAAAAGCAGAGACAAAATTCGTATCTCGAAGTTGGATATCACTGCGTTTTGAAATCATGAACCAAGAAAACTCGAGGAGCCATTAATCAATCATTGACTGCTCTTTATGTGATTAAGCCCCTTTAATCAGTTTTTCATCGTTAAAGAATCATTTTATTTAAAATTTTATAATTTATATTATTTTTAAATACTCATCCCATAATTTTACCCCGAACATGATTACAGTCGCTGTGAAAATTAACGAGAAACACTCCTATATGAAAGTAGATTGATGAAGCCATGCACAGACCTCAATGGGATAGCAGACGCAGAGAAATATGCTTTCATCTCTGAAAGGCCATTAAAGAGATCAGACTCAGGCTTTACTTCATGAATGGTAATGTCATCGAGTTAACTCACATAGCAGTAGGGAGAGGACAGTAGAGCAGCTCTTGTCATCTCCAGGTTTTTTAACTAGCATTATTATGCTGTTATCACTTCTAAAGCACAGAGAAGAAAAGGGAGCCTGGCTTTCTTCTTTTTTTGTGTTATGATTAAACAAATCTATGAATGGAAAATAAAAAAAAAGTCAATCGAGGGAAGCTCCTCTTCTCGAAAACATGGTGGGGATCCAAGGAAACAAAATGATGTTTGCATGCTGGTGTCTCCTTTTCCTTTATTCTCTTCCCTTTCGGGGGACACATGGTCATTGGCGAAGCTTAAAGCTTCTTTTTTCACCCAATATTGTCCCGACATGCCTTTTTTACGAGTATTTGACATTGTGTTTTAAAAATATTTTTATTTTTAAATTAGAAAATTATAGTGTTTAGATCAATAATTTTAGAAAAAAAATAATTTTTAAATATTTCTAATTAAAAAATACTTTCAAAAACAAAATCGGTATTATTCTGTAAACCAATTATAGATGGTTTTGCTTGCCTCCACGTGTCACGCTTTCAGTTTTTCTAACATTAATCAGGCCCAGGTGCGTACATGGGCTCAGCTTAAGCCGGCCTCTATCAAATCAAGACAGCATACAGAGGTCCTCGTAAGAGATGGAGTAATTACTCATTACAAGAAAGAACAGGGTTCGATTATTTTTTTTGCATTTCTTTTGCATGGTTTAATTACTTTATTACGCTTAATAGACATCCAAAAACATAAAGCTTTGGTAAAGTGATAGAGTAATCTCCTTTTTCTTTATCCTCTAGTATTTTGTTAATTTTTTATTCATTTTTTTGGGATATTTTAGTCATTTTAAAAATAGCAAGTTTTCTTTTATTTGTTAAATTTAGCTTTTATAAAGGAAATTTTTTAATATATATTAATTAACTTTATCCTCCGGCATTTAATTTTTTAGGTGTTGAGTTTTTGGGTTAAGTACAGGTCAAAAATTTAATGGATTGTGGGTTTATAAGTTTAATATGGCTTTACAAGGTTCCCAAGGCTTGCTTGATTTTCCCTTTTATTTTTTGTGTTTTTGTCCCCCAACATTCTATTTATTCATTTTCTATGGAATTTATTTTTCTTTTTAAAATAACAAGAGTTGCCTCAAGTTTTTTTAGGACTTTGTTAAGTATGGCTTCTTTAAAAGGAATTTTATTTATTTATATTTAAATTAAATATTTTATTTTATCTTCAGGCATTTAATTTTGTAGTTTTTAAAATTCTCGATTTGACCTAGGTCAACAATTTAATAGATTACATGTTTAATAAATTAACCTAAATTTATAAAGTCAAGTGGGGCTTGCTTGATTTTTAATATAGGTACACTAACTTTTTAATTTCTTATAAACCTCGTTAAAGGATTAAGATTTAGTGTCGGAAGTATAATTGAATTTGTTTTTTTTTAATATTTTTTATTTATAAATATATAAAAATAATATTTTTTAATTTTTTAAAATCAAATTTTATTATCATCATATAAAAATAATCTAAAAATATCAAAAAAAATAATAATTTAGAATAAAAAAAAAAACTAATAAGAATCATGTTCCTCTCCTCGGAAACCCATCCGCGTACGTGATTTTAAAAGGAAAACAAATCTTATTTTATAAAAACCCTAATACAATAATTTAATTTAATTTTCTTCCTTTTTCCTTACCACTTGGCATAATTATGTTGCTGCTCGAACACTTGGCGCGTTCTTTGCCCGCAGCATCATAGAGACAAGGATGTGAGAATTAAGAAAGTAGTGTGGCTCGTGAATCTCGAGGATAAGTCCTTGCCAACTCTACACAGGAAATCCACTTTCTTTCCCTCATTTATTATAGTCACTTGTGGATTGGATACCATATAGTTATTTTTACTCTCGGAGTTAAAAATAAATAAATTAAGGTGTTAGTGGGTTTTAAAAATGATTTATATTCTTATCTCTTCCCATAAAAAATCATTGAATTTGAAATATGTACATGGAAATATTATTTTATACTTTTAATTAAAAAAATAAAGACGAGATCTATACATTTAATTATCAGATATCATAGGGAGAAATTATTTTAATCTATGAATATAAATAATTAAATAAAATGATAATATATAATTATTGTAATATATCAGAAGCATGCAATTCTCATATGCTATCTAGCAAGTTATAAGCATATTTACTTTCTCTTCTCTTTCTTTTTTTTCTTCTTCTTCTTCAATCATGAGGAATTAGTGGGGATATCGTTTTGTTGACTTTTTATCATACTAGCTACAATCGCACGTTTTAGATGCAGATGCAAATTTAAACCGAACATCATTTTATGAAGACACACCTTCGAAGCACCATTCATTAAAAAGTCAACCACGAAGTGTGATATTACTGTATTTAATAGCAAAACTATATTAAATTATTTTGGTTTTAAAATAATATTTTGTTAATATTCGTTTTGTTTTGAAAGTAAAATAAATGCTTTGTTTTTCTAAGCAAAATATATCTAGGCTACGAAAGAAATAGTTTTCAAAAACTTTACGAAACTTGAAAATGAGAATATATATAAGAAAAAAACTTGAAAAACCTAGAAACATCCAAAACAATTTGAAATAATCTACATTAAAAACATAAGCAAAATTGGTAACTAATAAAAGTTCAAAAAACAATATCATATAAGAGCATATCAGTTCCCAAGGGGTGTGGTGTGATGACAGAAGATTTGCGATTTGCACAAAATATCTCGGGTTCGAATTAGGGCGTGCACCACTTGTAAGAGCCTGAGACAACCAAAGTTTTACTCGTTCACTTGTGCCCACAAAATATGTTTTACGAGCGGTGGAGTTTTCTCGCCTCCATGAAAAAATTGGGTGATTTTATGGACATGGTTTTTAATATTACCATCTAGAGTTGATAAGTTAGTATTACTTTCCCTATTATATTATTTTTATTTCTCGTTTTTTTTAATATATAATTTTCAAAGCGATGATGACGCAGTATATAATATTGTGGGACGGTGGGAATCTAAATCTTGTTTGAGTTGAAGAAAATGGTATGCTTCGCTCTCTTTGACTGGGCAATAAACACGGCTGATCTTCTGCTACAAGTGATGTTCAAATGCAAATCCCCCACCTACTATTAATATATTTCGATTCAATTTGCCAACCTTTACGGATCATGAAGCGATTGGTGTCCTTTGCCTACCAAACATTAATTGTTAGAATTAATTATTATTATCATGAAGCTCTTAAATTATTAATCATGTTCTAAAATCCAAATTGTCGTTTAAAAGAGATTGTCTTCCTGGTTGAGTCATCTGTCTATTTCTCTCTGTGGAGAGGGCCACGTTACATTAATGGAAGAAAACAAGCGTTTGCTACTGAAAAATGACTGAAATAATAGATTAATTAGGTTGAAAAATGAAAAGAATGCATGCATGAGACTGGCAATGGGCTACTCTCTCTGCACGTTTCCTTCCAAAAGTCTTCATCCTCCTCCTTTATGAGTAAACTCAGTTTACAGATTTGACTTTTGAACGATGGATGCTCTTGCTTTGTATTCCTCTGGGCCACACCAAATAATTATATATATATATATATATATATATATATATTCCCATATTACGAGATTATTGGTTTAGTTAGAGTCCAACATGGTTTTCGTTTGTTATTCATTTGTAAAGTAATCCTTTTTCTAGCTTTGAAATAAAGTTGATTATTTATATCTAAATTGATGTATTTATAAAAAAAATCAATGAAGTTGAAAATAATTAAAATATTTAATTAAAATATTATATAATTGCTAATCCCGACAAGTGAGCTCCGTGCTTGAAATTTAGTCCATGTCAGGTTAAAAAAACTTGATTTTTTAAATTAAAAAAAATTAGATTTACTCTTCCACAACCCTAAAACAAATATTATAACTAAATAAATATCTTCTCTCTTGTCCACCTAGCTAGCACCTATATGATACGTCAACGCACCATCATTTTCCTGGAATGGATCAAGAAGAGAAAGGAATTAGTGGCTCGGGGAAAAAAAAAGAGGATAAGATAAAGGGCTTGTGGATGGCGGTCTCTTTTGGCTACTGCATCTGTCCATCTGACCAATGGGTGAGATATTTGCCCCATTAATTGTTGATTTGATGGAACCAGACGAACCAGTGAGCCACTTTTGGCATAGAGAATCCACCAGTGTAGCAGCCATGATCATTCATTCGACATGAACCGTGGTGCTTTTTAACAAGATTATCAATTTTATTTTGGTTTGTATTTTATTTTTTCAATTGAAATAAAATATTTTAATTTTATAGTGTTTCAGTATAAAATTTCAAGATTGTACTATGTATATGTGTGTGTATAATTAAATGTATTGATTAAAAACAATTTTAGTTCAAATTCAAAAATAAAATTATTTAGAACTGCGTAATTTAATCTAAAAAAAAGATACAATAAATGATTTTTCTGAATAAAATTATGAGCATATATAATATTACGAGAATATCATCATCAATCTCGCAAGATCATTAAATTCTTTGATTGCTCTGAAATTTTAACATAATATTTATAGATATGTCAGGAAACTCCTTATAAAATTTCGTCTCAATCTAACAGTCGGATTAAGAGATATGATTGATATTGTAAAATTATTCATTATTTTAAAAAAAAACACTATTTGTCAGAAACAGAACGAGCAAAACAAAAATGATACGTTCCGGTTAAAATTTAAGTGAAATTTCCAGAACAAATTAAAATTTTAAACGAGATTAGAACTACGTCATTTCATCTCGTTTTTTTAACTAATATAAAATATTTTGATCATTTCAGTCGAAACAAGAGAAAATTAACCACACTGGTCTACTAATAACATTCTCATCATTTATGACGCAGCGTATGTGGAGAAACATTTTCGGTATTGATACAAAAATTTTTAGTATTTTAAAACCCTTAAAAAAAGAATGTGGAAGAAAATTTAAAACTCTATAATTTTGTTTAATATTAGATAATGGCAATCAAAAGCGTACAAAACAATATAAACAGGATGTCCTATTTGAGCAATTGATAAATTAATTAGGAAATAAAATAAATCAGAAATCCCAAAATTAATTCTAGAAATAAGTAAATTTGGAAAATAAAAAATCTCAACTCCTAATCTTGGGCACTCTGAACTGATCACGCATACAAGGATCACAAAATATGCCTAAAAGTGAGCATTTTGGTTTGGATAAATTAATAACATGAGAGGAGAATCTTAATCGGCAAACAGCATTTAATTTCAAAAAATGACGTGGAAAATCAGTAATTAAATTTAAATGAAATGGTTTATTTTGTATTTATATATATAAAAGTTTTATTTATTATTTATTACCATGGCAGTCTTACGAGCCCGAAGATTCAAGTCAATGGCTTCTAAAGTGCCGCGTTTTAGTTGACTACACAGCTTGGATTGCCTGGCAAATCTTATCCAAAAACAAATCACTGGAGCTTAACTGGAGTTTCCTTCCAAATTGGACCTGTCCATGAAGACATTGACTGCTACGAATTTCAACGAAGGCGATAAACGATCGCCATTAATAACCCTTTCATTCTATGTAATTAAAATTATTTTTAAAATTATTTTTTTGTTTAAAAAATTAAAAATATATCAAAATAATATATTAAAATAATTTAAAACCACTAATTTTTTTTATTTAAAATAATAAAGTAAAAAATAAAACTCGATTTTTTTTAAAAACATTTTCTAAACGTATTCCCAAATATCTTATATCATGATATTATTATAGCGAATCAACAGCACAGATAAACTAAGATCACATGCTAAATAAAACATAAATTTCCAAATAAAAAGAGGTAGTAGTTTGATGCAAATCCCGGCGTGCGTATTTTGAATAATCCAAGCTGTTCATTGCCAAAATGAAGTTGTCTAGCCAAACTTATCGGGCGGGCGAGGCCAGACGACCTTAATCAGTCGGTTACAAAATGACAAAATTAGAAGATTTCTTCCTGTAGGATTACCTGTGGCCGTGGGTGGCACAAGTTAATTGCTACAATAGGACTTCACTTTTTGAAACGTTTCAGCACATCACTTCCCTATATAATTAGAGGCGGAGGTCAGCTTCGGCTACCAGAGGAATTGTGAGAAAACTACATACTTATTTGCTAAGATTTTTAGTTTCTGATTAGGATCAAGGAGTAAGGGAGAGCAAAAAGTCAACATGGTGTCAATAGAGGGTAGCGGTGGAGAAAACCATCAAAAACTGAACATGTATGCTGCTGGATGTGCTATTGTTGCTTCAATGATCTCCATTATATTTGGATATGGTGAGCTCCTTGATTCGATCTCCTTTCCCTCTTGGATCCCGTGTAGAGTTCTCGTTATTTGACTTTAGACAGTGTTTTCTGGAGCTGGAAAATGTAGTAGGATCATACAGTTCTAACCATTCATGATTATTCATGTTATCTTTGATTGATAAAACCTTTTCTTATTGTTGGGATTTTTTGAATGTGCCGTGATTGAAAGTTTTTTCCTTTTCTTTCCAGACACTGGAGTAATGAGTGGAGCCATGATATTCATAAAAGAGGACCTGAAAATCCATGACACGGAAGTGGAAGTCCTTGCTGGAATCTTAAACATATGTGCCCTGTTCGGATCTCTTCTCGCCGGAAGAACTTCTGATTATATCGGCCGGCGTTACACAATCTTTACAGCCAGCATCATCTTCATGATTGGTTCAATTCTGATGGGGTACGGCCCAAATTACGGCGTCCTGATGACAGGGAGATGCATTGCTGGAATTGGTGTGGGCTTTGCTCTGATGATTGCCCCTGTTTATTCAGCAGAAGTTTCGTCGCCCTCGTACCGGGGTTTTCTGACATGTCTACCGGAGCTCGGAATAAGTATCGGAGTTTTACTCGGCTACATATCGAACGTTGCTTTCGGAGGATTGAGCCTGAAGCTTGGCTGGAGGATAATGCTTGGTGTTGCAGCCATACCTTCACTCGCCCTGGCCTTCGGCATCCTGAAAATGCCAGAGTCTCCGAGGTGGCTAGTAATGCAAGGTCGTCTCGGAGAAGCCAGGAAAATCCTGCTCAGGGTATCCAACTCCGAAGAAGAAGCCGGAGCCCGTCTCCGCGACATCAAAGAAGCAGCTGGTATCGATTTGAACTGCAACGATGACTTCGTCAAGCCTGATCCCCTGAAGAAAACTCACGGTGAAGGGGTTTGGAAAGAGCTCCTTCTAAGGCCAACACCGGCGGTCCGATGGATACTGATCGCCGCCGTCGGAATCCACTTCTTCGAGCATGCGGTTGGAATCGAAGCAGTGATTCTGTACAGCCCCAGAATCTTCAAGAAAGCCGGCATCGTTGGCAAGCAAAAGCTCTTGCGAGCAAGTGTTGGCGTGGGGATTACAAAGTTCATCTTTGTTTTCATTTCCACATTTTTGCTGGATAGAGTGGGGAGACGGCGCCTTCTTCTTGTCAGCACCGCCGGAATCATAGCAGCCCTGGCCGTATTAGGAGCTTGCTTGACCATCGTGGAGAATCACCATGGAGATCAGCTGGTGTGGGCTCTGAGCCTCTGCATTATTTCTACCTACACGTTTGTAGCTTTCTTCAACATCGGACTTGCACCGGTCACATGGGTGTACAGCTCGGAGATATTCCCGTTGAAGCTGAGAGCACAGGGGTATAGTATTGGGGTTGCTGTGAATAGACTCATGAATGCCACGATTTCGATGAGCTTTATCTCGCTCTACGAAGCAATCACCATTGGAGGAGCCTTCTTCTTGTTTGCTGGAATCTCTGTGGTTGCCTGGTTTTTCTTCTATTTCCTCTTCCCGGAGACCAAAGGAAGGTCCTTGGAAGACATAGAAGAGCTATTTAGCAAGGGTATAAGCGGTAGAGCTGAGGCTGTAAAGAGTGATAAATAGCAGTGTAGCCTTAAGTTATTGATCTTCAGGGCAAATTTCACAAGCAAATTGCTGTTAGTATTAGCTAAATTACAGTAACCTCCACAAGGTATTATAGAATTACAATCATGGTTAACTAATACAGTCCTGTGTCCACCAAAACATTTATAAATTATCATTTTTTTTTACAAAAAAATCAATTAAAATAATTTCTGGATATAAAAAGGATGTTCTATCAAATCTGCAATCAATCTCTCGGACCAAATCATAAAAATTCATTTTTTTAGATGTGGGAAAATTTTATTTTTTAAAAAATATATTTTATAAACTTAAATGAATAAATGAAATTGTTTCAAACTGTCTTTGTCAAAACTTTGAATGGCGCATTGCCATCGATTGTCATTAACCCCCCTTTTTCTTTGCATAAATTGAACTTTTAATTGGTTTCAAAGGGGACAGATTTATCAAAGAAAATGGCTTGTACGCATGTTGCTCTCATCCCTTATTTATAAGTGGACTTCTAGTGTTTCATCAGTAGTTTCAATTCAAAATTGGTTTTTTGTTTTCCACTTCATAGTCATTATTTTTATAATATATGAAAGTTGACCTTGATATGATGGATTAAGATGCTTGAGAAGGAAAATTTGAGTTGCCGTCAACACATCTTAGCTGTGCGTGTGTTAATTATTGGCTAGTTAGAAAAATTATTTTTCAGTGATTACTGAAAAATATTTCATCTCATTTTGCTAATCCAGGAAAGAAAACTCAAAGCTCTAACAACATGATTATAAGTAATTGATCCGAGAGAACTTTCTTTTTTTTGGCTTTCTTTTGTCTCGTATAATAAGCATCGGGTATCTCGATCGAGGCTTGACTAATCCCGGGAGTGCTTAGTTGCTCAGCAAAGAATTTCTCTCAAGTACACCATAGTTAAGTGTTTTAGTGCGTGATTAAAGTTGATTTTGAAAATATTTTTTATTTAAAAATATTAAAATGATATTTTTTTTATTTTAAAATAATTATTTTTAATATAAATATATGAAAATAATCTAAAAATATTATTTTTTTATATTTAGAATAAAAACTAAAAATAAAAAAATTATTTCTTTCAAAAACACAATGTAAAACACCCTTTTCATCCAAGTCCCATAGCACCACGGAATTGTTTGCACCTGTCAAGAGTTGATACTGAGCATCCTTGATATGCTTTGGTTCCATTCTGTAAGTGACATGAAGTTTGCGTCATCCCTCAGATGCAATATGGAAAGAGCCTGGTGGTAGACGACGATTGCTGCAGCTTATGATCTGACAGAAGCATACAATTCTGGGCTTGTGGATGTTGGAGCTTCTTGTGTCAGGCTGCGAGATGATATGTGGAAGCAATGGCAGCAAGGTTGTCAAAATCGTGATTTTGACACGAAACGGAAGGGAGTTTTCAAAAAATCAGATCTCATGGAGGTATTCTTCGTATGAGTTTGTGAGTTGACTCGCGAGTTTGATAACCTTGAATGGCAGGATCGCATGGAGGCATTCTTCCAATCAACGAAAGCTGATTTCAAAGGGTTCTCCTAGACCCCTGCGCCGATTCTTACAGGTCAGAATCATTTCTTTGATTTACATTTTGTAGAATCAATCATCTGCTAGTTTGTGAAAGTTTGTGTAGAATGTATGCATTAGAATCTTCTGTGCTCTCATCTCGTCCAGTTAACTGGATCCAACACGATAAATTATGGCAGGGATTGGATCTTCTGTGATCGACAATGGATGATTATAGGTAAGTCGACGATGTCAACTGATACGAGAGTTTGGTTTGCTCTTTACTAGAAGAAATTAGTAAGTAAATAATTTTGTAAATACCACCAGAAAAGTGGGAATATAGATTTGTATTGGCACAGGGAAATCTACAAGTGAATATGGGATTATTAGCCGGTGGCAATAAGCAAAATTTATTGATCTATAATGTAGTTAAAATTTAAAAATTAAACTAGGTTTTGACTGGGGGGGACTCATACGTGGATTAGGTTAACTTTGGTTTGATTCTTTTTAAAAACTTGGTCCAAACCAGAAGCCAAGGTGATTATCAAATTGACCTGCCTTGTCATATTAAGTTTTAAAGATATTTTTGGAGAAAAAAAATTATTATTTTATTCTAATTTATTTATTTTGTGTGTATTTTTAGATTATTTTCATGTGTTGATATTGAAAAATACTTTTTAAAAAAAAAAAAAATCATTTTGATACGTTTCTAAACGAAAAACACTTTAAAAAACAATCTCTATCATACTCTCGAACAATTACTAAGTTTAATAACATTGGTTTCATAAAAATAGAAAATACACTTAAGATTGATGGATAAACAAAATAGTGTTAGTTAATACATTATCGATAATTTTATATTGTTTAGCGAGTAATTAATGTGTTTCTTTTTGTTACTCTCTAAGATTACCTTAAATAAAAAAATAGATGTAAATAAGAGAGAATAAAGCTTATTGTCCACACACAAAATATCTTTACTTACAATTTTTCTTCTATTTTTTTTAATTAAGTTTAAAAATAATTAATAAAAAATAATTAATTACTCTAAATAGATAAAATTTCTAAATATTTTTTAACATCAAAGAGAAACACTATAATATTATTTTCTTTATAACAAAATGGTGCTTTCTTAATTTTTTCCGAGTGTGGCTGAGTTTGTTTTTGAAAATATTTTTTGTTTAGAAATACATTAAAATAATATTTTTAAAAAAATATTTTTGACATTAGCAAGTGAAAATATCTAAAAATACCAATTTTTTTAATTTAAAATAATTTTTTTTTTCAAAAATTGATACGAACCTCGTGATCACGTGGTCATGCAACCCACAACCAAGAATGAAATATGATCTCGGAAAGCCGAAATAGGATGGGTTCTTACTGATGTTTTTGAACTGGTCCACATCAAAAATATTTTTAAAACACAATTAAAAATAACTTTTTTCATAATTTCCAGTTACCCGCAGTTTCCAGGTTCCAGATTGGGAAGCAAAATAATCTTTCCTTCGAAAAGTAAGCAGAGACACCCCTTTCATTCCACACCGACGACGACAATGACTGGACAGGGATATTTTTGCATAAATAATATCGCCCAACAAGGCAAGGCCCACTCACAATCGAACGGTGTCGTCCTTAGTCGGTTGCCTTAGATTAGGCTCAGTAAAAACCCTTTCCAGTACGGTTGACTCATCAATAAATCAACGGCCATCAAATCCCCGCCACGACACCATCATTGTGTCCATCCAGTGTGGGGATACACGAAACTTACAAATCTATGAACGAGTCCCTTAATTATGTATTTGATTTTATTTTAGCTCAAAATGACAAGCTTGTTGCAATTTCATCACCGCCAGATTGTTACTTACCTATATAAATTCCGGTTACATTATCAAGGTTCTAAAAATATTTTATAAGAAAAAACATAAGACTATATATATATATATATATATGCCTTAATCATATATCTGACACGGATATATTACATGGTTATTTAATTTACTTTGTTTTTATTTTTTTATAAAGAACATGATACTTGAGATTCCTTTACAAAACTCAATTAGTATTTCACTGGTTGAAATTAGTTAAATTAAATCACGCCAGTTAACAAGTTATTTCATCCTCCCCCATCTGCTTTTATTAAGATTTCTTTATCTTGAAGTGATTTTAATGTAGTGTATTTGATTTATTATTCAAATATCGATTTTTTTTTGTTTTAGTGAATTACTCATCATCTTACTATTTTGATTTACATTTGAAAAATTTAGTGTTTTTTTTGTTTTGAAAAGTATCAAAATGATATTTTTTTTAAAAAAAAATTATTTTTTAACATCAATATATCAGAATAATCTAAAAACACAAAAAAAAATAATTTAAAATAAAAAAAAATATTTTAAAGTTTTTTCAAAAAAAATTTTAAAGCATAGTGCTAAACAAGTACTTTAAATCATATTTAACTTTCATTTCGTTGTTTTTTCAATTTAATTGTTTAGTTTGTGCTTTTTTTTAAGATAAAAAAGTTAAATGAATATTATTTGGGAACTAAAAACAACCATGGAATGCAAAAGCTATTTGTTTTTAAAGAAAAATCTTTTATGGATAAATTTTCATATTTTTTTTTATTGGTTACTTAGAATGAATTTTAAACCATCTACATGTATGTTTGTGAGTTTAAGATAAGAGATTTTTTTTTTAAAGAAAAGATTATTTGTGGCAAAAAAAAAGAGGATGTTAGTGGGTGGTAATAATTGCAAAGTTGATAGCATGATTGAATTGAAAAAAGATGGTCAATGTTTATTTTTAAAAATAAAATAAAATTCAACCACATACTTAATTAAACTTTTTTTATTCATTTAATTTAGTTCTTAATTGTTTAGCATTCATGTAATTAATAACCCATTAATTGTTTTACATGAAGATTTTAGTATAAAAAGCAATCATAACTTCATAAGACAAATACATAGTGAATAATAAGAAGAATAAGAGAAAGAACACCCCATTGTCCACTAACTTTAAACAAGCAAATAAAATAATCCAAGCCCAATTAGATTGAACAGGTCCATACAATTTTGAATTAAGTTCAAGTTAATTAAGAATTAAGTTTCTTGATTTGTTTTTTGATTTTTATTGGATTATCTTCATCTTATGACTCAATTCATGGGCTTTAAGAGATTAACTCGAACTGACATGAGTTGTATTTTTGTGTTTTTTAATTGAATTTTCAATTTGAATTTAACCATAATCTCCAAATTAGATTTACTTGTAATTAAACTTTCTAATTTTTTCAATTTACTTTTTTACAAGGTTTTCTCCATATTGTTTTCTATTCTATCTAATTGATTTGATTTGGTAGAAGTAAATGAAACAAATAAAGAATTATCTTCATTTTCTAAACTTCTAGTGCTCTCCTATAAGTGGAATGGTAAAGTTGCTGTGATTTAGAGTCTGAATACCAATATGATACCATTATCATAATTGGGGGACCAATTTTGTATTTAACCCAAGAAGCTGATAATTACCCCTCCCTCTCCTATAACCGAGTTCCTCTCCATCGCATCTATCGATCAAAACACGCGCGCGCACTCCCTGCCTTCCTCATCCACCTCCATCCCTCCCACTGAAAGCACACAGCGAAACAAGCTATTTCATTATAAAAATAATAATAATAAAAAGAAAACCCTAGAATAGAATAAAAATAAATCAAGATGAAGGATGATGATTCCCTTCCAACGACAGCAGCAGCAGCAAGCTTGAGAAAGGAAACCTCCGATTCCGTTCTGTTCGGCAAAAGGCCGTTACAAGTTCTGGGCTCTAGCAGCCATTTTATTATTAGCATTCTGGTCAATGCTCACTGGCACCGTCACTCTCCGTTGGTCTGCTGGAAATCTCAACAGCCTCGTCGACGACATCGACACTCCCATTCGCGACGATCTCGATGTCTTAGTAAGTACACAAAACTATTGCAGGATTATTTTTTTATTTTCTGAATTTATTGTGATTGGTGAATTGCAAATAACTGTAGGAAATGGAGGACAGAGAGAAAGTGGTGAAGCATATGTGGGATATATATACGAATAGCCGTCGGATCAGATTACCAAAATTTTGGCAAGAGGCATTTGAGGCTGCATATGAAGAGCTGACTAGTGACGCATCTGATGTTAAAGAGGCTGCCATTGCTGAGATCGCTAAGATGTCTATTCGGTCTATTGATCTTGATCCGCTTCCAGTTCAATCTACGGTGAGGATTTTTTCTTCTTCTTGTTTTTTTAGGGTTTTGTGATTATGCAATTTAATGTTCAATTTCCGCAAAAGAATTATTTTTTATGTTGATTGAAACTATACAAAGTAGCCAGGTTTGTGTTGACATTGGTCTTGTGACTATTGAGTTTGCTTTGTATTGAAAGCGGGGAGTGTATTGTCGGTCGTTGATTCGGGGTTATGAGGCGGGCTTGCTTTGTGATTTTATTTATTCTTCAAAGTCTTAGTGTAGAAAAGTTTGAGTGATGTGATAGAAAACCTTACTGAAGTTAGAGTCGGAGTTTGCTTTAGTATAATTTAGAAATAGGGGGCTTAATGAAGTTACTGTTCATTTAGGAATAATTTTGATGCGCTGGTTCATTTTTTTCTTATGTTAAATAAAGAAGTGATTCATTGAAAAAAAGCAAGGACACAAGATGCAGCAGCTACAGATACAGTTGCGAGGAAGGAAATAAGTGTAATATCGTAAACAAAGACTTGCGAAAGAAACTCATATGAGAAAAGCAGATCTGCAATGGAAGAAAGCGTAGACTCATTGGGAATGGGGTGAAAAGAAAGGCCGGGCTGGTCCTGATAGTAATAATAAACTTGGGTAAATTTCATGAGATAAAATTGAGTGTGGACTAAGATTGCTAAGATATCTATCTGGTCTACTGATCTCAATGGATCTACTTCATATCCAATCAATGGCGATGATTTCTTTTCTTAGGTATTTGTGAAAGAAGTTTTAATCCTTATTAACTTTTCCGTTAAGTGAAACCTTGTTAATTAATTTAGCAAAAACTTTTTTATACTTTCGAGTGCTGAGAGAAAACCCAGTTATTAGAACACTCTTTTCAAAACAGTAATGGTAATGTTGACCTTAATCTCAGGATGGTAGGTGTTATGGTTTGAAATTACTGGCAAACTTTTAGCCACAATAAAAAAGACAATGGAGTGTTGTCTCTTAATACCCCATTGAATCCCCCTAATATGCCAAATATTGCATTGCATCAAAAGGTGCATCCTTTGAAGTTAGGGTCAAATTTAATGTTTGCAATACTTGGCTATCTTTTTAACAATTGCTAAATGAATGTGTGAAACTCAAAATGGATTCATATTAGGGACCGCAGGGGGCATTATTTATGTCCATTTTCAATGAATTCTCAATGTATTGCTGGTGGCAAGAGTTTCAATGTGACAACACCTTTTGTTATGCCTGCTTTTTCCAAATTTATTCAATTCTTTACCACTGTACTTGAGGAAATTTTTAAGATTGTTGTTTATGTGCTATCCTTTGATACAGACTTTTGCTAGTTTATTCTGTTCGGATATTTCTGTGGAAGCCTCTTTTTCTCAAGCAAAATATTTCTCAGCTGAAAATATGTTCAAGGTAGCCTGCTTTAGATGACAGTCCTCTCAGCTGGACATTTTGAATGTTTTATCAACAGAAGCGACAACCGCTAGGTCTAGATGTTTAGCAGCTTTTCCTATCTGATAGCTGGAGTAGTTAAGCCCCATTGGATGTGTGCTCACAAAAACTTAACCAGAAGTGGCTATTCATCCATTAAATTATTGCTTCATGTTTCATGAAGCAATAATGTGAATCTAAATAAGAATCCTATTTTGAATTTATCCAATCTTGTGACCGTGTTGGAGTTGGGTATAATTTGTTGTTCTGCCCCCCTTGTTATGTCTCTCTTCTTTGCTCACTGCTTCCTCCTGACTTAAGAGATACATCATTGCTATCCCAGATTGTATTGGAAAAGTGTTTCTCTCATTTGCTACACCTTTAATGGCTAACTACTCTCATGGCCAACACATATCATTGAATCACTGGAACTTGGAAGTGCAAACCCTCATATTGCTCGCTGTGCTTTTCTTTAGCTGAGTTAATTTGAGGGAGACAGACATTTTAACCATATCTTTTCTGCATTTCTTATTTGTGTTTTCAGAGAGCAAGAGAATTAAGTAAGAGTCTAAAGCTAGCTGCAGTGACTTCTAAAGGGAGTGGTCAATGATGTGGAGAAAGTTGAGCACCCGAGGATTCAAATCTTCCTCCTTCATGTCTGATTGCTCATGTGCAACCCGGAGTCTGTGAGCGGTGGTGATGGGCGAACCATACTCTTAAATTATTGTTTTCATATTAGGGATAAACTATGTATTTAACTAGGTTATCATTCTTTGAACCTTTCGCTTTCACAATCCGCGTAATATAAGTGGATTTGAACAACTTTTTGGATATATCAGTAAGAAATTTTGGTATAGATCTCGTCACCTATATACTAAGTTGAAAGAATATTTGAAATTCAACATTACTATTCACAATTTAGTAATCTAATCTGTCCATCCATGTCTCTGTATTCTTGCCTTGACATCTTATATTCGAAGAAAGTGCAGGCTGTATGTTATTTTTTTTTGGTATAAACCACGCGGTGTCCTAGATACTGGTCCAGACTAATCCACGTTCGTACCGGGTGGGCCTCGAAGGGGTGAAAGTGCTCCCCAAATGGTCAGCTCCATACAAGAGTAGGGATTGAACCCCTGACCTCTCTTAAGGGACGAGAGCGCCCTCACTACTCAAGCCAGGACCCCTTGGGTTGCAGGCTGTATGTTGAGTACTTGAGCTGTATTTTAAAAGTATTTTCTAAAAAAAACAAGTCTTTTTCATTTTCTTTTCAATGTTTTCATATTGATCTGTGATAATACTAAAAATAAATTTTGAAAAATATTTTTTATCACTATTTTATGTTGCCTCTTACAAATGTATTGAAATAATATATTTTTTTATTTTTTTAAAAAATATTTTAAAAATACAAAAATAAATACTTTTAATGTACATGTTTCTTCTAAACAGCTCTCAACTCTCAAGTGTCGAGATAAATATGGGCGGTAAAGAGAAATAAAAGTGTAACATCACCGCAATTTGTATAGGAACTTAAAAAGAGCTTTGCCTAATAGCTCATTTGAAATCTCTACTGTCCATGAGGAAATCAATACCGTCCAACAAGAGACAAAACACCACCAGAACCCCCAAATTCAGCAGCAGCACCACCACCACCACCACCAAACAATGAAGTGCCCCTACTGCTCCGCCACACAAGGTCGCTGCGCCACAACAACAACAACAAACCGCTGCATAACCGAGTGCACATCTTGCGGCCGTGTAGTAGAAGAACGCCAATTCCAACCTCACCACCTCTTCCACCTCCGGGCACAAGACACCCCTCTTTGCCTCGTAACCTCCGATCTCCCAACCCTTCACCACCACCACCAAAACGAAGAAGACCCCTTTGAGCCCACAGGGTTTATAACCTCCTTCTCGACTTGGTCTCTCGAACCCAACCCAATTTCCCTCCGTTCTTCTCTCTCTTTCTCCGGTCACCTTGCAGAACTTGAACGGACAATTGAACTAAGTCCTTCTACACCGGCTTCAAGTTCGAATGTCGTGGTGGATAATTTGAGAGCGTATATGCAGATTATTGATGTGGCCTCGATTTTGGGCTTGGATTGTGATATATCAGATCATGCGTTTCAGTTGTTTAGAGACTGTTGTTCTGCTACTTGTTTGAGGAATCGGAGTGTCGAAGCTCTTGCTACTGCTGCTCTTGTTCAGGCTATTAGAGAAGCCCAGGAACCCAGAACCCTCCAGGTATTAAACAGTGAAACCTATGCAGATGTTCTAAGTTTAGAGCTAACTAATTGTAATCAGTATTACTCAACTTTGAAATGCTGCGCTAGAAAGGGTAATTTCGAACTGGCTAATTTGAAATGTATATGATGCTGGCTTTGTGTAATTGTATTTTGAGAATCAGGTAGGGATCCTTGTAAATGGAGAGGTGAGTTTTAGAAAAGGAAGGTGCTTATCGCTATTTTTTCTTACCTTGATTGAAAGTTGATGCATTCTTCAATGTACACGTTCATGTTTATGTTTATGTTGTTACACTGACTGGATTATGTCTCAAAGCAAGTGAAAAGTATGACCTTGTTAAGGTTAAAATGAGGGGAGATGAGGATAAGGGATAGGTCAGAGGCTTCTCTCATGAGTTCCTTAATTGTTTTTTAATGATCGTAACTATTTGCTTTAAGGTTACTTTTACATACTGATGCCCCTGTTATGCCTAATATGATAATGTGCTCCTGGGAGTTGTGCAAGTAGTTCCATTGGCCTTGGCATCGTTCAGCTTTGGCCATTTCTAATTTGAATGACTGGGTTATATTAACAGGAGATCTCAATTGCTGCCAATGTACCTCAAAAGGAGATTGGGAAGTACATCAAGATACTAGGAGAAGCTTTGCAACTGAGTCAACCAATTAACAGCAATTCAATTTCAGTGCATATGCCTAGATTCTGCACTCTCCTCCAACTGAACAAATCTGCCCAGGTACTTTGTTATGTGGAAGCGACTGACTTGTCAAGTTGGAAAAGTTAGAATGTAGTGAAAACACTTTTGAGAAATTATGTTCAAAGGATTGAAAATGATAAGAAGATCAAATAGAAAATAAAAAAAATGAACAGGAAATTGTAACCTTCTCAGGGGACAAATAGAACGCATGAAAATCTGCTGCCCTAAAATTATCACTTCTCTACTTTTAAATGTCAAACTGTTGCAAATATTCCATGTTGCTGCTGGCCCCCAAAAATGAGTTTGGTGATGATAAAACCTCGGTAGCTGTTCACTTGACATTTTCAATTTTTCTGTTTAATGTTTAGCAAATTGCAAGCATTCTGTATACATAAAAAGTTGGAGTCCTGATACCAAAAAGAAGTACAAGTTAATGGAGTCATTTACAAAAATTTTGGTTTGGCTTATAAATGATATTGTGGATAGTTTGTAACATGTTTTGCTCATTGAAGTGGCTGTGTTTAAGTATTTACCAGCTTAAAGTGTGATCACACCAAAAGTGCTAAACCAAACAATGATGCAAAAACATATAAACGGACTCTTTACTTCTCAAGCTTGTGGATTTTCTCTTCACCATTTGCTTTTCACTTGATCAAATTGAGCAACTAATTTACTTAACTAAAGGAACTGGCAACTCACATTGGAGAAGTTGTTATCAACAAATGCTTTTGCACCCGTCGGAATCCCATTAGCATCTCTGCAGCTGCTATATATCTGGCATGCCAACTAGAAGATAAAAGAAAGACACAGGCAGAGATTTGTAAGGTTACTGGTCTCACAGAAGTCACCCTCCGTAAAGTCTACAAGGAGCTTTTGGAGAACTGGGATGATCTGCTTCCAAAAAATTATACTCCTGCTGTCCCTCCCGAGAAGGCATTTCCCACAACTACAATTGCCTCAGGCCGATCCTCCTCTGCACCTAAAATTGATCAAGTTGAATTAATATCTTCATCTTTGGAAAAAGATAAACAACTAGAGAGTAAATCAAATAAGCCAAGTGAGTTGGCCAGAGGCAAAGAGGATGCTGAAAATAATGGTAATTCTCGTGGGGTCCCTCCTCTTCCATGGCAGAATTTCAGGCAGCCCTGGCTACAGTTTGTAACTTCTGGAGTTCGGATGGCGGGAGACACAAATCAGAACCTAGCTCGAGTGGATATCAATGAGACGCAGCCTAGTTATCATGAGTTTGAAGAGAAGGCAGACAAGCAGATAATGGATAAAGATCCAACAGCTTCAGCATGGCCAAACCAATTATCTAGCTCCCCGGCTTCAGGTGCGAGCACAATCTCCTGGGCATTTCGGTCCACCCCTTTATCAGGGTCTTCTCCAATAGTACAGCCACCACCCAAGCTAACACCAGGTTACGCTGAGCATAAAGGTATTGGCAGTCAAAATGGAGGTAAAACTGGCAATAACAGTGGAGATAACCAGTAATATAATACGAATTGGATCCTCCTTTTTCACAGCACCAAAAGATGTAGTTACAGGTTCCTCCGCTGGTTGGTTTTTTTTACTGTTCATTTTATGTATCATAAGGCATCAATCTTGCTTCTTTAGCATTTTCATATCAGAACAGAAATTAGCTATTCCATTAACAGAGTGTTATGCTATCTTCCATGGATGGACAGATTCAAGGTTGTGCTATTTATAATTCGGTGCTCACATATGCATTCCAGTAATTTGCTGCTCACTTATGCATTCCGGTATGATATGTCATGGCTTGTTCGTTCTCAGCTCCAACAAGCATCAAGCAACTTGCAAATAGAAGTTCTTGCAAGGACCACCGAGGAAGTCAACGGTAGCATTTTGATGGACCTGGACTTCTCGAGGCACCTGATTGGATGGTGACATTGGGGTAAGAATTTCAAGGGACCTGTTTGCCCCTCTATTTTCCTCGTTTTAGCCAGTACTATTATTAACCCCAACAAAAGAACATCTAGAGACAAGGCCTTTCCAATCTTGTGAACCTTCTCATTTATGGAATGATAGGGATATTTAAAGAACCTAGATGGATGACAACACCTGTGCTGCTTTTAAAGGCAAGATGTGAAGTGATTCATGACTTAAAAAGGGTACCTTTTTTTATTTTTCAGAGCTAGATGTTCATGAAACATTTTCCCGACAGTATTTTTCCACCAGTTGGATGATGATATCTTGACCCATATCAGTGCTTCTTACATTCATTAGGGCCTAAGATGCGAAAAACTACTTGTTATTGGACAGCTTATGGAAGATTTATGGAGAAGACTGGAAATGCTTTATCGTGAAAAATAACTTCATTTATTCCAGATCCCGTTGCGCGAATTTCTTAGAAATGTATTTTAAGAGGTCCTCTCAGTGATATTTTATAGGGTTGTCTATGCATTATTTATTAAAGTTTTATGGGCTCACTTCTGCAAATATTTGGAGGCTGTTTGAATGTGCGATCCAACTTGTTTTTTGGCTAAAATTTGATTATTGTTTTTTTTATTTTAAATGAATATGCTTTGGTGTTTTTAGATTATTTTGATATGCTGATGTTAAAAATAATTTTTAAAAAATAAAAAAAAAACATTATTTTAATACATTTTAACATGAAAAATATTTTCAAAAACTACCGCAACCGTATTCCTAAAGAGTCCGTGATCTGTGTTGAACTCTGCTGTGTGTTTAGCGCGAAGTTTCTATCTGGCATGCACCAGCAGCCTACCTCTGCGCGTGGAAGGTTGCAAAAACTTCAGAACATGAGCTGTGTCCCTGCTGTCCAAAATCTAAAACTGATAGTGATTGTATTTTCAATTGCATTTCTTTTAAGTCGTGCCTGCTATTTAGTTAGCTGTTTTTTTTTATTTTTTAAAAATAACAAAAAAAATAATCTAAAATGAAAAATAAAAAAATCTTTTTTTTTATTATTATTTTTGTTAAAATATTTTTAAAATACAATCACAGACACGTTTTCGTGTGTGTGAATTGCATACGGCCATTTCCATGATAGCTTTATTGCAATCAAACTTTGGAAGGGGCCCATCACCATCATTCCCTGGAGTATGCACAACACGTAATCTTCCCATGGATGAATCATGCCCACCTTAAGAGCTAGCCAGCTTAGGGTATAGACCATTCTGAATCGAAGAAAAAATAACTTGACCGTGAAGAAAAAAATCAACTGTGTGGTTCGGCTAAAATCAATTAAAAAAAAAACCCGAGTTGACTCTTTTAACTCTTGATTTAGATCCGAATGGTTGGGTTTATGATTTGAACCGGATTTTCCAAACCGGTTCCACGAATTCTTGCACCATGTGTTGCTTTTATTCGAGGTTTTATTGTGCTTTGATGGTCAGATATCTCCTGTGAACTTGTGCAAGCAGGATTTTCACTGACACTGGAGGCTTTTGGTTCATCTAATTGTACATAACTCTAAACCAAGTACAGTAAAAAAGCTTCCATAATTTATTTATTTTTAAGATGCGAAACGGCAATTCACTATGTCGTAGTGATTTGGGAATCAAACTCCATGGCAACCCCGTAAAATATGTTAAACCTCAATGGCTTTTCTATGACCGACCCGATATTTACACAAAATTGACGTGTAACATGTATAGAGACTAAACCAGCCAGCAACCCACCACTCTCTTCTCGAAAACAAACACACCCACCTCCAATATCCACCACACATTCCTCCATGTCATCAATCCTCACCCACTCCAATCTGACGGCCCACACCCTCCCAATAATTCACCCTAACCCTAACCCTAACCCAAACCCAAACCTCGAACCCTGGCTGAGCCCCAGCCCCCAACCCTCGAGCCTTAAACATCCACCCTCCCTCCGTCTTATTAACCAATAAAAAACCACAGGTCCACAGCTGCTTTTTAAAAACAAAAAACAGAGGAAGACGAAGAGGAACAGAGAGTGGAAAATCAAGTGTTAGTCCTTTAGCTTTCTTTTTTCCTTTTAACCCCCCCGACCCACCAAAAAAAAATCCATATCACACAGCAAGAAAATCCGTACAGCCTCAGAAAAAACTAGGGTTCATAGCTACTGTATCCGGTTTTGATCTAGAATGAGTTAGTTTGAGATTAGAGGGGGATTTGGTGGTTTTTGTGATTAAATTTTTTGATGGATGAGATCTGGGAAAGGGCAGTGGAGACAGCATTAGAGGGGCAAACAGATAACTTAGCGGTAAGGGCCCTAACCCTAGACGGTGCCGTTAAGTGTATACAAGGAAGGTTACCAGCAGCTCCAAGTTTATTTGAAAAATTCGAGAATCTTCAACACCTATCTATTGCAAGTATTGGTGTTTCAACGTTAGAGCAATTTCCTCGTCTTGGAAATCTAGAGAAAATTAATTTTATCTGATAATAGAATCTCTGGTGGATTAGAATTTCTTGTGGAAGCTGGACTCGAATCGCTTCGGGACTTGGATTTATCAAATAATAGGATTCAGTATATCGAAGATCTAGCACCTTTGGCGAAGTTAAGGCTGGTTTCGCTTGATTTGTATGAGTGTCCGGTTACGAGAGTCAAGGATTATCGGGCTAGTGTTTTTGGATTGATTAGTTCGTTGAAGTATTTGGATAAAATGGATGCTGAGGAGAATGAGAGGCCTGAGTCTGATGATGATGAGGAGGAGGAGGAGGGAGGCGGCGGCGGAGGATCCTGGGAGTGGTGAGGTTGATGGGGAGGAAGAAAGGCCGTTTAGGATGAATAACGGGCATAGTGAAGTTGGGGAAGGGATTGTGGATGAGGGAGAGGAGAGCGAGGCGGATGAAGAAGAGGTAGAGACGGGGGGGGAGAGTATTGGGGCTGGACAGAATGGGTTTCGGGTTGAGGTAGTGGACAGGAGGGAGGAAGGGGAGGGGAGGAGGAGGGAGATGAGTTTGGGGAAGAGGAAATTGACGAGGATGAGGATGAGGATGATGTGGTAGAAGTCCATGAGATTGGTGACGATAGTGATGAGGATAATGATGCTGTGGAGTTTGAGGAGGCTGACGACGATGACGATGACAACAACGGAGATGATGATGAAGAAGATGAAGAGGGTGAGGAGGAGGAGGTGGATAATGATGAAGGGGATCTTGGTGAGCCAGAGAGTACAGGAAGATTAACGAGTACAGAAGGGGAGATTGATGGGCATGAGCATGGGGAGGATGATGGTGAAGAGGATGATATTGGAGAGACTGGTGATGAGGACCAAGGTATTGAGAATGGTGGAGAGTTTGACGATGAGGAAGATGGCGAGGAGGAGGTAAGATACTCTGGAGTCTTATGTTTATTTATTTTGCTTTATATGTGTTGCTTGGTAGGATTAACTGTTTGATTGCTATTGTGATAGATTTGCAGAAAAGATGGAAAGACATGACCTCTGTTGAAGGCTTAAAGCCTTATTTCACTGCGTATATATGCATGAGTCGATACTATTTGGTCTATGGCATCTTTACTATCTGTTTTGTATCTGCCTCAGGCAGAGAATCTGGGTTTTTGATGTATTTGCTATCATGTTTTATTTTACTGCTTTTTGAATTTTGTCAGTAGTCAGGACACTGATGTATTTTTTTTTGCTAGTAGATACTATTCTTTGTTTTCATGGACAGCAGATTCGTAGTCTTTGCCAATATGACGGATGGTAATCTGGAAAACAGATTATAACTTGAATTTTTATGTGAGAGGGACTGTTTACGTCAAGAGAAGATGCTAGGAAGTTCTGGATGTTTGCGCAGTTAAGCAATGCTGAATCGAGTGGCATCAGGAAATTTAGGTTTTTGGTTTAATGGCATGTTCACCCAGTTAAGCAATGCTGAATCGAGTGGCATCAGGAAATTTAGGTTTTTGGTTTAATGGCATGTTCACAAAATTTTGGGGAATTCGGTGATCTTTTGAGGGTAAGGTCATATTTTATGATCTGACCTGGGAGGAATAAAAGAAACTGTCAAATGTTTAGTAAGGAGGAGATGTCTTGTAAGGAGGAGGGAAAAATTGAAGATGGTATTTTAGTTTGTGGTATGCTCACCAATTGTATTTTTTGTGGCTTTCTTTCCTTGCTGCTGGAAATGCTATTGCCAGGTCTTTGGTACTGATTTGGGATGGCTGTTTTGCTTGGCATGTGGGATTTCTTACCCTTCCTAACTCGTTGTAGGACTGATCCACTGGTCTGTTTTCTCTAATAAATGTGCAATCACATGTGATTAGCATGTAACTGATGATTTTTTTTCTTAAGCTTGCATCCACTGCTTTATTATGCCCTATTTGTTAGTATTAACAATGTATAGATAAAGTGTTTATTTGATTTCTGTTTAGTGGTAAATATTAAATAGGGATTATTCTTTTAGTTCATCTTCTGATCTTGTTATGCTCTGGTGTGTATGTGTGAGTATGTGATTGTAGATTAATTTTCTTTTGGAACCTTTTCAGTAATTTAGAACGCTGACTAATCTTATTCAAACAACCTGAAAATGAGTCCAAACTTGTCATTTCAATTACTCATATCATTTGCTGTTTTAAATGTGGATGTTTTTTTTTCCAATTTCTATAATGGTATTGATATTCTTGTTTCCTGACACCAACTGGATATAATTTCTTATTGCAATGGCAGGATGAAGACTCGGATGAAGGGTACTTGGTTCAGCCAGTGGGGCAGGCAGAAGTTCACCAGCCTGGAGTTAGTGACTTGGAGCCAGTGAATGTGGAAGATGATCCTGAAGGGGTGGAAGAAGTTGACGACGATGATGAATTGCAGATGTTGCCATCATCCTCACACGTTAAGAGGAAGAGAGATGAAGACGAGGAGGATAGCGAGGATGAGGATGATGTTGTTGAATATACAAAGTCATCATCGAAGAAGCATCTTTAGCTGTTCTTCAATCTCCTGGGTAAAAAATGTTTTCTTTGTGTCTTGAAGCATGGAAAAAAGAGTAACTTGTTAGATAGATTGGCTGTAGTCTTTTAGTGATTTTGGTTATTTCCCGCTTTGGACAGCGTATCTAGGGAAAGGAAATTTATATCTTGGGTGGCATGTTGTTAGATTCAAAAGGTTGTTAGCATCGTCCCGCTTCTTCCCTTTCCTATATAGCCGTTAGTCTTTGTTAATTCAAATGACAGTTATGAAGGAGGGTTTCACCGCCCATGTTTCAGCTCCCAGGGATCTGTTTATAAATGGGAACTAAATGGAGGGACGAAAGAGAGAGGAGCTAGTTTTCCCCCCCTCTGCCTGGGCCAAAGCTTGTTGCTGGTAGAAATCTCGCTTGTAGATAGAGAGAGAGTTCCTTCTCTCCTTTTCTTTGTCATTCAATCAAATGATGGGGGCTTTTAAGGATTTCTTTTTCACCCTTGGCTACCTGTCTCCTTGTGATTGGTCGGTCAATCAGTTGCTTTTATTTATTAGCAGGTGTTGAGGCCATGTGGCCAATTGAGAGCTCAATCTCAAAGAAACCAATATAGCATCATCGTATACAGTCTTTACCACAGGCTCAAAAATGCGCGCGCGAGCACAATTTTTTTTTTCCCGAGTCACGTGGCATGGGACCTGTTATATTATTTGACTAGTAAGAGCAGGTGCATCATGTGAATCTGATCAGGCAGGCTGTGTATTAAAGTTATGATACTTTCTCCTTGAATCACTTTAGATTGGGCTGTCGTTTTGCTTGCATTAGGTGCTTTGGTCAAAGCTGAACCCAAACAGCTAGTAATAGAGAAAGTGCCAGCCAGCCTTGGTGATTCTCTACGCTTTTAGCTGAGTCCAGGCCGGGGCAGAGGCTTTGAAAAACTAGACCGGCTGGCAGCTCTGGGCCCTCTGTCTTTATCTTGTTGTTTTTCCCCAAATTAACCTGGTTTAAAAATCAGAGAATAATAAAATAATATCTGGGTTTTTTTTTTAATTCAATGAATGAGTTGTACAATTCCTTTAAACTTCTATCAGAGCATTGACGGTCCAGATCTCCTGCGCAGTTTTCCTGATCAAAAGGGTGCTTCAAACGAATGGTTCAATCTTTTGTGGTTGACATCAACAAGGATAAGGCAGCCACTAGCCAGCCACCATCAAGACCCTGAACCCCCCGCTATTTCTCACAAAGAAGTTTAATTGGCTGGCCTTTTGCCAGATCTGAGCTGAGAAAAAAAAACCCTCCAAATTGAACGTCGAAGATGCTGCTATTATCACCATCGTCTGCCTCGCTGCTGTCACTGCAAAGTCACAGCTACCATGTCGGCAGCAGCAGGAGTAGAGGACTGCACCAGCCACTCAAGGTTGCCGGCATGGCAAAGGAGACCACTGACGGTGGCACTGGCGTCGTAGAGAAAGTCGCAATAGCCGGCGGGCTAGTCTCGACCCCGGTAATCGCCTGGTCCCTCTACACCCTCAAGACAACAGGGTGTGGCCTCCCTCCCGGACCAGGAGGTTCGGTTGGAGCACTGGAAGGTGTGAGCTACCTGGCTGTTGTTGGAATCATAGGCTGGTCCCTCTACACCAAGGCAAAAACTGGCTCGGGTCTGCCTAGGTGGACCTTCTGGGTTGCTGGGAGCTGTGGAGGGTCTGTCGTACTTGTCATTGCTTGCCATTTTAGTAGTCTTTGGATTGCAATTCCTCGACAAGGGTTCCATTCCAGGGCCTCTTCCAGGTGACCAGTGCTTCGGCTGATGAGGACTCCCTCTAGAAGACGATGACGTGGTCAATCAGGGCCACTACAATCCTATCTTTCTTCTTTCTTTGTGTGCCCATGGTTCATTGGTATTTTTCTGGCACACGGGCTGTAATGGTGATTTTTGCTGGCTCGATTGCGACCATCATATACCAGTAATTTCTATCTTTTTTCTGTAAAACAAAACTAATTAGGTTTTAAAAATCTTCTCTATGTCAAGGCTTAGTCTAGCACATTGTTATATAGATAGAGGGATCAAATTGTCAAAATTAACGTCAACTGCATTTAGGATCAAATTGATGAGATAAAAAGATTTTGAACTCAATTAGCAACGAGGGAATTGTTCAATATAATAAGAGGGATTAAGTTTTTTTTTATTATTATTTAATCTCTTACGAAACATTGTGGATTGGAACAATGTTTTTTTCCAATAATTTTTAATTTGATCATTGAATTTTTATTTTATACGATTAAGCTTTTTTTAGCCCAAATTGGCCTCTAATTGTATATTTTTTAAGGAGAAATGGTTGAATTGAAAGAAAAGAAACTAAAAAAAAAAAAAAAGTGGATAGAATAGGAGTTATATTTGAAATTTGTGATGGGAGTTCATTTACGTTCTCTATTTTTTTGAGATATTAGGTTATCAATCCCTACAATACTCAAAAAATCTATTTTGTATTCGTCTTTATTTTTGTCATTTTTAGTTCTTCTTTGGTCAGAAAAGAAAGAGAGGGTCATCAGATTCTAGTGTAAAGAAAAAAAGTTATCGCTAGTGACAATTTCAAATACCAAAATGAATATTCTATCATGTCAAATGATTTCATATGATAAGGAGAGTTATGATTAAGTGTTTCTTACCTTGAAAACACTTCAAAAATCATATCTATACTTAAGAAGATTTTAAGGTTTCACATAGATTTTGGGTTTTGAACTGTTTTTTTTTGTGTGTGTTTTAGAGCCATGGCTTGATTTAATAAGATTTTTTAGGGAAAAAAAATCCTTATTTTTTCTAGCTACACTAGTAGTCGGATTTTGGGTTTAAAGGACAACGCAATAGATGATGAGTCATTTTCTTTTAAATGGTCGAGACAAATAGCATGTTGCCCACCCTGTTAAACTTAAAAATAAAAAATAAAATAAAAGGCCAATATGTTGTAGTCTAGGCTTACCAAGCTCATCAACACCCAGTCCAATTAATTTTTTTTTAATTGATGCGTCATTTTATATGAATTTTCAAAAGTAAATTTTTGGAATATAATTTAATTTTTCCACAATTTGCTATGCTTATTTAGCTGTTTTTTTTATTTATAATGGATAGATTTAATTTTTAAATATGTTGATATGATTACCTGTTTGGGAGTGTGATTGCGGTTGTTCTTTTGAAAAGTTTTTTCGTTTATAAATGCATCAAAATGATATTTTTTTTAAAAAAAAATCATTTTTTTGATATCAGCACATCAAAATAATCTAAAAACACTAATTTTTTTTTAATTTAAAATAAAAAATAAAAATAAAAAAAATCAAAATTTTTTTCATAAACACTTTCCGATTGCAATGTCAAACAGCGTCTAATTTGCTGAGTGTTTTTTATAGATTTCATATACATTGTGTTTTTTTTATTCAGGCAATTTGAAAGGTTAAAAAGATTAGGGTTATTTTATTTTATTTTATTTTGGCGTTTAGCATTGTTTTTAGCTTTTCTTTGTTGCCTCATGTTTTTATTATATCATTATATTTTTCAAGATTAATTTGTTTTTTAAAAAAAACATTAATCCGATTATGTTGAGCGGGTGAATATAATGCGGGGTTGGTGGATTCCCTTTTCCAGCTCCATTGCAGGCTCCTAAACCAGAGCAGGAGCAGTGCTATTCCTGCTGCAGAATAACAGACAATAATTATCCAAACACCCACCTTAAAAAACACAACAGCAACCAAAGGAAAGCTGTAGTCTTTTTCAAACCTTTTTTTATAGCCCCCAACTAAAAATTAAAAACCCTCTAACAAGTTTCTACGCTCTGTAGTACAGGTAACGATTTCTCTCTACACTACTGCAATAAATCACAATTGATCATTCTTAACACTCTTAATCTATTTTTTATGATCATTTACTGATTAGACGACTCATGATTGCGCTTATTACTTTTGTGTGCTCTTCTCTCGCATAATATTTGTTTGGTTGCTGAGAAAATGGAGAGAAACAAATGAAGATTTCGGGGTTTTTATTTATTTTTTTCTTGTTAAGAAACATTGTTGACAAAACAAGAGCCTTTTAAAGCAGCAAGCATCGCGATTGTGTTGGATTTTCTAGTCTTTTCTTTGTTGGGTTTTTGATATGGTGGATTTTTTCTAGCTTTATGGTTAATGAGGTTTACTTTAATATTTTAGAGAAAAATTTCAATTTACTGAATAAAAAGCTAGTTTCGATTTCTGGTGGGTTTTTTAGCTGACTTTTGAGTGATAGTTTTTTTTTGGTGAGCTATGAATAAAAAAGGCTAGGGTTACATTGTCAGGATTTTGTAATTGAGATATAAATGTGTTTTGAGATTTGATGTGAAACCATTTTTTTTTTTTGTCATTCTGAATGGAATGGTTGGATGAACTTGAGTAACCTCTAGTTGATCATACATTTATGGAAGCCACTTTGAAGTGCCTGTGAGGGATTTGTTATATGCGTGTTTGTATAGTTCATTAAGTGGGTTAAAATTTCTGCTGGCAGGTAAAATGGATCGAGGAAAGAAACCAAGCAAACTCCTTGCAAACAAGAATAGCAAGAACCACATGGATTTACAAGATATTATCAGGGAGAGTGCTCTTCCTTTCCTTCCGGCCAAATCTCTTCGTCGATTCACTGGTGTCTGTCGGGAGTGGAAGCTTCAGATCTCGACTCCTTTCTTTGCCCACAACCAGTCATATTCTTTCCGTGATGTATCAGGCTTCTTTTGTCAATCCCCATCAGGCGCACTGTCATTTGTTTCCCTCAATCAAATGGCCTATGGTGTTCCAGACCCTTCTTTGAAGTTTTTGCCTGAACCAGTTGATATCAGGTGTTCTTCCAATGGACTACTCTGCTGCCAGGGTCGCACTGGATATCGAGCATACTACATCTGCAATCCTGTTACCCAAAAATGGAAGAAACTCCCAGAAACTACTGCTAATCATGGTACTGATCCAGCAGTTGTGCTAGTTTTTGAGCCATCACTACTGAACTTTGTTGCTGAGTACAAGCTGGTTGTTTCTTTTGCATCTGATCTTGACGGATATGAATTTGAGATCTATTCATCTATAGATGGATCTTGGAGAATTTCTGCTGAGATCTCATTTGGCAAGATGAAACTTCTTCCAAGGACAGGTGTTCATGTCAATGGTGTTGTTTATTGGAGCTCTAGCATGGGCCGGATATTTTCTTTTGATCTCTCTTGTGAGAGATCAACAATCATCAATAACATTGGATCTAGTTCCTTAGGCGCGGTGAACGGGAAGCTTCACACTGCTTGTTTGCTAGGTTCAAAATTATCTGTTAGTGAGCTGTCAAATGCATACACAAACACAATGCAGATGAATAGCAGTGCAAAGCAATGGCAGGTGAAGCATGCTGTAACTCTGAACTTTTCAGTACCTGATCTGTATCCCCGATCCTACGATAAAGAAACCGTGTTGTTTTTAGGTGGTGATGTGGTGGTTATACGGCACGAGAAGAAACTTATTTCCTATAACATGAAGACTAAAGAATTCACAGAAGTCATCACTGAAGAGGATACTTATTCCAGGATGGTTCCCTATGTGAATAGCCTTGTTGAGATATAGTTAGCCCCTCTTCTAAGTTGTATCGTTATTTCAAGTGCTTTTGGCTATAACTTTAAATCCTACCCTTCTTATCAGGTTATTTCAAGTTCTTTTTCATGTGGACATATTTGTGTGGGGTGCTTTGTAATAGGTTTATATTCTCCTGGTGTGGATTGAAAATCCCGGGAACGATTTGATTTGTCTTTATCATGTGTAAATAAATAATTGCTTGAATATTACTATTAAGAAGTGGCTTTTCTGGTGATTGGAAGCAGGAAGAAATCAAACCCCACCATGAGAGTAGATCATAAAATTCTTCACAATGGCTGGCACTTGCAGTTTGGATCCTTAGACTTGGAGCCTGTAGGGAGCGGTTGTGTTTGCTGTGAGGTACAATCCCTAATAGCACAAAATCACAGGCAGCAGTTTTCTGTCGGGGCTGTGTCCATTGGATTTCAATTACTAATTGTATCACTAGGTCTGTCTAATCTTTTTGGTTGTGTTTTTGAAAAAACCATTAATCAATACATCTCTATTTATCACTGTTAGATTGTCCTGTTCATATACAGGCCGTGTCTAATCTTTTTGGTTGTGTTTTTGAAAAACAATTGTTTTTTTAAGTTTTTATTTGAAATCATGTTTTTATTTGAAAAAAAATACCAAGACAACATCATGTTGGATCAGTCATGGTTAATTTAATAAATTCATGAATCGGTTCATGAAACCATTGTAATTTCATAAAAATTAAATCAAAACAAATTTGAATCAATTCTCAATACACTTAATTCTAAAAAAATAAAATTAAAAAAACATATATAAAAAACTAGAAAAAAATTCTATTATAACAAAGAAAATGATACAATAATAATCTCATCCAAACTAGGAGCCTAAATGCTTGTTCAAAAATATAGTTGAGATTATTTTTTATTCATAGATATATTAGAATAATATTTATTTTATTTTTAAACTATTATTTTAAACATAAACATATTAAAATGATTTAAAAGTATAAAAAAATAATTTAAAATAAAAAATAATAATTTTTTTTAAATATTTTTAAAACACGGTATTATCAACTAAATCTACCCGTGGCACATTGTAATTTTTCAGCACCCATAGTACCATCACTTAACATTCTTATTTATTTTCTTTTATAGCAATGGTGTCCTCAAAATTCAAAGTTTTTTTTTAAAAAAAAATGATATTAAGCTATATTCTCTACGGCCACACTGTGCTGGTCTCAAAATTTAAATAAAAAAAAGAATAAATAAATTTTCTCATGTTTTTTATCACCATCCACATCGTCACGAGTCATCAACACGCTGGAAAACTTGCAGCTCAAGGTACGACCTCGTCCTCCAGGCTTGACTCCAACTTAACTCAATCAAAATCTTCCACGTGTATATGGACTCTTTCCCCTCGATAAACCCTCAAATTTCCACGTTATTTCTCTCCAAACTCCTTGCAACTGCCAGTTTTCCTTTCCAGAGACTCTGTCTTCACGCGCTCTCTCTCTCTCTCTCACACAAATAAAAATCGATCGAGCAATCAAAGTCGCCATTTTTAGGGTCTTGAAAGGTAAAAACTATCATTCTCTCTCTTTTATTTCCTCACTTATATTAACTCGATCATCTTTGCTTCCAAGGTTAGCTCCTCTGTTTTGTGATTTTGTGTGTGGCTTTTTAGTGCTTAAAAGAAATCATGGTGGTGTGTTCTTTGAATCTTTTTGTTTTTACTATTTGACACTAAATATTATTTTTTTATTAAGGTCATTGTTTTCTTGCTCTCGTTTTCTATTATGGTTTTGTTTTTGATTGGTGTACAATGTAAAAAAATGCGACTCTATTTTTCCATTTTGAGTGTGGTTTTGTGTCAGGGCTCTGAAAAACAGTATAGTTTTGAAAGGTAAAAACCATCATTCTTTCTTGTTTCAGATGCTCTGTTTCTTTTTTTTTTTTTGTCTATCTTCTTTCGTAAAACTACACTTTTTCTTTGTTTTTCTCAGCTTGTGATAAGTTCGACTTCTTTGTTTATGATGAATTTTTCATTGGTGTGAAATGTGAATGTGTGATACACGCACATTAAGGGTTTAATTGATACTGTTCTTTTGGCTTTCAAGGACTTTGTGATGCTACTTTACTTGGTTAGTTTTGTTCTTTGGCATTTTAGTTTTCTTTTCAGAGTTTTAGGGCTTTTATGAGGGGTTTTTGTTTCTTGATTTTTTTTTTGTATGTTATTATATGTCGGATTCTGGGAAAGAGAAGAAAAGCAGAGAAATAAAAACAGGTGAACGGCAAAGAAATGAAAAAACATAGAAATTTGTGTGTCTGTTATGTGACGAGTTGAACAATGAAAGGAATCTTGCGATTCAAGAAAGCAATTGTGATAATTCGTGGGGGGTTCTTGATATGATTTGTGAATGTATGTAAAGTTGTTTTTCACTTTTTTGACTGGTTCTGTTTCCTTGTTCAAGATGATAAGTTCATGTTCAATAAATTGGAGTGATGTCGGTTGCCTCTCTCTTACCTTTCTATTCTATTTTAAGAAACAACAAAAAAAAAAATCCCGAATCAATTGTGATGGTCTTATTTTCTTTCAATTATTTTCCATTTTCTTCAATGGGTCACGGAAAAATGTTTTAAACGTTCATTAGCAAATGATGGTAGCAGAAAAGAATATTGGATAATTAAATTTGCAATGATTTGCTAAACAGTTATTTAGGATTTTAAATTAAAGTAAGGCATGCTAATAAAGTTCTTCTGAAGGGCATCACCATTTTCAGTTATAGTTAGATGAGAAGTTTGAAGATTATTTTTGTCAAATTTTGCTGTCTTTTGAGATGCTCAACTCAGAAGGTAGTAAGCAAGTTATTGATGGCGTTTAACTCAAGGTCTGGTTGTGATGAGAAAAAACACGAAACCCTATGAAACAATAGTTGCCCTCCGGCCCTCTTTGTATGGAAGAATGAAAAGTTCTTATATTTTTAGCATCGTTTATATTAATGAAAGTATATGTTATTCGTTTCTTCTTTTTTCGTGGAACTGATTAGCTGCTTCATTTGATCATAGATAATGGCTGATTTTGGAGGACTGCCAAATGGAAGAAATTGATGATGACCCCATCCTTCCAGATGAATTAGATCTATTTGAGGAAAGCTTGCGATTGTACATGGTATATTCCCTTGAGCTTATCATTGGATGTAATGGTAATGTCTTGATGACAATTGCGTGGTTTCTGTTTTGTCACTTTTCTATTGATTTCTGTTTTCTTAAGAAAGTTAACACTGCCTTGGCTAGGAGGTGGAAAATATAAAAAAAGGCCTTTAAATACTCCAGGCTCAAGTATTTTGGGGTGAGTATCTATTTGAAATAATGCATTGTCATTGCCATGACCCTCGATTTGAGGGATGGTGGTACCATTCCTCCTCTCTATTTTTTTTACTTTTTTCTTTGTCAGAAGTAATTGGACATGTGATCAGTTTAGCTATTATTTCTATAAATTTCTGAAATGTGGAACGATGTAATGGAGAAAAGGAGTAATCTTTCGTGTGATCTAAACCCTTGCTTCACTTTCCATAACAGATTTAGATGATTACATCACTTGAGCCTTGCGGGCCCTTCTGATCCTGACATGTGTCTCTTCATTTATGTATAATTGTTACAAAAAAGGCGTTCTTTTGTATATTGCTTGTCATCGTGGTGGTTTTATGGAGACTAGATATGAGGTCAGCTTTTCCATCATCATTTGCAAACTCTTTCATAACTCTGTTCTTTTCTTTGTTTGCAGATTCCAAGCTATTCATCCAAGTCCAGTTCTTACAAGAGTTCAGAAAGCTGTGTTAAATTTCCTGGTCACATAAAAATCGAAGATGTTGTTAGGCAGCATGCTCTCTGTTTCCTTCCTGCCAAGTCAGTATGCAGGTTCAAGACTGTTTCTAAAGAGTGGCTTAAGTGGATAGACAGTCCTTTTTTTGCCCACAAGCAGACCAACCACTTCAAGCATGTTTCTGGTCTTTTCTGTCAGTTTCCTGGCGAGAGTCCCTCCTTCATATCATTCAATCCAGTTGCTTGTGGCGTTTCTAGCCCCACTCTCCGTTTCTTGCCTGAACCTATTGATGTCAGAACCTCTTGCAATGGATTACTTGGCTGCCAAAGCCGCCTCGGAGATAATGCATACTACATTTGCAATCCCGTGACTGAGGAATGGAGGATGGTTCCAAAGCCAACTTTATATCATGGGTCTGGAACAGCCATAGCACTTGCCTTTGAGCCTGATGCACTCCAATTTGAAGCGCAGTATGAGCTTATCTGTGCAGTCACTCTACAAGATAGGGCAGCTCTTCTGTTTGAAATATACTCTTCAAGGACAAACTCTTGGAGAGTATGCACAGCTTTATGCTTGGAGCAGGATGCTCTGCCTCTGAATGGTGATGGTTTCTACATCAGAGGATTTGTCTACTGGGAAACCCAATCAGGCGCAGTTCTGGGTTTCGATTTGAAGGAAGAAGAGTATGGAATTCTCAGTCTCCCGCCTACCAGCAACCCGACTGGTGCTTTGACAGAGTTGCGGGGGGAGCTGTGCTACCTTCTGCCTCGCAAAGATGATGACGAATGGTTCATTGAGGTCTACGGGAATATGGACATGAGCCTGAGGCGTGTAATTCCTCTTCATTCTGAGGTTTTGGGGCATCTTGTAGATGGACAGTGCCGGGCTCTGGCATTTGTGAATGATGATACGATGATCATTGCTACCGAGATGGATGTGATTGCTTATCAAGTAAGAGCACATACGATGGAGTGGGTAATTGATGCCAGGACTGATGGTTTTGTGAAGTACTTGCCATACGTGAACAGCCTTGCATCCGTCCATGCATGACACAGCTTTGTATCCGTGAGATTAGATTCCCACGAAGACTCCAAGATGCTTTTAAAGCATGAATGAATGACGTGAATGATTTTCATTTTTGATCTCCTGCTGCTGTTGTGAAGGGTTAAACTTGTGAATTCAAGCTAGTTATTGTTAAACAATTAAAAGAGAAAGTAACAAAAACAAAAGAGGATGCTTAATTATTTATTTAATCTAAATACAAAAAGATTATATATAGGCTAAAACAAAGAGATTATTCTACCTTTAATAAATAGTAAAAAAATAATCTTATTAGCTTGATATCTATCCTGAAACTTATGACACAACAACTACAAGTATTGAGAGTTTGCCAAGTAGAAAATGAAATCAAGAAATAGAATGTGAATCGGTAAAATATGTAATATGCAAAGAAAAGGAAACAATAGGCAAAGTAATGGTGTCATCGCCATCCTATTCTGTTCTGTGGAAGTAAAAATATTTTTTTGTGCATGTAATAACGGACAGGCTCGACCACTTACGATTTCTGCATTGGAGACTGGCAACTTCATTGAGGTGGTGGATCCAATGTTAGAGAGTAAATACAACCATGAGGAGATGCAGAGAATGATAGCTTGTGCTGCGACCAGCATTCGGCATTCTGCTAAAAAGTTCTGTGCTGTTAACTTACTTGTCCTGCTTTACCCTCTTCTTTGTTTGTACATTCTGTAAAAATGTTATGCAATGGACTTTCTTTTTGTAAACTGTGTTTTCTCCTTTGTTATTGTGCTATATATTATGATAGTTCGATTTCTACTTCCCAGCCTGATAATGGTATTGAAAACTGTACCCGTTTTAAGTTCTATAAAATTATTGAATTCGACAAAAAGATAAAGAAGGAGAAAAAATATTTTTTTTTGTTTGTTTTTAGTAAATCTAATGTTTGATTCATCATCTATCTATCTCTTTGTAAAATTTACCGAGGACCACTCATACTTTGAGCACCATAAAACTTTCCCTTGAATTCTTTTAGGAAGTTTAATTGTAGGTTGGAAAAAAAAATTAAAAAAAAGGGGTTATTTGGACCAATTATCTTCTATAATTAAATTTAGTTATCCTATTTAATTTGAATTCAATTGATAAATAAAGTAATTCACATGTTTGATAAATATAAAATTTCAGTTCATTTTGTCTTGTTTTTTATATTATCCTCGTCGCGTTCATCTTATTTCTTCAAGTATATTTTTTAAAACAAAAAGATTAGTAGATGAGTATTTTGAGAAAAAAAACTAGTTTTAACATTAAATTTCTTCTCATTGAAATTGTAAATAAAAAATATTGGTCTCTAATTTATTTTTATATTATTTTTAGATATTAAATTTAATTTAAAATTCAAATTTTGTCACTCAAAATGATTACAAACATGAGATTTTAATTGACATGGCTAATGATCTTGATATTGAGGATTCTCGGATTGAAATGCCTACAAAGAATTTTTTTTGATGTTTTTAAATATGTAATAAAATAAATATATATTCATCATTCTATACTATAAGATTTGTTATCCAATATCATTAGTTGTGATTCATTAATTGATGTATTTATTTATTTTATTGTCTATATTTATTAATGAATTAGCATGTTTTATACTTGTTATTTAACTTAAAACCCATTTTCAAAAGTACTGAAGATAGGGTAATAACGCAATATCTTTAGATTCAGTTATACATTATGCCCACATTTGTATGAATCTAACAAGATGTCATATCAAACACATATTTGCTCAGCTACACACTAAATCCAAATATATATTGGCTTTGATAATTTGTTAGGGCCTAAACACTTCACAGCTTAGCTACGCACTAAGTTCCAGTAGTATGTTAGTTTGAAAAGCTACATCTAATCCTAGAGGGTCAACATCTTGTCAAGCCCAAATAGATATAGAGCTGATGATTTTTTTTATGCTTCATGTTGAGCCACAAGATTGCTTGTTTTTTCTTTCATATTCCTTAACATAAAATATTAAAATCAAGAATACTCATATCTTTACACCTTAGGTATATAAAAGTTCAATCAAAATGACTTATTATTTATTTAATGTTAATGATGTGCATGAAATATTTTATGTCTTTAATGAATGTGTCAAAGATTTTTTTCTCGGTGCCCCTTATCTTTGCTAAAAAGTAAAAATCATAAGCTTTAAGATCTCATGAAGCCTTTAATGAAAAATTGTCCACAATCTCTATTTTTCACTACATGTTTATTTTTAGAGTTTCTCTCTAAGATATTATTGTTTTTTCTCTTAAAAATATACTCACTTAGCATGGAAGAATCTCAAATATATCAAAGAAGATTTTTTGTAGGTACAATCTATCAATCATCTTGATTTATCAGACATTATATATCAACTATTAATCACTTTCACTAGAAAAAAGTGAATTAGATTACTAAAACCAAGAAATTAAATGATTATTTGAAATAGAAACCTTACTTTAAACTAGTTGTAATGTTTAGAATCTTATTTTTCACAAGTTCTAATCATAGCTCTCATTGTATATAATTATTTTAAAAATCTTATCTTGACTTTGATGGATGATAAGTGAATATATTCCACTATTTAGGGGTAAAAATAATGAAAAAGATTATAAGAGAAATTGTCTTTTTATATATTTGTTGGTATGTGAAATGTAATATTTAATCATAAAAAAATAGTTTTCTATATACAAAATAACTCAAAAATTCCCAACCTTTAAATATATTCATGCCATAATTTTCTCTACAAAAAGATAAACCTTTTAACACGAAATATTAATAGAGATTTGTTTTTCATGAATTGTGTAAATTAAATAACTTTGAAGGCATTCAAAGTACTAAACTTAAAACATTTGTTTAGTGATTAATAATATGTTTATTTGTATGGTTGAAATTGTGTTTCATATTTTTTTTAAAAGAAATTGTTTGAAAATAATTTTTAATGTTTTTTTTAAAAAAAAATTATATGTTGATGCTATAAATAAATTTTTTTAAAAATAAAAAAAAATATTATTTTCATGTATTCTATACCAAACTCATAAACATTACTAAAACGAGTATTTTTTTGTTTTTGTTTTAGAACCACTATTTAATAAAAATTATTATATTTTCATAAATATAAAAGACTGATGTGGAGAATTCTCCATTAAAATTATTCAAGAAAATATTTAATCTCAATTAATACGTCAACTTAAAAATTCTTCTATTGTCGAAATAAACTAGGGAGAAGCAATTTCCTTTGTTTTTTTTTAAAAAAAAAGAAGAAGAAGACGAAGCAGACGCTTGCGTAGAAACGGCACCGTATAACGCCATTCATCGACCAAACAAACACACCACTTGGCTATATAACACAAATGTAGCCAAACATTTCACCAGTCTTTCTTGCTGCCGCTTCCGGGTTCTAATCGGACTTACAGAACCCAATCCAAATAAACTGTATATCCAAATCGATGCACGTGATTATTCATTCATTTTTGCTCTCTTGTTAAAACCTCGACTAAATCACGAAAACCCTAGTTAGCTAGTGAAGCTTCGATCCCGCCACCATGGGAGATTACAACGATGCCTTCTTGCGCAACCCAAACGCAGCCGTACGTGGCACTGCTAAAGGACAGAACCGTGCCAACGTTCTCCAGCTCAAACTGGTCCGGTTCTATTCAGGCTTTTTTTTTTTTTTTTTTCAAGTTTTAATATAAGATTATAGGTTTTCTCTATAACAAATCGCATGGTTTTATTAGTTTTTGAACTTTTGAAATCTGTTCTGTTTTTCTTTGGATTTGTCCTTATTTGTAGTTTCGATAATAAAATTTAATTTTAGGGGTTTAGGATCGTTAATTGAGTCACGTTTTGGTAATGATTTAGCTCTAATAAACTATGAGAACTTATTACTTTGTGGCACTTTCTAGGGATTCTTTGTGATATTAAGAGTTTAAATTTGTGTAATTTTGATCGCTGAAGGGAAGCAGAAAATAGAATTTGTTTTCTGTTAATTGTGAAGGGTAGGGTTTTCGATTTTTGATGGGTTTATGCGAAAGAGTGGTGGAATTTATCGAGCTGTGAGATTTTTTAATATTTGGAGTGTACTGGATATGTTGGCTTTTGCAGATTGGGCAAAGTCACCCAACGGGTTTAACAGCAAACCTTTTGAAGCTCTTTGAGCCTCGACCTCCTCTGGAATTTAAACCCCCACCTGAGAAGAGAAAATGCCCTCCATATTTAGGTATCTGTTTATTGTATATTATTATTGTAAGGGTTTCTTTTGTTCGATGTTTATTTATTGGTGTTAGGAGTTTTGTTTCATGCCGCATTTTTTTTCAGGGATGGCTCAGTTTGTGAGTCACTTTGCGGAGCCTGGAGATCCGGAGTATGCTCCACCTATCAAGGAAGCTGAAACTCCTGTAGGGTTTTCTACTTGCAACTCTTGTTCACTTTTTTTTTCGTTTCTAGTTAAGATTCTTTAGTTTCTGTTGAACATGTTAATTTCTTTAAGGTTTATGCAAGGTCTGTGATTGTTTCTTGTGGCTTGTGATTTGTTTTTCCTAAGCAATTTTGTTTTATGTTCTATAACTTTGTGGGTGCATTTTTCCATGGCTCCAGGCAGAAAGAAAGGCTAGGATTCATGCGGCACGACTAGAGAAGGGTGCAGAAAAGGCTGCCGAGGAGCTCCAAAAATGTTAGATTATCTTCTTTGCTAGTAGTAATTCCATGGTTAAGATTTTATCTATGCAAGTTTTAACATTTTTTGGATCCTTGTTTTTGCAGATGATCCTACTAACGATCCAAATGTGTCAGGAGATCCATACAAGACATTGTTCGTTGCAAGGCTTGTAAGAATTTTTGTCTCATCATTTATAAATTTCAAGGTTTACAATTTACTTTCTGCATTGGTGTCTTAGTTTTTCTTGTTTTGTTGTTGCAGAATTATGAGACTACCGAGAGTAGAATTAAAAGGGAGTTTGAATCTTACGGACCAATAAAACGGGTAGGTATTTTTGAGTATACCCAAGCAGGTTTGGTAAGAAGTTATGCAACAACTTTCTCCTTAACATGCCATGCAAAAAATCTGTATATTCTGTTAAAAAATATTTGTTTTAAAAGTGTGGGTTATGTTTTTTATCTCAATATTTTTAAATGAACAAAAAAAATGTTTGGGTGGCTACCTTTCTGTAGCTGATTTAATTTGTTAGTTGAACTATAAATCAGTGTTAACACTTTCGTTACTTTTCAACTGAACTTGAACATAGTGATGCATCATAGTTTCACTTGTTTGCTAACTGTAGTTAGGAATTTGTGGCACATCTTTTGTTCCACATCTATTGCAATAAAGAAAGCTAGAACATCATCTCATTGTTGGAGTGCGCGAATTGGAAATAATAGCACAGGTATCCCTGCCTATTTGCTGGTAATGACATAGGTTTGTTCCACTGATCCCTTGACAATTCTACTTGCAATGTAGTTGGGTTTAGAAATCATTAATGGAATAGTTATTGTTCAAGGTTCTAGATATTGTTTTAGCTCAAAGTTCTTCATCTAAGAGAGCCCTGGTAAGGTTTTTCCAGTTTCTAGGCATTGTTTTAGTATTAAAGTTCTTCATACAAAGAGATCCCTGGTAAGGGGGCTTTTCACTTCTACAAATGGAAAATTCTCTCTCCCAATTTTCTTGTTGTCCAATTCCAAAGATCTTGCCTCACCCTGCCGGCAAAGCTGGATTTAAGTCGAGCAGAGCAGTGATGCACTGTGTCTTTTGGCCTTTATTTTCGAGCAACAAAAGGAGACTGGCATCTGCTCTTTTTCCTGAACTGGGTAAAATATGTTGGGAGTATTAGCATCTTTTTCTTTCTATTCGAATCTTTCATAGTGCATTCCATTGCTGCTAAAAAAATTATTTTTGGCTTTAGAGGCTTCTCAAAACATATCAGCAATTGAGAAGATGCTCTGGTATTTCCTATTTTATCTATAACTAGTTTTTTTAATTTAAAACAATTTATTCCCTGGTAAGGGGATGCTAGTCTGTTCAAGAATTGGTAAATTTGCCTCAATATATCAGTTTTTCTGCAACTCTAGCACTGGTGGTGATGCATCTCGCAATTCGAAGCTCTATGATTAAAAGGTGAGCACGGCCAATTAGGCATAATGCCTGCCTGCCTGCCGTGCCAATTAGGATTTACTACTTTTAACTTTCTGTAGAGCTTTCACTTGGTTATGGAAAATAAACGGTAAAAAAATGATGGGCATTGCTTGAAGGTCTGACTCTGTAGTGGCATTTTATTTATTCTTTCTGCTTTGAGAATTGCAGGTTCGCTTGGTAGCTGATAAAGTGACAAATAAACCTAGAGGATACGCTTTCATCGAATACATGCATACACGAGACATGAAAGGTTTGATATGTTGCTTTGCACCTTTTATTGAATATGCATTCCATGTCATGTGGTTTTAACTGCTGCTTGTCGACATGACCAGCTGCCTATAAGCAAGCTGATGGGCGGAAGCTTGATGGTAGAAGGGTACTGGTTGATGTTGAACGAGGTAGGACTGTCCCAAATTGGCGACCTCGTAGACTTGGTGGTGGACTTGGAACTACCAGGGTTGGGGGTGAAGAAGTTAACCAGAAGCATTCTGGGAGGTAATTTCACTAATTTCAATTATTATACTTGGATATCTTGGCTTTGTATTTTTATCTTTCTATCACCAAATGCTGTAATTGAAAGTCTTTCTTGTTGTGCTTATTGATGACTGATGATGGCAATTGTTTAAAATAAAATTTAAATGCAAGGAATTGTTTAAGCTCCATTTGAGCCAGGGCTATATAGTTACATTTAGTTATCTTGTGCATTGGGATAACCTTGTGGGTGTTTGACAACTTAAAATAATGCTAAGTTTCAAAAACTGAATGCTTCTAAGTCTTCTTGGAGTTGGTGATTGTTGCTTAATCCAACATGTTTTCCTTTCCTTTGTCAGAGAGGTTCAGCAATCAGGAGGATCCTCACGGTCTGAGGAGCCAAGGACACGAGAAGATCGGCATACTGAACGGTATGGCCCTTGACACTTTTTAATTCACTTTCTGATTCTGTTACATGACTTTTTGTATGAAAGAGGATTGACAAAAGAGTACAAGGGCATTCATGAGTATTTTACATATTTGCAAGCTATGTTTGATTTATCTGGATGATGTATCTCAGGGACAGAGAAGTTTCTCGTGAAAGGGGAAGGGACAAGGAAAGAGATAGGGAGAAGTCACGTGAGCGCTCCCATGATAAGCCACGGGATCGTGACCACAGAGAAGATAGGCATAATAGAGATCGTGAAAGAGAGAGAGACCGAGACAAGGAGAGAGAACGAGGCCGTGATCGTGACCGTGATAGGACACGTGATCGAGGTCGGGACCGTGGCCGTGACTATGAGCGTGATCGAGAGAGAGACCGTGGTCGTGATCGTGATCACACTCGGGACAGGGAGAGGGATTATGAAGTCAGTGACCATGACCGTGGGCGTTCCCATGATAGGGATGAGTCAAAACATGAGAGGGATAGGCTTGGTGAAAGGGACTATGATCATGCTGAGCCAGAGGATGATCGTAGCTGGTATGAACAACCTGAGCAGGGGCAAAGGCTGCCAGATGCAGAAAATGAGCCGCGTTATGATCACTATGAGCATCATAGAAGCAGGGGGCAGTATGATCACATGGATGTCCAAGGTGACCATGACCGATATGATCAATATCCAGACCGTGATCACGATCGGTATGATCAAATGGAGGGTGATGATTACCAATATGATCGTGGGACATCTGAGTCACGCGAAAAGGAGCGTGAATATAGAAGATCAGAGAGGTCACTTTCCCGGGATTATGACAACTGAGAATGTGGTCTTGCTGAGGGTCTGTCATGCCATTTCTGGGGAGGTGTCAACAAGGTCTCTAGAAACCTTTCTATCTCACAAACTTCACTCCATATTTGGTTTTGATTGTATGAATGCGCGTTTGTTCAACTTTCTGAATAGTTTCAGCCTCTGCTATCTAGTATCGCTGATGGATTTGCAGTATTTTGTGCTAGCTCCTGGACAGAAGTAACTTCTTGTTTGGTTAGTTTTGTGCCTGCATCTGAAATGAATCAAGGTTATTTGCTGTTGCTTTAATTTTTGTTTCAAATATGCAGATTAGTCGGAATATCAGTATCCTGGTTATGATCCCATTTTGTGTTTCAATTCTCAAGCCTGTCAAGGTCAAGTTTTGACAGCGAGCTAGATAGATGCATATTTCTCGCTGCAACAACACTGCAGAGTTTATAGACTCGTTAGGTTGAATTTCTTTACTATAGTAATGGGTACTTGAAACTGCACAATGGCTGGATTCTGAAGCCAAAAATGCTTTTTCCTTGTTGAATTCTACACAAGTTAGCAGTCAGCTGATCAAATCCTCAACAATAATGCGATTTCTCGATCCCAAATTGCCTCTCCTATACATGACTGCAGCAGAGCAAATACAGATATGCACAGGTACTGTGCTAGCCCTCTCCCAAATTGTTCTCTCTATGGCTTATATATGTGCAAGTTTTGTGAGAATTGTTACATGGACATGCATACAAGTTTTTTGGTGTTTTATCAATTTTTTATACACCTTTTTTTTTAAATCTTTTTTCGACAATTCGATACCGATGGGCAGCGATGAGGTCTTTCTTTTTTTACTTGAAAAAAGGAACGTGTGTCAGAATTTGATAGGTTCTAATTTTCGAAAAAGCTAAAAGTAATCTAAGTAAATCTGAAAAAAATATTAAAAATTGTGATAGCTTTTTATTTATTTTCAATTGGATTTTCTCTCTTTTCAAATCTGTATATTTACATTGGTGAAAAAAATATTCTAATTTATCTGAAAATTTCAAAAACAGTAAAAAGCGTTTTTTATTTATTTACTGATGGAAGGTTTTTTTCTTTCATTTTTATTTGTTTTGGAAAAATATTTTACTGTAGTTTAAGGTCAAATAAATTATTCGTTTTTTATATTTTTTTTTCTAGATAATTTTTAATTTCATCTTAAAAATACCATGAAGAACCTTGTAAAATAAATAAATTTATAGGGAAAAAATATAGAAAAGCTTGACACAAAGTTAAAACTTTCATCACAAATTAAATTAGAAATCATGTCTATGAATAATTATATATTTACTACCATCAAGTTTATCTCATCAAAATATCTATCACCTTATCCCTCGTTGAATAGTATCAGACCATCTTTTGATTTGCAAGACCTAAATAATCACTATAGTATATATTAGCTAATTAATTTATGGTAACAAAAGTAAAAAAAAAAAAATGCTTTCTTGTGTGAAAAAGCATCAAGCAATCAATAATTGGCAAAAGAATAAATATTTTTAATGGGTTTTTTTTTCCAAAATAGGAAACAATAAAAATATGACGTGTCCCTCTATTTTTTAAAAGTCAAAACTAAAGGATTATTAGCTTGACCATGGATAGAGTAATTATTGGTTCTGCTTATCAAATCAAAACGCAGGCATCCAGATATCCAAATTAGAACCATAAAGGTGATTTTCTTATCAAAAATTAGCATCACACACGTCTTTAATGTCATTAAACCTAAGTTTTTTTTTAATCTTTTTTCTACCTAAATGTCCATTAATTTTAATACTTTATTAATAGTGATGAGTAAGGATTTAAAATTTTTTATAATAAATTTGTGTTGATCCAAGTCCATTTTATCGACAATCTGAATCCTGAAAGGTCTTCTTTTTACTCCAGATATTTTTTTTTGAGTTCAGACTTGTTGTCTAGTCTTAATAGTTATTGTTTGTTTGGGAGTATGATTGAATTTGTTTTTAAAAATGTTTTTTATTCAGAAATATATCAAAATAATATTTTTTATTTTTTAAAGATTATTTTTTATATTAGCACATGAAAATAATTTAAAATCACCAAAAAAATTATTTTAAAGTAAAAAATTAAAAATTAATTTTTTTTTCAAAAAGGTTTTTGAATACAGTGTCAAATAGAGATTCTTAGTGTTTTTTTATTTACCTAGATTTTTATTTATTTATCATCATCACAACTTGAAAAAACAAATCATAATTGCAAAAGAAAATTGCTCCATCTGTTAATTGATTTGAAATTAATAGATAAATAAATCCAATAAATGGTTGGTTCAATATCACAATAAACAAAAAAGTGATAGCTTAATGTAGACTTTATACATCTACAAGTCACTCTATTTTGATCCAGCGATGGAGGTCGAGCAATTGATTGGGCGGCGAAACATGCAAGAACAAAATCGAAATAAAAAATAAAGTAAAAAAGAAATAGGGCCATAAGTGTAATTTGGCAAACTTATTGGGATTTACTTGGAGTAAAATAAACATAAGGATATGACATAGCACCGCCTTCGGTCGCGTGTATCCCAAAAGTTAACTACCATGGTTGATTTGATGTAAAAGTTCGACCATGAAGTTAATCCAAGAAGTTTTTTAGGTAAGAAAAATTAGGGCATCGTTTCCAAATTATTTATATAAGTTTGTTTTCTGCTGTTAAATATAAAAAAATTAAAAACTTTAAAAATAACTGATTAATATATCAAAAATATTATTTAAATTGACAATTTATGTAAAGTTTCATAATGCTAGTTTTTTTTTATTAACATGAATATCCGATTTAATTTGTATATATTTTATCCCTATTCAACTTATCTGCCATCAACTTGGCTGGAGAGGGAGAGATGTTCGGTGATTTTGTTCGGAAGTGATGTATGAAACTTCTTAGCGCCATGTCAAATGGCTCGTGGTGGCTGCTGCATGCGGCCCGTACTGCTACTGGCTTGATCGTTCAGTCTTCTTTTTTTGTTTCTTGCAGCTTACACTTGCGCCCGGAAATTTTCCGTGCTGCTTTGTTTGGAACTCTTTGCTGGTTCTGAGAAATTTCATAGGAATCCCGTTTGCTTGTTTTTTTCTGCTTCATAACTAATGTTACGAGGCTATAGACAACAAAGGAAAAGGTTGTTTTTTTTTAGCATCGATCATCAAATCCAGTGCATGTTTACTTGTCTTGGAAGTGATTTGATTTGAAAATACAATGTTTCTTATAATTGGATTGGATATCTAATTAAAAATAATAGTTATAAAATCAAATCTCGATAGATTTACATAAATTTCTCCAAGTTATTGGAAAAAAAACATATAATAAGATAAAAAATTTAGATTAATTTTTAAATAATAATTTAGAATCTATCTACTCTCTAGTCATGTGACCCAATTCTTATCCCGAGTCGACCTAATCAAGTTTTATAACAATGATTAAAGGGCATAAACAACGTAGGAAAACTTTAGAGCTTTATAAACCTGTGTTTTTAACTTCAGCTTCCACGAAATTACATGATACAGAAAATGTTTGTGGCGCAAATAATTCAGGCCCCGAGAATAAGCTGCTTTGACCTTGTGAACAGAATAGTGTACACCATTAGATGAACGTACAATTAATGTTATGAGAATACAGTCGACACATAAGATTCGATCCAGCAAGAAGTTTTCTTGCTTTCAAATCATATGGTAATTTGAAAAGGGAATCCAACTACTGATTGAAGATAAATTCCTGAAATAGGCCAAAGGAGTACGATAAATTTCAAAGATAAAACAAATTGAGATTTACTTTTCTCCCTTCTGGGAGTTTTAGTAGATAGGGTTTGATAGATTAAGGTGAGAGCAGGGAAATGAATAAAATGCAGAAAACCATTTTAGTTTTTTTTTATTATTAATAATTAAAGAAATGCAATAAATATTAGTGGGCAACGAAGGAGAGTATATATGTAGACATTAGGTAGGTACTCAGGAGGTAGCACTCTTCATTTGTTTCAAAGTTTCCTCAACTTTGTATTCCTAAGTTTTCACAGCAGAGAAACACACGAAATTTAGCAAACAAATCAAGAACACACAGGGTTGTTTTGAAATATAAAGTCATAAACACTTTCTTTCTTTAGGGTTCCTTTTTCTTAGACTTCCCTAGATGGCTAGGATCATGGTGAACCAGAGAGCTTTAGCATCAGCAGCAGTGCTAACATGTTTGATACTTTCTGGTCCAAGTCTTAATGACCAACATGGCCAGCGCAGAGAGACTGCTGAAAGATAAAGAAGCAGAAACCTTGGTCCAGAAAGAAATGAGCCCTGGTTATATAGTGAAAAATGTTTCATTTTTTATTTCAGGGTGGGAAAGTCTTCTTATGAGCCTGTTTGGCCTGTGAGTTATCATTAAATTGTTATTGTTATTGTTAAACATTATTATCACATTCTATATGCTACGATGCTTTGTTTTGACAGTAGAAACTCTGGTTGTGCAGGAGATGAAGTTTGATTGGAGAATTACGGTAGGAACGATAGTAGGATTCTTTGGGGCAGCTTTGGGTAGCGTTGGAGGAGTTGGAGGTGGTGGGATTTTTGTCCCGATGCTCACCTTGATCATCGGTTTCGATCCGAAATCTTCCACTGCCATTTCCAAGTGTAAGTTTACAGACATCTGCTATTTTCAACTCTATCAATGCTCTGGAATAAGAAAGTTAAATAATTCTGATTTCATGATTGTAGGTATGATTATGGGTGCAGCAGGAGCAACTGTATATTACAACCTGAGACTTAGGCACCCAACCCTAGACATGCCCATAATAGACTATGACCTGGCATTGCTCTTTCAGCCTATGCTCATGCTTGGAATCAGCATTGGAGTTGCCTTCAATGTCATGTTTGCTGATTGGATGGTTACAGTTCTGCTTATTATCCTCTTCATAGGTAAAGCAAATATTGAAGCATTTACACATTAATCTGTCTCTATGATAGGTTTCATTACAGAAAGAAGAATTAGAACACAACTCAGAATGCATGCAAATATTGAAGCATTTTCACATTAATCCCATGCGTTGAAAAGAATGAAACTTTCCTGTTAACAAGGTGATGTTTATTTCTTCTAATAAAAGAAACTGATGCGAGTCACCATAAAAACTGCAAATTTCAGGTACTTCTACTAAAGCTTTATTCAAAGGGATAGATACATGGAAGAAAGAGAGTGTGATGAAAAAGGTAAAGCTTTCTCCATACTAATTCTTGAGCTTATAATGGCTTTTCTTTTTTGCTGGCTGATTTGAGATTCTCATTGACATTCAGGAAGCAGCCAAGCAGCTAGAATCAGAGTCCAAACCAGGAGGTTAGTGCCTGTGCTTTCCCTCCATGTAAAGATTCATATTATGAGAAGATAATAGTCTTCATAGAGATATAAAACATGTAGTCTTTTATATTGTATACCAACTTATAATTAGATCAACAGCCTATTCTCATCCAAGAAATTGCAATTTTTACCAGAAGTTATCATTCAATCCAAGAGTCTTGTATCCATTCTAAAGCAAAAGGCAAACTCCTCCTTCAAATAACAGTATAATATCAGGGCAGCAAATCCCATAATCATACTGAGAAAAATGTCTTTGAAGAAATGTACACATGAAAAGAGTTTGTGTTAAAATTGATTAATTTGCAGACGGTGCTGAAGAAGATTACCGACCACTTCCAAGTGGCCCAGTTGTTCAACATGACGATGAGGTGAGATCAAGAATGTTACCTTTTTCGTAACAGGAATGCTGTTTCTAGAAGTCTAAATTTCATTATTATTCTGTTTGTTCTCACAATCAGGTACCTCTACGGGAAAACATTCGCTGGAAAGAGTTAGCTCTGCTTGTGTATGTCTGGGTGGCCTTTCTTGTTGTTCAAATTGTTCAGGTGAGCTATTATACTCCATTCTGAGGCCATATATCGAACTTCAGTCAGTCTTTCCTAGGCCTTAGAAGAGTTTCATGTGATCATAATTCTGTACTGCTAGGACAATCTTAAAGAGTTGTAACCTTGGATATTAAATTTATGCAGTAAAGATTAACTAAATATGTTTTCTTTACGATTCTCTATGCAGACAAATGTTCCAACCTGCTCAGTCATGTATTGGATCCTGAACTCATTGCAGGTAAAATGAAAATATTGCCTTTGACATTTTCAAACAAGCACACACAGATGATCCAACCACGATTTTTAGCTTCAATGACGTTCAAATGGAATAATCCTAGTCTATATGGCTATATCAGATCCAAAACTAGATTTAGCTTCTTACTTGGATCCTATAGGCAATCCAAGGACAGCCAAGAATTCATATATTTACAGTTAATCCATGAAATGAAATAGATTAGAAATATTGCAACACTACTGATAATCAGCTTCTTACTTGGATCCTATATAGGCAATCCAAGGACAGCCAAGAATTCATATATTTACAGTTAACCCATGAAATGAAATAGATTAGAAATATTGCAACACTACTGATAATCAGCTTCTTACTTGGATCCTATATAGGCAATCCAAGGACAGCCAAGAATTCATATATTTACAGTTAATCCATCAAATGAAATAGATTAGAAATATTGCAACACTACTGATATTCTGCCATCTTTAATTGATTTCCATAAAATGTTGAGACACGTATCCGCACATGAATTCTGGAAGCAACCTTCTATGGCCATATTTTACAGGCGAGCTTGAACCTAGCAAGTTTGAGGATCCCTCTTTGAAAACATACTTTACAGGTACCAATCGCTGCCTCAGTTACGCTTTTCGAAGCCATATGCTTGTGCAAGGGGACCAGAGTGATAGCATCCAAAGGAAAGGAAATCACAAATTGGAAGTTACATCAGGTTCTACTCTACTGTTCATGTGGAATAATTGCTGGAATTGTGGGTGGTCTGCTAGGGCTAGGAGGCGGCTTCATCCTGGGACCTCTTTTCCTTGAATTAGGAATTCCTCCTCAGGTAAAGGACTTGACCGCTTTCATGCATCTACAATATCACTAAAAAGTTCCCGTGATGGCAAAGAGCTTGTAAAAGCTTAAAATAGCTAGGATTTTACTCGGTCACGAAATCCCACAAAATATGCTTTTTAGAGGTGGGTTTACTCGCATCCCAAAAAAAAATATATCACTAAAAACCCAGAATCCAGTAAAGGTAAAAGAAAGAAATGATCATAAGCATACTGAGGCACGAGCTATTAGTATTCAAACTTAGATGTTAAAACTTCTTTTACAATCTGCCCTGCTATGCATCAATGAAGTGATCATCCGAAGAGCCTCAGGATTCATAAGAGATTTCTCGGTGCCTTTTTTGCAGGTTGCAAGTGCAACGTCAACTTTTGCAATGGCATTCTCATCTTCAATGTCAGTAGTAGAGTATTACCTCCTCAATCGCTTCCCCGTCCCATATGGTATGTAGCAGCTGTGTCCATGGATACCAACTCCACAGCGGTAATCTTCATCGCCAATCACTCGAGCTAACCTTCTGCATTTTTTTTTCTGCTTCTTCTCTGCAGCTGCTTACTTTGTTCTAGTTGCAACAATTGCTGCCTTTGCTGGGCAGCATGTGATCAGAAGGATAATTGCAATTCTCGGAAGAGCATCAATAATCATTTTCATACTGGCTCTGACAATTTTTGTGAGCGCAATCAGCCTAGGTACTCAAATCTCTTCTTCATTTCAAGATTTAGAGGAAACCCAGAGATCCATTTTTCCCCCTGATCGATCAAAAAAGGCAAGACAAGATGCTAATATTCACTTTGACTATCTTGCTGCAGGTGGAGTTGGCATAGCAAACATGGTTGAGAAGCTGGAGAATGATGAATACATGGGATTTGAGAATCTTTGCTATCAATCTTAGCTACATTCTGTATCGGAATAGCAGTGGGATTTCTCGGCAGCGACACGCCGGCAATCAGCTCCCGGTTTTCTTCAATTTCTACATTTATTGTTTTCAAGTAAAGATTATCATGGGTTTATATACATTTCACGGGACATTTGTTTAGCGTGGCATGTATTTTTGTTGTCCAACTTCTCATCTATAACTTTATGGTGTTATTATTTTCTCTCGAGCCCAGAAGCCCATGAAACTCTAATAATTTGATTTGAAGTTTTGATTTGGAAGGAATAAATTTTTATTTATTTATTTTAAAAAAAGAACAATTTATTTATTTATTTATGCATGACCATGCTGATCTTCCCTGCGTATTCTTCCAATTTTATTAGAAGCCATGCCAAAAATTTGGAAACCAATGAAACTCTATTAATCTAATTTGAAGCTTGGTGTTAGTTTATAAAACCTAAAATTAGTTTTATAATCTAGTTAAAATGTAATTTTATTTTTAAAAATAATATCATTTTAATTAAATCAGAAATATTTAATAATATCCACTTTCAAAACCATGCCTGTCACGTGCCTATTTAATATATACTTTAACACTGCATTGCTGTCGGATCGCGCATATCCCCTCATCCATCCCACTAAAAGCAATCGAACTTTTTTTCTTGGCGGCAACTGCAACTCTATTGCTTCTGGCATGAAACGACAAAACATTTAAGTGATTAGTTTGGACCTACATCGGCTGCACAGTTTTGAATTAATTATAATTTAGTCCTTGTATTTCATTAGAATTAATTAATTAGTATCTATGGTATTAAAAATGACTGGATAGTCCTCTAGTGATTCTAGTCAGCATTTGCAATTCTCAATCTAGTAGGTTTTTATTTTTTCAAAATACATTCTTCCCTGATAAAATACTTCTTTCTCACCTACTTAGCTTTTACTATTTCCATTTTTCAAAGATGGTTAAAGATGGAATGGGTGAAAGGACTGATTAAAAAATGGAAGGTTTAAATAATATTTTTAAAATTATAAGGACTAATTAATCAATTTTGTTTGATAATTAACTTTAAACTTTCTCAATTTAGATACAGTGAAGATATTTGGTTTTCCATTTACATTTCTTTTAATTTTAACGAAACAAAATGATTCTAATTGGAAAATTATTAGTTTACGTTCTGTGCTTTTTTGCGATTCAGATTAAAAAAAAATATTCATGTTGCATAAATTTTTTAATATTATCATTAAACTTTATAAAATTCTTGACTGATTTTTTGCCAGATTTATAGGTTAAACTTCAAAACTATTAAATCAACTCCTTGTCCAGTCTAAGTTTTAATTTAAATTATGTGAGATTTGTTTTTGACATGATACATTCAATTTATTGAGTTTAAAAATGATAAAAAATAATAAAAATAAAATAAAAATTGAGCTCAAAGATAATCTAGATAACTATTAAAACATGATTTGATTTTAAAAAAAAAGTTTATATTTTTTTTAAAACATTGAGACAATAACTTATTGTATTGATTCTGATCAATTTATATCAACTCGTCAAACTCGTTACCTGAATTATAAACTCCAATGGATTTAATATGAAAGTAGTCAGAATCCAAGCCATAAAATGAAATTCACAGGGAAAGTCCGCACGGCAAAAATTGGTATTGATTTGACTATTTTCCCAAACATCAAGGACTCAATTGATCTTCTTCAAACCACCCAATGAGACAAAACCACCAGACCACAAGTGGTGGAGTGTGCTGTAATAAAGCATTAAGAATGAGGAGATGTTTTCTTATTTGTGGATAGCAAAAAGGTACCCAAAAAGAAAACGTGATGTTCCCAGAAAAGGAGCACTGGAGCACCGAACACAGCGTGCGTGTTCCTCCACTCATCCCTCAGGCAAGACCCATCTTTGGAGAAAAAATAATTAATTACATTTATTATCTGTAAAGATAGCAGCACATCTAAAAATAATTTTTTATTTTTTGGTATTTTTAAATTATTTTCATGTGTTAATTTAAATAATAATAATAAAATATTATTGTGATACATTTTTAACAGAAAAACACTTTTAAAAAACCCACTAAATGTTAGGCATGATTCTTTACTGGTTTGTAGTTTTTTTTATTTTCCTTTTCTTTTCTTTTTTCTTGCACTTCAAAAAAAATACTAGATTCCTTTTCTTTTTGGTTTTGACAAGATTTTTAAACATTATAATATATGTTTTTGTTTCTTTTCAATTATTGTATATTTAATCTATAAAAAGAATATCAGTAGTAATGAATTATCTATGAAGATTTGATTAAAATTGGTTGTTTATTATTAAAGTGTTTAGATAGATTTGAAATACATTTTTTTATTATATTTATTATTTTTTAGCTTTTAATCACGCAAAATATGAATATACTATTTTAATATTTATTTTTAATTTGTTTTAACAATCATAATTTTTTAAAACAAAAACAATGCTTCAAGCTAAAAACATTGTGTTTGCTTCAGATACATAAGGATATGTGTAATATGAAAGTTTATCTTTACGAGAACTAAAAAAAAACCATAGTTTTTGGTTTAATTTCAATCACATAAAATTTAAAATCTCAACTATAAAAACTATCATAATACCAAGTATATTAATTTATTTATTTTGGATTCAAGAAAACTTCATCTCCTTAAAACACTATTTATAGACAGGATTTATACAAGTAAAACTCTGATTGTCCCACTCTCACAGGGTTAACACGCCTTAACTCGAATCTAAGACTTGTAATACAAATCTCAAATTCTTTATCACCATGTCATGCTCATTAGAAAACCAAGTACATTAACACTAAAATTGTATTTGAAATTATAGTAGTTATTGCTTTTTAAATTATTTTTTATTTAAATATATATTAAGATATTTTTAAAATTTAATTTTTATATTAGCATATTATTAATTTGTTGGAAACATAAATCAAAAAAATCTCAAAACCTTTTTCTGAACGCCGAAACAAGAACACTTTAAATATAACCAAACCACGTAGGGTCTCGAGGTAATTATGCGTACATTCTTGAGCATAATTTAAACTCATTTCCCGCCCATGGCACCTCGAAGAAGACAATAAAATTAAGTATATAATAAATATATAATTTTACTATAATTATTTATTTACAAAAAAACATTTTATTTGCCATTGCAAATTCGAAATTTCCCATCCTCTCTGCTCTTCTTCCCTCTGGCCTGGTTCCTGCAATTTTCACTCAGAAACACCCACTGTAAGCACTGGTTTCTTCTTCGTATTACAGTTCGTACTTTTACATCACTTTAAAACCGTTGATTTGTTTAATAGATGTCTGTAATTCCATTTTTTCATTGCCCTAGTTTTTTTTTAACTAATCGGTTCATTTATTGTTCTCCTGCTGTGTGAAATCAACAAACTTGTGCCGTTTTTAAGTGTTATTTTTGTGCCTGTTTGTTTTCTTAGGGTTTGAAATGGGAAGCGAAGTGGAAAATGAAGCTCCTGCTGATTCTCCTACTTCGGTTCTTGAAGAAGAGGTATTATTTAGATCTCTAGCTTACTTTTTTTTCTTGAGAAATTATTGTGAATTATGATTTTACTTGGCTGTTTGGTTCTTAAGAAAATAAGGATTTTAGTAAAAATAAAAAGCGAAAAGTACTTGAAAATGACCTTTTTTTAATGATTTTATATTTCTGTTCTTTTACTTATTTTTTTTTGTTAATATCATGAAGGAGAAATGCAAGGTCAAAGAGGAAGAGATATTTGTAGAAGCAAAAAACGGGGACTCGTCTCTCATATCAAAATCTATGGCAGAGGAAGAAGAGAAACTGTTGGAATCTCGGATAAAAGAGGTGCAAGAAACAGTGCCGGAGGAGGCAGCTCGCTTGAATGAGAGTCAATTTACGAGACTGGATGACCTCTTAACTCAAACTCAGCTCTATTCGGAGTTCTTGCTGGAAAAGATGGATCAAATCACAGCTGTATCTTCTCAAATGCCTTTTTTATAATGAATTTTGTTTGGCTTGTGCGTGTTTCCCTTCTTTTTTTGTTTTACTTATGATTTAAACCTCATTGATAGAATGGAGTGGAGCAAGAGGATGAACCAGCAAAGCGAAGTAGAGGCCGGGGATCAAAAAGAAAAGCTGCTGCATTATACAATTCTGTAATCTTCAAACTTCCTTCATGTTTTGCTCTGTATCAATAATAGTATTTTGCATATCAGGTCAGGTATGGCTATTGTGGGTGGCATTGTTTTATTCTATAAAATTTAATATTAAGTTAATTTATTGGGGCTTGACTAGTTGAAGATCATGGCAATTCTAACTGTCAGTTGGGAAGTAGATGGTTTATCCAGCTAACAGAAGGAAGTAAAGTAATTTTCAATAATTTCTTCATCATAAACATTCCATGGTTAGCTCTTAATGCAATAGAGCTGTTAATAGGAAAAATTGTTATAAAGGAAAATTTAACCCACCTGCCAGAGATAATTGTAAATGATGAAAATACGAAATGTAAGAGAACTAATTAAAAAAGGTGATGTATAAATAAACTTGGTGGAAATTTGGTGCCTGACCTCTTAAATCTTCTTTTATCTAATGATAGTGTATGTGCTTCTCTTTGAAACGGTGCCATTTTAAGACTGCCTTATAAACTTATAACCTTCTATAACCTTTCTTCAGAGGAAAGCCAAGAGAGCAGTTACTGCAATGCTTACAAGGTCTAAGGAAGTTGAAAACACTGAGGATGCAAATTTGAATGAAGAAGAAAGGGTTGAGAAAGAGCAGAGAGAACTTGTACCGTTGTTGACTGGTGGCAGGTTGAAGTCCTATCAGATTAAAGGTGTGAAATGGTTGATCTCTCTTTGGCAAAATGGGCTTAATGGGATCCTTGCCGATCAAATGGGACTCGGAAAGACTATCCAAACAATTGGTTTCCTAGCACACCTAATGGGGAATGGCTTAAATGGCCCTTATTTGGTTATTGCCCCTCTTTCAACCCTCTCCAATTGGGTGAATGAGATTTCAAGGTAAAATTTTAACTTGATTTTTCATGTAAACTGACCACCTTGATCTTTTAATCCATGCTTCTATCTGATTCTCTGTGAAATCCCTTTAAAAGGTTTGTTCCTTCTATGGATGCAATTATATACCATGGTGACAAGAAACAGAGGGATGAGATAAGGAGGAAGCACATGCCCAGATCAATTGGCCCCAAATTTCCAATTATTATTACTTCCTATGAGATTGCATTATCTGATGCGAAAAAGCATTTGAGGCATTACCCATGGAAGTATCTTGTGGTTGATGAGGTGAGTGTTTCAACAAGGTAGTTTGTAGATTAGGTAGCCACAAGGGAGAAGTGCTCTTTCCCATCCAAACAAAGAATATTCACCTAAGGGTGGTCATATGCATGTCATTGTTTTCTGTTATACTACAAGTGGTTCAATAATTTCAGTGTTGTTGTTTGTATTTACCGAGGTCAACTGCACTGTACACAAGACTTTCTTATCATACGTGAGAAACACTCAGGATCTTAAGTGCCTGGAATTCTAAACTTGCTTTCGATTGTTGGTGTTTTCTGGGACACTTTTAGATTTTCCATCACTTAATACTTCTTTTAGGAACTTGAAAATAACAGGTTTCATTTGGTCGTTTTCAGATTTATGAAGTTTAGATTTGCCATGCAGGCTTTCATCCATGGCCTCTTAGATCTTGCAATAGCTCAAAGCTCTAATCCTTTGAGCTAACTGACTGAGCACTTCTATTTTGTTAGTTTTTAGAAAAAAAATTTATCACTTTTAATAATTTAAATTGCAATTAAAAACACACTTTCTAGTCCATGCTTGTGTTTGAACATGGGCTTCAAGATACCTTCGCACTTGTTTGTGCTTTTTGCACTTTTAATAACCTGGACCCTTCTTTCACATGCCAATATTTAATTTGCAGGACTAGTGATTTTCCTAACTATTCTAAATTGTAACTTTCTTACTGAAGGGGCATCGGCTGAAAAATTCAAAATGCAAATTGCTGAAGGAGTTGAAATACTTAAGTGTGGACAATAAGCTCCTATTAACTGGGACACCTCTGCAAAACAATTTGGCTGAGCTTTGGTCATTGCTGAATTTCATTTTGCCTGATATTTTCCAATCCCATGAAGAATTTGAGTCCTGGTCAGTATGCTTTGTCTAGTGTTTTTTTTCCTGTGCAGTCTTGGTAACCTTTCAACTTCATTTGTTTTTCAAAGTTGCCAATGTATTTTCCAGTGATTATGGAACCGTAAATTTAATCATGTAGTTTTGCTGCAATGCTTGACATTACTGCCTTATGCATATCAAAATATATTTAGTCAGGGGAAAAAAAATCTAATCTGTTCTCTGGTTTCATATGTTACTTGGCAGTCTAGGGTGAACTGTTTTGTTTCTTTATGCATTCATGGCAAGAGAATTATAAACATTTGTTTGTCTTTAGTATGGTTAGTAAAGGTGCCGCCAGTTTGTTGGGACGGGTTGGCTCCTTATAGTTGATTAAAGTTTTGTTTCATTGGTAAGAGAACACTACTTGAACATTTTCTTCTTTACCAACATAAAAGCTTCCTGTTTGTTGGTCCTTTCTGTTGTGCCCCTATGTTCACAAATGGAATCTCTGCGTATTTGTTTACTGATGAGGTTGTAAGCCAAATCTTCTAAACTCATGTGCATGTTATTCAAGCTTTTTTTAAAACAAAAAATAATAATAAACACTAGTAGATGATGCCTATGATGCCAGATTGAACCAAGAGAATCCAATAAGTTTTTTTTGTGTGCGTGCAATCTGTGTGGCCCCAATTGGCTTAAATCTTGATTTGTTCAAGAGAAAGAAGAAAGTGCATAGCCTATTGTGATGATGCTTACTGCTTTTGCCTGAACTTTTATAACTAACAATTTGTTTTTTCTTTCAGGTTTGATCTGTCAGGAAAGTGCAGTAATGAAGCAATGAAGGAAGAACTAGAAGAAAGACGAAGGGCTCAGGTGTGCACCCTTCCAACTGATGTAACTGTACTTTTTTACGAAGCATTCTAAATGGCATAGTATCAACACTGGGTTTTCAATCAACCTCAGGTTGTAGTCAAACTCCATGCAATATTGCGACCATTTCTCCTTCGGAGAATGAAGACTGACGTGGAGCAGATGCTCCCCCGGAAAAAGGAGATTATTTTATATGCTACTCTGACTGAGCATCAGAAGAAATTCCAGGATCATTTAATTAACAAGACCCTGGAGGATTATTTACGAGAGAAGGTGGATACAGGTATTAGATTATTTTCAATTGATTTTTTATTGACAATAAATCGGCTTAAAATGAGGAAAATAGGCTGTATTTCCTGGACTTTCTGGTATTTTAGCTGATGTTGGGCTATGGTGCAGCTGGCTGTCAAAGTATGACAGCTCTAAGTGAGAATTTCAGGATACTTGCTGTTTATCAATTAACCATACTGATCTTTATGCCAGTTTAATGTCGGTGGAAAATGGTGAATCTAGAACCTGAATGGTTGATTGAAATTAAAAATGAACATTATCTGATTTTGGATCACAATATTGTCCATTTCTCCATATTTTGGTTGCTGATCCTGACTTAATCCTGGCTATGTTTTTTCCTATGATTTGTGAAGCACAGGTCCATTAATGTTCATGTTATAATTAACTATTCTTCTTGAATCGAAGATCAATCAAAATATCACGTTGCCATACTATTTGTTTGCTTAATTTCTGTAGTTCTACATAGCCACATGACACATTTTCCTGTATTGACTTCTGGCATTTGATATTGCAGGACGTGGTATGAAAGGAAGGCTTAGCAATTTGATGGTTCAACTTCGAAAAAACTGCTACCACCCTGACCTCTTAGAGTCTGCCTTTGATGGATCATGTATCTGCCTTGCAGCACATTTAACTACTGTAATGTAAATATGTGGGTCACCAGTTTCACTAATGCCTTTAATATTATGGACAGATTTCTATCCACCTGTGGAAAAGATAGTTGGGCAGTGCGGCAAATTCCGATTGCTGGACAGATTGTTGAATCGATTGTTTGCACTCAAGCACAAAGTATGATGAACAAGTTTTTACTCTTTCTAGTTTATTTTAGCCACATGCTCATCTCCCAATGGCTTTGTAAACAGGTTCTGATTTTCTCTCAGTGGACTAAGGTTTTGGACATAATGGATTACTATTTTAGTGAGAAAGGATTTGAAGTTTGTAGAATTGATGGCAGTGTGAAATTGGACAAAAGAAAGAGACAGGTTTGTTACGCCTTGCCTTGATTTTCAGCTTTGAGGTTTAAACATGTAAGAAAGGTTCCTCAATATCGATGAATATTGAAACTGCTCCCAATTTTGGATCCTGCAACTGTCTTGGGTCAATTGGTACTGCTAGACCAATCATACACAATCCCACTCATGCCTGGTGTCTGCTTTTCATCAAAGCCTTTCTGCTTGTTTTGATTATGTACTTGTAAAAGCTTCTTTCAAGATCTTGGAGCCGCAATGTACTCTTGTTTCCACTACCAGTCTTTAATAATCAGGATCGCATGCTAATGTTTGTGAGGATTAACTTGTGTTATTATTCCAGGCTTGACAACCCTTTGTTTTATGTTGAACAGATCCAGGAATTCAATGACGAGAACAGCCAGTGTAGGGTATTTCTTCTCAGCACAAGAGCTGGTGGGCTTGGTATAAACCTCACTTCAGCCGATACCTGTATACTGTATGACAGTGACTGGGTATTTTCTTGATCTCATGTTCCATATTCCACCCCAATTTTACTTCAACTCTTGATGTTTCGCGCTATTTCATTGATATACACATGCATTTCAGAACCCTCAAATGGATCTGCAAGCCATGGATAGATGTCACCGAATTGGTCAAACCAAGCCTGTTCATGTTTACAGGCTTGCAACAGCTCAGTCAATCGAGGTACCTCAATATTGGTCTTTGCCTTCATTTAATGCCTTGCTTGGTCGTTAGATCATTGACAAATCGTATGCTTACAGGGTCGTATTTTGAAAAGGGCTTTTAGCAAGTTGAAGCTTGAGCACGTGGTCATTGGGAAAGGGCAGTTTCATCTAGAGCAAACCAAGTCTAAGGGCACAGATGTCATGGAGGTTTGTTTATCTTCTTTATTTATTTCACCTCTTCCATCACTTAGCAATCACAGGTTGTAGTGGCATCTGTCTTTCTTGGTTCATTATCAACTCACAGATATGATTTCTTACACCTCATTTATTCTTCTCTTTTTGAACATCCTTTTAATCTTGTGTTAAATGGTGAAACAAAGACTTTTGGCAATATCCAGATGGGCTATTAGTACGTTGACCCATGACCCACCGCAGCATGTTAAAAAACCTAAACATTCTGTGTGATGCAAGAGTGCTATGGTTAGCTAATGCTTGTTTCATTTCTTTTGTGCTTTCACGGATGGATTTTCTAACTGGTCTTTCAGGAAGAGGATATACTGGCGCTCCTTCGAGATGAAGAAACTGCAGAGGACAAGCTGATACAGACAGATATCAGTGACGAGGATTTAGAGAAGATCCTGGATCGCAGTGATTTGATTGTGGGCTCATCAGATGCTGAAAAAGAAAGCATTGCTGCTGCCGGTTCATTTCCCCTGAACGGGCCTGGCTGGGAGGTGGTGATACCAAATGCAGGTGGAGGCATGCTCTCTACCCTTAGCAGTTAGTGGTTTGCTTTGTAGGATGCGGTGCAGGCGTGCCCATGATTTCTGGACGTCTTGCTTTTTGTGGGGTGACGTGGAGTTTGCCCCTATTATCTTCGAGCAGAATATGATGCTCCAGGATGGGTCTCTTTCATTTTGGGAAACACTGAGAAAGAGGCTATTTTTGTAATGTCTCGTTATCATATATGATGTATCCTCACCTCCTGTTTCGATCTCAGAAGGTCAGACAAGTGACGCATCTTATGCCCATCGTCTCTTTTTTTTAATTAGTCGATTATTCTCTTTTCATGTGTTAAAATTAATAATCATGCAAGCTTTTAGTGTTTATCATATTAGTAATTATAAAGTTCAAAGATTAAAATAAATTCTTTCGTCTTAACTTGCCAGGGAATCGAACCCGGGTCTGTCATCTTCTATATATATATATATATATATATATATTGACTTTTCAAGTGAACTAGTGTATATGTATATTGTGTTAGGTTGTTAGGTTTCAATATATGTATCTATTCAAATAAAGTTGTGTTGATATTTATTGAGTTTGAATTAAATTATCATTTTTAATTTGAAATCCTCGACGCTTGTTCGATTCAATTTTGAATTTTTAAATTGATTTATGAGTGTTTTATAGTTGATAAGAGTATTATTTATTAAGGTACATAGAATGATTTCTAAGCGTATTTTTAGTAGAAATATATTGAAATTTAAATTTCGAGTTCCAAAATACTTTTCGATCCCTTATTTTACTACCCAAGGTGATCAGAATTTGTCAAGGAGATGACAAGCACTGTTGTTGTGCAAAAGTTGAGATAATTTATCATCAATCTTCTCTTCTTCCATCATGCACAGAATATGGTACGAGATATAAGAGGATAAAAAACACTTTCCTCTTCAGCCACTCACCCCAACTCCAATAAAAGAACTCTTCGGACTATTCAAGAACCGAGAACGAAGCCGAAGAGCTCAAGTCCAAGGACAATCAAGCAAAATATGCAGTGTGCGAGAGGCTGGATTATAAATGGGTATGAAAATATAAAAATTAAATATGGGGTTCCTTGAACTGGAGGAACTAATTTATTTATTGCTTAAAAATAGAGTGACTAAGTTATAATTTACTCGAACTATAAGTTTGACAAAGCAGCAAAGCAAAGCAAGAAACAGTAATTGAAATGGCAGCTCGAAAATCTTTGATGAACAAGCAAAGAGACGATAACAGGGTCTAAACTGGTGGAGCAACTGAGAGAGAGAGAGAGTGCCAGATCCGATCCCAGCACAAGCGTTCTGCTCTCACTATCTTTTCTCCAAAACCCCACATCTCTTCCTGGTATTTACTCTTTATTCCCTCTTTTTTTCAAATATATATGATTATTGTCTAAGCTTTTCTATTTTTGATTAATTTTTAATGCCCCAATTTGTTGTTTTGGTAGAATAGTCATTAGGATTATTTGGTATTAGGAGAATACTGATTGGAAACTGTAGTCTTTGTAGTTTCTTAGAGCTTTGTATTGCTATTATTGTGAAACAGAAAATTTTGGAAATTTATTTACACTGAGTACTAGTTGAATATAGAGACAAATTTTAGTTTTGAAACAATTTCGTCGAGAAGTACAGACTTGAACGGGCTACATGATGGTGGACTGTAGACACTGTATGTCAAGTGTGCAAAACCCTGTTTCAGGGTTATACATATTGAGATCGAGCATTGTGGAATAATTGTATTTTAAGCTTTTGCAATTTTCAGCTGTGATCGACAATTGAGAGTTCTTCAACTTTTATTAAAGCAGCTTTTAGATTTTCTTTTGATTTTGTGGAGAGCGAAGGTCGTGTTCTATCGAAATAGATTTGAATTTTTTTTTATAGAAATGGTATTTGATTTAGCTTCTAAATCATGTAATTAGTGAATCCAGTCCTTAATAACAAAGTTGCTTCAAAAGTTGAAATTGTTGTGCTCCATACTGTAAAGACTCAAAGATCGTACAGAAGATATCAGAGGACGGAAAATTGTATGAAATTAGTGATGGGGGATAAGTTGCCAAAAACATTAGAAGTTATAGTATATTTTAGCTGTATGATGCTTTCTGCTTATCTATTCTTTGTTATCAAACTGTTGTTCGAAAATGAACGAAGACTTTGCACTATTCTTTGAAGAATGAAAGCATAGCTGAAACTACTTGGTCTCAGGGTCTATGTGTGGTGCTTGCTCGTGTTGTTTCTTGGAAAGGAAGAATAGTCTCCATTACATGAAGTTGGTTATTTCCTTTACTCTTTTGTAATTAAGACAGAAATCCATGTGTTTTATCGTCTTCTATCTTGCAAGTTTCCACGGTTATTATTTCTTTCCATGACCACATCCCATCAATCTAGTTGATACCTCAAGTTTTGTTTTTGCCATCCTTTAGAGCTTTGGGGCAAGCCATTAGATAAATACTAGGCAAAAGTTAATCCAGTTACATGCTGTGATAAAAGTTGTTGAGCCATACAACTCCAATTCAAACTGAATTAAAATGAAACTAACCCTGATTATCATTGGCTGCGTAAGAGGCAACCTGATTCTTCCTCAGGGTAAATATTTTGTTGGTGTTACACCCTCCTTCCTTCAAGCTTCTGCCGCGACTTCAGAGGAATTAAATTTTTTAGGAACTTTTTTTTATTATATATGTCATCACAACTTATGATTGCAACCTTATTGGTTTCTTGTTAGCTGCTAAGTGCATTTGAAATCGATGTGTGTTGCTGACATTAAGTGTAAAATATTCCCTTAATTTCACGCAGCGCTGATGTAACTGTAGCAATCTTTATAGCATGCTTGTCATATCATCTTACAAGACACTTTATTTCTGACATTTCTGGCTTTTGTTTCTCATACTGTGTCTTGCAATTTTTCTTCCTGTACATATGAGAAATTCAAGGGCCCAGAATAGGGAGAGAAGATTGTTCTTGCCTTTGTCCATGTGAAGCCATTGAAACATTTCAACCATTCAGCTTTGTAATGGGAACTTATCGTTCGCATTTGATTCCTGTGGCCTATTGGAAAAAATTCTAAAACTTGGAGCACTGATCTTGGTCAGCCCGGATTTGCCCTGCCCTCTCAGATAGATGGTATGATTCTTTTGTTTATCCTTCATAACCATACACAGAAGCTATGAGATTTTTCATAACACTTTTGTTTAACAAATGTGAAAAAATTTATACATCTGAGCGAAGTTTAGGAGCAGTTACCGGTTAATCTTTTTAGTTATATTGTAAATTTAGTCCTTTTCTAAAAAACTATCACAGCATACTGTCGAGATTATCGTGTTGTAATAAGGTATTTACATGAAATAGAAAAGGGCATGATAGACTGTCTCTCTCTCTCATGCTCATTTCACGGTTGTCTTTAAGCTTGAACCTAGAATACTCCAAGGTTGTTCCTGCTTTATTATTTAAGCCAAGGCCCTAGCCTTCAAAAAGAATACGAGGGAGGAACTGGCGTTGGCTACTTGTAGCTATGGGTGCAAGCAGGTGCTGGGACCCAAACTGATCTGAATTGGACTGACCGTAACTTGGTTCTTCAGTACAGGACTGGATTGGAATTTTCTAAGCTTGCATCGGTTCTTGGGCAGGCACGGTGGGCAATCCTACCTGTGTCTTAAATGAACGCCATGTGTTTAATTTATATCAGATTGAACCTTATGATAATGAGTTTGGCACACTGGATGCCTGTTGTGGACATCTTATGCGACAACTCATGTGACTTGTTCATCAACTCCCCCCCACCTATCATTCTCATTTCAAGATTGTGGCAGATCTGTTTATCAACAGCTAATTAGGACCACTATAATTGTCTTTCCCTCCTATTTTCCCTATCTTGTACTCCTCTCGAGACAATTATCCCTCTTTTTTTATTGCTTTTTATGTCAAGGTTGCGGAATGAAACTGATAAATCATATAAGAATCTGGAAACTTTAGCATCTGGATCGAAATTGTTAGTAGAATGGTTGATGATACTTGAAAGTTTTTGATTGCTTTTGAGCCGATAGATTGCAAAAGCAGGGAATCGTTGGCTTAGGAAGGAAATAGAACTTTGAACTGATTATTACCAATTGAATCTGGGTTCCCGTTGTTACAGACAAAGAGCTTGTTTCAGTTCCGAGTCCATTTTATTGGAGGTTTAAGTGCGGTTTATTTGTCCAGAAACCTCTGGCAGATGTTACCTGCATCCTCAGGATGGTATCCAATAAAAAAAAATATAATAGGTAGAATTCAACTTGTGAAGCGGCTTCTTGATGCTGTTTTCACGTCCTTCTTCATGTTGGATTTTTGGAGCTCTTGCTGTTCCCTTCCCCAATAAGAACCTCCCTCGACTCCAAAGCATGCTACTCAAGGAATACTTGGTGTGATGTTAGAGGCCCAAGTTAAGGTGTTAAAGCAGTGATACTAGAGTCCTTTGTATAGATGCATGGGACATTTGAGTATTCATATGTGTAAGGAAAATTTGTAGAACCCAGCTCATGTGGCATTACTTTTTTTATATATAATTTGGAAGATAATGTCTAGAGTCTAGACCATGTTAGTAAATATGAAACCATTCAGTTTTCTAAGTATTAGGGTTTAAATGGTGTCATAATTCTGCTTCAAAGCTGTGTTTTTTGTTTGAATCGGTTTTACTAATTATGCTACATCATTTGTGCTTAGACCATCAACCACTGTCTCAATTCAATCCTTTCACATGATATTGTATGAATGTTAACTCCTTTTACTCTCTTTTAAATCAATTGAACAAAAACTAGATTGAATAGAAGAAGCATAATTGGCGTTGAAGGAAAAAAGTAGGTGTGTCTGTGCCTGTATAGCTCTCATGGTCTTCAAGCCAATGCTCTCATGGTCCCCCATGGGACCATTCTGGTCTGTTTCCTCAAACATGGCTCAAGATACCAGTTGTCATGAGCTAGGGAAGAGGAAAGTAGGAGAATAACATGAAATGCTGATGTTGATGGGCTGCATACAGGCGACATGATTACTCTTAATTAATGAGTATATGGCCCCAACATTCCTCACGAGGGAATGCAAGGGACCTTCTTCTCTTGGCCTGCATATGAATATGATCAATGTCCATAAATGATTGTTTCATCACACTACAATTTTCAGATATTTTCCCGTATGATGCTTTTAGTCGAATCACAATAATGTAGATCAATGATTCATCGGGTCTATTATTCATTTTTCTAACCATAGGTTGATTAATAGACAGCGTGGAGTGTGGATCATCACTAGTTACTCTCTCTTAAGTTTTAGCTATTCTTTCTCCGCCTTAACTTTGAGTTTACCATATCATAACTATGTAACTGCTATTCTGATTGGATAACCGGCAGGTTTTATCCTTCTATTTGGATTAGGATTCGCATTTTTGGATTAGGTTTCGCATTTTTGGATAAAAAGTAGCGAAGTGATACCTTTTGAATGCAGGATAGGATATTGTAGGCTTCGCAAGTTGTCAATGGTATAAATATAAATATACTCTATGCATGCTAGTGGCTCATTATGATAGGATTCGTAAGCTGTCATTGCTGCATACTAATGGCGCATGGGATCTGTTCTGTTTGTCAAAAAGCTGAAGTTAGTGGAACCAGAAAGTAACTTTATGAAACCTGCTGTTTGCATGGACCGCAGTTTCTTCCACCATAGATTGCATGGATGATTTTTCTTTCCCTCTCACCCTGCTTTGAGATAATGTAATGCTGTAGTCGGTGAGAAGAGGTGATTAAGGCGTGTTTGGCAGGTAATGATGACCATGTTTTGGTTGGGAAGTGAGGGAGCTGTGCTTGAGCAATAATTGAGAGCATGCTAGCGTTTTGTTTTGATGTGTAGATTCTCCAAAAATCATGGGTTAGTTTGCTTATAAGAATCACACACACCCACAAATGTTTCTATCCATGGAGTTATTTGTAGTTCATGCATCTCATTAAACCTTCCAATTTGACACTTTCATCCAAAATTCGCGTGCAGTATAATCCCAAATCCAGGAAGGAAAAAGGTGGTGTAGGATTTGGTGGGAAACATGTTGATCCTATATAACCCCTGGGTCTCCCTATCTTTTACTATCTAAGGTGGTATTTGATACTGTGTTTCAAAAATGTTTTTTGAAAAAAAAATTAGTGTTTTTAGATCATTTTCATGTGCTGATGTTAGAAATAATTTTTAAAAAACTATTATTTTAATATATTTTTAAATAAAAATTACTTTAAAAAACAACTCTTCAAACATCACTAATTCTCTTATCAGTTATAAGATGATGATTTGGAGATCTATCCAGAAAACAGGAAAACACTATTCTATGAGCCACCTTTTCATGCCAGAAGACAAAACAATTCTTAGGGTTTAGTTGCCGCAAAACTGCCAGGCTAGCTTCTCTCTTATTAGCTGATAAGACAAGGCAATGTATTCTCCCTTTTGCCTAAAAGGCCTATATTCTCGGCCAATCAATCAATACTCTTCCACTAAGTTCAAATAATTGTAAAATTTAAATATTTTTTAAGGGCTCACATCTGTCCTTGTGCCATCATGAAGCCCTTAATTCGTGTGCAAAAGTGTTATTGACTAGGCATTATTATTATTATCATTATTTTTTGTAGGGGCTATGCTAGGGACAAGTGATGCTGTGTGCTGTATTGTCAATTGTGTGATGGATTCTACCTTTCTAGCCCTCCCTCCATGTGAGTCACAGAAATGCAAATGAAGATTTGCATGCATGGTTCTGTCTTGGCAGAATCCTGGTTGCAAGAAAATATCAGCTTCGCATTAAACTACCATTTGTCGGTGGGTGGGTGCTGATGCGACGCGGCCGAAAGCCGAAAGGAGAGGGAGCCCCGGCTGGGTTTTTTTCACAGCCAGATAAAAAATGGCTAGATTTGTTCCTTCCTTTCTCTTATGTCAGAGTTAAAACTTTAGATGTTTCGTTTTCGATGTTCATGGAAGCACTGGAAAGTGATACGTCAGGGCTGCTTTTTTTCTTCTTTAATTATCATTGAACCTCCCCAGTAAATGCCGTCGGTCAATTGTGTTTTACTTGTCACCTGTATTGCTGTGACATTAGGAGCTTATACGGTGGTTTTTCTACCGCCGGTGGCCACTTCACCGGTTCGGGCCGCCGCTACGTGCATGTCCCGACTACTCCACCCCAACCATGTGTGGTATATACATGCTGATTACTCCCTGTAATCCTAAAGTATTTGGGTCAACTTTGTACAAACCTTTTGCTTCATTTATACTATTTTTTATCTCATGGACTAGCTGCTAAAGTTAAGGTATTACTAGATAGGAGAGTAAATAATCCATTTTCAAGTGCTTTAATGACCCGACCATTACAATAACTAATTGTTTTCGATATGTTTAGCTTTGTTGTGTCACTGTGGCCCTTTATTGAGCCAGGAGAAGGACAAGGAGTGTTATTATATATGAGGAACACTATGATTTAGAGAGGCCCTGTTTGCGGATAAAATTTGAAATTAATTCTTTTTTTAGTGTATTTAAATCGTTTTAATGCATTAAATTCAAAAATAAAAATATATTATATTAATATATTTTTAAATAAAAAATAATTACTAATATAATCTCAAACACTGGTGAAATAAAAAGAGAGGCACGTATACAAAGGCCAGGACACTGGTCAAAGATGTTGACTCTTCTTTTTCTTTATATTTTCCTTCCCGCCCTAGTAGAGCCCAGATTGCTATCATTTCCCTTGGAAATCATTGAGCATCGTGCGGCCACGTTTTCTGCTACACCCGCGCGTGGACAATGATTGAGGTCTCTCTATTTGCCCAATCAAGATGGAGTTTGATGTTGAGAGATGGAACCCCTAACCAAACATTCCCTTCTCCACAGAAAAATAAATAAATATATAATAATTAAATGTGATTTTTATTCATTGATTAAACACAGTTAATTGACTTGTATTATGTTGCAGGTTGTTGTATCTACTAATTGGAAATCAGAAAATATTATTTCTTATTTACCACGTACCAAAAAACAATAGTCTTTATTTGATTTTTGTTACTTGTGGAACCATTTATTTAATGGTTAAATACTTAAATATGTTTTCTCCATTTAAATAATATTAGACTTACTTGTAAAGTTCAGTTTATATGTGATCCTTGATTGTTATTAATTTGGTCGTGTTTTGTTATTGTATTATTCATTATTTGATACTTAGTGTCTATTTTATACTGTATTTCAAAAAAAATATTTAAAAAAAAATATTATTTTAATGTATTAATGAACAAAAAAATATTTTAAAAATTAACTTTCAATCATGCTCTCAAACATTTCCTTAGCAAACTTATCAAGGTTATATCACCCAAATAAAAACATTATAAAAAAAATTCAATTATAAAAGTTTGTAGTTCATTAATAGTAAGTGGTCGCCTGAAATTCAATTATTTTTTAAAATAAAATATTTAAATAATTTATTTTTATATATATTTTTTAAATAATTTATTTTTATATATATTTTAAATAATTTATTTTTATTATTTTAATATGCGTGTATCAAAAATAAATTTTGAAATTAAAAAAAAACACAAAATATTATTTCCATATATTTTTAAAAAAAAACATATGCTATCACGCCATAATCATCATGTTACTGTTTTATTACCCTGTACACATCCTGTCGTCATGGCATGCGTGTCTTGTCCCCTCTTTGCAAAAGAATAAAAGTTGATTCGTCAAAACAGTACGTACACGTGTCACGAGAAGATCATTTGACACTTGAGTACATGCGGAACCATGAACCACATATTTACCCTCACTTTTCCTTCTGGTCTTGACCCGGATTGGACTGTGTTAAATTTAGAGTGTTTTTTTTTCTTTAAAAGAAAATTATAGTCAGTAAAATCATTTTACAAATAATAATAATAATAATAATAATAATAAAGCAAACGACCCTGCTAAAGAGTACTCTGCTCGAGGGTGTAGGCCGATGCCATGGTGATGGCGACCACACCAATATTGTGGTGTGCTCTTGTACAGGAGAACAAAAACTTAAACGAGAGTTATTTGTATTCAACATGCTGGATTGGATGAGACGTCGCAATGGTTGGTGTGGTAAAATCAACAGGCGTTGTCTCATTGCTTGTTATATTTTCTAGTCAACTCTTTCTCTTTCTTTTTTTAAATAAAATATTATTTCAGGCAAGAATACACTTTATAAATAATAAATATTATCTAATTAATCAAACCGAGCTGTAAAGGACTACCTGCCTCCAACGCCAACTTTCAAAGTTTCAACCTCCTTGTCTAAAGTAATTAACGGTTGTTGTCGGTGTTTGTATTAGGATTTAAAAACAAATTAGCCCCTTCTCTCATTCGTCATGTCACCCACACGTGTAATCTTTGCCACTTGTAAGATACCCACTTCACGCTTATGGTAGCAATGATTGGCAGCGTTGGCCACCCGTACGAGTGATGCCTTTCGTTTTGTTTGTTTCTTCGGTTTTTGCTGATTAGATAGATTAATTACATGTTTGATATCGTGTTTTAAATTATTTTTTAAAAATAAAAATTTATAACAGAAAATAAATGTAGTTGTTGTTATACTGGTACAGATCTAAAAAATGATAAATACAATAATGCTATTGGGCCACGTCCCCTTTCTTTAGAATATTTTATATTATGGTTTAGATCTGGTAAGTACGCGTTTCAGATTTGTGTTTGGCTTAATACGAGGAAATGGTCTTCTGTTGGAGAAAGAAAATAAAATTAAACTAGTTCATCCTCTTTTTATCTTAACAGAGTTTTTGAGCTCGAACATTTTGACCAGTGGGCGATGCACACGGGGCTCAATGATTGGAAGCTTTTTGGTTTTTATCCGAAAATAAATAAACACTAAAATATCAATGTTCAGGAAATATTTTAAAAAATAATATAGTTTGATGACTTACAAGTCTTATTTTATAGAATTTTCGCTAATCTTTGTTAGCTTTTTTTATAATGTGACTGGATTAATAATTGCATTTATTTCAAATTATTAACATAAATCATGAAATTTTTTATTTTTTATTTAATTGTAGTTTAATGTTGATAATATAAAATAGTCTAATTAGAAAAAGGTAGGTTTGTTTGTTTTTAATCATGAAAACCGACGAAACCACGTGGTTTTTCTAAATAATGCATTTAATATATTGTCAACTAGGTTTTTCTAAGATCAATTTGGTGCGTAACATATATTTTAACACATATTGATATATAATGTAGATGATTAGTTGATTAAAAAATATATATATTGGTGTTTATTTAGATTTGTTCCTCTAGCCAATGTTTAATAAGGTGATAGCATCAAACTAATATAGGTGAAAATCAATTTCAAAACCCCCTAATTAATACGATAAAGAATCAATTGGTTATGAATGTTTGAGCATATGTTTGAGGGATTTTTTGGCACTACAATGTGTGTAATACAATATCATTTTACTTCTTGACACTACTTCAATACTCTGGGTCATTCTTAACTACAACTAGGTGACATTCTTGCATATCTATACTAGCATCTATGTAAACACATATTTAAAAATAGGAGAAAGATAGTTGGGTGTCTGCTATTTTTTTAGATATAATTATTTTAAATATTTTCTTTCAAATTATTTACTTTGTTTATGAAAATTAACTATATTTTAAATACTAACTTTGAGCTTTAAATCAAGGTTGTCAATACCGTTTCAGTCGCCGTTCCGGTTTTTCTATTGGTACGGAACGTTTCGGTTTTGGAGGATTTTTAGGCGTCTTTGTTTGGAGTTACCCTTTGTTCATATATATATATATATATATATATATATATATATATATATATATATATATATATATATATATATATATATATATGAAAAAAATATATTAATTTAACAAGCATAATTAAAAAACAAGATAAATTAACTTTAAATTATACAATATAAACACAAAGTTAAACAAACATAATCTCAAAATTAGAAACACAATCACAAGTTAATCAAAATAAGGAGGATTTTAAGGCCGGAACGGTACCGAGACGTTCCGGCTGGAATTTGACCGGTATTTCCGGAACGAACCGGAATTAAAACAGAGACAAAAACGACGTTGTTTTGCCTCGATTTTTTAATGACACGGAACATTTCCGCCAGAACGGAATGGTATTGATAACCCTACTTTAAATGTAAATCAATATAGCTATAGTTGTGAGACATCTTTATATTGGATTTCTAGAAAGTTTTGGGTAGTAATATATTCAATTATAACACCATAAACAACTATTTATAGGATATTGACAATGATCAAAAATTAATAAATCCTGAACTGCAAATTATATATTTAAATTAAACAAAAGAAATATATTAACTTTATGGTTTATCATGTCAAATGATATAAGGTTAGACATTTCACTTTAAATCTCACTTATATCTATAGACACACAACAACATCATTTGGCGTGGTTTTTAATAATACTTTTATCGAGGTAATATGTCTTTAGTTTCTAATTGTTTTATAATTTATGTATTTTATGTCTTAATATGGAAGACAAATACAAAGAATTTGACATCATCAACTTCAATGAATACAAAAAAAAAGGATGATATGCTGTTACCTTAATAAACATTGGCTAGAGTAGAGGAATTATAATGATTTGATTTATATGACACACGAGTTTTTCTTTTTGCTGTTCTCACTTTTATTTACCATGAGTTAATAAACGTTTTCGTGATCCCCTTGTAAGAAAAGTGTTAGGACTCACGCGGATACGCACAAAGTGGGTCGGGTCTCTGAAAAGAAAAGGCTACATGGAAAGATAAGTTGGAAACGGTCCTTCACGTGAAGAGCAATAATGAATGCACGTGGATCTGGAATGGAAACATGATCATAGCACGTACCAGCACAAAAAAAATAAAATAAAAATTAAAAAAAATAATAGGACCAATCATTTTAATCTAGCAGTGCCCATTTGGAAATTGCAATGACTGATTCGCTTTTTCTCTATTTTTTCCCGCTCTTCTGTATTTTTATAAAGTTATTATTTAGTAGCATATTATAAATAACTACATGGGAATGTTGGGGGAAAAAATCTCATATAGTCATATCAATTAAAAATTTAAAACGTGGTTGATATATATATATAAATGGATCTATAACTCTAGGTTTGTAAAAAAAAAATATTTCCAAATCAATATATTAGACTATATGTATAGTTTAAGTGAATCTTCAATACAAATTGTTTAAGGTCATGTTTATCACCGTGTTTCAGAAATGGTATTAAAAATTAAAAAAATATTTATATTTTTTATTTTAAATTATTTTTGTGTGTGTGTTTTTAAGTCATTTTTCATGTATTAATGTTAAAATAATTTAAAAAATATAAAAAATATTATTTTGATGTATTTTTCAATGAAAAATACTTTTAAAAATGATCGCAATCATACTCTCAAATAAGCATTGAGTAAATGATGGAGTGTGATATAGGGGTTATAATTTTTTTTCAGTTAATTGTTTAATATAATTAGTCAGGGTTTATTTTTTTCTATTTAAAATTATGTTTGAATACATTTTAAAATTTTATTTATCTTGAAAAAGATCTTAAATTAATATTTTTAGTGCTTTTTGATATTCAAAAGTGTTGATTTTGAAAATAATATAAATATATATTAATGAAAAATTAGAAATCTGCGAATTATTTATTCTTCAAGGAAACATAACGTTTTGGAACAAAAATTCTATAATTTTAAAGGCTATTATGATTTAGGAGACGAGACTGATGGGAATATAACCCACATCTAGCTGTAGTTTTTAATTTCAAAATAAAGCATGAAATTCCAATCAAGTGTGCTCCTTAACCAGTGGGACCCTGGATTGAGCAAGTCTAAATTTCGCCATGATTGGACAGCTCAAATGAAAATGTTGATCAATAATGGAGATGATTATCAGCCAATGGTCATAATCATCAGACAATTAGTTGAAAGCATGTGTTTTTCCCACGAACAAAAGTTTTGAGGTGTTTGAAACTTGAGATTGTATTTGGAAAGTGTTTTTGAAACAAATTTATTTTTATTTTATTTTTTATTTTAAATTAAAAAAATAATATTTTTAGATCAATTTAATATCTTAATACTAAAAATTATTTTAAAATAAAAATAATTAAAAAATAATTTAAACCACACTTTCCGAAACATCGTTAATATGCATCGAATGGTATCTCTGCTGCGTGTATTTTTCTTCGCAGATGACAGCTAAAGTGACTTTGATCCTTACAACACCTGCAGAACTGACATAAATACTGTTTTTCTTGCTGCACTTGCAAGAATTCTGAAAAATCCATGCATGCTTGATATATAAGTTTTGGCTTTGTTGTTTCATCCAAAAGATTTAAGATTTGAAATGGATGGTCTTCGATCCTCATTTGTCACCACTCTTGTGGGATTGCAAGATTTTGAGTTGATTTTAATTTATCTGATGAGGTTTATGACGAATTCAATTTTTTCCCTGAAGATTATGATTATAACAATGTTCCCTATAGATTTCAATATCAAATCAATTGACAAAAACTCTTTTTTAGATATATTTCAGTGAATGTTTAAAAATGTGATGGAGGTTGTTTTTGAAAGTATTTTTTATTTATAAATATATCAAAATAATATTTTTTTTATTTTTTTTTAAAAAAAATTATTTTTGATATCAGCACATCAAAATGATCTAAAAACACCAAAAAAATAAATTTAAAATAAAAATATAAATATTTTTTTTATTTTTTTTAAAAACACTGCTAAAACAAAAATTTCAAACACCACCTTATAATTTAATTAAATATAACCTTTTATAAATAATGACAAAGTAAGATCTTGTAATCTCTATTAAAAGATCTGAGTGATGTGATGTGATGTATGTATTGTTTGTATTTTGAATACATGTCAAACTAAAATAATATCATAAATAGCAAGCTAGAAAAACATGGATTTAAAAAAAATAAAAGAAAAAATAATAATGCTGCAATGAATAATATTTTTGGATTTTTTTTAAATCATCCTAATATTGAGTTATTAAGAATCAAGATCCATTCTTTTTTTAATTGTGTATTGAATTTTATAATAAAAAAAATCAAGTTTATTGATCTCTTGATCCATGTTGCGAGTTATTAAGAATTAGGCTTCATCCTTTTTCTAATTGTGTATTGACTCAAGTTATTTATTTATCAACAGAGTTGACTCGATTTGGTAGCCCGGTTAACTTGGATAATTTATTTATTTATTTAATGATTTAATATCTGAGCAGTTGAAAATTGATCTTTACAAAAAAAAAAAAAAACATTTGCTTTATATAAGAATATTATAATCAAGACACTCCATTCATTCACTAAGAAATAAAAATTTAAAAAAACATAAGTTTGACATAAGTAAATAAAAGGATGTCATTCTATGCTGTATGCGTGCTCATCCAGAATTTTATTTAAAACACTAAAATGAATGAAACTTTTTATTTTATTTATATAAAAAAAAAGTAATGCCGTGTAGATTAACCTGAAATCTGATTAATTAAAACCTAGCATGGGCAGAGTTTACAAAAAATAAAATAAAAATTGACCCGATGATATCTGAACAAAATGTACACTGGACTTGTGTGAGAAAAACTGAGTTAATTTTCTTGACACGTCAGCAGGACTGGCTGTGCTGAATTTAATAATTTTGGGCCAACAAAAACAAAATAATAACAGGGGACACCATTATACACAAGAGCATCTATGAGTCAAAGTCAGTACTCGGTAGTATAATATATATATATATATATAAAAAAAACACTGTTCAAAGGGGATAACGTTGATATTGCAGTACAGAGATTACGTTGTTCAAAAAGAAAAGGTAAAAGAAAGCATACTTCTCCCTATCTATAAATTAAAATTTTAATTTGTTGTTGACTGACAGTTCAAGGTAGTTTTTAATTATGGTGGGAAAAGCATTGCAATTTTGTAGTGTTCAACAATAGCTATTGTATTTAGCATCCAATGATCGTCAATTTTAATTTGCTGGAAAGCTTCTTTATTTTTTATAGAGTTTTCTAGAAAATTTAATGTCGTGAAATATCACATGGAAAAGCTCGCAAATATGTGTTATTATATTTTTTTTATTAACATAAATGATTGAGTTAGCTTGTTCACCTCAACTAATTTTACAGAACCTGAAATTAATAACCATGTAAGACTTTTAATAGTCATCATATTAATAATCACATGACTTGAACCTAAGATTACAGGGGAAGAAAACTTCTTAGTCTCAAGTTCTTACCACTGAACCACATACTATATAATTCTCGAAAAATCATTCATCATAATAATGTTCTAGCCCAAACACTTTTAACTCTAGGATTCTTGTGAAATATGATGTATTGGGCTATGTAAGAGTGTACTCAAGAGTTTTCCAATTGTATTAAAGTCACTAATTAAAATCAATTTTTTTTAAAAAAATATATATTATCATATTTATATTTTAGTATTTGATAATAGATCTATCTTCATCGTATTCTTAATCTAACTTTATTTTAAAATGAAAACAACGAAAACTTTTTAATATTTTCAATTATAACAAATGTTACCATGCATTACAATAATAATAAAAAAAAGCCTTTTCTGATCTGTTTTTCCTTTTTTTTTGTTTGAGAAGGAAAGACAGAGTGTTTCAATTTCTAGCCATGCTCATATCATATTGAGAAATATTTAAAAGAAATTAGATTTAATTTTATACGTTTGAAAAGGTCAAAAAAAAAAAGAAGTACAAATTAATACCTAATATTAATTATAGATAATGCACATGACAAAGGAAACTAGTACAATAAAATAAAACAAAGATAAAATGCATGGAAATGCACCATCTTGACCATTTTTCTTCATAAGAACATTATAAAAGGAGGCTTGGCTTCCATGTTTTCATTACAAGCTCAGCTCCATCAAAACCATTTCCAGAAGTAACTTCAAAACTCCATAGCAGAGAATTCCTCAAAAGCATATGCTATCTGACTTCACTTTGCTTAGAACAGCCAAGCAAATTCAACAGAGAGAGTAAGGGAAGGAGGGAGAGAGAGAGAGAGAGTCAATCAAGCTCCATGTCTCAGTCAGAGCTTGTTGTCTTTCTCCTTCCATCGATTTTATCTCTACTCTTGCTCTTCATTCTCATGCAAAGAAAGCAAACAAGATTTAATCTCCCACCAGGAAACATGGGGTGGCCATTTCTCGGAGAAACCTTTGGCTACCTGAAACCTTACTCTGCTACTTCAATAGGAGAATTCATGGAAGAGCACATATCAAGGTAAGACTAAGACTACCCAGAAAACAAAATATTTGACAGTCAGAGCCAAGAAATGATTCTTGTTCAATCATGCCACTCAAAACTTGATTATAATGTGCAGGTATGGAAAGATTTACAGGTCCAGTCTATTTGGGGAGCCAACAATAGTATCTGCAGATGCTGGACTTAACAGATTTATACTGCAGAATGAAGGGAGATTATTTGAATGCAGCTATCCAAAAAGTATTGGTGGGATTCTTGGAAAATGGTCCATGTTGGTTCTTGTTGGAGACATGCATAGAGACATGAGGATTATATCTCTCAACTTCTTTGAGCCATGCCAGGCTAAGAACTCATCTGTTGAAAGAAGTGGAGAGCCAAACCTTGCTCGTTCTTAGCTCTTGGAAGGAGAATTGTACATTTTCAGCTCAAGATGAAGCAAAGAAGGTAAGTAATTCTTGGAATTTGCATTGTCAGGAAAATGAATTTCAATTTCAATACTGAATTTTATATTCGAGAGGAGTGCTTAGCTTATGAAGGAAATTGCAGTTTACCTTCAATTTGATGGCAAAACATATCATGAGCTTGGATCCTGGAAAACCAGAGACTGAGAAGCTGAAAAAAGAGTATGTTACTTTCATGAAAGGAGTGGTTTCAGCCCCTCTAAATCTGCCTGGAACCCCATATAGAAAAGCCTTGAAGGTAATCTTGCTCTAATTAACCCTAAGAATTCACGATTCAACATGATATTTATCATATTTTGTTCATATATGCAGTCTCGATCGATCATCCTGAAATTTATAGAGCAGAAGATGGAGGAGAGAATAGCTAAAATGAAGGGTGGAGTAGAAAATTTGGAAGACGATGATCTTCTTGGATGGGTTTTGAAGCATTCAAATCTTTCGACGGAGCAAATCCTTGACTTGATCTTAAGCTTGCTATTTGCTGGCCATGAAACTTCTTCTGTGTCAATAGCTCTGGCCATCTACTTCTTGCAAGCCTGTCCTGGTTCGATTCAACAGTTAAAAGTAAGCAGCTAAAAAGTAGCTCACAGCATTTATTATACACAGTAGATGCTTTGGATTTATATATTTATTTTCATTGAATACAGGAAGAACATATTCAAATCTCCATAGCCAAGAAACTGGCTGGAGAGACGGAATTGAACTGGGATGATTACAGAAAAATGGAATTTACTCAATGCGTAAGCTCTTTTTAATTAACTTCTTTTATTATCAGAAATATTTCGATTTTTTCTTTATTTTAACACAAATAAATCACACGCACATTTATATATTTATATATTTTACAACCTTGTGAAGGTTATAAGTGAGACACTGAGGCTTGGCAACGTAGTCAGGTTCCTTCACAGAAAAGCTCTCAAAGATGTTCGTTATAAAGGTAAGATAAACCTAGTTGTATTAGATTCCTCTCACCTTATATCACTATATTAATTATCTAATTACTTAATTAATTGGTAATGATACTGTTTTTTTTTAAATAAAAAAGGGTACGACATTCCATGTGGATGGAAAGTGCTCCCAGTGATCTCAGCCGTGCATTTAGATTCAACTCTTTTTGATCAACCTCAACACTTCAATCCATGGAGATGGCAGGTCAGTAGTACAGCTTTGAGGCCATGACAAACATGCTTTTTTTTCTTTTCTAAGACATTATTATAAGCATCGATCCGTATAATTCTGTCGCTCTAATTATAAGGTTTCGTAGATCTTTCAATTTGGTCTTCCTATATAAGGGGGTCCACTAGCAACATTTCATCTTATTATTGCTTGTTCGTGACTGCCTCAACATGATTTTGAATAGTTTATTTTTTAATTTGTTTTACTAAGGAAAAAAAAGAAACAAAAGCTATGGAAAATATTAATTAAATTCAGGTTCTTTAATAAATTACCTTTTATATTTTAGATCTATAAGATCATGTTTTATGATATATGTGCATTATATTTAGTATTTTAAAAGACATGTCATAAGATTAAATCATATCTTGATAGGTATTTTTCGAGGGAAAAAAACTGCATTGAGTGTATTATAAAAAAAAAATATGATGAATTTATTTATTTTAAAAATACCATACATATAAGAGTCACTAAACCTTTTTCATCTCATTTTTATATTGGACAGACTAGTATGAGAGGAAAAAAACAGTTTATTTTCTAAAAATACAATAATAAATTTAGAAAGCCACTGAAAATAAATATGGATCAAACCCATAGCAATTTAAAAAAAAATGGAGATAAAATTGTGTAGGTAGACAGGACACTGAATGATGATGTGAACTCGTAAAAACATTCCATCGAAACCGTTGAAAGCAAAAGAAGGAAGGAGCTTAGTCAAACCCCCACGAGACCACCCTTGTGATGAACTGTCACCATCATTAAACAACATGTTTTGCTTGTTAGGACAATGGGTCCCACTCTGCTTCTGGGGATATTTAAAGCCCCATGTGGATGTGGGCCTCTCGTGTGCACGTGCACCACTGATTGTAATTGATGCTCTCTTTTTTTCTCTTTTAATCCTCTTTGCAGTTCTAGGGGTGTTTTTTTTTGGTGTAGTTGCAAGTTGCAAATATACTTTTTAAATTATTTTTATTTAAATATTATTAAATCAATTCTTTTAAATATATTAATATTAAAAATATCACTCATGGCATTATTAAATACATGTTTAGTTATCCAAAGACAGTCAAAAGAATATTGTTTTCTATCCTGTATTATGCTGTCAAATCAAGACTCGCGAATTAAGAATTCTAATTCCAGTTAAAAAAAAATATAAGAATTGATATTCTATAATCTGGAGTTTAAAGAGAATATACAGTAGATGTGAATCTTAATTAAATCATATAATTTTTTAGTATTTTTATATATGTAAAAAACAAACTTGCATCATTTCATTTGTTCTTTAAAAAAGTGGTTTTTATAATGAAAATAATTTACATAATATATTTATTTTAAAAGAAAATCTTAAATTTAAAAGACATTCATTAACAGATGATTTTAGCCTAGCACGTCAGTATAAAACCTATTATTAAATTTAATTTATAGCATACAAAACCAGCATGCACATCTTAGTACCTTTGTCTATGAAACAATTTTCACCCAAAAGAATTCTAAATTAAATAATGGAATAATTAAGTAGAAAATTAGTATAGTAAGAGACAAAATGGATCGTTAGGGTGTAATCAATAATCTATGAACACAAAATGTGTTTATGCTAATCTACTATAAATACAAAGGACTCGAGGAGATATTATTTCCCAAAACTCTACTGAATAATTGCTCAATCGAGAGAAGGTTAAGCTGGGCACTGAAAACGACGTAGGAAGTGACTTGTGAAACATATATTGACAATTGTCCGTAATTAGTTTTGGTTTTTTGCTCCGTATACGTCCATTTTAGCATTCAATGTGTGGTTCCATGTTTGATTTGTCGAAAGCTACTGTCGTCTCGTTTGTGGTTCTGAAATAAAGTTATTAAACCTGTTTTATTCACGGATCGTGATTGGGTTAATTTAAAAAAAATTGTTTTTTGTTTTTTTATAAACAATATATATATATATATTAAATAAAGTTATACCAAGTTAAAACTAGATTTAACCACATGAATTAATTTCCACTTGATTTTTTTTAAAATTGACTCGGTTCAAGCCCTGTATTGACAGGCTGAGATGGTTTAATAACACGAGTGGTCAAATCTTTTCCGGCATGACTATCTTTTCCGTAAATCTGGACCCTTTCTGTTTCGTCAGAGCTGGAAAAGATAAGGGGCTAGAGACAGTCAAATCCCACTAGTTTTTGAGGGTTGGTATATGTCACAGGTTCATAGATTAAATATCTAGTCTGAGTAAAAAAATTAAAACCGCCTTCCTTTTTCGAGGTTAAAAAGAAAATATATGTTCTTTATAGTATGAGAGGATGGAGAGAAAATATATTAATTAGAATTGCCATGTGCTTAAGATATGGTTTAACACTTTAATGATACCAGTATAGTCTTTAAGAAGATGAGAATATTTTTCTCTATTTTTTTGGTTATTTATGTGAACTCACGCTTTCTGTTTATTGATGTTATCAATGGTGATGGGTGATGGCAGCAGTGTAACAATGCTCGTGGAGATTCTGCCAGCTCGAGCGCGACGACGAGTAGTAGTAATTACTTCATGCCATTTGGAGGAGGACCGCGACTTTGCGCAGGGATCGGAATTGGCAAAACTAGAAATGGCGGTGTTCATCCACCATCTGGTCCTCAACTTCCACTGGGAATTGGCTGATTCCGATCAAGCCTTTGCCTTTCCTTTCGTCGATTTTCCCAAGGGCTTGCCCATACGAGTCAAGCACCATCCTCACAGTTACATAAAAAACGACAGCAGCTAGCATGCATCAATTCTTAATGGAGACCAGTACTCTACTCGCCATCCTCTGCGTTCCCAGATATATATATATATATATATATATATATATATATATATATATATACACATGCACATATATATATATATATATACAAAGTTCATCACTGTATGTGTAGCTTCGAGCACCGTTGGATTGCTCCAACGGCTTATAGTAAATCTCTGTGGATCGAGGTTTGATGACATACCAGCTGATATCCGTGAGCAAATGGATCAATGGACGCCCCAGGATAATATTGTAGGGCCACACCCACCCTAGCTTCCCCACATTGTAAATTCTACGTTCTTCTGCCCTAGGTCCCTCCATGTTGGGACTAAGGAGTAATTATTCATTCTTATATATAGCTTGTCATATGGTTTTTCCTTCAATATAATTCACTGCTACTTTCGTCATAATTCTTCTTCTTCTTGGATTACTTATTGATAATATATATCAGTATCCCTTGTCAATCTAAGATTTTAGATGACTTGTATCTGTCCTCTTAAGATAGATAAAACTTACCAGAAAACTATAAGAGTCTGAAAATGAGATAAAATATAGTAGATCACATGCATACTTATACTTATACATATATATATATATATATATATATGAGAGAGAGAGAGAGAGTCCTGTCTTCCTTATCCTATAAATCTGCAAAATCTTCATGGTGGGACTCATTGAATGGCTATGAATGCCTCTCTCTATCTCTCTCTCTCACAGACACACACACACACATATATTTGAGAGAGAGAGATAAGGCCTCATCATGAAAATTAGTGTTAACATAGGTTAGTTTGGAGTTTGGACCCTACGAGTACCAATACAACAGGGAACCGCAGGGCCTGTAAATACTTCTCACCAGTGCACAGATGGAATGAAAACTGAGGCAAACAATGTTATATACTTTTTTTGTTAATGAAACAAATAGAAAATAATAACACTATTTTTAATATATTTATTTTTATCATATAAAAACAACACTTCTAGGATATATATATATATATATATATATATATATATATATATATATATATATATAAACAAACAAATAAAAGAATAAGTAAAAAAAACTAAAAAAAATGCTTGTTTTTTGTATACTGTTTTTTTTTTTTATAATACTATTCATTTTTATCACAACAATCACAAATATCAAAAAAAAATATTAGTATATTTAGCTCCAGGTGCATATTTTGATATTATATATTCATATAATAATATTAAAGAGTACACTAAAAAACCGTCTACCATACCTTTTATTTTATTTACTAAACGATAAAAACACTTATAAGCACTTCTCTGTCTCAGCATGATATAAATATTTTTTAATTTCGTTCTTCATTTATAAACTACAGCAATAAACAAATTAAGGATGTTTTGTCGTTTGGGAGGCTGTCCCGTTACCCCTTTCTCCTATTTCCCGTTATAAACTTAGTTTCTTTAGCCCTTCTTGCTTGGTCCCATGCATATCTTTGATATTGTTTGCACGAGTGGACCCCTCCTAATTATTCAGTGTCACGACACAACTGGTTCGTCTTCTTTTCCAGTTAAGATACCAGCTCCTTTCTTCTTCTTCTTTTATTCATGCCCTCATTTATACATATATTAAAGCCTGCGCGGGTTGGTTCTGTATATTCTTTAAATATTTAATTTATAATATCCAGTAAAATGATGGCAATAGATTCGAATTAGAGATGCGCATCTTCCATATATTCGATAATTTATTTAGCTAGTAAACAAAGAAAATAATCGGCTGACAATAAAGTTTACGGGAGTCATGCAGAGGCCTAATTTCTACAGCAGTATCACTAGCTTGTAGATGCCAATTTTATGGAATATTATTAATTGTATTATTTTTCTCCAAATTTCGTGGTGTTTGGGAGTGCTTTTCAAAAGCGTTTTGGAAAAAAAATTAAAAAAAAATTATTTTTATTTTTAAGTTTAAATTAACAAAATTTAGTCTTTCTTAGATCATTTTGATGTGCTGATGTCAAAAATAATTTTTTTATTTTATTTAAAAAAAACATAATTTTAATGTATTTTTGAATGAAAAAACATATTTTAAAAAACAATTATAATCATACACTCAAACATGCACGAATTTACCCACCACTAATGCAGCTCAAGACCTAATTCATGCTATCTTATTTCAATCTTTTCAAAAAAATATTTTGAAAAAAAAAATTGTTTTTATTTTAAATTATCTTTTTTATATTTTTAGATAATTTTCATAATATAAAAAAAATTAAATTCATTATTTTTAAATAAAAATCACTTTCAAAACAACTCAAAAACACTCCCAAACTTTTTCAATGACGATTTTGGAAGCGAATGAATAGAAAAGGAAAAACAAATCCTGTTCTAAAAGTCCAATAATTTATAGGCAAACGTCATGTCCCTTTAGTTGAAACTATTGATCAGTTGGGAACGACCACAAGTACAAAGAAAAATTCCAAAAAATGCAATCTTCTTCAGATGCATACAAACGATAAGAGATTTCTGATAAGATGATTGCAATAAAAGGAGTGACATAACAATCTTGAAGGAGAAACTTACATGTGACGTCTAAGATCAATAATTCATCATACTTTATTCTAGATCAAATCTTCAATTTTATATATATATATATATATATATATATATATATATATATAATTGTATTGTTTTTGTATTTGATTTGTTTATTTTAAAAAACAATAAATAAATGAACTGTACTGAGAAAAATGGACAGAACTTAAAAAATGTGTTTTTCCAAACCTAGAGCAAATTTCAAGAACTATTTTCTTAGCTTTCAAGATAAGAAATATTGTATTTGAATAAAATAAAATAAAATAAACTTCATTTGTTTTTCCCCAATTCCGATTTTACAAAAAAAAAAAAAGTGTTTTTTGCCTTTAATCATAACCATATTTTTTTATGTTTGACTCATTATCAAGTAATTATCTTAAATAACACCATCTTATTCGGATGGTCATGGAAATGTTAACTGTTTTTTCTGCTTTGTTCACTCTGCGGTAGGGGCACGAGCCTTGGATTATGGGCTACTAGAGAGTTGGATATATAAAATTTCTTTTAAAAAACGGTACCGTGTGGGGTAGCGTAGAAACAGTTCAAGCACAAAAAATTTTGTTCACTTAAATTTGTGGATAAAAAAAACAATTAAATGCGCAACTAAACAAAACAAAATAATGTGCTTATAAACACTTTTAGATGAGTTAGGCTATCCATATTCTTGTCCTGTATATTTATTTATTATTCTCAAAATAGATATATTCGAATCCTTATGGTTGACAAGAAGATTAAGGCAGATTTTCGTTTCATCAATTCTATAATATTTTTCACTCACATGTATCAACGATGATTAAAACCTCAGAGGTTGGTATAGAGGATATCAGCTATATATATATATATATAGTCAATGCCCCCGCGCCCCGTCATATTAATTGTGTGAGAAATTTTTATTATAATATAAATTTTGTCAAAATAATAAATTTGTGCAAAATTTCTATTAAGTGCAAGTTTTCTAGAAAAATATATGAATTTTCAATCGATATAAATTTATCTGTTTAGTAGGTTTCAACGAAATAACCAGCATAAAATTCTGGTTAATTGCCCGAACACCGTAGAAGGACACGCGCGACACCGGTGGACAAACGACAGGGAAGTGAACCAGAGGAAACGGTGAAAGTGCAGTTTTGACCGCCTAGAGACCCTGCACGAGTCGCCTTATAGGCGCGTCCACGTGAAACACTATAGGGCGTGTCGTTTGGGCGCCTGCACCCGGTCAGAATTACAAAACCGGCACGGAAAATACCACGCTACACCCATTACAGTGTGTTATTTTGTCTTTTTCAGGGGTTATTTCAGTAGATTTACTATGCAAAAATAATGGAAAAAACCGAGAACACCCCCGAGTCCTGGGCTAATATTTTGTCATTTACAGGGGTTATTTTTGTAGTTTTATTATGCAATAAATCCAACAATACCATCTATATCCCCTGAAAAATTCAAAAATACACCTGGTCACGAGGACTAAAAATTTTCAATCCTAGTGGCAAAGTGGTCATTTTACTATATCAATCAGAGAAAGAGAGTGAGTTTGCTTTCACAAATAAAATGCGAAAAAGATAAGGTCAACAACCAAAACTTAATGACAATATTGTTAATGAACTATCTCATTTAAAAATTTAAGTTAGTAGATGAGCTTACAAAATATAATTTATATTATTCTTTAGCGCACACTCTCAAATAAAAGATCTTTGAGCTTGAAACTTGCACATGTTCACACTATCTTGTGCTTGATTTTTATCAAATCAAATGAGAGTGGTGAGATTCGAACTCATAACTGCTGGATTAACAAGACTCTGATACCATTTTAATGAATCATCTCATCTAAAAATTTAAGTTGTTAGGTGAATCTACAAGATATAATCTATATTATTCTTTAACAAATATATATATATATATATATATAAAAAGACCAGCATTCCACGAGGAATGGAAGTCTTTTCACTCTCGCACGAAGATTTAGCCATTATATGATCCAAAGTCAACTCTTTGTTAGGTTTCCTTTCATTTTCGAAGGTTGTTTTGTTTTGTTCTTTCTCAATGATTTATGGGTTTGTGTCAATGGATCTGCCAGTGGATGCATGGCCTATCCCTGTGGTTTAAGAAGCTGCACGTCGAGGGTTCATCATGTGGGCTCTCCTGGAGAGCAACTGGATCGATTACAGGAGTCATCCATCCCTGTTGCCTCTTTTGTAAATTACCTCGTATTGGTTTATCATCTTTTTTTTCTTTTTTTTTGGATGCTCGAGCTCCCAATTATTAATTTGTTTTACGAATTGCCGACAGGAAGGATAGACAATTTCGCAGAATTTTCGTCCTTTTCACTGAGCTTAATCGAGAGTAACAAAAGAAGTACAGACACGAGGCCCATCATCAAACTACTAGAGGTTCTGTAGGGCCCGATTACGTTTATAGGTGGTTAAGCTTTCATGGGTTTTCTTGCCTGTTGGCGACGTGATCCAATCCAAATTTAATCAATGCGTTCTTTTAGTCGACCACGAAATTTACGAGTGAACTGTGTTTTAAAAATATTTTAAAAAATTGATTTTTATTTTATTTTAAATTAAATTTTTTTGATGTTTTTAGATTATTTTCATATGTTGATGTCAAAAATAATTTTTAAAAAATAAAACAATATCATTTTAATAGCAAGTTATCAATTAAATAACTCATTGTCTTCTTTTTGTAGTATTATCCAACTATTTTAATTATTATTATTTTTTACTATTTTACCATTATTATTTTACCACTTAAAACGAAAACTATGTAAATACATCAAAAACATGTCTTTTTGGTTTTTTTGCTATTTGGTTTTTACTTTTTTGCAAGTACTTTAAAAAAAAATTCATAGTGGATAACAACAAATATTATTTTTTTTTAAATGTTTTTTACTTGAGAGCATATTAAAATAATATATTATTTATTTTTAAAATTTATTTGTAATATCAACGTATCATAATTATCTAAAAACATTAAAAAAAATTAAATTGAAGTAAAAAAAAAGCTTTTATTTATTTTTAACAAAAAACACGAGTGAAATCACATAAACAAACACACTCAAAATTTAATTTGGTTTTCTTTGTTATAAATATCTATTAATACAAAAATTGAAGAGGTATTTTTCATATTTTTTATTTTTCTTTGGTAAAACATTGCACGCAAAGCGTTTACATATTCTTTCTTTTTTTTTTTTACGTGATTTTCTTGTTTAATTTTTATCTTTAAAAACAATGTGCCTTGGGTGTGACACACTGCCATTTCTGTGCAGGCCTTCTTAAATAGAGAAGTGACGATTTAATTGTGGACGAATATTCAAACCGATGGGCTGACTCTTTGCAGCCCATATCAACTCAAAAACCCGATGTCCAGTCTATTGAGGCCATAATTTTTTACAAGAGCCCATGATTCCTGTCCCTGGGCCCACCAACTCTTAAACGACATTGAGACATTCTGCGTGATGCCACAGGCAGAGGATAAAAACTCGTCTCTAGACATAAAATATATTTTGATTATATATTTATTGTGCGTTTTATTTAGTTTATGAAATCAGCATAATTTGATGGAGAAGTATTTAAAAAAATAAATAAAGGTATTTAAAATAAATGTTGAATAATAATATCATGTAAAAAACAAGGTGAAATAATATCAATCTTTGTTAATTTCTATAAAATAAAACGTTAAGGGATGAAAACAAAAACAAAAACAAAAAACCAAAACAAAAAAAATGAATTAGCAACAAAAAACTTTCAATTCAAGAATTAAAAGAAAAAAAACATTAACAAAAAAAGAGAAACAAACCAATAAAATTGGATTGAATGGTGAAATTAAAACAATAAAAAGTTTAAGAAAATATTATTTTTTAACAAAAATATATAAAATAATAATAGTTAAAAATAATAATAACAGTAAAAAAATTAAAAGTAAGCCAAATACTCAGCCCATGACCATGAAGAATAACGGGAAAAGGACGATGTGTTATTTACCCATTTTGTTTTGGAAAAAAACCCCACAAAACTCTTTAGTTTTCAGCCATTATGGTGGCTGATATTAAATCTAGACATGTACTATTGATCCATAAAAAAAATTATATTATTCATATTATTTACTCGGACAGATTCTTATATAATAGTATCAAATTCTCATCTGAATACTTAAAAACATATATTATATAATTCATGTTATTTACTCGGACAGATTCTCATATAATAGTGTCAAATCCTCATCTGAATACTTAAAAACATATATTATATTATTCAACATATATTATATTATTCATATTATTTACTCGGTCAGATTCTCATATAATAGTGTCCAATCCTCATCTGAATACTTAAAAACATATATTATACTATTCATATTATTTACCCGGACAGATTCTCATATAATAGTGTCAAATCCTCATCTGAATACTTAAAAACATATATTATATAATTCATATTATTTACTCGGATAGATTCTCGTATAATAGTGTCAAATCCTCATTTGAATGCTTAAAATCTGTAATTTCTACAAATCTGACCGCATCGAACTTGGTGTCAACCTGTTATTGAAAATCAATAAAAAACTTATCTACATTTGCAATAATCAATTCATGATCTTCCTTGCAAGCAACTTTCAAGGGTCATGGATCTGCACATAAACATGGAGCACCAAGTGCCTAAAAATCACCAATATACCCTTTAATGATATCATATCAAGCCGAGAAGCCATGATAGAGAATTTATTAATTATGATTAGAATAAAAAAAATTAAAGATTCAATATAGATTAGGTATAATTCAATTAAGAGTATGTGGATTCAAATTTGGGTTTGGATTTGAGATTTAGGGTTTACAAGGGAGAGATTGTGAATTTTAAGAGAGATATAACATGTTTTAGTGTGAGTGTGAAATGTCTCTTCTTATATCATAACTGAGTTGATTTCTCTTTTATTTTATTTTTCTGTTTAACATAGGATACAAAAATGTAATTTTTCAAATCATAACAAGAAAATAGAAATGTGATCAAACCTTAATATTTGTTTTGTAATTATACCTGACTATGATCATAAATCAATTCCGGGAGCCTTGTATTATTCATATTAATGACATGTCTAAATTTTTTTGATAAATATTAAAATAAAATAAAGGCTAAATTATATATAAAAAAAAGTCTTTTGAATTTAAGTTAACAAAATCCCTAAAAAAAACTTAATATTTCATCATAAATAATATGATTTTTTAAATAAAATTCCTTTCCGTTAGATTTTTTTTGAAAATCATTTAAAAATATAACTAATAATAGCGACAAACAAAAATATCAACCGAACTTAGACAAAACTGTTTACTTAATGAAAAAAGAGGATGAACCTTACCATCTACCGTATTAGCCTTTATCCTGTGATATTGTTATATTCGAATATTGGACGAAGGGTTCACATCACAAAACTGAAAATAGTAGGACTCAATCGATTAAATCTGAAGAAGGGGGACTGAATTGATCAAATTAACCAGGTAGAGGGACTACGCTTGATTAACCCCTTGACGAACAATAATGGAGTATTTTCTTGGTGTTTAATGGTGAGGTTGCTGGGCTACGTGGCTACCCTCTCCATCAACAATCGATCGTGGTCAAAAGGAGCACCAACGAGGTTCCTCTCCGAAACAACGACCACGCCATCGATTAAAGTTGTTCTTGTGGTGTCCTAAATCACCAAGATTACCCTCCAAACTCATGCCACGTTGCGTCGTGTATTGTCTATCAGCGTGTACGATACTTTTCACGAATGATTTACTACGCACAGAAACTTTGAAATAACAAGATTCCGAGAAAAAACAATGTTCGATAGATAGATAAAGACATAAAAAAATAGTTTTAGATCGAGTTTTGATTATTTTAAAATATAAATAAAAAAATATTATTTTATTATTGTAATTAAATAATTGATCATTTTTTTATCCATCTTACAAATTCTGCTTACATGGTAATAGTTGGATTAAAAAAAAAGGAGGACTAGAAAGCAATTTTGAATTGTCATGAATTCTCTTATATTTCACGTAAAAATTGGGATTGTTATAGTTCATTATATTTGAATTCAATAGTTAGCTTTTACTATTTTATTTAAATTTAATAGCTGGGATTGCTATAATTAGATGTCTTGATACAATTCACACGGTTCAATTTTACTGAAATTTAATAATTAATTTTTGCACTATTTTACTGAAATTTAATGGCTCAAATGATGACAACAATTAAAACTTTCTTTTCTTTTCTTTTCTTTTATGAGAGAAGGGGAAATGAAATTATCCATCTTATTATGCCATCGGTGTTTTTCCTTTTTTGTTCCTTTGACCACAGAGGCAATTAAACAAAAATAGAACACGCGCCCCCTTCTCTCTCTGTTTCTCAGATTGATAGAGAATATTTATACCAAACATTACACTTTACTGCGAACGCTCATCACAGGCAACAGACACAAAAACATAAAAGAGAGAAATGTGGCGGTGCGTGGCTCGTGGCCTTCGCCTTCCTTGTTCAACCAGGAGATCATCTAATGACTCTTTTAGATCTCACATTTCCAGATTTTTCTCCACCGGTTCTGTACGTCTCTTCTTTTCATTTTCATTTGAATCCTTTTTGGTAGATCACTTGTTGCTTGATTGTGATTTTTCAGCTTCTTTAATAGCTATTCATTGTTCAATATTATGCGATTGTATTATATTAGGGTTACATTTTTTGTTTAGATTCTGCTATCGAGGATTTTATTATAAATGTTTAGGAATTCGATTTTTTTCGAGTTATTGTTTATTGTATTTTTTTTAGAAAAAAAAAAGCTAGGTAGTTTACTAGTTTGCTGGGATAAACTTGGAAATCAAAATTAGTACGGCTCTTGATATTTGTTTATGCTGTTTGTTTTCTTGCATTTGTGATTTTTCATAATAGGCGAGGTTAAATTCTTGCTTGTTTGATTATATGATGTTTGTGGTGGATTGTTTGATAGACTGGGGGGAGATCCTCGTACACGGTTGTGGATCATACTTATGATGCGGTTGTGGTTGGAGCTGGCGGTGCGGGATTGAGAGCTGCTATTGGACTTTCAGAGCATGGATTCAACACAGCTTGCATTACCAAGCTTTTTCCCACTCGTTCGCACACTGTTGCGGCTCAGGTATGCTGTCAGCTTGAAGGTGGTAGAGTATAAATATTGACCAATCAGAGATTTTGTGCTAGGGTTATGTTCTAGCTGATATTATATGATTCGTGCATACTGTAAGTGTAGAAAGATGGCTGCATCAACATTTTTAGTTTCCTAAATTCATTCTTGGTTGGAAGAATACAATGTCTACCGAGAGACTTAAGGGCTTCTAAACCACTGCGGGGTGGTTTTGCTGTTGATACGAGGCTCATATTTTTAACTTTTGGTAATATTTTGGGAGTAGTTTGGGTGAATTGGGCAATGAGGATCTGAATGGGCACGTGCTATCTTTGTGCTTAATATGATTTGTAACTGGGGATCATAAGGGCATATGATTTGTATCCTGTCCTTAAGATTCAGATAAGAAAACACCTCTTTTTTCGCCTGTTATGACTTGTTTTCATTTTATATTTTAGCCATTGGATCCGGTGTAGTTACTGTAGGTATAAACACTAACTGCACTTAGTGGGATGCAACTATCTTAAGTCTGCTGTTTTTTGGATGGATGTATTACTGATATGCTATGTAATACTAAACTCTGTAGGGTGGTATTAATGCTGCTCTGGGAAATATGAGTGAAGATGATTGGAGATGGCACATGTATGACACTGTCAAGGGAAGTGACTGGTTAGGTATGTTACTTGATTGAACTAGGAACTTTTTGTTGTAGTGCATGCATTGCATTGAATCTGGAAAGTTGAGATTTTACTGTTATGCAAGTAATTATCCTACATTTTAATGAGGCTGTTCTGCCTTTATACTTTTCTTCATCTAACAAAGTCAAATATAAATTGGCATCTGATACAGAGGGTGTTTGAGAGTGTGGTTGCAGTTGCTTTTGAAAGTGTTTTTCGTTTAGAAATACATCAAAATGATATTTTTTTTTATTTTTTAAAAATCATTTTTGACATCATCACATCAAAATGATCTAAAAACACCATATAAAATTTTCAAAATTTGGCCAATCGGCGGTTCAACCGCTTGGCCAAACAGCACACAGTAAACCATTGCCATTACAGGTGTATTCCTTATATTTGCTGAAGGGTACCACTTTTCATTTTGAAAGATCTTTGTGTTTTGGGAAATTGGGACTTAGGCTAAGGGCAAGGTAGTCAAAATCGCGAGCCAACTTCAAGAAAATTGTACGATTTTATGAAGTTGGCTCGAAAACCCTAGTTGAACCCGGTAGAAAAATCGAACCCGGTCAAACTCGGTCAAACTCGTAGAAAAATCATTCAAAATCGTAGAAAAAATCGTGAGAATAATAATAATAAAAAAATAATAATAATAATTAGCATAAAAAATAGTTAGCATAAAAAATATTTTTTTAAAAAAATCCCTATTAATTTAAGATAATAAATAACATTAATTAATTTATATTTCACATCAACAAAATATTTATTTTTTAGTTTGTTAATTTTTTACCTAATGAAATTCTATGGACATAATTGTTTTGTAATGTATTTTTTCAATTATTTTTGAATCATGCATGAACCTTAACTAATGAAGTTTTATGGCCATAATTATGTTATATTATATTCATTAGGTACTTTTATACTGGGGAGGAGGGGTTATAATAATAATAATTAATAATTAATAATAATAATAATAATAATAATAATAATAATTAGCATAAAAAATAATTTTAAAAAAAATCCCTATTAATTTAAGATAATAAATAACATTAATTAATTTCAAATACAACAACCATAAAAAAAAATATACAATTACTTGAAAAACATAAAATAAATAGTTTAAATTTCAAATCTCAAATATCGTGGGTCTTTTTAATTATATTTAAATTCATTTTTTAAATTTAAATATAATTAAAAATAATAATTTTTGTACGGACATTTACGATCTTACGATCCGATTTTTCGGAGCCCTTTCCGATCCGTGTCAAAATCTCGATTTTGACTACCTTGGCTAAAGGGCTTATAAACATCACACAAATACACACAATCTACATTTTGTGATTCTCATGATTAAATTGAACATTAATGCTCTATTATATTTGCACAGGTGATCAGGATGCCATACAATACATGTGTAGGGAGGCACCAAAAGCAGTCATTGAACTTGAGAACTATGGTTTACCATTTTCTAGAACAGAAGATGGAAAAATTTATCAGCGTGCATTTGGGGGTCAAAGTCTAGATTTTGGAAAAGGTGATTCGAGATTGCAGAGTTATGTGCTTTATGCTAATAGCTTTCTAATGTTTGGTTATGCTTATAGGTGGGCAGGCATATCGCTGTGCATGTGCTGCTGATAGAACTGGGACATGCTCTTTTGCATACTCTCTATGGCCAGGCTATGAAACATAATACACAATTTTTCGTGGAATATTTTGCTCTGGATCTATTAATGAATAATGACGGTATGTTTATGGATACCATTCACATTTTTTTCAAACATTGTTCACTTGTTTATGCTTGGTGGTATAAAATGAGCACACAACTAGATGGTCCCCTAGGGATTGGAATCTCAGTTTGGGAGGGTTTTAAAAGGGAAGGGATAGGGATTAACCCTCCAGGCTTGTTTTGGGGTTTATTTCCAAAGAGAGGAAAGATTGGAGGATGTATGATAACCTCTAAATCTCTCCAAATCATAGAAAACATAAAAAAAAATAGGGTATAGGGGGGTAATTTTGGTATACATTTTTTTTTCATTATTACCCTTGGATCTTACATCCTCCATTAACCAAACTCTATTTACATGGACTAAAACCATTTGTACATGGTTGCTCAAATTGGTTGAAACGTCTTTACACCATGGGCTTCAAGGGATATTGGGTACTGAGCTTATTGGATCTTTGTCATAAGGCTAGTTGATGGTTTCTCATAATTGTTAAAGGATAATTTTGTATTGTTGCCTCACAAGTCATATTCAAGATGTTCCATTAAGTGGTTCCTTTTTAGCTGTATTTTCTTTCAAGCTTTTATTACATTGCATTAATTTTATTATCTATATTTAATTTTTCTTGCCTTTTTTTCTTTTGGGCCTTCACGTAGAATAGATAGTGTATTTTCTTGTTATTATACTTGGAGGATACATATAATGTAAGTTTACTGCTTATTGATATTTGATAAACAGGTAGCTGCCAAGGAGTAATTGCATTGAATATGGAAGACGGGACATTGCATCGATTCCATTCTGCATCAACAATTCTGGCCACAGGGGTATTATATCATAACTAATGTTTGCTGGATTTCAAGTACTTAAAAAAGATGCCTTACTTCAATTTACCTGTATCCTTGTTTTTTTTTAGGGCTACGGAAGAGCATACTTTTCTGCAACCTCAGCTCATACATGTACTGGAGATGGCAATGCAATGGTTGCACGGGCTGGAATTCCCCTTGAGGTTAGTTGTGATTGTCATAATTGAAGGGAGCACTATAGAAGTTTTCATATCCAGGTATTTATTTTCTTCTTGATGTATACTTCCACAGGATCTGGAGTTCGTCCAGTTTCATCCTACAGGCATATATGGGGCTGGGTGCCTCATTACAGAAGGTTGCTTGCAGTTTCTGCTCCCTTGAAAAATGCTTTTATTTTTTTTTGCATGTTATGACTGTAGCATGATTACTCTCCAATGTCTCTGTCTAATTTTTATTTGTGCCATGTAGGATCTCGTGGTGAAGGTGGCATCCTTAGGAATAGTGAAGGCGAGCGATTTATGGAAAGGTATGCACCAACAGCCAAGGATCTTGCTTCAAGAGATGTCGTGTCAAGATCCATGACCATGGAAATTCGGGAAGGTCGTGGTGTAGGTATGCTTGATTACGAGATCCAGATATTTGCTAATAACATGCATGTAGGAGATTTTATGTGAGTGTTTATTATCATTATTTTATGTGAAAGATTTGAGTTGAGCATTGAGCTTAACTAGAACAGATTCTCAGAACAGTTGATTTTTGTTTGATTAGAGTGTAGGTTTAAGTAGGGAGAAATATTTCTGATGTTAATTTTTGTTCTTTTCTAGTTTATATTCACCGTTTGCTTGTTTCTTGTGAATCATGCGAAATATGTAATACATTTATTTATGCCTGGAAAGAATCTACTTTTAGGTTTGAGTGAAGCTAATATCCATAGGTTGCCCTGTTACATTAGACTACAAGGATTGAAAGTTAGTGCCTGCTCTCTATCTGATATGGATACTCAATTTAATATATAGAACGAATTTCATGCTGTTTTCACAGGACCTTTGAAGGACCATATCTATCTGCACTTGAATCACTTGCCCCCAGATGTGCTCAAGGAGAGGCTTCCTGGTATATCTGAAACTGCTGCCATTTTTGCTGGTGTGGATGTTACAAAGGAACCCATCCCAGTGTTACCAACTGTGCATTATAACATGGGTGGAATCCCCACAAATTACCATGGAGAGGTGAGAGTTAAAGAAATGCCTCTTTTGGGTTCTGCTGTTGTCACTAGACAAATGCTATAAAACAAGTGTACATAAACCAACAGCAGGCTAAATACTCGATTGAGAAAATATTTAGAACTAGGTGCTTTGGGGTTAAAATATCATGCTCAGTATAACATGTTTATGAAAGAGCACATTTTAAATCAGCCAAAATATAATATATATTTTTTTTAAAATCAGACAATGTTGTTTTTCAATTCCATCAAACTCGTACTCAATTCATTCAGTATCCTGCTTTCCTAACTGTGGCTCATTATGTTCTTCAGGTAGTAACCATTAAAGGTGATGATCCAGATACTGTTATTCCTGGATTAATGGCTGCTGGCGAGGCAGCCTGTGCTTCAGTTCATGGTGCCAACCGACTTGGTGCAAATTCTCTTCTTGACATTGTTGTGTTTGGCCGAGCTTGTGCAAATAGAGTAGCTGAGATCCATAGACCAGGCAAGTTGAATGTTTAATTGCCGATGAATTAGCAATGGGGTAGGTGTTAGGATTTAGTGTCCTTATACAAAGAAAAAAATGGGGTAGGTGTTAAGATTTAGTATCCTATACAAAGAAAAAGAGGCTTGAGGATTTGATGTCTTAAAATCTCATTTTGCAGGGGAGAAACAGAAACCTTTGGAAAAGGATGCTGGAGAGAGAACTATTGCATGGTTGGATAAACTAAGAAACTCAAATGGATCACTTCCAACTTCAGAAATTCGGTTAAATATGCAGAGGATAATGCAGAACAATGCTGCAGTGTTTCGCACACAAGAAACTTTGGAAGAGGGTACTCAATTTACATAAACTACTGTTTTGTCTAGCTATAATTCAAAAACTCTCATGTCATGTTTTGTGGAATGCATGGTGATCTAGTAAAGTGAACTATTGCTATTTCCTCTTGTTGGTAAATGATATTGAACCATTATGGTCTAGCATCCCATCCTCTAACTGCATTTAATGTATACTGTGTCCCAATCTTTTCCCCTTTTCCTTGTCCCCTTTATTTATTTATTTATTTATTTCCCTTTTTGCATGAATTGTAAAATTTAGTTACCTACATGAACTTGAAGGGAAGAGCTTAGACTCAATTACCAGTCCCACTGTTCTAAATTTTTATTATTGTGTTTATTTTACTATTTTCAATTTTCAATTGGCTTCAATTTGATTCTACTGCCATTATTTTGAGGCAATTTTTATTTTGATCATATTTATCTTATTATGCTTACTATTCCCTGCAGGCTGTCATCTGATTGATAAAGCATGGGAAAGCTTTCATGATGTTAAAGTGAAAGATCAGAGTTTAATATGGTACATTACAGTTTAGGCTTTTGATGATCAAATTATTTGCATTTTCTTTGTTGTTTGAACTCCTACCATCATTTCTTTTAACAGGAACTCTGACTTGATCGAGACTGTAGAGTTGGAAAACCTTTTGATAAATGCCTGTATAACTATGCACTCTGCTGAAGCCAGGAAAGAGAGCAGAGGAGCACATGCCCGTGAAGACTTCACTGTTAGTCTAGTTCTCTCTTCAGTTAATTGTTTCTCTTTTGCTTCCAGTTTTCTTATAATAAAAGTAAGTTGCTTTGCTTTTGCAGAAAAGAGATGATGAGAAATGGATGAAGCACACTCTGGGGTAAGTCTTATTTTGTTACTACCACAAGAAAATTATAATAATCTGAATCGAAGACGTAGATTTCCTGCAGTGACTGAATTCTGAAATGGAGCAATTCAAATGATTAAGCAACTTGTTAGTTAGAAGGACTGTGATTCCATCCAAGTCAACTTCTCATCATTCATTCATGTTAACTAACACAGTGGTGCGTGTTGGATTTGCAGGTATTGGGAGAAGGAGAAGGTCCGACTTGATTACAGGCCAGTTCACTTGAACACATTGGATGATGAGGTCGAGACCTTCCCACCAAAGGCTCGTGTTTATTGATAGATGTTTGCTCTTCAAAGAACTGGGATGGCATGTGGAGAGGTTTCGCTGAAACTCACCAACCTCCATGATGAGAATAAGCCTGTGGATGCAATAAATTATTTTAGGTACATCATTTTGACCGTAATGCTACTAAATTCAAGATGGAAATCATCCATACATCTTAATCGATCAAAGTTGGATTTGCATTTTTTAGCAGTGAGTGAATGCTGATTGATTTTTTGATCAGCCAGCAAGGAGTTGCTTGGAATTTTGTCTGAAATTCTTCAATTCCCAACTTGTTGGTTTCTTCATTGTAATGGAGTCGCTGGTTTAAAGTGGCGTGTACTGATCATTGTTTCTAAAACTGTCAATAAGATAATAATTGCTTGCATGTGGCCGGTGCGTACTTACTGCCCTATTTTAATCTCAATTAGTTTTTTTCGGCTCCTATCATTGTGCTTTCCCCGGGAAATGTTTGATAATATGTAGGGCTCAGTGTATATCATTACTCTATTGTCCTGCCTTGGCCCAAGCCATAATTTGTTCAACACGGAAGCAAAATTAGGGATTTGGAGTTTGTCTTTAGGCTCTCAATTTGCTAGGAGGCAGGGGAAGCGTAAAACGAAAGGATGGATATTAACTTGGCCGTGGCTTACTTTAATGGAGGAAAAAGGATGGAAATCAATTGCAAGTCGCGACCCAAAAGGAAAAGCAGGAAGTTATTACATAATAATATAAATTATATTTTAGATATTTACCTAGCAGTTTAAGTTCTTAGATGAGATTGTTTTTTGATATGATATCAAAGTTTTATTGATTCAGTGGTTACAAGATCAAATTTTATCATATTTATTTTATTTGATAAAAATTAACTAATTAAGTATAAGATAGTGTGAGTCTATATGCAAGTTTCAAGTTCAAAAGGTTTTCACTTGAGTAAGTATATTACAGAATAATATAAATTATATTCTAGGGTCTTACCAGTTAAATTTTTAGATGAAATGGTTTCTTGACATAAACAACTCCATCCTCCCAACTCTGTCTTCCTGAGAAAAATAGAAGAGTCGGTTGCTGGTTTTAGAGGTGGTTAATCTTCTAATGCTTTCGGATCTTGAGGTTGAGGATGCTTTGTTGGGCGGGGAATTCTTTTTGCCATGGCCAATCATCTCTGCCGCTTCTCCTTTCTGATTCAAGGTAGGATTATGAATCTAAATCACAACTAACAACACAGAGTACATATCATTGGTAGCTGGTTTTGAAAGAACAGAGGAAGGTGAGTTTAGTTTTTGTCCGGAAAAATTAAATGAGAGCTTGAATAGGTTCCACCCATGTTGAAAACTATCACAGCAATTTCTTTTTTTTCCTGTGATATATCATATAATTAGTTTCATGAACCTCATCTCTATTGAGGGGGGCAAGGAAAGAACGTTCGTGTAAACAACTACTGGGTGGTCTACATTCAAGCCATCATTGTCTTGTATAATAATCATGACTCTTGTCGTGAGGGACCAGTGGACTGTGTTTTTAGTTTCAAAAGCATGGAATTTGGAAGGAAGGTAAAGAAATTGCTGTAATGAGTAGCTTATTTGATTTGTCAAAAAAACAATGCCATCCACCACAAAAAAAACATTATACGACTCTCTCCATTTGTCTCGAGGTGAGGACAAATTAAAGCCACCATGGCAGTCTTTGGATCAAAACATGAATCCATTACAAATTTGACTGAAAAACAACCGTTTGTCATCATTTACAAAGAATTATTTAAAAATGATCATCACTTCATTTTCTGGAGGTTATTTTTGGAGTTGGAGTTGGAGTTGGATTGATTTTTAAAATGATTTTTTTAACAATACATTAAGTAATAGATATTATTTTTACAAAAAACTGATATCATCCCATCAAAATCATAAAAAAAAATACTAAAAAAAATTATACACTTCTGAAATACAAAAAGAAATAAAAAAGAAGACATGCACCCACTATCCTAGTAAGGATTACAGATTTGCAAGAGCTTATCAATCAGAAGGGACAGATCCTAGTGTGACTAATCGAAATGATGAAGAAAATGTTTAGTACACGTTGTGGGATCACTTTCTTCTGATCTTACTTTAACATTCATTGCCTTCCAAGTAGCAGAAGCAGCTAAAAGTCAATACTCAGCACCATTAACAATTAAATAAACTATAAAGAAGAGTGGTTTACAGTAAATTATCGCCCCCCTGTAATTCAATTGCTTTCTTGCTTGCTCAAAATACAACCACCCAAACTTCAATAGGCACTAGCCGTGAATATTAAAATATGTTAAAATATATTAAAATATGCTCAAAATAAACTATAAAGAAGATTTTTATTTGAATAAATATGTTAAAAAATAATATAAATTATATATTAAAATCCATTTATATGGGTATAATTCCGTTAGAAATTTATCTTTGATAGAATTTCTATAGGCGTAGGGGTCCAAGCTGGGCGTAGAGTTAAAGGTCAGTCGGGCTTTCAACGAAAGAAGGCAACTGCTTGTTGAGTGGGTGAACTCGTTGTCTTCCACGTAATGACACAACACTAAGAACAAGGCTGAGCTATCATGCAAAATACCAAATTCAAATACAGAAAAAGCTTAACAAATCCTAACAAGAAGATGTTAATAATTGATTTTGTTTTTTACTATTCATACCCAAAAAACCCTAATACCTTTGTTATCCAACCCCGATTGTTTAAGGTTTGATGCCGGGCCCCCAAAGTTTTTTTTTCCCCTTTTCTCCTGCCTTACCCTTGAATAATCTGAACTTTTGACTTTAAAATTAATAAAATTTAACTTTTTATCCCTTCCTATAATCTTTTTTAAAAAATTATATATTAATTATTTAAACCCATATTGGATACGGTCCATGATTGTAATAAAAACATTGTTTGGACTCCTTTTTCTTTTTTTTTGTTATTGTTATGTGTGTGTGTGTGTGTGTTATTATATACAACGCACCAAGTTGGATGGTGGAGTGCTGGATTTAGATGACATGTAGCTGACAATTAAACTAATTATGGTCTCCAAAATAATTATGATTCACAGTTACTGCATGCGTGTGATCAGGGTCACTGAGAGCTTCATCCATGAAATAGGGCTCTTGAAAATTTATTTATTTATTTATTTATTTATTTTAAAAAAAAATTATTTTCCACCTGTAAATTAAAAAAAAAGGGTGGTTTTAATTCATTTTCATATACTATGTCAAAAATAATTTTAAGAAAATATCATTTTAATAATTTTTTGAATGAAATATACTTTTAAAATCAAATTAAACCAAACTCTTAATCAGACACGCAACAATATTTTTGACTCGCCTAAGAAAGAAGAAGCTCACAGTATTGTTGACTTCTTTTCATGCTATATAGCGTCGTCGCTCAGCCCCCCTTTGTTGCTTGTGAAGTCTGAAATCTTGGCAAAATATGATCTAGTTTTGCCAGTCAGACCTGTGGTTACGGCTAATAATACATTGTTTGTCAATTAGTTAGCGTTTTTTTAAAAAATAAAGTGGTTTTTTGCTTTAAAATATTAAAAAATATAAAAGAGATTCAAGAATCTCTTAAAAGTCTTTTTTTAATATATATATATATATATATATAAAAAAAAATGTTAGTGTCAGTTTAGCTATTATCACAGAACTGTTGACTACAAAAGAGATAGTTTTTTATAAAACCTGCAACTTCCTTTCCATTAATTAAGATGGAAAAAACTGTAATTGTTGATACAATGGAATAAAATTGAGGGCTAGAAAAAACAAGTTGCAAATGAGTGTGTTTTTGTATTTTGGTTAAAAATATATTTTATAAAATTATTACACAATTAGATTTATTTTATTTTATTTTTCATGTCAGTGTATAAAAAAATCAATCTAATATTTTTTTTTAAAACAAAAGGTAATTTAAAGCTTGATAGAATTAAAAGGGAGCCGAATAGAAGACTGCTATTATTATTATTATTATTATTAATGTAGATGTCCAAATCAACTTTATATATAATTTGATTAATTCAACAAATTTTAAAATTAATGATTATATAAAATTCTAATAACTATGCACTTGGCTCTAACCCATGACCATTTGTTGTCCAATCAAACAACTAACGACGGTGGACCATGACACGAAACTTTGTCTACTTATTGGAATTAGAATTTTCCAATGCTATGATACAATCCAATCAAGCTTCACTTTGTTCGACAACGTCTAAGCTGAGAAGAGGGCTTCAATCACATAAATAGTAGGGGAGATTATTTCTGTTATAAAAATAATTCAAACTTAAATTATTATTTTTTTTTAAATCAAACCAAAACCGGTTTAAACCGATTAATTTCTATTTAGTTTGGTTTTTTATAGAAACTTAATTTATATTTTTTTTAATTTGAATCGATTTGGTTTGATTTTAGTTTACTAGCTTTAGTTTTAAAAAAATTAAACCAAACCGGAAATTTTTAAAAGTATTCTGATAATTTTAACTGCGTTTTTTAATGGTCTTATTTTTCTCGATTTAGGCAATTATAAATTTATTTTTTTAATATTTTGATATGACAAAATTCAATGGGTAGACGATGACGTGGGGGTGATAAGTTAATGATTTCATAAATTAGATAGATGAATAAAAAGTCTAAGAAAACGGCTAGAAAAGGAAAATAAGCACTGCGTGATTGATAAGCTATTTTCTTATCCGGTTATTTGTAATACAAATTATATTATATAACATCTACTCAGCAACCCGTACAACGAAATAATCAATCGGAAACCATGGAAGTCCATTTTCAAGGCTAAAATCCATTTTGAATATCTTTTTCTCTTCTTCTAATTTCATTATTTTTTAGTTTATTTTATTTACTAGTTTAGCCTTTGAATATAATTACGATTGTTTATATCATATAATTCATGCAAAAGTAAATAAACAAGGCGATCTTGTAAATTTATATATATATATATATATATAAAAAAAACTTAGCCATATATTACAGTCATATAAACAAATATTATATAGAAATTAGAAACCTGGCGTGTATATTATAAATATATAAGCTAAAACCAGATAAATCGAGGTGTCCAATTTTATTTTTATTTTTTAAAAAGTTTTTATTGTTTATTTCTTTGTGTAAAGAAATAGTGTTAACAGGTCTCTTAGGATTCCAACACCTATGCTTCTAAAGTATGAGCTTGCTTTAAAAGTTACCAAAATAATATGTTTTTTTTTATATATAACTAGCAAAAAATATTTTTTATATAAGATAAAAGATTATTTGAAATAAATCCAAGTCAGAATCCATAATAAACTAGTAAAATAATAAAATCAAATTAAACTCGAGATCCAAATCTCATGACCCAGGACCCGAGTCGAGCATGCGTGTGACTTAAACACATACTAGTTTGTCTGAACTCATTTATGATCATTTGAACTCTTTAATATATAAACTACACAAAAAATACCATTTCTATTGTATGTTTGATAGATTATTTTGGGTTTCTAAAAACATGCCAACTTATAATTCTTTGAGATTAAATTTTTATTTTAATCATGTTAAATAATTTTTTGGGGGTGACAAACATGTATTTTACATGTAATAAATCTTGATTCGAAGGATATAATTAAAAAAAATCTTAAATTGAGAACTGAAATCTAAGATCTTTGAAAATCCGAGTGCCACATGCTTATCATCAAAGATAGCTCATCATTTCCTAACTTGATCGGATGAGTTTCTTGTCGCCATGGCTGGCTCGAGCCGATCCGAGTCATGTTTGACAAATATACTCGGCCCAATCATTTTAAGATGGCTAACTATTTCTAAGAAGTTAAAACAACAGGTTCATTTCCTTTTCTTTCACGGCTGCTTAACTGTAGAAATTAACCGACCCAAATCATGACGTGAATTTTAATGTCTATTTTATGAGTGTGGTCGAGTTTTTAAAAATAATTTTCTATTTAAAAAATATTAAAATAAAATAAAAATATTTTTATAAAAATATTTGTAACATCAATATATCAAAATGATATAAAAATATCATTTTTTATTGAAAAACAAATTTCAAAAACATTTTTGAAACACCCTCTTAATTTCGAGAGCTCATGCCTCGTGACTTTCATAAATTTTTCACTGTTTATTTTTGGTGTATAGAATTACATTTAAATGCTATTTAAAAATACATTTATCTTGAATATATATATATATATATATATATATAAAGTTTTAAAATATTCTTAAAAAACATTTTATAACACAATAATAAATACACTCTTAGAGATCGTTTGATATCGTGATGATGATTATTTTTAAATAAATTTATTTAAAAATACCATCAACTTTTTTTGCTAAATATTGCTACATTAAAATAATTTAAAAAAATAAATTTCAAAGTCAGATTTTCTCGAAAAGAGATTTTAAAAGACAAGAAATAAACAGGTTGTTGTTAACAATAACATGTATGGTATTATAACAGTGTTTTTTATTGAAAAAATGATTAAATTAATATTTTTAATTATCAATATTAAAAAATACTTTTAAAAATTATAATTCAACACGATTCCAAATAAACTTGCAGATGACTAGAAGATTCAAAACGCCATCACACTTCAAAAGTTGCATCCTTGAACCAGTGTATATAATATATATAAATATAAATATAAAATGAAGACAACCTTTTCATGAGACCAGATAGAGACGTTGCAAGTTGACTGGGGGTAGTCCTGACGTGGATACACCACAGATCCATGCCAAAACCACTACCTATCTAGGGTTGCTTTCACTGTGTCCTTCTCTTTTTTCCATCTTGCAACCCTCCCTCCTCCGCCGTTGCTTTTTATGATCATTTCCACTGGTTCAAGATTGATGGCTCCTTCTTCGGGTGGACCCCTTTTTTGTCCTGCTTTTACCAAATTAGTCATAGGCCATTGGGTCCCACGGTGGGTCCATGTGGGTCCCTTAACCGCCCCAAAAAGAACGGTCCTGAACAGGCAAACTTCTCCCACTTCTCCTCTTTGGATCGGTTTTCTTCCCCTTTCTGCTCTCTTTTTTTATCTTTTATCTCTTACTTTTACTTACCCATCTCTTGACCAATCAAAAGGCTTTTAACAAGGGACAAGTGGACAACTCTTGTCGATCGATATACGCGATAAGAAACGGGCAATTCTCCTCAACGGTATCATTATTTATCTGATAATTTTGATAGTGTGTTTGATGTTATTTTTTAATATATTTTTTATCTGATAATTTTGGTATTGTGTTTGATGTTATTTTTTAATATATTTCTTTATTGAAAAAATATTAAAATGATATTTTTTTATTTTTTTAAAATTATTTTGATATCAGTATATGAAGCATATCAAGATGATTTTAAAATTTCATAAAAAACTTAATTTAAAAATATAAAAAAAATCAGTTGTTTTTAGATTTACAGAGTCAAAAAGTCACCAAAACCATTGGCTTTTAAACCTGGGCTGGAAGCCTCTAAGGCTCTAACCATGGGAAGGTGGCGGCGTTCCAAAGCAAAAAACATTTCACGGCTATTTTTTTTTACTTTTCTCCTTGTTTTCTATTAAGAAAATGGTAATATGAAAATAATAGGTAAAAAAGAAAGAATTTTTAAAATTAAAAACTAATAAATTGAAGATGGGTAATATTAGTTAAATAACAATTTAGGTTGTATTTCAGAGCGCGGTGGAACCGTATTTCTAAAATCTACTTTTAAAAAATATATATGTTTTTGGATAATATTTAATATATAGATATATGTATTTTTTTTTAAAGTATATATTATTTAATATATCTTTCCAATAAAAATAAAATAAAAAAACCACCTTTATAACACCATTAAACATCATTTTACTAGTAAGCTAAATTAAATCATGGTTTCGTCCTCAAAAGGCCATAGCGTGATGACAGAGGGTTTGAGATCTGCACAGAAATCTTGAGTTCGAGTTAGTGTGTGCATCTCTTGTAAAAACCTGAAATAACCTGGGGATTTTAACTCACTCACCTGGACCCATGAACGCACACTTTTCCGGGGGAGTTTCCTCGAAACCAAAAAAAAATCATGGTTTCACTAAAGTAGTAGACACAAATTATTATGGATTTTAATAGTGAAATTTCTATTTTACCTCTCAGTGCACATTAACTTTGGCATTAGAATCATTTATATGAACAATAAAATAATCATTCTACCCCTCCAGTAAGACAAAAATCAAGAGTTGTCGATGAGATTTCACTGTAATTTCATATTTTCATTACACAGTAAAATAATTATTTTACCCTCCAATAAGCCAAACACCAAGGTTTGCCGACGGGGGTGTTTCGTAACTTTGGAAAATGTATTAATACAAATATGTCTCATATAAGACAAAAAAATAAGAGTTGGTTGTAGAGGTGTTTCGGTAATTAACCATTTATTATTATTATTATTATTTTTTCTTTGCAGGATACTGTGGGCGCGTTTGAGGCACTTGCGGCGTATTCCGGTCGTGGAAAATATTCATCCCGCATCTCACTTGATTTGCCACCATGTACTCTTTCCTCATGATTTGGTGCGTGACATCACACGGTGGGTGGAGACGTGACAATGGTCAGTTGAACTTTTTTTCTCTCTCCGACAAGCAAAATTACACGACATACCTCTTTGTTTATGGGATTTTCATTTCCGTCCCTTTTCTTTTAATTGTGTTGTATGGTATTTATTTATGTTATATAAGTTTTAATATGTTTCAATTGTGTCATTCAATTGAAATTGATTATATATTTAGGTTTCAGTTCGGTCATTGATTTTTTCATTTTGGATTTGGTTTTAAATCCCTTGATATTTTTGGTATATAAGTTTGAATTGTATTCAATTTTATCCTTCAGTTGAAAATAATCATATATTTTATTTTCATTTTGGTCCTTATAATTTGATTTTTTATTTTGTTTTAATTTTTTATTTTTCTTATATATTTATGAAACAATTCCTATTTTCATGTTAATATGCACATGTTCTTAGTTTCTGTTTTTAATTTGTATTATTTTCTATTTTGTCAAGATTGTTTTTTTTTCCTTCTAATTTAGTCCTTTAATTTTAAAATATCTTAGTGATCATTTGAAAATTGATATTTTTTGTTTTTTTATTATATTTATTTATTCATGAAGTTAAATTATTTTCTTAAAGCTAATAATATTTTTTTGTCATTTATTTTATTTTTTCTATTGCTCTTTTGTTAAAAATGTTATGTTTTTTTTTTATTCTTCAAGGTAATTTTTTTTTCCAATTATTTACAAAAACAATTATAACAATGATAATAATACTAATTAGAATTTCAATGATATTAATAAAAATAAAGATATAGGTTATCGTAATTATTATTTTTATACTAATAACAACAAATATAACAATAATGATGATGATAGAGAAAATACTATCAATAATAATCAGAATAGTAATCAAAACAATTATTGCAATTCTTTTTTATCAACTTTAATATCACCTAAATGAAAAATATATTAAGTTACATATAGATAAAACGAGTGGGGAAATTTGACCAAATTATCTATAAAAACAAATTCGAGTCAATTGCCCTACTTTTCACTGCAACCAGAACAAAAATTTTTTAACATGTAAAGAACGTTAATGGTTCTTGATTTTTTTTTATGATGCTACACATTCGAGCGAAATAATCAATCTACAAAACTTTTTTCGATTATTTATTTTTTATATATTCATTTTATCATAGATAAGACATTTAAAATAATGATAATGATATACAAAAAGTCACACATAAACAAAAATAAATGAAAAAAATTACAAAGATAACAAATTACTATCAATAGAAGATTCAATATACACATGTATAAGAGAGAGTTTTACTCTAATTTCACGTCATCAAAGCTAAATTTATTTTATTCGTTAACGCAAGCTGCATTATATACAAAAATAAATAACAATAAAAAGTAAACGTCAAAACTAAGAATATAAATACATAAATACAAACAAAAAAATTAAGAATTATCATAGAAGATAAAAAATAAAAAAAATCGAAATTATATTATATAAAAAAATATTAAGAATCAAAATACAAAATCATATATATTGAATTGAGACAAAAAAAAATATATCCCGCGGTGAAGCACTGCTAATGGCTCGTAATATCTATATTATTATAGTCCTGATTATTTTTAATTAATTAAAAAAATGTTATTAATCATCTCTACAACCAACAAAGAAAGTGCATACGTGTTAGCATATTAATGCAGGTGATGCTTTATCTAAATTATCTTGCCAAGGTACTGTCCTCGCAACGTCGTTTTCAGCCACAGAAAGTGGCGCGGTTACATCTCGGTAAATAAGGGCGCTAGATCTCCAGAATGGACGGCTACGATATACTTTACATTCCCCAAGAGGATTACAACAGATGATGTCATTAAGACGGCGACACCGACGCGCCGTATAGCGATCGACGTGTCGAGTGGGATGTGGGCCCCAAGTCAAGGTTCCCGTATAGAGCGGGAGTGAATAGGAGAGAGAAAACATTTTAAGATGAAAAAAAGTAAAAGTAGTACACGTGGACGTTGATGACCTGGTGTTGTCATGTCGAGAAGGGAGTGTCTTGTTAGCGCAACAATCAAAACAACTGTGGTTGCGGAAGCACAGAAATAAATCAATTTTGAGATAATTTTTTGTCAGATTAGTTTTATATATTAACATGAAATTATTTTTTATTAAGTTTTTAACAGATTATTTTTACGTAGTTTATTTAGTTATAAGGGTTGAGGTTGATTTTTAAATTGATTTTTATTTAGAAAAATATAAAAATGATATTTTTTAATTTTTTTAAAAATTATAATTTTATATTAACACATTTCATTTTAAAAAAAAATTAAAGTAAGATTTAGAAACAAGATTTCAAACTTTATATACATCCATTAATATTTTACATTCTTCAGCTCGTGATTATTTAGAGTGTGATTAAAGTTTTTTTTTTTTGTTTAGTAATGTATCAATATGATATATATATTTTTTTATTTTTTTTTAAAAAAAATTATTTTAACATTAGTGCATGAAAATAATCTTAAAACACCAAAAAAACTATAGAGTTAACATGAACCTTGGGAGAATAATAAAATGAACATTCAAGGAGGCTTCTACATCTTTTTCCTATGAAAAAATATTGAAATTTCAAAACTACTCTTCCAAATATTAAAATAAATCTTGACAAATCAATTATTAAATTAATATTTTTAAAATCATTTTAATGTGTAATATATATTTTATTTTATTTAAAAAAAAAACATCATACCAAACATCTATTTTATTTTTTCATTCCTCTTCCCTATTTCTCTTTTAATAAAAATAAAATGAAAGCCATAATAAGTACAAATTGCTCCACATCTCATTATAACACCATAAATTAAAATCCTTTTTAAAAAGCATAAACTAATATTTTCTTCAATCGAACAAGTGGCCCCCACTCCTCACCGTGTAGACTTTAATCATCGTTTGTCCACCACCACCACCTCCTCCTCCTCCTCTCCTCTATTCTAAACGTTGAACTTAAAAATCCCACCCTCTCTCTCTTTCTCCACTGTCTCCCATCACCAAATCCAGCTAGTGATCCCCTTCCTTCACTGCCCTCTCCTCTCTCGAGTACGTTCTCTCTCTCCATCCTTCTTTCTCTCTTTCTTTGACTGCTTTTGTTTTTGGCACTATAAATCCACCATCTCAAGATTCTGTCACTCTTTCTTTACTAACAATGTCTTCTTTCAACGTAACTTGCAGGTAAGAAGGTTGCCTGGAGAATGGCATATATGTGTGCAGATAGTGGAAATCTAATGGCAATAGCCCAACAAGTTATTAAGCAAAAACAACAGCAAGAACAACAGCAGCAACAAAGCCACCACCATAACCAACAACAACAGCTTCTTGGTCTAAACCCTTTTTCTTTAAATCCTTGGCCGACTAATATAATGTCTGCTAACCCAAACTTGGGTTATGGGCTCTCGGGTCCGGCTGCTTTCTCTGACCCTTTTCAGAATGGACAAGATACAGGCGACCCGCCTGGGTTTAATTTCTCAAACATGGAGCAGAACCACTCAAGCGGGTTTCGCCTTCCTTATTTTACTGGAGCTGGTGGCGAGTTTGACTCGGATGAGTGGATGGACAGTTTAATGAACGGTGGAGATTCAACGGATAGTTCTAATCTTCCTTCTGGCTGTGACGCGTGGCAAAACAGTACTGATTTTGGGATGTACACTTCTGATCCGTTTAATACTGTCCCCAGTCGACTTGCTGTTGGTTGCTCTCCGCCGTCTGATCTTAACGGGGTAATCTCTAATTCTCTCTGGGCCGCCCCAACTCCTCCTGAAGAAATCAAGCCCACAACGTCACCCCCGCCCCTGCCCCTGCCTCTGCCAACAGTAAAAAATGAAGTCGTTGGAGGGTCAAAGGAAATTGCACAGCTATCTTCCTCGCCGGTTTTGAAAGCGCTTGTTGAGTGTGCTCAACTTGTCGAGTCCAAAGCTGATCAAGCCGTGAAATCGTTGGTTAAGTTCAAGGACTCGGTGAGTGAAAACGGTGGTCCAGTTGAGCGAGTTGGTTTCTACTTCGCGGAAGGATTATGCAGAAGAGTTGCTGCAAGAGAGCTTGATGTCTTGAAAAATTTTGATCAGACAACAAGTGAAGAGTTCACTCTGTCCTATAAAGCTTTGAATGATGCCTGTCCGTATTCAAAGTTTGCTCATTTAACAGCAAACCAAGCAATTCTTGAGGCAACTGAGAAAGCAAGCAAGATTCACATAGTTGATTTTGGTATTGTTCAAGGAGTTCAATGGGCTGCTCTCTTACAAGCTTTAGCTACACGTTCAGCTGGAAAACCTGTTAGAATTCGGATCTCAGGCATACCTGCTCCAGTTCTTGGTAAGAATCCAGCTGCTTCTCTTTTAGCTACCGGTAATAGGCTTCTTGATTTTGCCAAGCTTCTTGATTTGAATTTCGAGTTTGAGCCTATTCTGACTCCAATCCAGGAGCTAAATGAATCTTGTTTTCGGGTCGAGCCGGATGAGGTTTTGGCTGTTAATTTCATGCTTCAATTGTATAATTTATTGGATGAGTCCCCAGTTGCTGTGGAAACGGCTTTAAAGATGGCCAAATCGTTGAACCCGAAAATTGTCACCCTTGGTGAATATGAGGTTTGTTTGAACCGGGTTGGGTACTTGACTCGGTTTAAGAATGCTTTGAGATACTACACTGCTGTTTTTGAGTCTCTTGAGCCTAACTTGAGTAGAGACTCACCAGAGAGGCTTCGAGTTGAGAGGTTGTTATTGGGTCATAGAATTTCAAGCGTTGTAGGGCCAGAGGAGCCTGGAGTGAGAAGGGAAAGGATGGAGGATAAAGATCAATGGGGAGCTTTGATGGAAAGTTCTGGTTTTGAATCGGTTTCGCTTAGCCATTATGCAACGAGTCAGGCTAAGATACTCTTATGGAATTACAATTACAGTGCTTTGTATTCTATTGATGATTCTCAACCTGGGTTCTTAACTTTAGCCTGGAATGATGTGCCACTGCTCACAGTTTCGTCATGGCGATAATCGATGGGGCTGGACTTGGATTTGATAGAAGTGTTTCCACCTGGTAATTTTTCTCTGGTGTGGAACAATGTTTTAGTCTGTATTATACGCCATCGAATGGGATTGTTGGTGGGGGGGTGCTACTTGATGAGATAATGAACTGGAAGGGTAATTAGTCTTAGCTCTTCTTTTTTTTTTTTTTTTTTGTTATTGCAATTGTGCATTGACAGGTCCATTGAAGCCTGTAACTAGTTGTAGTCTTTCAGTTTTTGGTCATTTAGATATATGGTTTCCTTTTGTATTCTGTTGGGTTTTTGTTATAGGTTTGAAGCTTTCGAGTCTCACAAATTGTAAAAAAAAAAAGTGAAGGAAAAGTTTCTTTCTCTTAGGTGTTTGTTACTCTTTTATATAAAATTTCAATCTTTTAAGTTTTAGTTTTATTTCTTGTGTTGCTGGTTCTTAGTAGCAGTAGATTGCAATCTAGAAAATAGATTCAGCCTCTTGTTGTGGTGCTCTGAAAATAGTAAATGACCTTCTGGTTCTAATGGGATCAGTTTTTTTCTTGTTCTTTTTTCCTGTGACTTGCAGGCTGCAAGAATAATAAACAAAAACTGAAAGTAATAAATGGGGTCATAATCTCCTAGGTTCTGCAGTTGGTGTTTGATGCAGACCCACGAGTCTATAAATTGCTTTACAGATGTAAATGGTAATTGATTTAGACCTACACAGTTGTATTTGTTGCGTAAATGATCTTAGCAGATGATATTTTAATCTTGTCGCAGTACATTTACTGTTTATATTCTAGGGTTTCCAGTTTACTCTGCTTAGCTACTATCAATTTCCTTAAAAATCTATGAAAGAAAAGGACCTGAATTTGTACATGGGGCCTCATTTTCTTCCCTGACAATTGCATAATCTCAGTCTACAAGGCTCTTATCTCTTGATCATGTCTTTAATGCCTGGCCCTGACATCCAGCAATCAGACTCTCTCTCTCTCTCTCTCTCTCTCTCTCATCTTTTTGACATAAATTGAGAAGAAACATAGGTCGACGAACCTCACCTCTTTCCAGCTCCCTGAAAATTTATGGGCCAGGACATGACAAGTTTGGCAATGGATTGCATGACGCTGTTGTTCCTGGTTCAAGTGATTGTGACCATTCAGAGCACAATTTTTTCCCCGGGTCCCTCCCCTCCCCTCCCTCCATTAATTGTTTATTAAAAAGAATAGACAGCTCTGTGGTGCGTGTCGGAGTTCTAATTCTCTTCTTGCAGGTTTGCACCACGATTCATCGTTGCTGGTCACTACCATTCTTTGTCACCTCAAAAAACAGATAAGAGGCGGTGGAAGGGATTGGTTTCTTTTTCTTTTTTATCCGGGTTCGAGCTTTTTTTGTACATGCTTGTTATTCTCGTAGTGTTTTGCTTGTTTATTAGATTTACAAAGTATTTAGTAAGTCTGGAGATTAATTGTGTTGTGCTCAAGTTAACCCGATACCCCGGTTATAAAAAAAAACAGATAAAAAAAAATACCCTTCACAAGCTTGCTACTCGCCAAATAAGCCCTGTACTGTGTGACATATCATTCATGACACAAGTTGATCTGATCTCTCCTTGCGTTTGAGCCCTGCAATGTGAATTCTGCACAGTACGAAGAGGTTGTGCATTTTGATTTTGCAGTTTAAATTCACCACGTCAAGACAATACACTGTAGTTGAATTATATGGAGCAGTGGAGGAGCAGATTTCGTGCCCTAAAGATTTTCAAATTCTACAGTTGTAAGTATAAGGAATAGTGGAATACGGGACCGTTTTGCAATAAAAACTTGATGCATCGAGAGCTAGCATCCGATTGCACCACATATTTGCTGTTATGATTCTAGCATTTGTGAATTTCATACTCGTGTGAGATTTTAAAATCCCCAAGATTTTATTCCCAAGAAAATTATCATGGTTTTAGCACTTGTTGGTCTTTTAATTTACAAATTAACGTCTATAATAAATAGAAAAAAAGTTGAAAAGCTTTCTGCATAGTTATGATCCTGCGATATTCTTCTCCTACCAATTAATTAGAAAAAAAAACCCTTCAGAGCCTGCATGATAGGGAGCAAAAGCTCTCATTGAGTGGGTCAGAGAAATTTCCCAGAAATCTGTAGTGTATGGTCACCTGGTAAGTTCACAAAAAGCTGTCATGCTGAAGCTGCAGGCAACGAATAAATCCAGGGCGACAAGGTTAGGTTTTGTCTTCCTCCCTGCAACTTGGTAAAACAAAATCCACCTTGGTGAACTGGCCTGCATTGTTTTCTCCGAATTTACATGCCAGCAAGCATGTCGTCACCATGTTAAAGTTATTGGAGTTCTCACCCCTGCACCAACTCAGAACCCCAACATATAATATCAGTTCTAGATCTACAAACAAATTTAAAAACCCACCTCAAAAAGTCTGGTTCTATTGCATGATATTCCTAAAATGTTGTCTAATTAGGGATTATCGCTGTTCTTTTGCGTTGTGATTAATTAAAATAATTATTAATATATCATAAAAACTACAAGTTTGAAGATTAAATATTTGTTATCTAATGGACTAAAAAAAATAAATTTCAAATTGTTTTTTTATATATAAAAAAAAACAGAAGAAAAGGGGAAAAGGAAATGACCCGGAAAATACATAGGATCGAGATTTAAAGTCAAGTCATGACCTGATGGGTGATTGTCTCAGATCTGTTACTGGCCAGTTCCTGGCTACGGCTCTGAGTGTGAATGTGCTTCCTGACGTTGTTTGGCTGCTGCAACGGTCGGGTGGTCCCACCGAATGGAGACATTAACGGAAGAAAGAAATGACCTCTCACATTTTCTGTTTTTTTCTTAACAGAGGAGTGGTGGTAGCGAAGCTGTGAAAGACAAGGACTGGCCCACCACCATCAGTACCGTCGCTCTGTCTTAACAGTGCACAAACGGCAGATCTCTGGCTTAAATCTCATTTTTAAATCTCACACTTATCGAGGCACATGAGCCTCTAGATGGGCCAAGCCCATCCAGTCCATTTGCATTCTAGAGCCCATCTTTCACCGTTAGCAAACGAGCGCGGGCCCAGTTGGCCTTTAAAAATTGCTGGCTTGTAATGTCATGTTCTTACTGGCAAATCTCTCTTGAAATGCGAAGATGGGCCATATAGTAAAGATGAACCACGAAACAAGCTGATAAAAAAACTCCAGGGGTCAGTTTCAGGCAGGTCATGGCTATGTCAGGCAAGCATGGGTGTGAGCAAAAGAATAGGACTAGTGATGACAGCCCAGATGATTAGAAACCTGCTTAATTGACTTTTTTTTTACTTTTATTTCTCTCTCCTTTTCTTTTAATTGTTTTGTATTTAAAATTTGGTATTTATTTCTATTTATCTTTTATAGTTTTATAATTTATTTTTTAATTTCATTCCTTATTATTTATTTTATTTTTATTTTTATTTCAAGTTTGATTCTTATTCTTTTGATTTTCATATGATTTCATCTAGTTTTTTATATCAAATTGGTCTCTCAAAATTGCTATTTGTTTTATTTGTTTTATTTTTTTAATTTAATTTAATTTTTAATTTAATCTCTTAACATCATGAATGACAATTTAATTCAAATGATGTGGATATTGATTTAACTTGAACAAATTAATATTTTTTTATGGTTATCTTGCTCAATGAGTAAAATACAGGATATGAATTTTATCAAAACTAACTTGAAACTTGCCTAAACTTTACATGAAATGTATATTTTTATTGTATATATATCTCTATTGAAGATTTATATTTCTTCAAAACAATACAATATATGAGCGTGTGTGTGATAATAATTCAATATATATACACCTACTTCAAGTCTATATATTAATATTTTATATTATATTGAATAATAAATAACTGGCATCCATATGAAAACTTGAAACTTGATGGATAGTTTATGAATATCTAAATTTTTTACCTCATAAATAATAGATAAGGTACAAATATCAATTTGATGGTTTTATCTATACATATTATATTAAAAGTTTTTTTTTATACCTTTTCTATTTAAGTTTTTTTTTTATGAATTAACAAATTATCCGTATAAATATAGTTTAATTAACATTCATGTTGTTGCGTTCTAATTGTTTACTCAGTAGTAGATTAAACATGATAATGATTTTAATTAACTATCAGTATTCTAATGAAAACTAGAGTTTTTATTGCTTGTAGCATTGTTAATAGGTCAATTAAAACCTTCTATAAATTTCACTTTACCATTTTATAAAGAAAAAAACTTATGCAAGTTTAATTAGGCAAAAACAAAACTCTAATTTTTTAGATTATGCTAATTGTTCATGGAAAAATTGAATTTAAATCAAGTGCTTGTGTGGTGTGATTGCACATGTTTACTTGGTTTTATTTCATTTTAATATGTGTATAGTATGTGATGGGTTATAATATGCTTTTAATATGTCATGTGCTGGTTTTGTTATGATATGCAAGGTAGTCAAACTCGCGAGTCAACTCGCAAACTCGTACGAGTTTGCGAGTTGGCTCAGTAAACCTGGTTGAACCGGAAGAAAAATCGAAACCGGTCAAACTCGGTCAAAGGCGGGTTGACTCGTAAAATCGGACCGGATCGGTCCGATCTTACGAGTTCATCATATTCTACTGTGCACAACACGGGCTAATCGGGCGGCTGAAGGTCGCCATCTGTGCTCGCCATTTTCTACGGGTCGAAGTACAGTGCCCCCGACTGTGAGTGCAGTCCAAGAAATATGCTTTTATAAGTGCCATTGTTGCTGGAGACGAGAAGATCATTTGCACAGTTGCACTATATCGTTGAACTGAAGAGAAATCAGAACAACTTATTTAGAAAATGATGAGGGAGATGGCTGATGAGGTGGGCGGCGGCGTGAAGAAGAAGAATAGAAGAATAGAAGATTTAGGGTTAGTCAGGGGGTGTTATAAATTAATAATAATAATAATAATAATAATAATAATAATAATAATAATAATAATAATAATAATATATACGGGGGGAGGGGCTGATAGCCTAATAATAATAATAATAATAATAATATATACGGGGGGAGGGGCCGATAGCCTAATAATAATAATAATAATAATAATAATAATAATAATAAGGTTTATAACAATAATAATTAGCATAAAAAATAATTTTTTTAAAAATTCTATTAATTTAAGATAATAAATAACATTAATTAATTTCAAATACAACAATCATAAAAAAATATAAAATTACTTGAAAAACATAAAATAAGTAGTTTAAATTTCAAATCTCAAATATTGTGGGTCTTTTAATTATATTTAAATTCATTTTTTTAATTTAAATATAATTAAAAATAATAATTTTATTGTTGGAGGGTTTTTCAAAAGTAATTATTTAATTATATAACTTACTCCTATTAATTATATAATTAATTGTATAATTAAACTATATATAAAATAATTGAACTTTATTTAAAATAAAATAAAAAAATGGTTCTCCAAAATAGTTTTTATCATCGGAGAACACATCAAACAAAAGAGTCATATATACACTATTTAAATTTTTTTGATGTTTTTAAATTATTTTCATGTCCTGATGTCGAAATAATTTGTTGGAGTTGGAGCTAGTACTAGCAATATCGATGTTGATACCAGTATTAATACTTTTAATCCTTTCAATAATTATGTTTTTGATGAATGTATTAAAAATAACGAGAAAAATGACGGTCATGAGACTGATTGTAATTTATATATCACATCAACAAAATATTTATTTTTAGTTTGTTAATTTTTACCTAATGAAATTCTATGGACATAATTGTTTTGTAATGTGTTTTGAAGTTATTTTACATCATGTATGAACCTAAACTAATTAAGTTTTATGTCCATAATTATGCTATTTTGTATTCAAAAATATTTTACAAACGATTTTACGATTTTTCTTCTCACATGATTTTAACTGTGATTTTACGATTTTTGTACGGACATTTCGGGTACGATCTTTCTACGATTTTACGATCCGATCTTACGATCCGATTTTTCGGAGTCCTTTCCGATCCGTGTCAAAATCTCGATTTTGACTACCTTGATGATATGCTTTTACGAAGGTCTATGCTAGTTTGTCATTTTTGCTTTTGTTTACAATATTTTAGTACTTTATTTTTAACCATCCCAATGTGAGAAAATGAGACATATAATTGCTCATCATTAAAATTATACTTATATTGAAAGCAATTGTGGCATTGATTACATGTCTTATAAATACATGTTATTCATATGTAAGTGATGTTTTTAGGTATAATTTAAGGAATTTAAAATGATAAATGATAAAAGAAAATAGAATTACTAATGATGTCTCGATATTACATGTATATAATGTGTATAAAGATGAAAATAAGATTTATTTACATGTTGATATTGATGCTCAGTTAACAATCAAAAATCTAAAATGTTATTATCCAACGATAAAAATAACATACCGCCTAGAACCAAATATTTGATTGATCCTCGTAATGAGATAAAGTTATAGACAATAAAGTGATACTACTATAATTTTAGCTTATTGTTTCTAAACATTTTTGGTGGTGTGTTGAATTAAAAAAATCAATTGAGTTTTCTTGAATTTATAATGTATTTTTGCTTTTAATTTTAGAAGACATATTTTTACTTTAATTCTGGATTTTTTTTTAATTGTGACCGCAAATGTTTATGGAAGAGAAGACATTCTTGTTGTGTTTTGATGATATTTTTATTCACCGAGTAAAAAATAATTAATGATTATTTTATATTCTCAAGCAATTACAAATAAATGATTATGAATCAAGAATCAATGTTATTGGATAAAAAATCCAATTTGTTGTCATTTTTTTTTTTAGCTTTCCCATGTTGTTTCTATCTTATAAGTGAATTTAAGGATTTTTATCCATTTCCAATGGGTCCTTAGACATGTCAAAGAAAATTATAGTATGAGCCAAATATTATTATAAAAATTCAAAATACCTCTAGAACCTGAATATAAGTTAAATAACTATATTATATTAGATAGAATATTCTAGAAAATGCTAAAAAAAATAACAAGTGAGTTTTTTAAAAAATTATAAAAGAATCCTAAGGTAATTGGAAAAAAAATGAAACTTCTTTGTAATAGCTTTCAAGCTTTACTTTAAGTCTTCATGAACTTCAATTACCATGAAATGTTATATTCACATAAAATTAACCTTTAAAATTTTGAAAAACTCTCCGTTTGTTTCAATAGTCAGATAAAAAACTATATTTATCAGAGTAAAACTATATATTAAAAAAAATAAGCACAAAATCACATCTCATTGTCCACTACGCAAGCTACCCTTTGAACTCTTGTCTAATTTGTAAGCTATTTGTTTTTCCCAATTCCTTATCTTGCGTGAGTTACATCAATTAAAACCCAACAACCCTTTGATTTTATTTTTGACCTATCAATACACCCGATTGATATTTATAACGATCTTATTTAGTAAAAGTAATCAATTATTTTTTCCGGTCCTATCAATTATATAATCATTAAAATACTCATAATTTAATTTTGTCTATGCATTTTATTTTATTTTTTATAATCTTATGATTTATTTAAATTAATAAAAAAGGGGAAAAAAGCCGATGAGATGGAAAATATCTAATTATCGAAAATACATTTTTTAAAACAAAAGGCTATCAACCACGATCAACCTTCACATTTATTTTTTATATCGAAAAGATTAATTTAGCTGTTTTTGATTTACAGATCACACGCGTCAAGTGGAAGAAAAGAAAAGAAAAGGTCAAAAATGACGCACGTCACGTGGAAGAGAAGTAAAGGTCACAAATCACGCACGTCACGTGGAAGGAAATAAAGGTCACAAATCACGCGCGTATTATTCAACGAACAGATCTTTTCAATGCCGTCCGTCTTTATCTACCTCCTAACCAGCTTGATTACCATTACCACGAATATCTTATCTTGCCAGCTCATATGTGCCGTCCATTTCTACACCGCCACGCCACCACCTAAAATTCCAAACAGCTCAACCATGTAAACTAAATCTCAGCCCTCCATTATTCAACCCAGAGACTAATCATGTCCGTCCATTCTCTCAAACCCTCTATAAAACAATCACATACACAACCTTCATTTCTATCCCATCTTATCGGCAAAGCTCTAGTTTCTCGTGTAGATCTGCTCCTCATGGATCTTCCTTCGATCCTTTCAATTGCAGCCTCATCCATATCGCTTGGCGATCTTCATCTTGATACCAGTTTCGATGCTTGAACTCCATGATTTTGATTTGCTCGGAGATAGCTCCTGAGGTATTTATAAGTGTTTTGTTTACGTTCCTAAGCTAGATCTGATTGAATCTCTGTCTATTGATTATTAATAAAGTCATTAATCCGCGTAAATTTGATTTTTTCTGTAGATATGGCGCGGATCTGTTTCCATACCTCGAATGTTTACAGGATCTGTCCCTTCCGGCTATGCTTTCTTCGATTATGAGGAGTTTTAGCAATATTTAAGTTTGGTTGTTGGGGAATAGCAGAAGATGATTTGAATTTTTTTTCTGCAGGCGGTGCTGTAAGCAGTTACAGAATCCGCTGAGCGTGTTGCTTGATGTAGCCATATCTGAAGATTGGTTTTGTGAGCTGTATTTCAGCATGTCGTGTGTAATTTGTTGATGGGAGAAAGAGAGGGAGAAGATGGAGCTGCTGCCGGTGCTCGATTTATTTATGAGGATGATGTATAAGATATATATCGGGACCAGATGGCCAAGGGGCTAAGGTCTTGTTTATTATCTTTGTCATCCGACCTTTGCCATGACAGGTGCGCTTGCATGGCAGGTCAACAACTATCTTAATAAAATTATCATTTTCGTGTTTGGAGGGGAGATCGCATGGGGATTTCCCGGGTTCTCCCCTCCGCTGTGTCCCGCTTTCCCTTACTTCTCTTTGCCTTACAATCCATGGCTAACCTTGATCGCGCGGTCCGACTCCAGCTAGCAACCAATTCATCTATGGCACGATATTGCAATTTGTGACGCTGACCCGAAGGTATTCTCTTACTTTTATCCTATATCCTCAATTCGAATTTCCTGCACTTTGAATCATGTAGTCACAAGCTCTTTCAGGTAGAATCAGTCATTAGCAAGAGATCATGATCTTTTAATCTTGGTTCTCATCAATATGCTCCCATCAAATATTTATCTTGATGAAGGTTATTAAGAGAATTCAACTAAAACTTGCTACAGCACTTGATTTTGTCCGTTACACAGCACAAGTACACATCATAAACAAAAAGATACTGCCATTTCTTAAATCAGGCTTTACCTTATGTTCTCCATTCACTGAAGCTTATTCCATTGCACAAGACCCCGTTTATTGCCTGTAACATTCGTTCCACGTTATTTCATTATCCAACGCATCTCATGTTATTATTTTACAGAAACACGAGCACATTTTTTGTTAAGTTAGATGCAGTTTATCAATCCATTTACTGCGATCTTGTGCAGAAATTCTGTTTCGATAGGTGTACTGTTGTTACTAGCGTCTTACAGTCACATCTTGTAGCAAGCATGTTAAATAAGCATATTGTGCTCTTATGTTATCCTTGTAAGGCCTTCGGGCTGGATTTACTAGTCTGGGTCTCTTGTTGTAAGTGATTTGGCTCTCTTGTTGTAAGTGATGGCTTCGGTTTGGTAGCGTTGAAGATGGATCTGTAGTCCCCGGTGGGCGATCCACATATCTGTGTAGAGAGACCTTGTGCTGCTGAGCTTCAAAGTGTGGCAGAAAGCTCAGAGGAGGTCCTCCTACAAATCTCAGTTGAGCCACAATTTTGAGGTGACGCGTTCTTCAATGGTTTGCTCTTGCACCTGAAAGAAAAATAAAACACTCAAATCGAACTGCGTTGCAGTGTCACCAGTTTAAAATTTGCGCTGATATGGCTTCCTTGTGTTAGTGGGAGATATGGTAATCTATTCTATTGATCGATATTCGATAATGTTTGTCTTCATTGGTATGTGCTGTTTATTCATAAATATCTCATCTGGCTAGTAGGAATTGTTTTTTTAATATTCTTGTCAATTAATTTATTAAAATGATATTTTATATAATTTTATGTTTTTTCTTTATATTAGCATCAATTTGAATACCAGTCGAAGTATTATTTCTTGGCTTCCAGAAGCTTCACATGATATTTTATATAATTTTATGTTTTTTCTTTATATTAGCATCAATTTGAATACCAGTCGAAGTAGTATTTCTTGGCTTCCAGAAGCTTCACATGATATGTTTCAGCGGCTATTATGATTTGCCATTCTTAAAACACAATTTTAGTTGACAGTTGGTGGTAGACTCATCTCTAACAATCATAGGGTATGGTTTTGTTAATTCAATTTGAAGACTGTCGTTGCTATTAAATTGATGTATTTTAATGGTTTTATGTGAGTGCTAAATTAAAAATTAAAATTGAATTTTCTTGATATATTTTCAAGATAAAACACTGCATTTTAGATGTGTGGCGGTATTTTATTTTGATCTTTGATCTTTGAAGTACCTGTCACACTGCTTGAAAAATTATCATTTTTATCTTCTTTTTTGGTAGTTTTTGATATGCGAATATTAAAAGTATAGAAACTTAACATACATTTCCATTTAAATAGCAAGGCATCTTTGCATTATACTACTCTTGACACGTAATCTAATCTCACCTCCTTGTTTATAAATCATGTATTCGTACTCGGTTTTTTCTTATTTAATTTGTACCGAGAATATATCTGAGAAGTATATATGTTTTATTTTTAAAATGAAAAAAATAATCATGAGCTCTGTAATTTTTACACGTACTTGTATATATATAGTTATAAATTTATTTTTTATTATAATTATCACATAATTATGAATTCTAAATATTAAGTAGATTTTTATAAAATGTGTTTTTCTATATAAAAATTAGATTAGATGTATCTTTTTTTTATGGATTTGTTTTATCACAGTAAATGACCATGTGTCTCTATTACTAGCGAAATTAAAATATAGTTTTAAAAAGCGCGGATGTTTTCTTTTTTTCCCACAAAAATGATACGTTTTTCAAATAATTTATGCCCGTGAATATAAGGAGGTTTTGTAAATTAGAAAAGAAGTAACAGGGCAAGATAACCTCTTGTTGATGGTGCCCATCCTCCAATTCTGAGAAGATCCGTAAGCTCGAAACGGTAGAGCGCTCAAAGTCCCGTGATGGGGTTTTGAGAGGCTGGTGGTTCGAATCCACTCGGATCTCTTATTATTTACTCCTTCCAGCTATGCTTTGTTTGAACTTTGGTGGTTTCTAGCTTTTTTGTTAAAATTTAATATTTATCATTTTTTTATAGTACAATTTTCCTGTAATTCTATTCTACTGTTTTTTTAATTATATAAGTGATTAACATGCAATGTTAATTATAAAATAAATTATTCTATTTTTATTATTTTTATTTTGTTGGCAACCATTTCGAGTCATTACTGAAAGCATCATCAATTATATGTGCTTTGCAAGAACAGTTTTATAGTTTACGTATTTGGAACCTTCAACTCATCATGACCAAACACAAAATAAAAACGTCGACAACTATTTTTAGGTTTGATTTACACTTGGGAGAGATGAGAGAGAAAGTTCGGAGTGGGGGACAGCTGCTTTGGTTTAGGTTAGTTTTTTTTCCTTGAGTATTTATACTTCTTTTTTTAGTGCTGGTGGAACTAGTCCGGTCCAATTAGTTTAAAATATTTGAGACTACAATCGAATCGAATCGTGATTTTTCTTAGGTTTTGTAATACATTAATTTAGTTTTTTATTTCCAGTTATTGACCTTCTAAGTTTAATTAGTTTTTAGCTCACCCTATTGAAATATTATACGAGGTTTAATAATAATGCCAAAAATAATTTGATGGTCTATTTTTTTTTTAAGTTCTAGAGAATTTGGTCAAACCCGCAACAAATAAGTAGATGAGAAACTAGAAATTTACTATTTAGTTTAGTGTGAATTAGTTGTTATTCAAAATACTTTTGTTTAGAAATATATTAAAATAATTTACATTTTTATTTTTTTTAAATCATTTTTAACATCAATATATTATAAAATCATCTAAAAAAACAAAAAAATATTTTAAAATAAAATTAATAATTTGTTTTCAAAATTTTAAAACGTAGAAGAACTATTTCTCCAAGTAAAATAAATAACATAAGAATAAATGAACTAAAAAAAAGATGACATTGTTTATGTAATAACATGCAACTTGTTGTAAGCAGAGAAATGAAATATTTTAATAACATAATCCTTATTTTTTTATTTTAATAATTTGAATAATTCATATATTACCATTCATAGCTCAGTCTTTCATTATTTATAATAAATTCTTGTAATGCATTGATTAATTTATAATTCATATCTTATGACACAGATTTTTAACCACTTGCAAGGTAGTTGTTCTGACGATAACAACATTCTATTGCATTTCATATATATGTCAAATTTTTATTGTTATAGAAATCTTTGTAGGTGAAGTTATAAAGGGAGAGATATCATTTACAAGATTTTCAAAGTCATGGACAACCAAGTGGTCAAGAAGAAGTGTTTAGTCGTGCACACTCATCACTATGTAACGTGATAGAACGTACTTTTAGAGTATGGAAGCAAAGGTGAAGAATTTTACAGCACATACTAGCTTATCCATACAAAATGTAAGTTGAGATTGTTATTGCATAGATGACACAGTATAACTATATTAGAAAGAGATTGCAAGATGTTGTTTTTGTTGAATATGATTGTAATTTCCAATTATATCCTAGATTATTTATTACCAAATATTGTAGCTCACACAGATAGTCAAGGATTGCAGAGACCTTCACATATGGATCTTGTTCGTGATGACATTGCAAGTAGTTTGCTAGGAGAATAAAACGAAGTGTTCAATTTACTTGAATTAATAATTATATTATGTTATTGTGATTATTAAATCTACAATATTTAAAAAGTAATATGTATGTGTGTATGTATGCCCTTTAAAGTAATTTCACAAGTTGACAACAATATGAAAAACATAGTAACCAAATACCCGAAACTATTTTTCATTAAACCTCAAATTCAATCACAATTTTAATCAAATATTTCAATTTCAGTTATGAATTGCAGCTAAAAGTGTTTTCATAAAACTATTTTTTTAAAACCTTAATGACAACATCAACCACAATAACAAACAAACTCTAAGTGATGTGTTTTATCCTTAACTTATAAAATGAAATGATTGGGTTTAATCTTAAACCTAATTGAAGGTGTGACTGTAAATACTTGAAATGAGATTTAAATAGTGGGGAAGCGATTGTATGAACCATTATAAAACTGGTGTCTCACTCTATCACTGTCTCTTTCTTATCGATCACTTTTCAAATAATTTCTATATATTTACACACAGAATGCAAACAAAACAATCCTTGAAACAAAATAAAACACGAAAAAAATAAAATAAAATGATTAAACAGATACATGTAGGAAATTGATACTTTAAAAAAAATGTTTTAAAACAAAGCAAGAGACGGTGAAGAAAATGAAACTTAGAGAAGATAATTGATTTTGCAATTAAAGGGGATTTTTTTTAGTTTATTAATTTGATTGGATATCACTGAATTAATTAAGTGGTTAAAACCTAGCAAGTCAAATTTAGTTTTTTAAAATAATATTTTATTTAATTTAATTGAAAACTTATTCTAAATTAATTTTTTATCAAATCGCCAGACTAGACTGGATTTCAAAACTACGAGCGCCCCATAATCAATGGGCTTGCCCCGTATGGTATTGCTGCCCGATCGATTGATGTTAAAACCCACAAAACCACACGCGCGCATGCGTATGGCGGATACAGCCACCGATTTTATAGTTAATTGCGGTATTTGACTGTTTTTATTTGTAGCGAACTGTTTCAATTTTAAGTTATTTTTAAAACTATTTCTTGTTTAAAAATATATTATAATAATATTTTTTTAAAAATATTTTTAATATTAACATAGGAAAAAAATATAAAAATATATATATATTTTTTAATTTAAAATAATAAAAAAAAATTATTTTTTTAAAATATTTTTAAAACACAGTATAAAACATCCATATTTTACCCGTAACCCACGTGATTATAATGATTTTATTTGTTGCTTTTGAAGATTTTTTTATTTTTTTTTAACACTCATCTTACGAGTAGTAAATAGTAGAAAACAAGATAAATGATTCAAAACGAATTTTTTTTTAATAATTACTTGATTTGTTTTTCTATTTTTTTTAAATCTAATTATTTTTGAAATCTTTATTCCCATTTTTTTTATTATAAAAAATATCTATGTAAAAACTTAGAAATTGTGTTTACTAAATATACGTTTTTTAAAATAAAAAATAAAGACCTTATTTGCATAACCTTAAAAATAAAAATAATAAATGAATAAAATCCTTATTTTTTATCATAAAAAATATATAATTAAAATCTTTTCTTTTAGTTTTTTGTTTTCTAAAAAAACTAAAATTGTTCTTACTGGGAACACACAAAAAAAATTGTTATTTACTCTCTTTACTAGAGGAAAAAAAAATCTTGTATTAATTTGTGTAATTTTTTATGTTCATAATTTCTTAAATTTAGTCTAAATAAAACCATTATTTTCTTATGAAAAATTAACAAATAATTTAACGAAAATAAACTCGACCATAACTTGCCAGCTCAAATGGGCCGTCCATCTCTGCATCGACACCTAATTTTAAAACGAGGCAACAACTCAACCACCTCAATTAGATCTATGCCCTCCATTATCTGACTAAGAACAATTAATCTGATCCGTCCATTTTCGTAGCTCCTCTATAAAACTTCAGACACCTGTCCCTTCTCCTTGACATTCACCATCTCTTCTGTTTATTCCTAGCTATATTTTCTCTAGATCCACTCGTCATGGATTCTCGTTTGATCGTTTCGCTTCCAGCTTCACACGGATCGCTTTGTGGCCTTTATCTTGACATCAGTTATGATATTCGGAGCACAAGTCCATGATTTCACGGTTTGCTATCTGGTTTGGCCGGAGTTTGCTCCTAAGGTATCTACAAGTTTTTGTTTATACTCCTTCCTTGAAACTGATTCAAACTACGCGTCCTGATTATTGATCTAGTAACTAATCAGCTCATATTTGATTTTGTTTTATAGATATGGAGCGGCTCTTTTTCTTTAGCAGGAAATCGCAGAAGATGTTTTGAAATCTCTCCACAGGTGGTTTCGGAAGCTGTTACAGAATCCACTAAACGCGTTGCACGCTGCAGCTGTTGAAGCTGACGTGTAATTTGTCGAGGGAGAAGCAGAGGAAGGAGATGGGGGCGTGGTGGTGCTTGATTTATTTACGAGGATGATGTATAAGATATATATCTGGACCAGAAGGCCAAGAGGCCGAGGTCTTGTTTATTATCTTTGTCATCCGGCCTTTGCCATGACAGGTGCGCTTGTATGGCAGGTCAACCACTATCTTAATAAAATTATCGTTTTCGTGTTTTTGAGGGGGAGATCGCACGGGGATTTCCCGGGTTCCCCCTCCGCTCTGTGTCCCGTTTCATACTCTTTACTTGACTTTGCCTTACAATCCTTGACTAACCTTGATCGCGCGGCGCCAGCTCCAGCTTAGCTATCGATTCATCGATCGCCCCATATTGCAATTTGTGAAGCTGATTATAAAGGTATTCTCTCACTTGTATCATCATTTCGACTTTCATCGATCCCGCACTTGAATTCTGGATTTTAATCTTGGGTCTTCACTGTTAACCATCATCTGGTCATATATGTAGAAAATACGGGCTACTAAGTGATGCAACTAAACTTAGTTTCAATATCAGGTACCTATTAGTGGAGCCATCTAAGTAAAAAGGTACTGGAAGTTAGTTTTGATCTTTAAAGAAGAAAGGAATATATTGGTTGGGATGTATTTGTAATCTAATCAGAATTTTTCCTTGCACCACAGCATGTGACAACATCATGCCACTGCTAGTTTATCAAATCTTTCTTGGCTGTGCAAGTTTGTTTCAATATCACAAGTGCGCATGCAATGCCTGCCATGTTTATATCAACCAAAGCATTCTAACGTGGACACGAGTTTTTTAAAATTAATTAGCACAGTGATGTAAATTAGCACATTGAACTCCGCATATCCTATATATGATCACGGAGGATGTTGGGAGTTATTTTCAAGTATCCGCACTTGGTGTTATGTTTTGCAATTCGCTGTGTTTATTTTTTGGTTTCAAGTGATTTAGCGTTGCTATGGTTACTTGGAAGATTGATTAATTTGTAGACCTCGTTTTTCGGCTCACATTTCTTAAGACCCCGTGGCTTTCAAGGGAGGACAGAGAGCTCAATAGATGGTCTTCAATGGAGCAGCTCAGCTGGGTCTTCTCAACTAAGCAACACCATGCTATGCCAACCATTGAGGTGATCAAGTTCTTCGATTGTTCCCTCTTTTCACCTGCAAGAAAAGTAAAATACTCAATATAATTTCCCATGCAGTTACATTATTTCTAAATCGTTTCGTCATTATACGCGATTTACTAACTCCATAATAGCTCAAGGTTGCCTTTCAACTCTTGCTGCTGGAGATAATATTGCAAGGCTAATTCATGGTAGCTGGAATTTTTTTTATCTTCATGCTTTGACATTAGCGCTTGATTATACCGTTTATGTTTCTTACTGTGCGTAATTTGTCGGTCAATAATTTGATGTTTATTCTTTTTTTTTTTCAATTCTAGTTTGCTCTGTGGTAACTTGATTTTGTCCCATTTCAATTCTTTTGTTTGTTTTAAAATATGAAGACAGAAAATTTCAAAGTAAAACGCGCTCTCACTGCTCGATTTGGCTGAACTTTGTTATTAAATACGCTCTAAAAGTTAAGAAAAATTACAAAGTAATCGAAAGATGGTAGCTTTAGACATGCTCGAAAAGTTTTTCCTTTTTTGATTTGGAGAAATCAAGTGTTCTCGGAATTATCTTCAACCATATAACCTTTTAGGAGTGTACTTTTTTGCGTATCGGTCAGGTTCAAGAGCTACTATTGATAGAGTTTTGAGAGCACTTCATAGAGTTTGAAATATAAAGTTCTGTGATGCATCTGGGATTGAATAAGTTTTTTTTAAAAAATTAAGAAAAAATATCTAGACTATAGATAATAATTTGATATTTTTATTAAACTTGGATTTAGTGGGTTAATGTTAGTATCTCGTGATTTGATATCTTGTCTAAGATGAAAGGATTTACTAATGATGTTTCAAATAAGTACAGTTTAAGCTATTGCGCAACAGGAAACTACACATAAAATTCTAATTGAATGATTTATCATCAATATTTCATTTTATATTCATTAACCTGATTTTATTAATTGCTTTATTTAAATAATTGTAATACTTGTAAATATTGTCTTTATGGTGCTAATTTATATTAACAACAAATCAAGGTGTTAATTTATGTTAACACCAAATTAATATTCTTTTATAGCACATGTAATGGTTATCCATGGATAATTTATGAAAAACTTGAGTATTTATTATGTCAAAGATTGCACACCATGAATAGACCCATCACTTGACAAAAAAGATATTAAGATTAATTACAATAACAATTATAAAACCTGTAAATTTTCTTGAATTTATATATTAGAATTAATGTTGACTTTTTACACTATATATTTAAGATGTCTTATATTATCATACTTGTTATTATCAAGTGTGTTTAACTTAAATAAATCTAATGATATTAGAAGTGCAATATGATTATATAAAATCTTAATAAAAAATATTTTTAAATACTTATCAAATCTTAAACTAATTTATTACTTGGAATGCAATTTCATATTAGGGTTAGAATAATCCTAAATCTAGTGTGGATTTTCTTTTTTATTTAATTTTTTTAAGTGTCAAGTAAGGTGAGTAAAAACCAACTTCTATACGAGAAACAATGGACACTATGAATGACACTGTATGAATGGATGATCCTCGATGTAGCAGAAACCAAATATCTAGTATAACAATGTATATTTTAGAAATAATTTAAATAACCAATTATCAAATATAACAGTGTATGTTTTAGAAATGATTTAAATAACTTATTTTATATTTATAGACACAAATTTTAGCCTGTAAGATGAACAAATTAAAAGTGTGAAAAATATTTGATTTGATTTTAATTGTTGTATTAGGTAATTTTGTAATAAACCAATTCTATATAAGAGAATTGTTCCTCTTATCCTTTTCTTCATTGGAATAATGGAAGACCCGAATCTTGGGGAGTAAAAGTTTTGGTGCTCCACATCATCAACATGAAGATTCAGTGTGGCTTGATTTAATGATCCGACGACTGTAGTTTTTTTTTTTCCTTTTAATTTTCATAGAAGAACTTGAGTTGGATTAAGTGTAATAATTTTAATTTATATAAATGTGAAGAGCTTAGATTTGAAATGAATGTGGAATATGTTGTAAAAATAAATGATAATTAATAAAATTATTTATGAAATATTTTTAATGACACTCGATAAATTTATAATATAATATCAACAAAGAAAATATTTGAATAATTCATAAATAGTATATAAAATTAAATTTCTGATTTTGCAAATATTGTTTTAATATTTAATTTAATGACCATATAAAAATGTGATATCACTTGACCCACAATAAATTGGATGGACCACCAAAATAATTACTGATTTGTTTTTTATAAATATTTCTACAATGTCATTTGGGGATTTATGTGGTGCATAAATAAGAAAAAAACTAAAACACAATTACCTATATCTTAACATCCATCCTAGAAAAAGACTATTTTCTAGGAATTAATATTTTTTAAAGAATTTTACCAATATTGGTCTTTGCCTTAATGAGAGGTGGGTTAAACCTACCTATTTGTATTGTCAGCATATATTTACCTCTTGTGATGTATTAAGGGTATAATAGTAAATTAAAAGTTTTCAAGGAGTTCAAGGCAATTTATTTTTTATTATTAATCAATTGTATCGCAAAACTTTTGATTAAAACATTTTTTTTCATAGAAAAAAAACCAATATATTTTTATAAAAATATGGATAGAAACTTTTAAAAATGGACGAAGGTCCTTAATTAAATTTTTCTGAAAGCGTGAGGGTAAAAGTGACAATTTGTTTTTGGCAATATTAAGACTATCTATATAATTATGTGGCTTTTTAAAGATTTTTCCAAAATAAAAAAAGTTCTTATGATACGTGGAAAAGAAAATATAGGAAAGCTTTACTGTTTGATCTTAAAAGTTAAAGAAGAAATATATGTTTAAATAAATAAATAAATATATAATGGTTATTTAAATAATTAAAAAATAATATAATATTTAAAAAATGTGGCACTCGCAAATTTGTATATTAGCTAGTGCTTTCTGATGCTCTTGCCCTTCGCCTAAATGTCTCTTCTTTTATTCAGGTTTTGGTGATTTTGCTAGCGCCAGATACACTTTCCCCCCCTGCTCCCATTGCTGCTTTTGCTAGCGACAGATACACTTTTTCCCCCAGCTCCATTGCTTGATCAGATTCACCTAATTGTTGAACTCTCGGAGATATTGGTGCTATCTGATCAAGGAGCAAGGATAAATCATGCCCATTGTAAGCTTGATATTATGAGTTTTAGAATTCTTAGCATGGATATAACATGATCAGGTAGCAGATGGCAAAGTGTTTTACGTAGCCTATTCATTCTATTTTTTGTTTGCTTCCTAATTCTATCAGTTAAAGCACTGATGACGACGGTGAAGAACTGTGGTTTGATTGCAGCATCTCGACCTCTGAGCTCTGCGATTGAATTGTGTAAATAAAAAAAGCCCCCCTGTTTCTCAATTCGGAACAATGATTCATGAATCATGGTTTTTGTCGGAGACATTGTTGCCTTGATTTTTCAGGTCTGAGATGCTAGTTTCGTGCTGAATGATAATATACATCATATTCTAGATCTCATCAAAAAATTTAAGTTTTTAGGGGAAATAATTCTTTAATATAATATCAGAACCTTGTTGAACCAGCAGTTACGAGTTCGAATTTCACACCCTCATTCTATTCGATGAAAAACCAAGCACAAGATAGTGTGAGCTTGTCCAAGTTTCAAACCCAAAAAGCTTTCACTTGAGAGGGTGTATTAAATAATAATATAAATCATATTATGGAACCATTTAAACTTAAATCATATTATGGAACCATTTAAACTTTTAGATGAAATGATTCCTTCATCATCTATATATACGATTATGAAACATGTATGTTCTTCATTGGTGTGTGCAAAACTTCACAGCTCGAAAACCCAGGATTGCAGGCTCCAGACCGTTGGCATTCATTGAAGATGACAGATTACATTCCAAAAGTTACTTTCCTGCTCGGTCATCACTCTAATAGACCTAAGAAACTAAATGGACATGATAATAGAAGGCGAAATTTACTGATTTCTTGCAAAATGGAACTTGTGTAGGGATCCCTTTGAGTATTGTTCTCTATCTAACATGTTACGAGAGATTTATCCCAGGCCTTGTCCTTGATACCAGCAATTTTCTGTGCTGGGACTTCTATGATCATCTGTTAAAAATATTCCATTAATTCAGATGCTTCATCAGATGCATTCCTTGACACAATGAAGATACTGTAAATAACTGTTGAATCTATTGGTTTTAAGTGTAAAAACAAGTTTTTTAACTGGTACAAAATATTTCGACTATTTCAGCCGAAACGATACTCACAACCATGGATATTTGAAGTGTTCATCACATAGCAAGTTCATAAAGCAAGAATCTTCGAAGACCCAATGATCATAATCAAGGGGTTCGAGCAGTCTGGGCATCTGGATAGAACCGAATAGGTCCTTCACCTTACAAGCTTTACAAATACCAAAGTTACAAAATATAATTAGTAGCATCATAAGCTAAATCTAATCTACTTGAGGTGTATGAATTATTTGCTACGAAGCATCTCTCATGCTTTGCCTGGGTTTTAGATCACGCCATAAGTGGTCAAAATGGGTTGTTGGTGACAAGAACAATTTAATAATTTAATGGGAAACATCAAATTGCTTTGAAGAATGAAAGCTATGTTTCCCTTTAGATAATTTAGCCATGTGATCTCATAATAGCCATTGTTGATTAATAAATTCCTTGATTGCTTTCAAGTTGACTATTTGAGCATTTCATCGCAGTCATTTCTACCCTTTTCCTTGATATTTCTACAATCTTCTCGCCACATAAGATCCCGAGGAATGAAAACTGAGTTCATGATCTTACTTGTTGCCATAACTAGCTCCTTGATTTTGACAGCAAATCACCACCCCTGCACAGGCCATCTCCTTTCAGGATCAGGAAGCCATGAAGACCTTTTCTTCTTCCCGCTTTGCCCCTCTCGCGCCACCGTATCTCCGGGCTGCTCTGTCTCACAATCGCTGGATACTTTCCTGAAGCCGAAAACCTTGCTTATAAACGTGCAAACCCTGCTTTTCCTGCTCCTGTATCCGATATCCGGCTCGTTTCTCATCCTCATAGAAGCTGAAAGCCTATCATAGCCCGAAATTCTTGCACATTCTGGTGATATAGATTCGGATATCAGCAGTGAACTGCTCGATCTCCCTGAGTTTTTCGACGGCCCTCTCTCTTGCCGGAAGCTTCTGCAAACAAGCTCCATTGTCTTGCCTGTAACTTTTCTCGGTAGAGAAGAAGAAAAGAGAGGACAGTCCTCCTCGTTCCTCTCTGTTAGTATTCGTGAGGTCGTTTTCATCGAGAATTAATTGAATCCTTTTCTGGAAGGTGACACCTGGCCATCCGTGTTTTGGGTTGCTACCCTGTGGAGGATAGTTTAGAGATTTGCCGAGGATCTAATCAATGACACTTAAAAATATTTATTTTTTTATTCATTTATCTTAGCCTGTAACTTGCCTTGCTAGCTACTAACTAGCTTGAGGCACCCACGATTTTGGTTTGCAAGGAAAGTCAATCGTTCTGGCACGCCCACCTGCCCATGGCTTGGATCCAACGATCCAAAGTGCACGAAAAAGTCTTCCAGCAACTGATGGTCAGTTGCTACCCGTGAATCGGAGAGAGATGGGACTAGGAGAATTTTTTTTTTTTTTTAATTTTTAATTAATTTTTTCATGTTTTTATACAGGATGATATTAAAAATAATTTTTAAAAAATAAAAAAAATATTTTAATACATCTCTAAACAAAAAATAATTTTAAAATTAATATAATATACACTTTAAAACCGTCAATAAATTTATCATTCATGCACTGTTCTTCAAAATAAAATAAAAATAAATAAATAAATAAAAATGTGATAGGCTAGCTGTCAGCCTAAAAAGTCAATGGAAGGGCAATTCTTTCATAATAATGACAATAATCTCTCATTGGTTGCGATTTGGCCTCGATAAGATAACCTTTTCTCCCCTCTCTTTTTCTTCGCGTGTTCCTTTGTATATTCACATCCTTGTTGCTGGCCTGGGAAGGACTTGAACAGTAAAACCAAAAACAATATTATAATAACAAGCTTAGTCACTTGACCATGACTTTTATGATTTTTTATTTTTTTTATCGTTTTATATATTAATATTTTTTTTAAAAAATATAATCAATAAATTTATCTTGTACTCAGCAGGGCTATGAAAAAGTTGTAGAATTTATTTTATTAAAATCACGCATAAATTACCTCATAAAACAAAACTCATTAGTATTAGTATGGATATCTTTTTTTGTTAGAATGTAGCCAATCGGTGATTTTCTTGATTTCTTGCAGTTTTTCAATAAATTCTTTTTTTTCTTTTAAATACGTAAATTGAAAAAAAAATACAAAGTAAACTTTTGAATAAAATCCAATATTACAAAATCGAAAGGGTTTGATGAAATTAGAAAGATTTTTGTACAAAAAGTAAAAGTGTTGTTGTAATTTCCTCTTATCCATAGTAAATAAAATGTTTTTGTTTGATATTATTATATTTTAAAAATATTTATTTTTATTTTTAATTATTTTCTACTAGTTTTAGGTTATTTTAATATAATAATATCAAAAATAATTTTTTAAAATAAAAAAAATCATATCAATATATTTTTAAACGAAAAATATTTTAAAAAACAACATCAACCATAACCTAGAACTAATCTGACAGCACATCTATATTTATCTAATATCTTTTAACTTAATAAATACTAAATTTAGATATTTGATTTTATATATAGTTTTTTTGCTGTAGTGTTACACACTCCAAAATACATCTGTGGTTTGACAAAACGATGTTTCCGGTCCCTTTCCTCCTCTCGTTTGCACCAAGAGATTTAGTCAGGATTCAGCCTCGTTATCTGATTCAAACTTGTAAGCAAACCCATACTATTCAACGATGGTGGCCAATAAGAAATGCCAAGAAAAAATAAAAATGTTTTTTTTTTATGTATTTTCTATTATTAAATCTGCATTTCGTTACCCACACCAATTGTCGATTGTTTTCAAGTTATATTAAATTCTGCATCTCGTTACTGTCTCGAAACAGAAAAAATAAAGATAAAAAAATATGTTTTCTATCATAAAAATATATTTTAAACCGTCAAAAAAACAAAATTATTTTTTATATTAGTCTTTTTAATAAATATATTATTGTGTTTTTTTCTATCTTAGAACACTAATCAAACATAACCTTCTCATTTTCAAAACGTTTCTTGCAGAAAAATCAACTTGTAGTCCCATCAAAAATAAAAGAAAATAGTGCACAATATGTTTTCTATCAAAAAAATAGATTTGCTCCTTAGATATTACCAATTTCAGTTTCATAAATCTCAGGGCCACTAAAAATTTACATGATTATTAATTTTAGGGTTCGTAAGATTAGTCGAGATATACGCAAGCTGGCCCGGACATCCATATTAATAAAAATAAATAAATATTATGGTCTATATTTATAGATGTAGGCCGTCGCTATGGAAATTTTCATAGATTCCTATTGTTTGTCCATGGCTCATTAGAATTTAATTCGTCTGTTTTCTCACCGAGAAAAAAAGAGAGTATATTTTCTTCTCGTACCTTGATCGTGAGCAGTAAAATGGATGAACTGATCTCTCTTATATTTGATCTTTGATGTGTCGAGATGCTTATGATAAGAGTCATACTGACATAATTTTTTTTTACATGTCATTAATTGAAGCATGACAATTTATTAGTTTTTTTAATTATATATTATCTTTTTTTTTTGAATCGATTCTTACGAAGGAAACCCCACTTCCCGGAAAGCGCACTTTGTGGGCCCAGGGAGTGGTTAAAACCTCCGGCTGCCCCAGTGCTCTTACAAGGGGCTTTGCAGGGGCTCGAACCCGGGGATGGCCCCGCACAGGTCCCTCCCGCTACTCCACACACCTTGGGGGCTGGTACACTTGGAGGACTCGAACCCTTGACGCAGACAAAGGGACGCTGGTCCCTTTGCCGCTGGGCCAAGCCCTCCTGTGTAATTATATATTAATAATAATTTATCTGAATTCTATTTTTTATATTGATAAAATAAGAATCATAAAATATGGATGGTAGCAGAGAAGAAGCTAACCATTTAGAATTGCTATTTTTTACTTTCCTAATTTGTATTTGAAGATGAATATAGCTAAAAGGATCATGCATTTTTATTAAAAAATAGTTGCAATAATTTAAGGTGGATTCAATTTTACGAGAATTGAAATATGACCAATAAATTGTAAATACACTTATTAAAAATATTTATTGATTAATGTTTTCCATTCGTAATTTTTTTTTATCATGTCCATTATATTTCTTTATGAAATTAATTACTTTTTTTATTAATTGGAACCTTAAAAATTATGAAGTATTATTTAAATAATTTCAAACTCCCATTATAGTTGGAACATTAAAATCAATTCTCTTATTTGGAAAAAAAATTAGGTATTATTTTGACTCCATTAATGACAAGAATTCAAAATATCACACATTGACCATTCAAAGAGAAATTCAACACCTAAAAAAATCAAAATAAAACAAAGTAGATAGAATCCTTGAAACAATATTAGTTAATTAAAACTTATCAAAACTCTTTAAAGTAAAGTGCTGTACATAAATTAGACTTCTCTATCTATTTAATTTTGAGAAACATTAATTCTATTAAGTTGTTTTTCTCAAAATCACCATCTTAAAAATAAAAATTCTCAGAGTTCATAGATCCACCCATCAATTGATCAATACATATATATTTACACACGCGTAATCATCTCAATAACCCTTTTTGATATTTGGATATGAATCTAGATATCACAAATAACATCACATCTGAGAAAATTAAATGTCAATTAGCAGGCCAAGTTTTCTCAAAAAAATTGTCAGCTGATGATATTTTGATAACACGAGTCAACAGTTTTTTTTTCCAGAAAAAAAAAAGTGTCTGTACAAAGACTTTGAAATGGCATGCCAGGTCAAATCTTTTGCTCTTGCTTCCTCATTATAAAAGCTGGAAGCTGCCTCATTTGAACAAACTCCCTCTTCCCCTGATGTCTTCCTAAAGACTGCTTCTGAATTGTTTCAGGAATTTAAGAAATTTATTGCCAGCTGAAACACGAGGCCTTGATAGAGCTTCAACGGAGAGTTCTTTTCAGTTCTTCTGATTCATCAGGTTTGCTAGTTTGACATTCCTATATCTGATCAGTTCATTTCATCACTGATACTTTTATTTCTTCTCCACCTTCTTTTGTTTTAGTAACTGTAAACTTTGAGTTTTATTCTTGTTTTTGTTGAAAGGCCCTTTGGTTTTCCATCCGAAATGAAGCTCAAAACACAAGCTTCGTTCGAAATTATTGCTTGTGAATTTGTTCTCTTGGTGGGTTTTTCAAGTTCTAATTATATCATTTAGTTTTTGCTAGATTGAGGCTGTTATGCTGTCTGCCTGATGATTACTAGCAATACATGACACTTGGTATTGCTATTTATTCAGAAAAAATTAACAGCATAAGGAAGAAAGCAGAAAAAGTCTGTATATGGCATGATAGAGCCTAGTTGATGAAAATTACTTCAATGGGAAAGTTTATTCCTATGAATACTAATTTTCGCTTCAAATTTTCAGGGAGAAGATAAATGTCAAAAGTTTTTTGCTTAATTGTACAAGGAGGATTGATTTCTTAACACAAGTTAAACTATTTTTGCAGTCAACATGTATCTTATAAGAAGACAGCCACAAACCCAGCAGGAGAATGGCCCTTCAGAACGAGAAGCAAAGGTAAAACTTGTCTCAGACGGACGTTTTTACCTGTATTTTTCATCTCCTGAAGAAATGGATTAAAAAAACAGACATTAAATTGTTTTTCGACAAGCAGGTTTGTGAGCTCAGGGCTGCTCTTGGACCTCTATCAGGTCGTAGTTTGCAGTTCTGCACTGATTCATGCCTGAGGAGGTATTTGGAGGCTCGGTCCTGGAATGTTAACAAGGCGAAGAAAATGTTGGAAGAGACGCTTAAATGGAGAGCAACTTTTAAGCCTGAAGAAATCCGCTGGGTACGTAGTGTTAGAAAATAATATAAATTATATTCTGGGATTTTACCAAACAACTTAAGTTTTTAATTGAAATAGTTCCTTAATATGATATCAAATCTTTGTTGACCCAGCGGTCACGAGTTCGAATCTCACTATTCGATAAAAATCAAGCACAAGATAGTGTGGATTTATGCAAATTTCGATTTTAGACGATGTTTTCTAGACCATTTTTTTCTGACATATATACGCCCCTGTAATTTCTCAGCATGAAGTAGCACATGAAGGCGTGACAGGTAAAATCTCCAGAGCAAATTTTCATGATCGATATGGGAGGACTGTTCTTATAATGAGGCCAGGGATGCAGGTTTGTGCTGTTTTCTGTCTCTCTCTCTCTCTCATTTTCTGGCTCTTAAGCAAGCATACTGTGACTGAAGCTTTTGCAAATTGACCTTTGACCTTTTCTTCTGCAATTTTTTATAAGATTGACCTTTGAACTTTTCTTCTGCAATTTTGCAGACCACGAAATGTACTGAAGACAATGTCCGCTACATGGTTTATCTGTTAGAAAATGGAATCCTTAATCTTGCTGATGGTCAAGAACAGATGTCATGGCTGATAGACTTCACTGGATGGTCCTTGAGCACCAATATTCCGATCAAAACTTCCCGTGACTGCATCAATGTTTTGCAAAACCATTACCCCCAAAGGCTGGCCATTGCCTTTCTCTATAATCCCCCAAGAATTTTCGAGGCATTCTGGAAGGTTTGTTCTTCTGTCTCTTCTCGTCCATTTGTCAATTTTGAAGATAATCAGCAGTCAAATCTAAGTTTGTTGAAAACCAAGCATCGTGCTCTAGAGGGCATCGCATTTCTATTATTCTATTTGATCACCACTGTGCAATTTGTTGAGGAAATAAGTTGTTAAATGAGACGATTTTAAGCTTGAAATTTGGACATGCTCACACTAACTTGTGTCTGATCTCTATTAAATAAAATGAGGATGGTAAGATTTAAACTCGTGACCACTAGATCAATAAGAGTCAGATATTATTTTAAGAAATCATCTCTTCTATATTAGATAAGATCTTTTATACTGAACCTGTTGTTACTCCATCTCTTCAGGCTGTCCGGTACTTCATGGATCCAATAACATCCCAGAAGGTGAAGTTTGTTTACCCAAAAAAGAAAGAAAGTCTGGAGCTCATGCAGTCTTACTTTGATATTGAAAATCTTCCGAGTGAGTTTGGGGGGAAAGCCTCACTCGAGTACGACCATGAGGAGTTCTCACGGTCGATGGTCGAGGATGACGTAAGAACTGCCAAGTTCTGGGGATCTGTTGAGAAGTCGAGACACGTCGCTGATGACCATTTAGCTCAGGTGGCGCCACCGCCAGCGCCACCGCCACTTGCAATAACAGCTAGCTAATCTGGCCTGCCTGATGGCCAATCTGAAATGCTAGCAGCTGAAGATAAGAAAAATGGTTCTTGGACTACATGTAAGAACAAGAACTGGAAATCACACGGGGTAGATAAACATAATCGATTAATTATGCAATCATGCTTAGTGCTAAGTATCATCTGCTGTATGGAAAAGAAACTGTTGCTAAACAGTTTCCATTTTATTAACTTCAATCTTATTTATGAGCAGTTAATTACTTATATATATCGTTTTTTTTTGTAAAATAATGATTTCTTCCTTGCAATACATGGCGTTATCCCTGTTACACAAAGCTTGCATCTCTGTAACATGCTGAGGAAAAGAAAAACGGAAGTGGTGATAGCTTGCTGGGAATAGTCCAGTGACAAGGAGTTAATGATATTTCTGGTTTAAATTCTATTTAATATTTTTCCAACTCGCAGTGTATTAATTAGGAATCTTGAGTTGACGGGATTAATTTTTTTATTATATAGTTTAGCTATTGGAAATGACCATCACCCATGAACTGTAGTCATATGCGTGTTCAAAATATAAAAAAAGAGAGAATTTAAAAAAAAACATATTTCAAGTTTCATTGTATCCTATTGTTTGTCTTTTAGGACTCGGCCTTAAAGTGGGGAATAATAAGTCTGATCATCGCATATAATTGAAGGATGTGAAAAAAAAACATTAAATTAATAATTTTTAGTGTTTTTTTTTATAATTTTAATATAAAAAATATAAAAAATATTTTTAAAAAACATGAAGTAGGTGAAATAACAACACTTTGGACCGACTTAGATATAATACTTCCATTTTAAATGTTTAATTCAAAGAAAAAGAACAAAAAAACAAACAAATTGAGGAAAAGAAGGGGAGAAAAATAATTAAAAAGTCAGAGTAAAAGCCAGAAAAAGGCATGTCAAGAAGTCAACAGGGAAACCCTACAATTCCTCTTTCATTCCTTCAACAGGGAAACCCTCGAATCCATATACTCATCAGAATATATAGTTTCCATGTAAATATATCTGCCTGCTGAACAATTAATCTACGAACCTTCTGTGGAACCCATTAATGGATCTCACTTTAAACAAAAAACGACACCAAGAAAGGACAAGGCAGGCAGGCAAATTCCGAAAATCTGCTCAGGAAAGCAACAGAGAGAAAGCATTTGCAGCCTGTCCCGCCTAAACAAGACAAGGGAAAACAAATAAAAAGAAAGAGCCAGACGACTTCAATCATATCTTCATATATATATATATATATATTTGGTTAAGATCGGGAGACAGGCTGCGTTTCTTCTTCCTTGTCTTTGGCTTATTCAAAATCGTCAGCCATGAAAATGAACCCCTGACTATATGAATTGATAAATCTTTCTGGTGGAGAATTTCTTCGATAATCAACAGTACTTATCGGATCACTAATGCCTCTACAGTTTGGTTGGTGTTAATCAGAGGTAACGATTTGATCGTAACAGCTAGCTTGTCGTCAAGCTCAAGCCCTTCAGAACCAGTTCAGGCTAGCTGCGTACGTCCATATATATATATTGATGAAAATGCCAATGGTTAACCTTTTCTATTACCATCTTCTTAGCTTATTTTACGGCTTTCCTGACATCAATATGATGTCAAGTTTGAGATGGTTTGGGAATGTGTTTGGAAAATATTTTTTGAAAAAAAAATAATTATTTTTCTTTTTTACTTTAAAGTAATTTTTTCTAGTGTTTTTAAATCATTTTCATGTGCTAATATTAAAAATGGTTTAAAAAAAATAAAATAAAAACATCATTTTGATGTATTTTTAAATGAAAAACACTTTAAAAAATAACCTCAACTATACTCCCAAACAGACACTAAGACTTGTAAAACCTCTTCCCGATCAATTTCAGCTTATGGCTGAAATATTTTTTCAGTTTTATTTTGTCTAATTAATTTATAAATATATCCACGACACTTATATATCACCAAGTAAATTTAATAATTTATTTACTAGAAGAAGAAGAAGAAGAAGAAAATTCAACCTGCCTCAAGCGTGGCTTAATGTTGAAAATAATATTATTGACAAGTATCATAGACATGCCTATAAAACTACATGCATGGAGAAATCTCTTCGAATCTCCTCTTGTCGGAATAATTTTTTGCTAAAAAAATCATCTAGTTATTGTTTGGTAAGCTATACAAAGATAGATTGTATAAGATCATTTTTGTGTAAAGTTATTTGGTGCACCTAAAATAATTTCATAGAAAACAAGTCAAAATAAATTACGAAATTCAATTTTTAATTAATCTAATGCTAGTATGAAATAGAAAAAATATCAATTAAAAAAAGACAAAATCACCCCTCTCAATGCAGAAACTTGAAAAAAATAAATCAATGATAGAAAAAAAGAGAGATCAAAATAAGAAAGCAAAACACAAAGCTAATTCATAATGTTTTGTCCCACAAGCTACAAGGATTCACTGTTTTTTTTAAAAAAAAACACTTTAATATGGGCCAGTTGCAGTTCTGATGTTTATATGGGCCGGTTGCAGTTCTGATGTTTTAACGAGAAACGACCAAAATCTTGAAAATTTTCCCTTCAACTGTTATAACATGGTTCAATACATTGAGGTTAATTGCCCCAGTTGACCGTCATGTGGAGTCCTATCAACAAACGAATTCAAACACAAATTGATTGATGATAGGAGAGGACCGAAGGGCCCATCATGGATTCTTTAGAATTCTTATGACTCTTTTTGTTAATATAATTATTTTCTTGTATATCAATATTGTTTTGAAAAATAAATAAATTCAATGGCTATCATTCTCTATACAGACATTGTCTTAAAAATATAGTGTGATGACAAAAAAAATTTGATATTTGCACAGTAGATCTTGAATTCAAGTCATGATGTATATCTCTTATAAGAGTTTGAGATAACTAGAGTTTTTACATGCTCATTTAGATCTATAAAATAAATTTTTTTAAGAAATAATTTGTTTTTAAAATTCTATACACGCGCGCGCGCGCCCCCTGTTTGTGCAAAGTCAAGACTTCCTGCGTTCTTTAAAAAAATCTGCTTCGAATTTGATGCAAAAGCCATAAGGAAGAAATAAAAAAATAATTGATAGAAAATAAAAATGTCAAAAGAAGCAAAGGGTCAAAAACGAACTGCTATATTATTATTATTTTTCATGGTCATATGAGATTCTTTGAAAAGGCCATAATTATTAAAATAAAAAACAAATTAAAAAAGGTTAAATGTCATATCACTTAATCTTCTTTCAATGATTGGTCAGCGAAATATTAGGTGAATCGGGAAAACTAGCTTATATTATTGTAAATCAAAATGTGCTTGGAATTATTATTTCACCACCTCTTTAACTAATATATCATCATTACTCTCCTGTACTTTTTTAAAAAGATGTTTAAATTTTTTTTGAAATAATTATGTTTTTTTAAATATTTTATGTTTAGAATATGTAAAAATATTTTTTTTTGAAATTAATGAGGGAAGGTGGTTGGATGAGTGGTGATAAGGCTATGAGTTTGATTGTTAATGAAATGTGGTGCACCTTGATAATCAATCACCTATTAGATTAGATAGTTTTTTTTTAAAAATTTAAAATCAGTTTATATATCTTTAATTTTAGTTTTTATCTTTTATCATTTGATATAGTTAAAATCAAGTCCTTTTATTTATTTTTTTCAATATATTATTTATATTTTAAATATAAAACTAATAAAATAACTCAAGAGCCTTTAATCTAATTTAACTGGGGATTCTATTTTGTTTTCTATGAAATTAATTTTGAATTTAAAAAATAGAATTTAATATCATAATCTTAATTATTCATTTCAATTTTTTGGTTTAATTCTCTTAAAGAAAAGACTTCAATAATGCTAGTGTTTTATTTGAATAGAAAAAAAAGGGTATATAGGCTATCGATTTTTTTTTTCTTTTGTGAAAAATTAAAACTAGAGATATTTGGATGGAGAACTACAGTTGTGATATTAAATTTAAAATTAGTTAGTTTTTTTTTAAAATTTAAATTAATTCTATCTAAAAAATAAAAAAAACAATCATTGAAGATTATTTAAATTGAGAATATTTAAGTCATTCAACTAGTTTTATATGTAAAATATATACAGAATCCTGAAAAAATAACGAAAAAAAAACTTAATTTAAAATAAATCAAAATATAAAATTAAAGATTAAAAAAATCCTTTAATGACTTGAAGAAAAGTCTCGCCTCTTTAACCTTCTTATAAATACATTAGCTTAAATATCATTAATAACCTGAAAATTAGTCTGTATGAAACAAAGATAACAAAAAATCTCAGCATGTTAAACATATTAAGGGTATGTTTGGGAGACGGTTACGATTGTTTTTTAAAGTGTTTTTCATTTAAAAATATATTAAAATGATATATTTTTTTTTATTTTTTAAAAATTATTTTTGACATTAACACATCAAAATAATTTAAAAATACTAAAAAAAAGTTTCGTTTAAAAAAAAAAAAAAATTGAATTTTGAGTCGTATGTGCCGCAGAAACAAACAGTACCTAACAAGTATATTAACTGCTTCGGCTTTTTGTAAAACATGGTGGGCCCTCTAATTAAAAGATTAAAAAATTAACTTTTTCAGTAAGAAAAATAATTAGTTTTAAATTTTGTATTTAAGTTGTGTTTAAGAACGTGATTAAAACCATGTTTTTTTTTTAATTTTCTCTTAATATTTTTAATTTGTTTTGATAGGTTGATATAAAAAATATATTTTTTAAAATATTATAAAAAATATTTTCAAATAAAAAATATTTTAAAAATTTATTACTACCAAATTTCAAAACACAATCGGATCGAATCAGTCCACAAAGTCCCCTGCCTCTAGAAAGAACGTAGAAAAAAAGGCTAATTATGGGCAAAAGATACCAAGTCATGTCAAGTGGCTCTCGCCATTTTGCTTTCCCATTAAAATCACATGTCAAGTTTCCATGGACATGTCATCTCCCTCGCTTTCCCTGTCTCCCGTTTCTAGTTGGGTCCTTCCCTTACGAGAGAGATTAACAGAACAGACTGTTTGTTACTGTTTTTAATAAAAAATATTATTTTTATTTAAAATTATTTTTTTAATATTTTTAGATTTGATAATATTAAAATTATTATTTTTCAATATAAAAATATTATTTTAATATATTTTTAAACAAAATAATAAAAACCACAACACTCCCAAACCATTACTGAATCTGATGCTCTACCTCATAACTCTTCACAACTCGCTAGGACCACTGTCTAAATCTAAAGTCACACCTTTATTGCCTCTCCACAGAACCCGAATCGTTCCCATCACCTCAAGAGTGGCTTATTAAATAAGCTCACCACTACAGAAACTGGGAGAGCTCTCTTTGTTTTGCTTCACCACTCACGAGGTTTGTTAAACTCCACATTTCATGACCAAGTGCCTCTTTTTTTTTATCTTTCGTTTGGGTTTGTTGTGTGTGAATTTGGTGGAGATCTGTTACTCGCACTAGGCTGTTTTTGTGTTTTTTCCCTTAATGTGATTAGATTATTTGAGATCTGCTGTGTTATTCATTGGTGGATTTTTCATGTTTGATAACTCACTTAGTTTTGTTAAGTTTTAGGCTGTAAATTCTTTGCTCGGTAATTACTAAGATTGTCTGTGCTGGGTAGAGGTTTGGATATTCTAAACTGTAAAAATATTCAGCGTTTTGGTTTCAAGGAACTGAAGTAATCTGAAATCTGTTTGTGTTTTTATTTATGTTAATATTTATGTTTAGAAACCAACGTATAAGGCTTCGTTGGATTAGGTCGGCCATTGTGTAGTCTCATTGATCAGTGTTTGATCGGGTCATGGATCTCCCTTTGCTTTGCTGATAGATCAATACACTACTATCAATTTTTTTAGAAGATAAAAATAAGCAGAATAAGAAAAGGTTGACCAAAGATTCCTTTTCTGTCTGCCATTAGATTGTGTGGTGGAATACAGCCTATCGTTCATGAAAGTTTTTTTGTTGGCAAGTTTAATTTTTGTGTATTCAAATCAAGATAAAATATTCAATATTGCTGGCCTGTCTTTGAGTTTTCTACAAATCCTGCGTTTTTTAGGTGGAGGTTGTATTTCCATTTCGATTTAGGCCTCTTGAGAGGCTATTAGTTCTGCTGCAAAATAAATTGGTTCGGAATAATTATCCTTAACAGACTCTTATGTTGAAGACTACTTACCGTAGGTTCAACTGTATTGGCAATCAACATGTTTCGAAGAAAGCACTCTCAGAATCATCAGGAGAATGGCCATGCAGAACAAGAAGCAAAGGTAGTGTCAAAGTTTGGTAGACATTAAAATAGAAATCTTTTGTTTTTTGTTTCACCCTATAAGTGTCATCACATCAAGGAAGGAATTAAATGTACACTCATTCTGAAGCAATGTTTGTGAACAAAATGAGAAACTTCTCTCAAATTGGGGTTTTCTCTGAACAAGTTAAGATTTCCGAGTGATTTAAAGACAGATGTTGAATACTTTTTCTGCAAGCAGGCCATTGAACTCAGGGCTGCTCTAGGACCTCTTTCTGATCGAAGTGTAAAGTACTGCACTGATGCATGCCTGAAGAGATATTTAACAGCGCGGAACTGGAATGTTGACAAGGCAAAGAAAATGTTGGAAGAGACACTCAAGTGGAGAGCAACTTATAAGCCTGAAGAAATCCGCTGGGTATGCATTGTTGCCTACTTATATTAATAATTTCTATAATGTTTTTCCATTCTATATATGCTTGATACTTCTATCTTTTTATAATATTATTTTCATTATTTTAGATCAATTGAATCCCTTACTGTCATGCAGCATGAAGTAGCTCATGAAGGTGAGACCGGTAAAGTCTCCAGAGCTGATTTTCATGATAGATCTGGGAGGACCGTACTCATAATGAGACCAGGAATGCAGGTCTGTTGTAGGACTTTACTTTTTTTTTATCTTTATTGATGTCTTCTTATTGGTCTTTTCCCCATTTATAAAGTTTCTGTGACTTAGCTTTTGTAGATTGACCTTTCACATTTTCTTTCATTTTGGCAGAACACAACATGTGCAGAAGACAATGTCCGCCATTTGGTTTATCTTATAGAGAACGGTGTTCTTAACCTTGGTGAGGGTCAAGAACAAATGTCATGGTTGATAGACTTCACTGGATGGGGTTTGAGCGTCAAGGTCCCCATCAAAACTGCTCGTGAATGCATTAACATATTACAGAACCATTACCCTGAGAGACTTGCCGTTGCATTTCTTTTTAATCCACCTAGAATATTTGAAGCATTTTGGAAGGTGCATGCTTCTTCCCGCTGTCCATTGCAATCCATTTGATATTTGGATTAACCTAACACTCACTGATCTTTTGGCCAATTATTTTTTGATTGCATATTGATTGTTTAGTATAAAATATACTTGGAAGGTTAAACTTTGGAATTCTTCCATAACTAATACCTTATGTTTCAGTGTTCCACTCGTCATAGTAGCTCAACATGCATACAATGAATGGATTTGATAGAACCTAAGTGAACATAATAAAATGTAATGGAAAGTATGGACTATCTTGTTTTCTTCTCACTAAATTACATTGCATGATATCCCTCTTTACCAACATAATCTAGACAACTCAAAATGTATCAAGGACCAAGTTTGTTGCTCTAGATCTTGTCTTCTTCTGTCAGTTATTTCTATCACCTGGGCAGTTGATTTGTTTATATTTGCTTTTATCCTCTTCTCTATTCAGATGAGGTGGGAGAGGGCGGGAGGGTCTGCCCTGTTATTAGGTTTAGTGATAGAAGACTCCGGTCCCCCCCTCAGCGAAATCTTATAATATGCATGTTTGCCCTTTAGAGAACTGGTATATATGTTTTAGATATCTCTTAGGCAGACTTCAAAATTTATCATAGAATATAGCTTTTTCTGTTGCATTATGCGCTTAATTGCTACATTTATATTGCTTGAGATTTTTGACCCCTTCATCTTTGGAATGATGAACCTTGTGTTACTTCATTTGTTTAGGTTGTCAAGTACTTCCTAGATCCAATTACTATCCAGAAGGTGAAGTTTGTTTACCCTAAAAAAGAAGATAGTTTTGAGCTCATGAAGTCTTTCTTTGATGTTGACAATCTCCCAAACGAGTTTGGAGGAAAAGCCTCACTGATGTACGACCACGAAGAGTTCTCACGACTAATGGCCCAGGATGATGTAAAAACGGCCAAGTTCTGGGGATTAGATGAAAAGCCAAGCCACATTTCTAACGGTCACTCAGGGGCACAGGTGGCGCCAGAGCCAACACCTCTTGCTGTGCCGGCTAGCTAAGTCTGGCTGATGCTTGGACCAGGCAAGAGACCAGAGACATGAACAGTGCGGCCATGACTAAATTAACTGAAACTTTATTGTCAAATCTCATGATGGATCTTGAAAAAACAATGAGGTGAATAAGCAATTGTGTTGTTATGCTAATGGTTACCCCTAACTATTAAAAATAATAATCATCCTCTGCTTTTGTAGTCTCTTTACTCGTGTTCCCCAACCTCACTGTTCTAGCTAGAAAAGAAACAATAATATTGTTGATGCAGTTTACTGCATCATCTTTCATCATTATACCTTTCCTTGTTTTTTCCTTTTCTTTTATAGTTATGACCACCACTTCGAATGATTGAAGGTTGCTGCTACTATCACAGCATAGAATCTGTCAGGCTATATTTCTTATATAAATCAATTAACCAGATTGTTAAAGGCTCTTTAAATTTATAGAAAAGACTTGTTTTGTAGGCGTGTCTGAGCTTCCAGTGTAACTTTTCTCCAACTTCACAACTCATTTATCCATCATTGAAAAATCAAAATTCAATAGGGTTTGCTTAAAAAAAATTCATCTTTTTATTCTCAATTTAAAGAAAAATAAAAGAATAAATGATTTTGCATTTCAAGTCTTTGTTTTTTTAAAAGATAAAAACATTCAAAAAACAAGAATACGATAGATTGGACTTAAAATTATATAGCCTAAGGTTAGTAGTTTTTTTTAGACTATCATTATACGTAAAATGTTTGGGGCTACATTCTAGGTTTATGAGTAAAAAACTTTCATTGAATACATCAAGTTGCCTAATTTCTACCATGCACACATGGTTGTTAAACTTGCGAATTCACTTACAAAATTATATGATTTTACGAGTTAATTATAGCTTTAAGTATTAGTGATTCAATTTACTTTAATATATTTTAGTTAATTGGAAAGGGTTATCTCTAAAATGGTTTGAACATAAACTATTTTTTAGACAATAAAAATTTCTTGATTCTCATGTATTGATTTAAATATTAAATTTAAAATTTATATTTAGAATTTTTGAAAAAAATATTTTTTTTAGTTTTTACTTTAAATTAAATTTTTTAGTTTTTAGCAATATCGGTGTTGGTACTAGTGGTAGTACTAATAATCATTTCGATAGTAATGTTATTGATGCAAGTCTTAGAAATAACGAGGGATATGAAAATGAGATTGATTTTAGTTTATATTACACGCTAGCTAAATATTTGTTTTAAATTTATTAGTTTTTATCTAATAAAATTATATGGACATAATTATTTTGTAATGTATTTTTAAGTTATTTTAAATAATGTATAAACCTTAACTAATGAAGTTTTATAACCAATTGACTATAATTGTGGTGTATTGTATTCAAAAATATTTTACCTATGATTTTATGATTTTTCTACCTACACGATTTTAGTTGTGATTTTATGATTTTTGTACGGAAAATTTCAGGTACTGTTTTACAATCCAAGTTTTAGAAGCGCATTCCGTATCGTGTCAAAATCGCGATTTTAACAACCTTGCATACATATCAAGTTGCATGATTAAACCCATTTGGCTAGTTAATTGGACATCTTTAATTCTCATACTAAATTGATTCGTTAATTTTAGAATAGTATTTTATTCAACCTTGATTGTAGCTAGGAAGAAAAAAGGTTTATGTAATTTACTTGTTAAGTAATTTAATTTTAGATTTTCAATTTCATGAAAAAAACCTATTTTTAAAAAATAATGATCACCTATCTTAAGAATAAAACCACAAGAAAAGAGCAAAAAATCTATTTTAATTAAATCCATACATAAATATAATTAAACTATGAAAAATTACGTGTATTTTCATCGATTTAAACAACACATTACATGTGTTAAATTAATCTAGTGCAAAATTTTTAAATTAAAAATAATTAAAAGAACCTTCTAAATTTTGATTTTCTTTTAACATGATTAAAAAAATTACTTTGACTTTGAATAATAATCTAAGAGTTATTTTAATAAATAACTAATATTAAAAGTGATTTTAAGTTAAAAGTATGCTTGATAAAAATGATTCAATTTTTTTAAGAGAAAAAGTTATTTTATAAGTCAAAAACTGAAAATATTAATTTTTACTTAATTTTATAATAAAGTTAAAAGTTATTTTTAATCAGATATAACTATAAATATTTAAATAAAAAAATAAATTAATTTGCAAAGTAAATACCAAATATAAAAAACAAGAAAGGGGATTAATTTGTAATTAACCCATCACCTATGAAATTCTTCTCTGTATGCCGTGAAACGATCAAACGCTGAAAACTAATAATGGTGCACAATGCCTACGATACCTTCGAGCTCCTCGCAAATTCCCCTAACAAAATTGACGCAATCGAATCCTACGGTTCAAAACTTCTGGTTGCTTGCTCCGATGGAGCTCTCAGAATCTACGCTCCAGAATCCACAATCTCCGACAAATCTCCACCGTCTGATTACCATAACCACGGCGATCAACTTCGAAAGGAACCGTACGCACTGGAGAGAACCGTAAACGGATTCTCTAGAAAGCCGATTTTGTCAATGAAAGTATTGGCTTCAAGAGAACTGCTTCTATCGCTCTCTGAGTCTATTGCGTTTCATAGATTGCCTAATTTGGAGACTATTGCGGTGCTTACTAAAGCTAAAGGTGCTAATGTGTTTGATTGGGATGATAAGAGAGGGTTTTTGTGCTTCGCCAGGCAAAAGAGAGTCTGTATATTTAGACACGACGGTAATTAGTTCAAAATTTGGTGCCCTTTTTTGTTAATTAATTGATTTGAATTGATTTTATCTTGTTATAAATGATAATGAAAACTTTAGAGATTAGGAGAATTTTGAAGGTTTTTTTTTTTTTTTTTTTGTTATTTTCGAGGATTATAGTGGTAAATGTTAGTGAATAGCAACTGGGAGAATTTAGTAACTCTTGGAGTCAGTATAATTACTTGAGAAATCATTGTGTTTTCGATGATTATATTGTTACTTGATAATTAAGGTTTTAATAATGGTGTGATTGATTTGGATCGCCATTTAGATTGTGGATGATTGACATTATCAACTTTGATTTTGATTGTTGATGTCGAGGTGGTAATTAGTTGTTTTGATGCTACTTTTTGCCAAGTAGGGTGCTAAATGCCTTGAATCGACAGTTTAAAATTGATATTAGGTTATTTCGATTGCAAATGGAGTTACATGATTATCTGTTTCTTTCATTTCTAATTAAGTAACGGGACAATTTGTCATTAAATGCATTTGAAATTATATTATGTTATAATAAATCAGTTTTTTTTTTTTTTTCAAGTGGAGCTAATTATAGTGTTAAAAATTATTGGAACATATGTTTCTTTGTTAATAAATGATTGAAAAAACAAAATTATCAAGTTAATATTAGGTTATTTTGATTGAGAATAGAGTTGTGATATTACATTTGAATTTGGTATTGTGATAATCAGGTGATTAATATTTTTCTTTTATTGTTTTTTTTTCGACGGAGCTGAATTTTGAGCTTATTTTTCAGGAGGAAGGGGCTTTGTGGAGGTGAAAGATTTTGGAGTTTCGGATACAGTGAAGTCAATGTCATGGTGTGGTGAGAACATTTGTTTAGGGATCAGAAAGGAATATTGGATATTGAATGCAATAAATGGTGCATTGAGTCAGATATTTCCTTCTGGAAGACTAGCTCCTCCATTAGTGGTATCTCTTCCTTCTGGGGAGCTTCTTCTTTGGAAGGTGCTCTCTCTCTCTCTCTCTCTCTCTCTCTGCTGCTGCTGAAATTTACTTAGTTTTATTTGGCTTGCCTTTGTTAATAGGAACTGTTTAATTAATTAATTTCTGCCTTTTATTTTCTTAATTCATTAGTAAATTATGTGCTTTTTTGGTGACTTGATACCCCGGCTGATTTGAAAAATTACTATTCGTTTCATGTTGAACACCGGAGGAAAAAGATCAAAGTTTAATCACCTTCCCAGGCCAACTTTTAGGAACTGTTTAAAGTTTAAACTGGAACATAATTGTTGTGGTATTTTCAGAAAAGATACCACTGATATATGCCACTTTCGTTGGAAAGTTGGTACATGACTGAATGATGTACTTTAGTCTATGATGAGCTATGTGCTGAAGAACACCTGTGCATATTGTAATCACAGTGCTTAAAAACTGCATAAATAAATGGCTGTTGAAGGTTTTCAATGTGGTCATTGCTATCTCATTGTATGAAATAATAGAATGATTTTTATAACCTTGGACATAAGGAATGTCTTTTTCTCACGAGTTACAGATACAACTCTTCAGGGGTTTTACATGCACAGGATATGCATAACTCTTAATAAACATGTCCTGAGCATATCAGCTGTTCTCCCTTATGCTATTCATTTGTCTTCTCTTCCCAACAACAAGAATGAAGCAAGAGACTTTTATTTTTGTTGCTGCATCAGGATAACATTGGTGTCTTCGTGGACCAAAATGGCAAGCATCTCCAAGCAGAGAAATTATGTTGGTCAGAGGCCCCTTCTGTTGTTGTCATTCAGAAGTCCTATGCAATTGCTCTGCTTCCAAGACGGATTGAGGTAGCTTAACCATACGCGACACACTAAATTAAAAGGGAAAATCCTCCCTTTCATTTCTGTCTATGTGGTTGTGTATTTGGTTAGAATTTGCTATTAATGTTTACAGATCCGGTCTCTCCGAGTTCCATATTCATTGATACAAGCTGTTGTTCTTCAAAATGTTCGCCATCTTATCGAAAGCAACAATGCTATAATTGCTGCATTAAGCAATTCTGTTTGTGCACTGTTCCCTGTTCCTCTTGGTGCACAGGTATTCCTTATTCCTGTCTGTAAATTTATTTATATGCTATCTTTGAGTTGTAGTAAAGACAGAAGGCACACCTTACCATGGCTATTGAGTTCACAATTCGACTATTTTTAAGATTTCAAACAAAATGTACATTGCATTTCTCTAAATCCCCCATTCTTTGCAAAATACCCATTTCTGTAATTGAATTATGCCTTTTGATGTAATTCACATAAGAATTTAAAAAATTACAAGGAAATGGTATGTTGGACACAGAACTAAGGGCTGTATTATGGTGCAGATTGTACAATTGACAGCATCTGGAAATTTTGAGGAAGCCTTGGCCTTGTGCAAGCTGCTTCCACCAGAAGATTCAAATCTTCGAGCTGCTAAGGAGGGGTCAATTCACATAAGGTGAGTGTTCAGGCTTTTAAAATAGGTGTTAAATAATGCTAGTTGTACCACTTTTAGTCTTACATTTTATTTGAATAAGCTAATGTCTTCGCCTTTCAGATACGCTCATTATCTTTTTGATAATGGGAGCTATGAGGAGGCAATGGAACAGTTTTTAGCATCCCAAGTAGATATCACCTATGTGCTTTCTTTATATCCATCTATTGTTCTCCCCAAAACATCCATGGTTCCAGAACCAGAGAAGCTAATTGACATATCTCCAGATGCTCCATATCTCTCAAGAGGTTCCTCTGGATTGTCTGATGATATGGAATCTTCACCTGATTTTGATGAGCATTCAGCACTTGAATCCAAGAAGATGAGCCATAATACTCTCATGGCTTTGATCAAGTATTTGCAGAAAAGAAGATATAGCATAATTGAAAAGGCCACTTCTGAGGGAACAGACGAGGTTGTTTTAGACGCTGTCGGAGATAATTATGGAGCTTATGATTCTAGTAGATTTAAGAAATCCAGCAAGGTAATACCTCACTTTTATTCTTCATTTTTACATGATTTTGGTATTACTCTGTTCTAATATGAAGTTCACATACATGGACCTTAAACAAGGGCCATGTACCAGTCCTTTGTTTCAGAGAACTAGCTATTGGCTCCTTCATATAGAGAAACTAATCAATGAAAATTGTCTGTGTGTGTGCATAGCTGTGTTTGAATGGGCTGGGTGACTTAGTAGGAGAGGCACAAGAGCCTTGAGCATGTTCATTGATGTTTTTCAGAGATCGATGCCTACAGAACAGATGATGTTTTATCTGTTGTCTATTATTTGGTTTTTCATGCCAGTCAACATTTATTATTTTCACCAATATACTTGTCAAAGCAAATCTTGGTCCTTTAGCTACTTCCTGATTTTAAGTTTATGACCCCATATTGTATCTCCCCCCAGGGTCGCGGTAACATTGTCATTAACTCAAGTGCCAGGGAAATGGCAGCAATATTGGACACAGCTCTTCTTCAGGCTGCTCTTCTTACAGGGCAGACTTCAGCGGCTTTAGAATTACTGGAGAGTGTTAACTACTGTGACCTAAAAATATGTGAGGAGATTCTTCAGAAATGGAATCATTATAGTGCTTTACTAGAACTCTACAAATGCAATGGCATGCACCGTGAAGCTCTTAAGCTTCTGCATCAATTAGTTGAAGAGTCAAACCAGTCGCAGCCCGGGCTCAATCCCAAGTTCAAGCCTGAATCTATTATTGAGTATCTCAAGGTAAGTTCTCTCATTTTGTTTGTAGCTTTGGTGCTTTTTTTTTTGTTTTACTGGTGAAACTAGAAAATAGCATGGAAACATAAGATTGGATCAATTGCATAAAAGAATTTGACAAAAAATGGTGTTTCGTGGCACTGATATGTAAAAGTATATATATGGCTGGCTGCCAAACTTATTAGACACCATGTTTTTTCTCATTTTATTGTGCTGGCATATTCCTTCAGATTGGTTTGACAACTAATTCAATTTTATGTATCCAGTAAAACATGTTCCCTGGCATCCAGGTTTTCACAAAAAGTTCCTTCTTGGTCTTAAATATTTGTTTGTGTCTTAGCATTAATATTTCTATTTTTTTGGTGCTCAACCATTTGTAAAAACACAAGTAATTTTGATGTTTTGCTGTTGGAATATCACTAAAGCAATTTTATGTAGTTTCTTTCTTTAAATAGATTATTATTTCACTGAATGAATTAAATCTACAGCCTTTATATGTTCAATGCCAAATAAGTTCTGATGGATTTCTATGTGCAGCCTTTGTGCGGGACCGATCCCATGCTTGTCTTGGAGTTTTCAATGCTTGTTCTCGAAAGCTGTCCTACACAAACTATTGAGCTATTTTTGACTGGGAATATTCCTGCAGACTTGGTCAACTCTTATTTGAAGCAGTATGCGCCAAGCATGCAAGGCAGATATTTAGAACTTATGCTTGCAATGGATGAAAATGGGATCTCTGGAAACCTACAAAATGAAATGGTGAAGTCTTGCATTTATGTCTTATCATTTTTCTTATTCATTCTAAATGACTTGGCAAAACAGATAGTGCTGCCAGCCCCATGTTCTTAGGATGGGTACTGGCAGTGCTGCTGCTAATTTCATGAACATTAGTAGTATTTACTTGCCAGTTTTATGTGTTACAGGTGCAAATCTATCTCTTGGAAGTGCTTGATTGGCATGCAGAGTTGAATGCTCAAGAAAAATGGGATGAAAAGGATTATTCACCATCGCGGAAGAAGTTATTGTCTGCTTTGGAAAGCATCTCAGGGTATAACCCAGAGTCTTTGTTGAAACGACTTCCAGCAGATGCATTATATGAAGAGCGTGCACATTTGTTGGGAAAAATGAACCAACATGAGCTTGCCTTATCTCTATATGTTCACAAGGTATTCTGTATTAATTATCAATCTGTATGTTCCTTGTTCATACATGCATATAATGTAATTCTTCGTTCTTTTTATCTCTATTGGTTGAGAAAAAGTTACCCAACCTCAATTCATTTTGGATTCGTGGCTTTATTGAGTCGAGGTTAATTCTTACAAGTTCTTTTACCATTCCAGCTTCATGTTCCTGATCTGGCATTATCCTACTGTGACCATGTCTATGAGTCTGCAGCTCATCCACCATCTGTAAAATCATCTGGCAATATATACCTAACTCTCTTGCAAATTTACCTCAATCCCCAGAAGACAACCAAGAATTTTGAAAAGCGAATAACAAATCTAGTATCCCCACAGAACACTAACTTTCCCAAGATAAGTTCTGGGACCCTAGTGAAAGCTAAAGGAGGTCGCGCTACAAAGAAAATTGCCGCTATAGAGGGTGCGGAAGACATTCGAGTGAGTCTTAGTGGCACTGACAGTAGCAGGAGTGATGGAGATGCAGACGAATCTGGTGAGGAAGGGGGTTCTACTATTATGCTTGATGAGGTCCTTGATCTGTTGAGCAAAAGGTGGGACAGAATCAATGGAGCTCAGGCCCTCAAACTCTTACCAAAAGAAACTAAATTACAGGTACTTCATAAATGGCAATAACATACAGACCTTGAACAATTCCATCTTGACCTTCCATTTAATATTTATTTGCTTTAATATTTCCTTTGCAGAACTTGCTTCCCTTTCTTGGACCTCTTCTGAAAAAATCCAGTGAAGCAAACAGGAATCTCTCAGTAATCAAAAGCTTGAGGCAGAGTGAGAACCTGCAGGTATCCACTGTATAATGCATGTACATTCAACTGGGGGAATGTGTTAGTATAAATTATTTGCATCAGGAATCCTAACCAAACTCAGTATTTCTATATGAAGATTTAATAGCTTGAAGGAAAGAATTATTTATGGAACACGAGAGTAGCACTAAGAATTATGCCATTTAGCTTGTTCTGATCCTAACTTCTGTCGCAAAGGTCATATTTATGATACGGTAACCCTTTTGTACCAATAATACTCACAAGTATGGATGTTGAAAAGAAAAACATAATTGACACATGGAAAAATAATTGCTCAATAATTATCAAACCATCAATTTGCACTTCTTCTTTGCAAGATTCAATCATTTCTTACACTTTACAGTATAATAGTTGATGCGCTTCTTTACAGTACACACCAAGTCTTATAGGAAAGTTCATTGTAAGAGGCAAGTTCAATTATCTTTAAAGTGAAGCTAATATGACTAAAACATTTCATTCTCAAATCAAAGTGTGTATTTTTTTATACATTCATAATCCTTTTTTTTCCCTTTCCTGTTGGTACTCTTTCTTTACTGGTGTGCTTTGTACAAGTATCTGCTACCCATTTCTCTTTTCCTCACAAATTATCTTGTAAACAGGTGAAGGATGAAATGTATAACCGTAGGAAAACAGTAGTCAAGATCACCAGTGACACTACATGCGCTCTTTGCAACAAGAAAATTGGGACGAGTGTTTTTGCGGTCTACCCCAATGGAATAACAATTGTTCACTTTGTTTGCTTTAAGGATTCACAGCGTATGAAAGCTGTGGGTAAGGGCTCGGCTCTAAGGAAGGTATGAGGTATTTTTCAGGTGGCTAAATCGTTTGTTTTCTCCAGCCCGTGATTTGAAACTGCAACGGCAGCATTCAGGTGATTGGATGGCGACTTCTCATCCGGTTGGTAATATCTTATGCCGTGAATGTAGTAGATAAGTGTAGATTTGCTGCGGCTTGCATTTTAAAGGGCCTGATATGATTCATATTTATTGACAGGAGTATTATAAACTTTCCTAAATTATTTGAGGGTGTCTTGTTGTAAAATAGTCTCTGAAAAGTGCCGCATAATTTGTTATAGCGAGTGGCTTGAGTCCATGTATAGATATTTTTCCCGTTCACCTGAAATATGGTAGCGTTGTGTAACTCCGACAGTGATGTATTTTTTGTTGAATGATTGGTTTTCTTTCTTCTGGGAGTTTTGCTTTCCCCTTTGCTTGGACAAGGATCGACAATATGATAACGTGCAAGCAGAGATCTTTCCTCGATGATTTGATAATTGATAGCATCGTGCAATTTTCCCTGATCCGTTTTCTTCCTCTCCTAAGCTGGCGAGTAAAATGAGACAGCAAAAATAAACTTTCAATGGCAGGAAACAAAAGATCTTGAATTTCCATTTTTAACCTAAGATCTCTATGAATTACGATTTAAGCCAGCAGGCAACCTTTGGGCCTTGGCAGCAAAACGATAAACAGCAACACCAATCCTAGACCCTTCACAGGGACTGTCCACATGAACAACCTCAACGTTAAAAAACTTCCTGGCCCTCTTAAAAAACGCAGAATCCTTCTTCCACCTCCTCAAATGAGCCATGACAAAGACCATCTTCCTACCCTCACCCAGCATCAACGAACGCAGCGTTTTAAGCAAAGGCTCGTAGAGGTGATCGTAATAAACGACGTCGGATGCCAGCACGAGATCAAACTCCCTCCCCACTCCCTCCACGTCAGCATCCTCTCCCCACCTTAGAGCTGCCACGTTCACAGTCCCGCCTCGTGAAGCCAGCACGTCAGCGTTAGCATCCACGTTGAATTGCAAGTTTGGTATCACGTGAGGCAAGTCTGTGACGGTGACCTCAGCACCGAGCGTCACAGCGGCGGCGATTCCAACGATTCCAGTGCCTGAACCCAGCTCAAGAATCCTGAGAGCCCCGTGAGTTGAGCCGCCGGATATTGTATCGAGAATTGGTGATAGAGGGCCGGTGCTGCGGTTGTCGAGGAGAGTGAAGAGAGTTGTGGCTGCTGGCCAGAGCTGGAAGGAGAGACCTTGTGATGGGAGTTGTCTGATTACCACCGTTGACTTGATCGAACGGATGTAATGCTGCTGTACTTCTTGTTCTGGCGTGCCTTGATGCAGGTTAGGGGCCCCGTTTAGGTTGTCGTCTGGTAGAAGGATTTTGATGGGATCCATGTCATCTTCGGAGTCGTCTTCTTGCTGTTGAGGAGTTGCCATGCGCCGCCAAGGCAGAAGCTATCGCTTTCCTTCAAGTGTCGCTGCTTGATAAATTAGGGCTTTGATTTTGAAAGGTTTGTTTATATACATGCTGGCTATGCGTCGGTGAATTTTCTATCTTGCCCTAAGCTCAGTTTTGCTCATACAAACTTCTGAGATGGTCGTATAAGTTATAACATGATACTTCATCCGAAATGGGATTGTACTGTTGGGGAAAGGCTGGTGTTAATTATTTCACCTTCATATTTATTACTAATTTTAGAAAATAGATTATTTATCGAGAGTTTCCTTAATAATTCTATCTGTTGAAGGAAAGTGCGATGCCGCTCTTACCAGTTATTCACGCTCTCTTATAAGCTTTAGGTATATTTTTTTAAAAAAAGATTTTTATTAATTTTGTAGTGAGAGAGATGATTATTATGCTGATAAATCTAATTTTTAAAAAACAATTAATACTCAAATTATTATCCCCATTTATTGGATGGGTTGAATATAATTTATGTAATTTCTTTTTATGATATTATCGTGATAACATACAAGGATGATAATTCAATCCTACCCGACGCTACCTCGACCATTTCGCCTTTTTCCAAACATGCTTTTATTAAATTTTTTTTTTTTTGTTTTATGGGTTATATTTTGAGTTTAATAATTTAATAAACTTTATTATAGAACTTGTAAGATAAATTCTAACAGATCAGTTGAAGTAGAACTCATAATTTTTATTTGTGGTTTACTATATAAGAATACATTTCATTTTGATTTATAAACTTATTTTCTTATCAACTTTCTATACACAAGTCTATTCAAATTATTTTTTTATAGAGTGCCATCAAATTTATAGTTTAATACCTATATAAAAATTTAGTCAAATTCTAAATTTCTTGTGTAATTGGTAGCAAATTCTAATTGTTTAATATAGTCCCTAACCTGATATTTGGCCTTGTAAAATAAATAGTGTGGGGAGAAAGAAAATAATATACTATAAAAAATTCGTCAAATTCTAATTTAAAAATATGATTTTATAATCTAACTGATTTTAGAAATATGATTTTTATAAATGTAATTTCTATTCTAATTGATATATGCAAATCAAAATTTAATTAAATTCTACTAGAAAATAAAAATAAAAAAATTTCTTAAGAACTAGAGCAAGCCGGTGTCTCAAGAAAAAAATTGATCTGAAAAGTTTAATTTAATATTATTATAATTATATATTTTTTAAAAAATAAACATTTTTAATAAATCAAATCATGTTTTTTTCTTAAACAAAAAACTGAACCGGTCGAAACACTAATTCAACCAATCCATACTTTATAAGTAGATTTAATCCAAAAAAAAACATAACAAGGATTTTTTTTTAATTTTTATGGAACACATTGATCCAATCCAGTAAAAAATATTTTTTTTCTTATTGAAACTGTTTTTTTTAAGAAAAAAAACAAAATCAAAGTTTTAATTTAACCCGAGTGTTACCCCGGATCCGATTCTTATAAGTTATAACTACGAATAAAATATATATTTCGGATATATACTGACAGACTTTCATTCGTGAAGGACTGAAGGAGACAAGATAATACCATAAGATACATACACAGAACAGAGAGCGAGAGAAGAGAGCCCGGAAGCTGGAAACACAGGGCTTGGAATCATCAACAGGCACAAGATATTGAGAAAGCAAGCATGATAAAAGCGGTGCTGGTGATTAACACCCAAGGCAAACCTCGCCTTACCAAATTCTACGGTTTTTTGGTAACAATCTCTCTCTTTAACGAACTTTCTTTCATAAAGATTCACGAACAAATTATTACAATTTTGTTTCTTTGATGATGTCAGACCGTAGAGAAACAGCAAGAGCTTATACGCAGTGTGTTTGGAGGTTGAGATTGATCTGATCACTTTTTTTTTTATCCTTTTGCTCTTCTGTTGATGATTTCTGATTCTGGGTTTTGTTTTTTATGTGCCATAGTGTTATGTAGTAGAGCTGAGAAAGTTAGCAATTTCATGGAGGTTGATTCAATCTTCGGCCCGGTAAATTTTCTTATTGTGTTCCATTTCTAGATTTTGATTTGATTGCGGTTGGTTGTCTTTGCATTTGGGAATTTCAATAATTTTTCTGTTCTTTGTGGGCAGGATAGTCGTCTTGTGTACAAACACTATGCAACATTGTATTTTATCTTCGTGTTTGATAGTTCTGAGAATGAGCTTGCGATGCTTGATCTCATACAAGGTACTTACTACCTTTACTAATCATGATTGAATGGTATGACAAAAATGGACTATTGCTAAATGATTTATTGTTAGCTGTTATCAAGAGGAAGGTAGATGGTAGAGAGGCTCATGGATTTTTAAAATTTTGGACTATTGAATGAACCTATGATCTTGCTGCGAGAAAGATGCAAGGAGGCGGACTGAATGGCTTTGGAATTGTATAGAATTGAACTTTGGTATTGATAATTGTTTGATAGATTGAGGAAAACTGGATGTTTCAGTATATCAAACACCATCAACTGATGTAACTGCATTTTTTGTTCATTTGAAGTGGTTTTTTTTTCTTATATAATCACAAAGCGGATTGTGCTGATAACTTTTAGGCCCCTTTTTAGATTGTTGATAACTTTTGGTATCCTTTTAACCTGCATTATGAAGGACAAAAGATTAAGCTTACTAGTCGTGTTCCATCTGACTCCAAAAGTACTGAAAGGGTCAATTCTGGTCACAAATAGAGTGATTCCTTTATTTTATAGCTAACATTCATTTTGTGTTTTTCGCTTCTGTAAACCCTCCTGCCTTTCAGTTTTTGTAGAAACATTGGACAAGTGCTTCAGGAATGTATGCGAGCTTGACATTGTGTTCAATTACAATAAGGTATGTGGATTCCCCATTTCCCCTAAGCGTTTTTGTTACGTCTTCTACCATTAGTGCTTTGGAATTTAGGTTTTCAACTTCTAAATAGGATAAAGAAAAGCACTCAACCAACATTATTGTATATTTATTTCACGATCCACAGGACAGGGGGGCATGCATTTCAGAGATTTTATTGCAAATATTTTCCATTGAAACTAAGCTTTCATCTTTCTTTTGCAGCTCCATTCTATTTTAGACGAGATAATTTCTGGAGGTCAAGTGTTGGAAACAAGTTCTACAGAAATAATGAGAGCTGTCGAAGAAATATCAAAGTGCTCCCTCCCTCCCTCCCTCCCTCCCTCATGTGTACTTTTATTGTCCGTGGCTACAATGAGTTAATGGATTATATCTAAATTGATGCAGGTCAGAATCAGCCTCAAATTCTATCTCAATAGTCCCCAAAACAGTTTCTGGCTGGCGGAGCCGGTAATACATTCTCTAGAACAATGCTGGAATAACGATCGGTGGACTCTTCAAAATGTTATGGCAGTCAAACAGTTATGAAGCAAGCTCATGCAGTAAACGAAGCTTGATGCACTAGCAATTCTATCAATGCTAAACAGAGATTTTGATTCCATAATCCAGATTTGTTGCTAACTACTTCAGTAAAAATTGGATGTTCAAGGCTAGCCATCAGAAAATCTTTATATTGCTGCTGTTTGTTCTATGATATTTTCCATTTGTGATTTCTGAACATTCTTGCATTGAAATAGGCCTTGGAACAATTTCAAGGATAAAATAATTTAAGGGTATTTGAAGGGATTAGGGGAAAGCAAAGTTCTTTTATATGACTAATAAAAGAATCGGTTCAAGGTTTTACAGCATCTTGAAGAACGACACGTGCAGCATTGCGTCCAGGTGCACCCATCACACCACCCCCTGGATGGGTCCCACTTCCACACAAATACAGCCCTTGGAGAGGGGTCCTATAGCTCGACCTGAACGGTCCAGAAAAATAGAATTTGATTAGAATACCATGCATGATTTAATTTTTCTTAGCAACAAGATCCTATTTGTTACTCTTCAAACATCCACTTGTTGTTAGAGTTACCATCCTTTCACTGGTCGCATGAGGAAAAGGGAATCCAATCCCATAGCACCGTGGAATATATTCCCTCCTGTAAAAAACCATTCTTGTTAGCTTGTTAAGAAACTGGAAAATCTGGGGTTTAGTGAAATTTGAGACTAATCACCTAAAAATAAATCGACTTTTGAAGATTGTGTTTGGTGGTGTGATGAACTTTATCGAATAGGACCTGATTCTAATTATGTAGTGGCAGTAACTTTAAAGTGCCTGTCTGTATTCCTTGTGTCATTCATTGTTAACTTCATATTTACGAAATGACCTGTCTAAAATCCAAAAGCTGATAGTTGGGGAAGAAAAGGTACCTGTAAGACCAAATTCCCTTTCAAGATCTGGTGGAGTCAACATGTCATAGCCAATGATTGATGAGCTGAACCCAGGGGCATATTCCTCAATCAAGCTAAAACATTTTTGTGCAAATGATTCCTATAAAGAAGATCATTTTTTTCCAGAGTTATTAGACAGCAAAATGAAAATGTAGTAACATTCAACTCCATGAAACTTGCACCTTTTTAATCGATGGAAGTGAGGATCGTATGTAGCATATGCTAAGAAACTAGAGGCGTTATCACTTGTAAGACTTAAGAGTGCAATAACTAACTACTAGCTGACATTGTAAAAGAAAAATGAAATTTTCTGGTCAAACACTAAGACTCGGCCTAGATAGTAGGGGCAGGGAGACCAATTATAAGAAGGTCACAGTAATGTTGAAGTTCCCAACCTTGGAAGTAGAAGCTAAACTTTCAACAATTTAACTTACTCTATAAGCAGTGTTTCCCCAGCTTCCATCTGATGGCTTATAGGGTGTGTATTGGATAAACAAGTTGATCACGTGCTTACCTGGAAAGAGAGGGTAAGATTACAACATGGTGTTGTCCAATACAGGAAACTACAACAGATTAAGGTGCATCAAGAACAAAGTTTCATGTACCAGGCGGAGAAATAGTTTTGTCCAATACAGAAGGAATTGTCATTTCAATAACTGGCCTTCTTGATGGTACCCCATTGACAGCATCTTGACAAGCCGAATCAATCTCCTCCATACTTTTAAAGAAAGACATAGCAAAAGTGTGCAGTGGATTGTCAATTCTCCAATAAGGTAGTAAAATCAAATCTAATAATAAAAGGTGGTGTAGTTTGTTTGCAGGATCATCCAGTAATGTTTTACAGTTGTCAGTAGTTGTCCACTGGGCTGGATGTTCTTTCCAGCCACCACTGTAACAACCAGTGATTCTACAAGATATCTAACTCTAATGCTCAGAGCTTTTTGCATGGTTACGACTATTTCTTCCCAGTTTGATAACACTAGTAAGAAAATCAACAGAAATGAGTTAGCTGTTCAGCAGACAACCCCTACTTCCTGTTTCAATTATAACAAGTAACATACTGAAACACATTATACAAAAAGCAGCAAAAGAAAAGCTGGCTAAATCAATCAATTACATCACCAAGCAAGTTCTAGTGTCCCCCTAAATTGAGATCAGCTGGCAGAAAACTAGAAAATGTTCGCCCACGATTGGTTATGATCCTTCTATTCTATTTGGGTCTCAAGGCCCACTTTAAAACTTAAAAATCAGGAGTCTCAAGTACAGATTAGGTCAAGAACCAACAGAACAGTACTGCGGATCTAAAAGGATACCTCTCTGAACCAATATGAATAGTGCCCACGTGCTGAGGACCAGCATCAGGATGATTCAACTTGCAGCATTGAAATTGGGGGAGTTTATCAACAGCTAGATTAATCTTTGTAGTTGCCTGTATTCGTGTGCGACACCACAAAGATTGGGTCTAAATAGAAATAAACTATGCATGTATGACAGAAATCTCAAATCAAAGGAAATCAAGCTTACAGAGCTATAGTCAGAGTACTTCAGGGCACGGGTAAAATCATCAGGAAGGGTATTATTAGGGACTAATTCCTGTGCCATAAATGCAAAATACATCACCAAAATCAAAGTTTGTTTAGGACATAAGTTAGTTTAAAAACAAAAGCTTGGTATACATGATATTTCCAATATTACTTTTACAAACTCAACAGGCTATTCATATTAGAAAAATTAGTTATGGAAGAACAAAATTAAAATTTTACCATGAAAGTTTTATAAGGAGTGGCATTTGACAGAACAATTGGAGAGATAACTTCTGTACCATCAGCCAGTAATACCTAAATAATTTGATCATGTTCACTAAATCTGATCAGTTTGATTTGAGTTTTTAAACACACTTCATATATAGAGAACTAACCCCATTCACAGTGCCAGAATCCTTGATCATCAATTGTGAAACCTAGACAAAGAAAAGAAAATATCAAAGTTAGCCTAGAACAATTCCACAAGGCACCAATGCAAACAGCTAAACATACAAACAAGTGAAGGTTAGAAAATGAAAACATGATTGACTCTCAACTTACATGACAGTGATTGATGAATCAATATATCTTAGCTATTTAAGTTCAATAATTACCATTATCATTAAGGCATTTCAGAAGCAGCATAAGAAATTCAAGTTGATCTCCAAAGCGTTACAGATGCTAACATGAATATACAAAGCCATATTCATGTAGAGAAATGAAATGATGATCAAAGCATCATGAATATACAAAGCTGAGTTTGCATCAAGAGTGATTCCTAAACCTCAGATTAAGAGGTAGGCAGTTCAGGGACAAACAATCAGTTATCCAACCAAAGATAGCTACTTTCCTTTTATTCAAATGTATATTGTTTGTCTTCACTAGTAGCAGGGTGCCTTAAGAAAGATAGAGTAATTGAACCAAAGATACCTCTGCACTTGTCACAATATGAGCCCCAGATTCCCTAGCAGCATTAGCAATAGCAGAGGATACTGAACCCATCCCACCTTCGACATACCTACAAATATACGACTTCTCATGTATAATTGCTGAGGAATGTTGTGCTTATAATGTGACAAAGGCACACTATATTTTTATACATCTGAAAGCAGCAAATGTGTGAGGAACAATATGTATGGTAAGGAAAAGATACGAATCAAATGAATTAAATTGAGAAATTAGATGAAGCCAAAGTTGTGAGCTAGTTAGGGAAGATTAAAGTAAGTTTATTCCATGAGCTTCAGCATAACAATCCTTACGTTTCACATACAAAGAACATGTGCATATTGGAGGTACTCTCAACTCATAATGAGAGTTCTACAAGGTTTACTTGTTAAACTGATGGAAGATGCATAAAACTTTCCTTTTTGAAGACAAAATTACTGAGATTCAATGCCACATCACAATTTATTTAGGTTAGCCTGATTCCAGATTAAAAAAAAAAGGTGATTACTGGCAACACAATAGAGCAATAAGAAATATGAAGATCTAGGCAATTTACAGCTTTCTATTTCTGTGATGGACAATCAACACATCAAACCAGCAATGGAAATACATACGACCAAATTCCACGATCCCCGTCAGTTTCTCCCATCACGTGATGTAGCAAAACATATCCACTTCCTGGTGTATGAACACTTGCCTGCATATATATTCAAGAACCAAAAAAATAGATTCAATCTACAGTATTTGCTTTCTTTTTCCGAACACCCTCTCCCCATATTTTCATAGTTAGAGGAGAGTAAGTTAATAGGCATGCCTCTGCATGTGCACTGTGTGCTGCTGCCTGCTTTGTGTTTTACATGAAATGAACTACATGCAAAACCAATACTCCACATTGGTGCTGGAATCTTACCGTAGAACCTATTACAGCATCTGTTGCAAGAGTTGCCTTTAGAACATCCGACTGTAAATTCAGCAGCAGAAGTTTAATAAGCCAAAAATCGAAAAAACACGGCAAAGATTTAAATTCAATGCATGTTATAAACAATACCATATTTACAAAGCAAATATAATTACCTAAACTTCGTCAAAATTAGTTGCAATCATTTTGTTACAAAATGAGTGACATTCACTCATAACTGTGTATTTTAAACAGTTTTTATTTTATTGTTGGTTCTTGAACTTCAACACACTATGAGCATGCTGCATATAAATGAAAGGAATTAACAACAAAAAATTTCTCGAAAATTTTATTCTTCGAATTAGAAGATAAAATACTAAGAAAACTAGTTAGATAACAAACCTCAAACCATTTATTCAAAACCTTTGAAGCTGGTGACAGCAAAAGGTCCATAAAATCCCTGCCAAAATCAACAAACATAGCCTAACATTCAAAGTTCGAATGCATTCCTGATCGCCTTTTATTACTCAGTTCTACTACCTAACCAAACCCACGGGCTTGGATCACTAAAAGAGCTCTTACACCAAATCTTTTTGCCCTAATGAGAGCGCTTGCCGCATAAAACTTGCCCAAAAAACTGATTTTCTGAATTTGTCCTTCAATCGATCATTAAAAGACGCTCCATTTTGCGTAGTTTCTGGTGGTGGCGAGTCCAGCAAAGGATCCATCAACTTACAGAAATTCTCTAGCTGCTTCTCATATCTGCAAATGCCATTTTTTTTAAAAAAATATATATCTAAAAATTAATAAGAAAAACAATTTATCTCAAAGGTAAAAACTTATTAAAGAAAGAAAGAAAGAAAGAGCGAAAAGTAATCATCAAGTGATCAATTTAATTAAAAATCATTACCTGTGATAAGCATTGGCGTCATTAACAGAGAACTTTGAGATCTCTGAATGATTTAGCTCTCTATCAGGCCCTAATAAAAGATAGCTTCCATCTAAACACGGCGTAAACGAGGACGGATTCCTCTTCAACAACTTCAAGCCATGCCTCCCTAACTCCAACTCTCTTTAAGCACGGATAAATAACGATTATTAAAACGATATGGAAAATGCGAGCTTTTAAAAAAAAATGAAAATAGAGATTTTGTGCATGTAGTTTACCTGATGAGTGAAGGACGGAGGAGACTTTGGAGATAACTACAGCGAGAGAACTTGAAGCCTGGAATCAATTCTTCCGTTACGGCAGCTCCTCCGATGACATGGCGGCGTTCAAGTACAGCGACGGATAGGCCGGAGCCAGCTAAATAAGCGGCAGCTGTTAAGCCGTTGTGTCCAGCGCCGATCACCAGCACGTCCCATTTCTTCTCCTTTAGTGCGGTCGAGGCATTGGTTACCGTGCTAAAGCTCCGTCGCCACATTACGGAGTTTTTTTCTTAAGAAAAAACAGTTTCTGTTTGGGCTTGTTTGTCTGCTGGTGATTCTTTAAAATGAATAACTGTGGAGTTTGGAGGAGAATCAAGCGGTGGGGTGGAGTGAGGTGAGCCGGCAGTGGCAGGGGTAGAGTGAGATCTGACGTGGAAATTGAAACGACTTTGACCAATAAGTGAAGCCCTCTTTGAGGCAGAGTGGTATTTTTTAAAATGATTTTTTATTTCAAAAATATATTAAAATAATACATATTTTTTAATATTCGAATATTTAAAAAAAAGTTAAAAAACACTAACAAATATTAATTAAAAAAAGTGCTCTTTATCTATTTTATTATTAATATTATTTGTTTGTGAAAGAAAGGAGGCATTTTAAAATAAATATGATATCTTAAAATATTGATTCATCTTTCTAACAATGCTCATGAAAACATTATGCAAAAAATACTATACATATATTTTAGAATTTTTTTCTATCATATATATAGTGATTGATTGACAATGTGATTAAGATTATTTTTTAAAGTATTTTTTGTTCAAAAATAAATCAAAATAATTTTATTTCTATTTTTTAAAAATTATTTTTGATACCAGAACATGAAAATAATCTAAAAACACAAAAAAATTAATTTTAAATAAAAAATATTTTTAAAACATAATGTTAAATACCCTCATAATCACGAGTTTGACCATTGAGGTCATCATCATTAACATTATCTTGATGGTTATTATTTTAAGACCTTGTATATAGTATATATTAAGATAATATTTAACACCTACTTCTCAATTTAGTGGAACTAAAATTTAGAAATTTAATTATAAATCCTCAAATATTAATCTATAAAATTATTCAAATCTAAAATTGAAGCAACCCATTCATTTTCCCTTACAAGAAAGAGGTTCAAACTCGAGACCTCATAACGTAATATTAATTAATGAGCTACGATTTATTTGCAAAACAATCCATACATTAAGAATTAATAAAAACTATGAAATAGATAATTAATAAACTCTACAAAATACAGAATAATTATTATTCTGATAGCTCGAGAAGTGAATGAGCAAAAGCTTCGGGAAGAATTAAGAGTGTAGCAAAATTCAAGGAGGAAAATGAGATTATCCCTGCATCATCATGAACAAATTTTCGAGAAAGAAAGTGGGAAAGATTGAAATCAATGCTTCCGATCGAAGTCGAATTTTCATATTAAGTTATCTATTCGTTTTTCAAATAAAATCTAATTTCATTGGCACCGAAAATATTATAAGATAACATCCAGCACCTAAAAGGAATAAAAGAAAAACATGAAAAATTGAAGAACATCGAGAGCATGCCATGTAAAGCTGCCTCCATTGATTAGCCTCTGCTCAATTATGGTTCAAATTAGCCGCAACAGAAAGAAAAAGAAAACGAAAGAATCACATGCTTTCCATGATCATCAGTCGTGCTTGGAAGTATGGCTTTAATTTTAATAAAATCATGATTACTTTCTTCTCGATTTCTTGATCTATATGTGAAATATCCAGAGTTTTTCTTAACAATCATCTCCTCAACGATATCACCCAAATCTCCACTTACAACAAACATGTTAATTTGAGGATGAATATGAAAGAAAGCTATATGGTAACTATTATATAACCCTATGTTGGTTAAAACTTCAGACATTTTATTCTTGATTGAGAGGTTATTCAAGTGAAATCACTAATTTTATCCACCATATTTTGGTGAAGGAAAGAAGTTCTTTCAGTGGAAAGCAGTGTAGAGCAATTGGAAGTCGCTGAGCCTGAACAGGTTAATTAAAGAGATATTGAAAAATAAAGATCTGAGCTTCCATCTTGTTTAAAGAAACTCTTTGGGGACGGGCTTGTGGCAATTAGGGATGGAAAATGGATTGATCTGCGCAAACTGGACAATCATGCATCAATTATGTCAGCAGTTTAACTGTTTGTTTGGAGAGAAAAAAAAAAGAAAATTTTCGTAGGAAATGATTCCATCAAAGATCTAGAGAGTGGAGATGATCGATGCGTGAAAGATGGAAAAATCATGAAGGCTGGGAGATTGAGGCATTCCAGGAATTTTAAGGTTCTGACATCAGAAATCATTTCCAGGACAGCTTTTGGAAGCAGTTACGAGGATGGTGTTCGTATTCTCCAGAAACCATTATAAGATAAGAATTCCTGGAATCGGGTAAAGATTCTTGATCTCCAATCGGGAAGGCACTCCAAACAAGTTTTTTATGCTGCGATTAACTCTATCACTTGTTTACATCTACAGATAACACTTTCTATTGTTGCAGAAAATATTGAAGACAGAAGATGATATTGAATCCGAGAAACTTGACCAAAGCATAATAAACATCATTAAAAAGATGGTGAAGAAAAGAGAGGAGAGGTGCCGATTATGATACCATGTCAATGAACTATCTCATCTAAAAACTTAAATTATTAGATGAAGTCTCAAAATATAAATTATATTATTCTCTAACAGCTTGGATTGTTTTACTGCTATTCACGCACGCAGGTTGGCAGGAAAAAGAATCCAAGTCCGGAATGCATTTCAAGATTGAAGATCTTAAGCGAAAAACAACCTTCTAATGAAATTTATCAACCTGTATGCATTTAAATCTGTTAATGATCCGATTATTAGGTTAAATCCTCCCTTTTCAGTCCCACAAGTGAAGTAAAGAAAGGAACAAAACAAGGAAATCTAGCAATTCCAGCAAAGATGGAGGTTCATGTTCCAGCTCTAGCTCTTCACTTTGACCCACAGATATGGGGAGATGACGTTTAAATTTTTAAGCCTGAGAGATTTGCTGAAGGGGTGGCTAAAGCTACTAAAAACAACGTTTATTGCACTCTCAATGATTCTGCAGCTCTACAGAATCCATTGATAAGAATTTGAGACTAAAAAAAATTTGTTCTTTATATAATTTCAAATTTGAATTTTATGATTATTAATATAATGACTAATAGAAATTTTTAACTTTAAAATCTATTAGATTAATTAAAATAGATGTAAATTAGACGAGACGCTCATGTTAATAAAAAAAATTATATACATTCTACTTCTTGCAATCGGCCCACAACTTGGACTTCAAGTCATGATCAAGGCAATGTAAAAAACAGAACACAGGCTAAAGAGATGATCAAGGTCTTGAGTTAACCTCTCTTTTATAATAATAATAATAATTAAAATAAAAAAACTGCTATAGCTGTGGCGTACTACTTACTACTGTTATGTTTTGTCATTTCAATCATAGCTAGCCAGGGTTATGAATTGGCAGGTCATCCATGAAATCGTTTCAAGTTATTTAAAAAAAATTAAAATAAAACAATGGTGTTTTTATAAATAAAAAATAACATAAAATTTAATTAGATTTTACCTTGAAAATAGATTTTATAACTATTATTTTAATAAAGAATATAATTAATTCCTTATGTTGGTGAACGATGTGTAACGATGCATTCTAGCCTATAACATGGCATACATAATAGCAGTAATCAAGTACAAGAAAGTAAATTAAATCAGCAGAAAAATGAAAATTGATTGTTTTAAAGTATAATTGAAGTTGTTTTTAAAAATATTTTTTATTTATAAATATATTAAAATAATATTTTTTTTAAAAAAAAACTTTTTAATATTAGCAGATGAAAATAATCTAAACACACACAAAAAAAACTAACTTAAAATAAAATAAATAAATTGAAACACAGTTTTAAACATAACAGAAGTGCATGGGGTTCATCTTGATTTATTCAGTTTTTAAAACTCTCAATACATTGTACACAGTGTATGTTTATCATTGTATTTCAAAAATAATTTTTTAATTTTTATTTTTTTTTAGTATTTTTATATTATTTTGATGTGATGATAAAAAAAAATATTTAAATTTATTTTTTAATAACAAATATTTTAAAAATCAATCTTAATACTGGTGTGATAGCTGATGATTTGATAAGCATGTTTTACCCATTACAGGGAAGAAAAAGGGGGTACAATATTGATATAGTTTGAAAGGTGCCACCGTAATCTCGATTTTATTTATTTAATGTTTAATATTTTTATAATGATTTAAAATGCCAGCTGACTTTTATGACAAGCCTTTATGTCATGTGTTTTTTAATTATGGAATATGTCCATGCCAGGAATGTTCATTTAACATATTTTGGACAAAAAACAACCTTAATTGAATCGAAAAATACCATTAAATTCCCAATTGAGTCCAGGAATTTCAAAGTTGAATCAATTTATTCTACGTACTTTAATTAATATTTTAAAGGAAGTTGGCTTCGAATCTTTTTGCCTGCCAAAAACCAAGCAAGTTTTGTATTTTTTTAGAATTTTCAGGTGGTCTATCTCACTCTCTGTAACTAAATTCGTATATTTATTTATTTATTTATCTTTATATCTATTTTTTCTGTATACTAAAATATCAACTTTCTTCAAGTATTTGATTCAATATAAATAGCATCATTATTTTAATATCTAATACATTTTTTTTTTCAAATTTAGAAGGACGAAAATTCCTATTATAATAATGATTATACACTTTTTATTCATATATATTTTCTTTTGATTTGAATAAATTGTAATTGTTGTTTTATTTTTATTTTTTTGGTCAAATATAGATACATAAAATTAGAGAAATGACGCACCCTATTTTTTTTTTTTTAGGTTTCACTATCAGACAAGTATATTATGATTTCATCAACTGTATCATGTGAATGAAAAACAAATATAATTTTTTAAAATCTCAAACAAATTCAAACATATATAGATCATACACTCATTTAATGAATTTATGTAGGAAAAAAGTTATAAAACAAGCAAACACACAAATAAACTACATATATTGTATAAGAATGACAAAAAATCAAACTAAAAAAAAACAAGAAATTGAAAGGATCTCTTACTTGATATGAAAAGTCTTCAAAAGAAACCAAAACATGAATAAGAACAGGCTGAGTATTGGGGTGGTTGGATTTATGATGAAAGAAACTTGATTTGTGATAAAAATGAGAGGGAGAAGGGTGTTGCTTTTCTAGAAAAAAAAACAATGAATAAAAAAAAAGAGGGGGTAGTTTGGTAGATTATAACTTGAATATTATTGATGAATTCACCATTAGATATTAGCGATGATTAGTTTTTCAATGATACTTTGTTTATAATATTGAAACATCATTTTTTTCAATAGAAATTAACGAGGGAATACCCGTCTAATTATTATTTTTTATTCTTTGATCTCCACTTGTAATTCTCTTGGTATTCACCAACAACAATGTTTTTGTCAGTGAACAGCAACAAAACAATCAATGTCATGTTTTGTCAGTAAATATCACTGTAATTTACTGATAAAATTTTAGATTTTTTTTTATAGATACTTTTACTGTAGTATTTGATTTCAACATGCATCAAGGGTAGAAATCATTTTCCTTTATCCAAATGCAAAACTAACATCTTTATGCATTCATATATCATTATCGTTGCTTGTTGTGTATTCAATAAGATTCTAGTTCTATCAACTTAATTGGGATTAGATTTAAGTCTTTTCAGGATATAAAAAGTAGATGAAATGAACAGGTATTTAAGGGTAGAAACATATTTTTGTTTGCAATCATCATAAGTGGGCAGAATATTAAAGATACTGTAGGAGGCTAGTCAATCTCCATGATCAATTGGGCATGGAAATTCCTGGCCAGTGGCTCTCTAGGAATCATATTTAGGCCGAAAGGAAAATGCACAGCACGAGGAAAGCATTCACCTAAAACAGCTAAAGTTTGATGGATGTCATAATCAAGTCGTATATAGTTAGGTTTGTATATAGATAAATTTGTACTGGTGTTGTGGGGGTGGGCAGATCAAGGCTAAAAGAAAGTTTCTTGCATGTTGTAGCCAGCTATAATTAATCAAGTGTTGAGAAGATTGAAAAAGAGAGGTTAATATAAGATCAAATAATTGCTTATGCTACCACATGGGCTAGCAAAAATCGGCCAATCGGTGTTTTAAATCTTAAAAATGCTTTCATAAAAGGTAAAGCTCATGATAAACATGGGGCATTGTAGAATTCTTCCAGGCACGATCATTCAGACCTGTGTTTTAGTCAAAACTCAGACATGGTGTTTTTCAAATGCCAGCATTTTCACAGCCTGCTATTGGAGACAAGAAAAGCGAAGCAGACTGCAGGCCCCACTTGAGATAATTTTAGGGTTTTTTTTGTCAATAAAATATGATGATCACAGTTTCCTAAAGCTACACGATTTAATTAGGTTAATCAATTAATCCCTAAGATGAAACTTGTTTTCCAATGTCAGTGAGACCAAACCTCAACACATATGAAGAACTCCAGCTCATCCTAGATTACACCCCCCATATGAAAACTTTTGCCTTTTCGTAGGAGTCAAGACCAACATTATAATATCAGATTAATAACAGGCTGGCTTAAAGTAATGACCTCGTATCTGTTTGTTACCAGCAAAAGATTTTGAAAAATCAGTTTAATTAGGAACATATCAGATTTTAGATGTTCGGCAATAATGAACACTTGATTTCGGACCATGTTTATATAATGTCTAGGCCAGCTGATATATATAGCTACCTAAATTTAAAACTCGACCAGAATAGTAAGAAACAAGTTAGGGTTCTTCGGGAGAGAAGGACTGGCAAGGCAAACTGTTCGGTCAAGTTCAGTTTGATCACCACCATGAATCTTGGAGGGTTTTGTTGGGACTGAAACTAGATCAGACAGTCCATTTTTCATCAAGTGGACGCAATTGAATTTATGCTTTTAACTTCTGAGATCACATGTTCTGCTAACCAAGTGAAAACAACATAAGAAAACAGCAATCACGGAGGAAATTGGAATTGGCAGAATCACACACTGAGTATTTTTCTCTCTATATAATATAGTTTGTCAAGGTTTACAACAAACAAGATTTTACAAGATTAGAAAATCATAGTACTAAAACAAATAGAAAAGTCAATATAAAATTCAAAAACTAAGATAAAAAAACAAAAAATAAGAAGAAAGATACAAGATTAGCTCAGACAGCATCTTTCAAGCTTGATTTGAAAGTCTTTTAGAGCTCAGATGGTTATAGATAGATCTAACATGCAAAGAGTAAAATATAAACGTCATTCAACAATCAAATCAAAAGTAATGGATTTTGTTTGTTCGGCTGTTCATTGAACCTAAACAAATTGCTTTTTAGGTTTAGTTTTGTTCCATTGGTTAATAAACAAGTAAATTAGGTTTTTGCACCAGCAACTTGCAGCCGATTCACAATTCATTGTTTATCATTATCAAATAATATGGACTCGCCTGCATCGCCGAGGTTGATTGTCAAAGAGGGTTTTTTTTTTCCGAGAACAATACTAGCACCAAATGATAAATCATTTGAATTTTTGCATCAATTAAGTGAGTGGGTTTAATTCTTTCGAGAATGGTAGGTGAATTTCCTGTTAATAAAACCCCACATGCTCATAAAATAAACAAAATTTGTAGTTGTAATGGTTATTAAAATCACGTCCAAACAGCATCAACTGATCCTCGGAAAAACTCATCTCGACACTGCTGCTTTGAGGTACTTTTCCATTAAATAATGTGTACTTTTGTAAATCTTCAAAATGTGTTTGCCAACTAGCAAATCATCCCTCTCGCCGTGTTGATCAGGCTGAAACACCTGCATCGCAACTTCCTATGCTCGCCTTTCCTTGACTTACATTTCATGCTTTCTGCTCTGAGGAATTTTTTTGGAAGAAGATCGACGCCTTCTGCTATCTTTCCATTTTCGTGTTTTCAAACTCAGATTTGATATCCAGAATCGCAATATTTTCTTATTTCCAACAGACAAACTTGTTTCGCCATTTATTAGGAGCATCTCAATAAACCCTCTCTAAAATCTCTATAGGATCATATGGCATCAAGTTCTTCCCCGCAGCCTAGCACAAATTGGTCAGCCGAACAAAACAAGTTGTTCGAAAATGCTCTTGCGATATATGACAAGGACACCCCGGATCGCTGGCGCCACATAGCCGAGATTGTCGAAGGAGCAACCGAGGAGGAAGTAAAGAAGCGATACGAGATCCTTCTAGATGATATAAAGAGCATTGAATCGGACAAAGTGCCGCTACCGATTTACAAGAATGAAGGAAGCAGCAAGGAAAACATCATCAGTAATCAAGAGGAGAGGTAATACTAAACACATAATCGGTACCCTAATCATCAATCCGGCTGAGTGTTTTCCACGAAAACATAATTCTTGTATGGATTGACTACTTTAGATTCACAAACTTTTCATAAACTCTAGTACAAAAAAATCCCATTTTTTTGCTGTTACAAATTTGGCAAAACATTATTGAATGTAATCCCCAACTAGGAAACTGATTTCACAGTACTGATGCTATATATATATATATATATGTTTACAGTATTTCCGATGGATATATGTTTTCTGTCACTATTTTCATTGAAAATTACCAATGAAATATATCATTTTGATGATTTTCTAGTAGGGATTGATATGGGTGAAAGAACGAAAAGATTTGATTATGTTGCTTATGTTTCCTTACTTGGTCCTCTCTTCTGCAGGCTGCAGTAACAAAAGCTCTAATGGAGAAGGGTTTCAACAGTAGAGACGGCTGTTTTCTTTGAAATTTTGAGCCATCGTTTTTTCCCCCACATAAATGTGATGACTTCAATCCTATATATGTACCATAGAAGCAGCATTAAACATTTTCTCTGTTGTATTAACTTAATTTCCTCTCTGCTTTATAATTAGTCATGGATGGATTCTTTCTTAGCATATGAAATTGATTTCTCAAGCAATTTTATTTAAAAGTTCAAGATATATAATACCACAAGGGGAGAAAAACGAACGAGTCAGGAATATGCAGAATTCGGATACAGAAAGGGAAATGATCTTCTAAGAAAAATGAGTCCCTTTAATATATAGTGTAGTAAAAATGCTTTAAATTTCATAAGACCAAGAGATCATGAGGCATTGTCAGATTGTCACGAATGCTATCAGCACAATCATTTCTAGTTTGGAAGAGGACACATGATTTTACAGTCAAAAACTCAGACGTGTTTTTTCTCAATTACCAACATTTCCATGATGGCTGAGATAGTGAAGACCTGCTGGGTCAAGATATTTGCTTTATTTATGGTTTCTGGGTTGAATTTTTCTATTTATTAATATCGATGGTCATATATGTATGCAAGGTATGTCCTATTATTTAAAACCTTGTTTGGGAAGAAAGAACTTATTATGATGCTTTCAAACTGACCCATAATATCCTTTTTTTTAAAAACAAAAAACATGGGTTGGCAGACAGAAAACCCACCTTTTCAAGTGTTTGCTTGTGCATAAATTATGTTTATCGCAGTTTGACAAACCTGCAGTTCTTTCTAGGTCAGTCAAATAATCTCAAGGATGCAACTTGATCTCCAACGGCAAACATGCCAAGAATTTCTGCACAAATCACGACATTACTTCATCTCTTCCATGAAACCTTTGCAGTTGCTCGGAAGTCAAGGATATCACCAGACATAAAAATGTTAACAAGTTGGACTAAAGTAAGCATAATTGAATTAACATCACGACCAAAAATTATGGATCTTTGCCAATAATGAACACTAGCTAGGGTTTAATACTATTAAATGATGAAGTTTTACTATATTTAGTTTCTTATTCTAGACGCTGCAACATGTAGCTAAAATATAGCTCAACTAGGTTGCTATTAAATGAACTAGCTAGGGCACTTGGGAAGTATATAAAAGAACTGCAAACTGCCGGTATCCGTTGGATAGCCATCTGAATCTTTGCGTAGGGTTTTCCATTTTTCCTTTCGTTTTCATACTTATCAAGACCATGGATTTTCATCAAAGAGAACAGAACAGAATTATCTTTATGCTCTACCTTATGGGACTGGTTAATTAACTAGGGGCCAGATACTGTTGACCAAGGCTGGTTTGCAATTTCTGAGAGCATTACTGGTTCTGCAATTTCTAAATGTCGAAATAATTTGAATATTCAGATCAGGGAAGTGGGTCTTGTTTCTTTCAAGAATGTGGAGCGAATTTCCTGCTAATGAAAACCCCCATGCTTATTAAATAGACAAACATGAAAGCGTAGTACTTGCAGATAATATTGTAAGTGTTAAAGAAATCAATCTTACCCTAAAAGTTTAAGCTGTTAGGTGAGATCCTAGAATTATGATTTATATTATTCTCTAACACAACCCTTCAAGTAAAAGTCATTTGGACTTGAAACTTGTACATGTCCATACTATCTTGTGCTTGATTTTCATCAAATAGAATGGAAGTGGTGAGATTTGAACTCGTAACTGTTGAGTAAACAAGGTTTTGATACTATATTAAAGAACTATCTCGTCTCAAAAAAGCTTAAACTGTTAGGTGAGGTCTAAAATATAATTTATATTATTCTTTTAATAGTAACTAATAGTAAGCACCTCCAAAATAGCATTAAGTGATCCTCAAACCCAGAAACACCGATCTCAAGCCTACTACTATGATGTGTTTTTCCCTTACATATTTTGTAGTTTTTCAAGTTAGGTCTGGTTAGCATTCCATGACAAAAATAATGAAAATATATTTGATTAGAGTACAGAATATAAAATATAAATTTATGTTCTTTTAAAATAGAATACCGTGTTCTCTTTGTCTCAATTATCTACATCTCTTCCCGTTCGAGAGAGTAACCAATCACTTCTGTCCAGTGTCAACTACCGTGTTTCAGATTTAAGTGTGTCTTGCGTTGAAACTTCCTTTTCTCACCAATCACTTGACTCCAGTCTTCTTTCATGACTCACAAACTCCATGCTTATACCCTGCTGAATTCTCACACTAGTCTTGTCTAGCAGTCGGCTTTTTTCTTCTATTTTCTAATTTTCATACTCAAATTTGATCCTCTATCACATTCTCGATCTTATCACCAAGACAGCAGAAGTTAATTAGCTTCACCATTTTCGTTTTTATCTTTGCAAGAGAAATGGGATCCGGTTGTTTTCCACAGCCCAACTCGAAGTGGTCAGAACAGAAAAACAAGTTGTTCGAAAATGCTATTGCAATATATGACAAGGATAGCCCAGATCGTTGGCGAAACATAGCCAGGTTTGTCGGAGAAACAACCGAAGAGGAAGTGAAGAAGCAGTATGAGATACTTCTAGACGATATCAGCCGGATCGAGTCAGACCAAGTACCACTGCCAAATTACAAGAATCATGAAGAAAGCATCACGGAAAACAGCATCATAAGCAATGAAGGGGATAGGTAACAAACAAACAAATATATATATATATATATAGTTCCTCAATCATTTAGAAAGAATGGATCAGCAGATTTGCCAAGTGTTTAGACCAACTAAGCATTATCCAATATTTATGCATATATTGATTGATCTATTATATTCACAAACTGATATTCAATGAATTCAAAGTAGCATGAAAGCCGATCTTTCTTAGAATATCATGTCAAAATCTATAATGAAGGTATCTGGATTGGTACGAAAACTGGCTATACTAATGGTTTGATCTTTTCATTACAATATGTTGCATGAACAGTGAAATAGAAGCTGATTTCATGTTCTTCCTATTTCCTAACTTGACCCTCTCTTCTGCAGGCTGCAGCAACTGAAGCTCTAATGAAGAATGGTCTGATCAGCTGTAGAGACAGCAATGTTTCCTTGAAATTATGATTCATCGTCACCCTTAAACTTTTTTTTTTCTTTCAAGTATAATGAATCCCAATCATATATGTGTACCAAAGATGAAACGTTAGCGTTTTCTCTTTGATTAGTCATCAGTTTGTGAGAGATGCATTCTCTCTGGCTCAGCATATAAATTTGACAGATTCAATAATAAATCCCAAGATTTCAATTCAGAATCAAAAGGGCCCTCGACAATCAAAAAGATTCCAGCAAATACTGGCAAATCTAGAAAAATAAATTTCATATAGAAAGTAGGAATAATTCAAAAGGTGAGCATTTGTTCGAGCACCTATGATGTTTGAATAATCTTCGGTGGCTTGTTTTTTTTACTTCAAAGCCATTTATTCTTTTTTTTCCAACATTTATAGAATACCTACCGTATCTCTTTAGATATTTCCTTTTAAATGTTTACGAAGTTTTCTTCTATAAATGTTGAATATATATATATATATATATATATATATATATATATATATATATATATATATATAGAAAGTAGGAATAATTCAAAAGGTGAGCATTTGTTCGAGCACCTATGATGTTTGAATAATCTTCGGTAAACTTATTTACTTCAAAGCCATTTATTCTTTTTTTTCAACATTTATAGAATACCTACCGTATCTCTTTAGATATTTCTTTTAAATGTTGAAGTTTTCTTCTATAAATGTTGAATATATATATATATATATCAACATTTATATGAATACCCACGAATCTCTTTAGATATTTCCTGTTTAAATGCTGTGAGAAGATACTCTATAAATGTTGAATATATATATATATATTCAACATTTATAGAACACCCACCGTATCTATTAAATATTTTAAACTTGGTAAATATTTAAAAGGAAATATCTAAGAGATACGGTAGGTGTTCTATTACTGTTGGAAAAAAAAGAATATATATATGCACACGAATTTTTATCCTCTCTGGTAAATGTGTTAGAAGAAATACATGCACCCCATGATTATTGTTTATCAAAGAGGGATAGAAAATAATAAAATAAAATAAAATAAAAACACTGTACTTTTTCACCCCGATGCATTAAGAAATGTTGCATATTCCTATAGTAAGAACTTGAAAATCTTTGATTTGGGCTATGTTTGTTAAATAGTAAATAAAAAGGCAATGGAGGGTCCGGTCCATTCTTGAAATAAAATAAGTTTCTAAACATTTTTGGTATGATATTATTATGGAGATCTTGAAGAAAATGCAAAGAGAAGAACATGAAAATCTTTAATTTGGCGCATGTCTGTTAAATAGTTAATAAAAGGTAAATGAGGGCCAAAAAAAATATTTTTTCAAAAAAAAAGTTTCTAAAATTCATTGTTGGATATCATTCCATGTATAGAGTTAGAAGAAAAGGAATTGAGAAAAACATGAAAGTTAAGGAAAACAAATAAAGAGAAAATGAACACTGAGAATCGTGGTAATTTTTTGTTTTTTTTAATTTATTTCAAGAGTGAGTTTAATTTTAAAAAATATCACATTAATAATTTTTTTTAGTATTTTTCAATAATTCTAATGTGTTGAGGTTAGAGAAATATTAAATCAATTATTTTAATATATTTCTAAATAAAAAAATATTTTTTTCAAACTAGTATCATTTGTCATCTAGCAACAAACATTTTAATTAAAGTTGATGCTAAGGATCCTAAGATACGAGGACCAAAATAAAACATTTGTGGATCTATAGTGGCTAAACAATAGTTAAGCCGAAAAACTTTATGCTCACTTGGCACCTTCCTGGACATACAAAATGCTGCCAGAAATTCTACCATTCGCACCTGCTCCGGGGAATTTAGCAGCTCTTGAAAAATGGAGCTTGAAAAGGAGATAGAGGGAAAGATGACGACTTGTAATTCCTCATTTAAGGTTAGTTACTTGGGACTCAGTCCTTTTGCTGCATTTTATTTTCTTTTCTTTTCTCCTCTTCTTCTTTTTTAGCTTCATTCTATCAAAATTGTACTTATGAAGCAAGAGAAAAGTAAATTGCGTGTTTCAACAAAGGAGTTTTGAAAACCTCAAGTTAATAATTTTCTTGTTGGAGAATCCTTAAAGAACATAAGTTGGGTTTAGAGTATAAACCTGTTTTGTTGATGTGAAGGAATTACACAGCCTCCAAGATAATTGGAAATGGTGTTCCTGCAGTTTAGGGATAAAGGAACTGAAATGGAAAAGCAGTTCTTTTATTAGTACGGTGTCTCTATTAGTTCCAAAGTTGAAAACTTTCTTGCTAATTGTATTTTACAATGGAAAAATATTGATGGGCTGTTGCAAAAATTCAACTAGAAGAAGTTTCTTGGAGTGTGACATTAGTTTCAAAGTTGAGAACTTTCATGGTGTTATAATTAAAAGAACAAAAGAAAAGAGGGAATGATTATTGATGGGTAGTTGTCATATTTCAATGGCAGATAATATTGGGTTCATCATCTTTGGCTCGGCGGCAAATTCTCAATGAGATGGGATATGAATTTACTGTTGTGGTATATTCTTAAGCTGCATCCTCTTGTGCTTTTATTTATTTATTTGTTGAGAATGTTAGTTTTCGATTATGGGTTTTATTTTCTGTTTGTGCTGTTAATGTGATATTGGTTTAGACTGCAGATATTGATGAAAAAAGTATAAGAAGAGATAAGCCAGAGGAATTGGTGATGGCTCTAGCTGAGGCAAAGGTTTAACTTTTATACCTTTTATATGCTTGAATGTCTCAAATGTCACATCATTGCTTTGAATGGGCTTTATAACTCATTGATGAGGTTAAATACACTGATGTGGCCATAGTTTAGTCTGTTCTTTTGAAGTTCTCAATGTGGTTCCTGCATTTGCCCTTGCACAAATTTTGGTTTTGTGATGGATTGCTAACTGGGGCATAGTTGAGTCGTTCTGTTTCACTAATAATGTAAAGTTTACTTTTTTTTTGTCTTTGTGGGCTTTCTTTTTGTAATGGAAATATGTGAAATGAAATTTGAAAGTGGTAATATTGATTGGCAACTGTGCACATTAGTGATGTTCTTTCATGGTTCATGGTTGTATTGTTGAACTACCATATTTATACAATTTTTTTCCCTAGGCAAATGCCATCATAGAAAGGCTTCAAATTGAAGGTCATGTGGAAGAGGATGCTCAGGCAACATTGTTAATTACTGCAGACACAGTATGCTTTTATTCCATTTCACTATTTTTAATTACAACCTCTACCTGCTTTAAATTTGTGTTCTGTGAATCTATCCATTGATTCATATAGTTTTCCTGTGATTGCTTCTGTATTAAGGGTCTTGTCCCCTTTTTGACATTCCTTATGGACTTTTATCTTACTGTCAAGTCTCATTGATTTTTGAGGTGGTGGTGAGTCATGGGATGGTTAGAGAAAAGCCAAATAACAAGGAAGAAGCACGGGAGTTTATCAAAGGTTCGCTTAACTGGGTTCACTCATGTCCTCTGCTGTTTTTAAACTCAGCTTGTTTTAGTGGTCAAATATGACTAGTAATTGCACTATTGCAGGCTATTCCGGTGGTCATGCAGCAGTCATAGGATCTGTGGTTGTAAGTAACCTTACTACAGGAATACGAAAAGGAGCATGGGAAAAAGCAGAGGTACAACTTGCTTGTTCTTGTATTTAGCTTAGATTTTACTGGATAGTGACATTCAAATGGTTCCTAGCCTGCCTAATCCTGAAGTCATGTTGTTCATTCAAAACGGCAGAGTACTGCTTTGAATTCAAGAAAGAGTTTTGCTATCATCTGAACCTACTGAATTGCTCTCCTCTAATGTCCATTCCTGTATGAACAACTCGATAAGAAAAAAAGGTGCATAGATACAATGAGGTTTCCAGATCAATTATTTATCAGCCTCTATACATCCACTATAACATGTAGAAGAGTGGAATGGTTGCTCTCTTTATATATTTTGATTGTTTTCTCCATCTTTCTGGGTGGAGATTATGATATGGTAATCTTAACTATTTTATATAGATGAGATAGTAACAGTTAAATATTTACATGCACAGGCAAAAAATTAGTAACAATTATATGCACAGGAAAAAAAAATTCCATTTGAGCTGTTACTATTTATAGGAATATTTCAGCTGGTTCAGTGCTCCTGAGATGAAGGCAGCAGACCATGAAAATATATATTTCTATCGCCTATTTTCTTGGGAATTTGTCCTGAAAAGCTGTATTAAAGATTTACTAGATGTAAAAAGAACTTTATTTGAAAGCTCTTTGAAGTCCTTACGATTCAATGATATTGAGTTTTGAAAGAATGATCTGGTTCACTTATGCAGGTTTATTTCCATGAGATACCTGATGAGATCATTGATAGTGTGGTAAATTTTGTAAATGCATTTTCTTTATTTGATTTTGTTTCTAAAGCTATTTTTCTCTGCTTCACTGTTTTTAATCTCTCTGTTGATGATGAGATGTGTCTTAGATTGAGGAGGGAAGTACACTCCATGTTGCTGGGGGTTTGACACTGGAACATCCATTGACATCACCATTTGTTGAAGCAGTGGTGAGCTCTCCCTATCCCCCCTCCCTTTCTCTTTGACACTGGGTTAGTTATTATTTCTCATTGCATGGCTGACAAACTCAGGTAGCCAGGGTATTTAGCTCTTCAGGTGCCCGCATCATGCTCCAACGTGCGGCCATTGTTAGGGTCCTTGTCTTCATTTTACAGCCTTCTTCTTCATGTCAAGTGCTGACTTTTCTTTCAATATTCTTACTTATGTGTTTACTTGGGTCCTCCTTACAAGTGCACAACTCAACGGAGCTTCATTTATCATCTATCTTCTTTAGGGTTTATATATTAGGTAGTCTCTGCCCTTTTCCACTCAAATCTGCATGTCATTGAAGCTTAAAACTGAATCTGCAAAGACCACCTCAACGGGTTTTTTTCTTTTTTTCTGGATTTAAGAAGCTGGAGTGAACATGGTTTCTGTGTTACAATAAATAAGCAGTCGATACTTTGGTTACCTAGAATACAAGGATTTAACCCCCTTCCCCCGTCTAATTCTTCTGATGAAAACATCAATGATGTATTTTGCAGGTAGGGAGCATCGATACAGTGTGGGGGCTTTCGAAAGCATTAACCGAAAAACTCATCAAGGATAACCTTGTAGCTGTAAAATAACTTAAAAAGTGAGAACTGTGGATGAATCCACCACAATTGTTGCGTATTCTGAACTGTCTCTTGAAATTCCTAGGCTAACCGCTTACTTTCCATTTGAATCTGCAGACTTGGTATCGCCTGAGTTCTATTCTCAAGTCCTTTTAACTCTTCAAACCTAGACATGCTGACGATGGAGAACTATACTGTCCTGCAAACAAAAAGATGCATACAAGATTCTTTATTGCATTTACATTTTTTTCAATCTTTTCTAGTGATCCCTGGTGATCATGAATCTTACAGGTATTCAAGTAGCAAGGTTTCTTAAGTTTCTTTTGCAATTCTTTTTTATTCCTACAGCTGGCTAATTCTTACATTTCTCCTGATTGTTGGTACCGATTTTTCTAATTTCTTTACAATACTTTGTATTCGTACAATCTAACAATCTTTTTTAATATTGAATAAGAGGAGGGTTGACATTTTCAGGCATTGACAGCCTACACATTTAGAGGATGATTGTATGGTGTTTTAAAAAATATTTTTTTTTAAAAAAAAATATATTTTTATTTTTTATTTTAAATTAAAATAATTATATGTTTTTAGATCATTTTAATATATTGATGTCAAAAATAAATATTATTTTGATATATTTCTTACTTAATTTGCAAGTCAAAAGCAGCAAATTAATTTGATAATTCGAAGTTTCTAATTAAAAAAAAAATCTTCTAATGAGAATCCCAGAATCTAATATAGATTGTAAATAAAGAACAAGATGTATTTTTGTGCAAGGTAAATGAACACCATTTTCTTCTTTTTATATTGTACATTATACAAAAATATTAAAGCAGAATTGCATTTCATTATACACTATTCACTGCACACAAACTCATAAAACATCCTCCAGCACTTGAATTTAATTTTTTAGTGATTTTTAACGTTTAGATATGACAATATTAAAAATAAATTTGAAAATAAAAAAAATTATATATTTTCAAACAAAAACTAATTAAAAAATAATCTTATCACAATATCAAACACATTTAAATTTTAAAAACTATTTTCCTCGCTGAAAACAAATTGGGTCTAAAAAAAGCTTCTACGAAATTAAAAGGACTAAATGAGAAAATTACGAAAGTTAAAGCTAATATTTTAGAGATTTTTTTAGTTCAGGGATTAATTTGGGTTTAAACTTTAAACACCAAAAAGCATAATAGCTTTACTGCCTGTCGCTCGCTTTCGTTGCCAAACAATTGGGTGAGAAAAAAAATCGGCTCAGAATCGGTTTTGAAAAGAAAAAAATAAATTGAAAAAATTAAACCGATAAAAAAAATCCAATTAAATCAATTATAAAGACTCTGAAAAATATCCGGTTCGGTTCAGTATCAGTTTTGTAAGGTAAAAAACCGAATAAACCGAACCGGTGCGGTTTAAAATCACACTTCGTCTTCTCTCACTTCTTTTCTTTTCTAACTCTAAACCCTAACCCCACCAGCAGCCACCCCTTCTCCCAGTCTCCCTCTCCCTCTCCCTCTCCCCCGGCAGCCAGCCGCCCCCTCTCCCCGCAGCCTTCCCCTCTCAACCCCGGTAAGTTTACTCATCTGCTGTTAAAACTTCATCTAGTATTGTATGCAGGCTATAGAGACGAATCAATGGTATTGATACTGCCATACTGGTAATAATGATGCTTGTGGGTGTTGGCCCTTCCTCTGAAAGTCTTAGTCTTGGTGCCTTGGTGGTGCATTTCTTGTTAGCACTGGTCTCTTCCATGACTTGTTTGTGGGAGAGCGAAACAAAAGACGGTGAGAAAAAAGGACTTTGCGAAGCAAAGGGAAAGTGAAGACATGGACTCTGTTTGTAGATATCAATGCTAAAGTGTCTCAGAAGGAACTGTAGGTGTTCTCTATTGTGCATTAGGCTTAAAAAAAAATTTTGATTTGAAATTATAGTCAGGGAATGAGGGTGCCTAATCAGATAACTGCAATGATTTTTATCTATGATTTTTTGGGTTTAGACAATTTTCTTGTAGTTTTACTTTGTTGAGTTTGTTAAAAGATTGTTAAAAAGACAATTTTTTTAAATTTAGGTAAGAGGCTCCCGCTGTGATATGTGTTCATATATGTTGTGAATATAAATTGTGAATTTCAGCCTTGATGAATGATTATGAAAATTATGAAACCTTGAATCAGGTTTTTTTTTATACACTTATATTTATGATGATTCCTTTTATGATTTTTCATAGGAATTGTAGTAATTCTCTTTGGAGAGTGATCTGTGCATTTTAACAAACTTATTGGAAAATTTAATCCTTCAGTTCTATTTGGTCACTTAGAAACCATTGTAAAAATGAAAATTTCAAGAACCCTTTGAATTAGACCTTCATTCTCTTAGGTCAAAATCAAACCCAAAAAGGCCTATTGAGAGTTGGGCGTAATCTATTTTTGTATCATATTGCTCGCCAACTGTTTGATAAAAATGCTCGAGTGTGATTTTTTTTCCTTTTTTTTTATCCCAGGAAAGCTTTCGAGTGGTATCACTTCGCAATGGAAGCCAAGTTCTTTCGATTTCTCAAAATTGTAGGTGTTGGTTACAAAGCGAGAGCAGAAGCAGAAGGCCGTTTGTTATTTCTCAAACTGGGTTACAGTCATGAAGTTGAACTAACTGTGCCACCTGCAGTCCGGGTATTTTGTTTCAAGAACAATGTGGTTTGCTGTACTGGAATTGACAAGGGAAGAGTGCATCAGTTTGCTGCTTCAGTTCGTAGCTGTAAGCCACCTGAAGTTTATAAAGGCAAAGGGATCATGTATATTGATGAAGTTATCAAGAAGAAACAAGGAAAGAAGTCAAAATGATCATGGCTGAGATGTGTGATTCGATGCTTCAGTAGCTCTAAACTGGGGTTGTTTGTGGTATAAAATTGTAAGGATTTGGTAATTTTGAGGGGGTTTCAATCAGTTTATGATGTTTCAGAATAATAGAATTTTGCTGGTTGCTAGATTAGCAAGGTTTTTAGCCTCTTCGTTCATTCTTTTTCTTGAGGATTTGTTATCTGATGCTGGAAAATAATGGTTCATCAACACTTGTAAAAAGCTATTAATTTAAATTATGGTTCTTCAACGCTTTTAAAAAGCTATTAATTTAACGTAGAATTTCCTTGTGACAAATAATTTATATCTCTGGTTGTATTAAAATTCAAATTACCCCTGTAGAGTTATTCCACCAAAAGGCCAGTAAATAGGTTTGAGTAATTACTTGCTGTTTGCACTTCTCTAGTGTTCAGTCCCATGTAATTCAATTCTTCTCCATTATAATCTTTCTAATCAGTGATATATTTATAAACCGAATTGTGTGAAGATGGATGCTTGTGCTTCATGTGCAAACATAAACATACTAAAGGGGCTTGTTTGCAAAAGCAAAAGATAGTTTTTGCTTCTATTAATGCATTAGGAATATCATCTTGCGCGAAACAACAAAAAAAGGACTGGCCAATAAAGAATACATTGGTAGATTTGTATGTCTCAGAGTACTTAGTCAAGCATGTAGATTCGCGAGGCAATGTCCTGAACCAACCAATCAAATCCTTCAAGCAGCCCTTCACCTGTGTACGCACTGCAGCCTACAATTTTCCAGTGTCGGGTTTTATCCATACTCTCTAGGTTCAATACCTGAACAAGCATAGCAAAACCACTTCGGAAAATTCAAGCAGATGAAAGACAAGGCCATGTAGCACTAATTATGTAGATTAAATGTATATGGTTTCTACCAGGTTGTGCCAAAATACTAAATGGATGCATAAGCTTTGCAAATAGAGCTATTCTTCAATAACAAAAACTATCAAGTTGATTGATTCTGCCTGGTGGCTTCAGGTTCACATAAATGCCCCTCTAACAAAAGAAAACAATTGAAGGGCACTTTTGCAAGCAAAGCTGACCAGAATGTAATTGAGTTTCAAGCAGCATGGAAATTATATTATGAGGAACCCTACCTAAATGTCCCACACTAAACCGCCAAGAGACAAGTCTGGGAAGGAAGGTACATGGAAGATCTTAAAATAACCTCTACAACCATGTTTATATCATCAGCCGACTGTGTGCTAAAGTTTAATGAACTTTGAAACCAAAGAGTTCATTTCAATTGTTCAGTATGAAACACACGACTTGGATGACATTTGACTTCTTTCAGCACTGAGAAAAGCAAAAATACACGAGGGAAAAGGACACCAAATGTCTTTGAATATGAATAAAAAAAATGCTGCTCACAAACAAGGACATATGATCGGTGAGAAACCTTACTTTAGCAATTTCCTCCGGAGTAAGAGCACCTTTTATGTCTTGCTTATTTGCAAATATTAGTAGAGATGCTCCTGATAGCCTCTGACAGGTGAACAAGCAAATTAGAGGATTCACAAGAAAAGAGCAGATGAATAAGCAAAGAAAAAACAAATGAACAAAAGAGTGAAAAAAAAAGAACAAGACATGAGAAACAGATAACATTAATAGAAAAACAAATAAAGCCCATTGTTTTCAAACATAACATAAAAACAAAGAAACTTAAAGCTGGCAAATACCTCTTCCTTCAAAAGATTATCGAGCTCCATTTTGCAATCATCCAACCTTCTAAGATCTGAACTATCCACCACCCAGACCAAGCCATCAGTTTGCTCAAAGTAGTTCCTCCAGTATGATCTTATAGTTCTTTGTCCCCCCACATCCCATATATTTAAAGTGTACCTGTCAAGCAAAAATATAGCATTTCAACCTTCCCTGTCACAAAAGAAAAGACCTTCCTCTGAGTGGATATGTGGAAGTACGCTATGATGATCCAGAGAAAACATTCTAAGATATAAAATTCTAATCTTGGAAAGCTCGTCAGACACTACAACATCGTCACTTTACATAACGTTGCAAGAGAAACTGTTGAACTATAGAGACGATTTTTTTATCAATCAATGCTAAACTAAAACATATCCAGTTTGTCTTTATTTTATCACTCTTTGAAAAATTCATGTGTGTGTGTGTGTAAAAGCCAATTAAGATCCCAAGTTCTCATATTTCACTTGTATCTGAAATGGGTTCATGTCAAATTGGCAGTTCAAAACAATAACAAATACACAGAATCATTGCTACCCATGTCCAGCAATAACAAAAGCCACATTCACACAAAGAAAGAGGGGTAATAGAAAGAAAGGAAGAAACTAGAAGAAAGATCCAACTTTGCTGCTTACTTTTGATAAGAGATGGTTTTGATATTGAAACCAAGAGTAGGACTAATAACACTGGTGTCTTCGCCATTTATCTTCAAAACTATTGTTGTCTTCCCTGAATTATCAAGTCCCCTTCAACCAAAAAAAAAACCATTATTAATCTACATATTAGATATAGGGACAGAGACAGCACAGTGGATGGATACATACACCATGAGGATGCGCATTTCTTTCTCTTTTCTCTTGATTTTTCTAATGATGCTAAGCAACCCCATTGTTTAGCAGCAGCGACCAAGGTTGTCAAAATCGTGATTTTGACACAACGAAGTCGCTTCTGAACTCGGATCGTAAAATCGTACATGAAATTTTTCCAAACAAAAATCGTAAAATCACAGCTAAAATCATATAGATAGAAAAATCAAAAAATCGTAAGTAAAATATTTTTGAATACAAGACAACACAATTATGGCCATAAAACTAATACAATTACACATAAAATGTACCTAAGGACATCCTCTGCAATTAAAAACAACAACACGCCACCCTCTGCTATTAAAAACATCCTCTGTTTCCACATATGAATGTTCATTGCAGTGATAAAATCATGATCCTCAACACAAATATACATAAATGAGAAGAAAAAAATTGATTCAAGGAGAGAAATCAGGACACAAGTCACAAACACCATGACAAAATCTCCACAGATCACTACGGTGTTTCCAGTGTTCCTTTCATTTCTTTCTCACAGACACAAGTCACAAACATCCAGCTTTGTTTCATGAAAGCTTCGATTTTTTCCAGTGTTCTATTTCTTAATTTTATTACAGAGAGCATGCCTGAATTAATGCCTGAATTAATGTTCTATTTCTCGCTCTCTAAACCATGCCAAAAGTTGACATGTCTGAATTAATGCCCGGGTTTAATGTTCTATTTCTAACAGAACAAATTTCTTAATTTTTTCTAATCCATTTTCTTACAGAGAGCATGCCTGAAACTTATTTTTAGAACAAAACTCGATGGGGTTAACAGCTCGAACAATGAACCATGAACCATCTCTCTTTTCGAAACATATTTTCAAGATAAAACCCACTGAATGTGAAAAAATATCTCGTATGAGCATGAAACCCAGAAACTCGTAAAAGTTAACTAACCTTTAAGATTGATGAGAGGCGAAGACGGCGACGAGCTGAGAGGAGACGACGGCGACAGCTGAGAGGAGACGACGATTTGAGAGGAAGTGATGAGTTTCTGGTTAACTATCAGTGAAGAGCTGAGATGAGAGGCTCGTTTGAGAAGAAGAATTGGGGAAAACTGGAAAAGCTTTAATTCATTAGATCTGTTAAGTTCAATCTGAGATGAGAGCCTCGCTTTATCTGGCTTTGCTCTTCATCAGATAATTGTTTTTCAATAAAATAAATGATTATACAAGCTTTTCTTAACGTGGTTTTTAAATATAAAAAATTCTCAATCTTGAAATGCTTATATGCACATTTAATTAATTAAATCAAAATTTATTTAAGACAATGATTAAGATATTTATCCTTGCAATATGAGTTATATACCCAATATTATTTAATAACTTTTGCCCTAGAATAAATATTTTATTCAATTAAATGATTATTTGTCTCAATAAAAAGGGGAAAAAATTGTTATTGATGAAAGTGAATTAAATAAAACTATGAAACACAACTATAAAAGTGAAATTCCTTACACCTGATAAGAATCTTTATTAGTATTTTACTTTTTTGAGCTGTGAAGAGCAAAGGCAAAGGAATTTCTTGAATCGTTGGGTAAAGAACAAAATGATTTCAAGTATATATATATTTACATCGTGAATGTGATGGGATGAGATGAAAATAAACAGTTTAGTCCCTGTAGTTTATCAAAACTAATTAATTAACCAGTCCCTAGTACCATGAGAAATTATATGATCCTTGAACTAGGGTTGACCATCCTCATTAAGGTATTTTTGCTACATATAATGCTTTCTCTCATAATCAAATTTTCTCATCTAGTTACCTGCTTCTTCTTAATTTTGTATCCTATGTTTTGTAAAAACAAAAGGTAAATTAGAAAAGAGCAAGAAATTTACAAAAGGATTACGTTACAAACAAATAAAAAACTATATCTTGGAAACCATAAGGACTAATCTATTAGTTTCTTTGAACTACAAGGAGTATATTATAATAATAAACATCTGAATGTTATTGTCATGATATTAATCAAAGTGTCGTGTTGCCATTTTCTCTCCATCTTATTGGAAAAGAAAAGGTATTATCAGGTATTATTCGAGATTTACATGGTCGTTAATTATTTTAATACTCGTGAGATTAATCGAAATGTATACAAGCTAGTCTAGACACTCATGTTAATAAAAAGGTATTGATAAAAAGATGTCATCAGTTTCAGATTGCTCTGATGCTACGCAAGTTAACTAGTCTTCCCATTCAATAATAGCAAAATTGTTCTTCTCCGTGTTGCATGAGTGGGAATTAATAAGTAAAAAATAAATAAAAATTGAACAATCCAGCTTTAGCTCTCCCATGAGTAGCAGGCGGGAGATATTTCAAGGGCAGCTTCAATCATACATATGAACGCGATGCCGAAGGCTGAACAGATGTAATTGACAAGGTTCCTGGCTACTTTCTGAAAGTGGCAGGAAATGATGCATTGCTTCCTCGCAACCCTTGTAAATCATAGCTACTTACAGAATAAAGTCATTTTCACAAGCAACGTAAAAAGGTTCGAGACAACCTTGTGGAGTTCATCATCGTCATCATCATATATAGAAACACACATCGAAGTGAGAATCACAAAAATGGCGTCTGCTGCTGTTACCTCGTTCACAGTTTTCACACCATTCTTATTCTTGATTTTGAACAGCAGTACTGCTCATTACATCCCCTGTAGTGAATCCTTAGTTGAGATAGCCCAGGGAAAAAACATTTCGCACTGCAAGAAATTGACCACTCTAGGAGTTGAGTTCGGATGGGAAGTGAGTAAACACGACGAGAGGCAAGTTGACATTCTCGTCAGCAAGAGGCTAAATAATGCAGAGATGATGTGGCTAGCCTGGGGCGTGAACCCACAAGTCAGGCCACAGATGGTTGGAACGAGAGCCATAATAGGCATCAGGCAGCTAAATGGCTCGGCCGGTGCCAAAACCTATAATATCACGGCTGATACCAAGCTAGGTTGCAGGCTACAGCCTTCAGAGATTGATGTGCAGGTTAAGAATATGAGTTTAGATTATGTGGCTTCATTCGACTACCTCACACTACACGCAACGATTGTACTTCCTTCAAGCTACAATATTTCGAGACTGAATCATGTGTGGCAAGTTGGATATGGTGCTCAAGGAGCAGAGCCTGCGATGCATCCCACAGCTCTCCAGAATGTTGACAGTACAGAAACAATAGACTTGAAGAATGGATCGGCTCAACATGTGGGGGGATTCGCGCGTCATCTAAGAAAGGTATCTCACCTAAGAACTTAAGTTGTTAGGTGAGGGTCCAGAATATGATTTATATTATTTTCTAACACACTTCCTCAAGTGAAAGCTTTTTGAGCTTGAAATTTGCACAGACCCACATTATCTTGTGCTTGATTTTTATCAAATAGAATGTGGATGATGAAATTTGAATCTCGTGACCGCTGGGTCAACAAGACTCCGATACCATCTCACCTAAAAACTTAAATTGTCAGGTGAGGTCACGGAATATGATTTATATTATTCTCTAACAATATAATCTTCTGATGATCAGGTTCATGGCGTCCTGAACATTATAGGGTGGGGAACCTTCTTGCCTGCTGGTGTGATAATCGCAAGATATTTCCCATATCCATTAGAACTCGGAGCTTATAGGTATCATCTTCATGTTGCCTGCCAAATAATAGGGTACAATCTTGGTGTGGTTGGGTGGAGCATTGGTCTATGGCTAGGACAAGCTTCTAAAGACTATAAATTTAAAGTCCACAGGATTTTTTCCATATTTATATTCACCTTCACCACATTACAAGTAAGCCTCTTAATTACTATTCATTAATCATGTTCGCATGAAGGGTTCATCATCATTAGCATAAATTAACCAAATACTCCATTGCTGATATCATCAATTGCAGGTGTTGGCATTGCGCTGGAAACCTCATAAAACGGATGACTATAGGAAGTACTGGAATATGTACCATCATTTTCTGGGCTATGCTCTGCTTGCTGTGATCTCATTAAACATTTTTCATGGCATTGACATTTTGAAGCCAGACCACTCCTGGAAAAGGGCTTATGTTGGAATCCTCGGGGTGTTTGGTGTCATTGTTACAGCTCTTGAGATCTTCACTTGGGCTAAGTATCTTACCGAGGATAAAGAACCCAAACCCGGACCCGGACCCGGGAATCCGAAACCTGGATCTGGAAGGGCTGCTGCTGCTGCTGAAACTCAACCACCTGTTGAAAGTCAAGCCTAACTATGAGATTAGAAGCATCAAGCTCTTAACCATTTGCATATTATACTTATGGACACTATTTTCCTTTGTATTAAAGTTGTCTTTGTGTGGAGATGCAAGAAAATGTTGTGATTTTGGAACAGCTACCGTGACATTTTGGTTTCTTGAACAAGCTGCCATTAATTATGCTTTTAGATGTATGGTTAATGAAAAACAATCAAAAGATGAAGCTACCGCCCTAGCTCATGTTCTTCCCCTGGCTACTCTGGTTAAATTGATTTTTCTACATGAATTTTTTGCTCAAACTATGGGTGCTTAATGGTCATTTCATTCCTGAAGCTACACTTCCCGTATTCTTTCCCGGGGATCTTCTTTCAGTAACCGGCTTCGTCAGGAACACATCAGTTTGCAGCAATAAAACCTAATGGAAGCAGCACAAGCCATAAAAGGGATTTTCTCGAATCGGAATCTCTTGCCGAGGCAGGGGCATGGTCATCAACCAGACAAATCTAAGAAATGAACTCAAGTTTTTAGTATAACTAGATGGGTAAGAACGAAAATTTAAGAGCTAGATACACTTCCAAATGCGTTTGTATGATTAAACTCAAATTTAGGTACAACGTTATTGCTTCCTGGAGGAGCAAATATAAATACAGATTGCAGCAGCAAACATGGCGTATCTTCAAAACTGTGACTGTTGTGTCAGATTTGCCTACTTTATCGAAAAGAGAACAAACTTACAACAACGAATTTCATGGTTCCTATTCTAGGTCTGGAGAGAAGTAATGCTTAATTCATGAGCCTTGGAGCCTTGAGAAAATGTACACTCTTTACAAACCCTTTACCAGCTTCACCCACAGCCTTTAAGACATCAATTGGGTGTTCGGCGTCACTGGCTTCCTCTCGATCCCGCTTCTGAGAGAAGTAAACAAAATTCAAGAGATCAGGTGAATGTATTTGATAAGATTTCTAAGCTGTTCCAGAAGAGATTATATCATTAAAGGACACTATTAGAGGACATTTTGAATGGCATTCCATTATACCTTTGAACAAGATCCCTCCCATGTTAGTCCAACAGCGTCGCCTCCCAGAGAATCATACCATAACTTCAATGTGTTGCATTCTTTCTGAAGATGTTCAAAGAGAGTAAGGAAATTGAGAGCAGCATGGTCGATTTGAACAACAAAGCATTTCAGAACACTTGCCTGTAAATCTGCAATGTAGCACCTGAGTGGATCGAAGTCCACCAGTAGCTTATTTTTCAACTTGTCTAAGCTCCCTCGTAAATCTCCAGGTAATATAAAGGGCTGGAAAGCTTTACTAGCATTCCCACGAGCCACAAGCCTCCCTGCCCAGTATGTGAAATAAATTACAAATTTCAGGCAAGAAGTTAAGACAGGAATCAGACAGTTGTCAAGCCAAACTCTGGGATGGCTGTAGGAACATACCATGGTTTAATTTTGATGGGAAGAGAAGACGTTGAGGATATGGTAATCTGTCCCCATGGAGAAGGATTACAGCATCATAGTTGGTAAGAGGAGTGCAGAAAAGGCACTGTGGTGAAAAAAACTAAAGCCATTAAAGGCAAAAGTATAAATCAGAAGAGTTAAAAAGCACTTCGAAATTAACTCACCTCCCATCTGTCAGATTCTGTCTGATCCTGAAATACGAGTCTGGTAAGCAGGTTTGCACTGCTCCGAGCATAAGCCACCAACCTTTTAAGTTCCTTTGGATTCAGCAAACCCACATGTCAATAAAGAATATGAACAGGAAACTGCCTAAGATAAATTGTAAGTGATTTATCATACATGGATATGGTTATGAACTCAATGAAAACTTGGGGTAGACCTTTTGGTAAATGGCTTGGTTCATTTCCCAATGCTTAATAAAGATATTATAGCTTTATCAAAGCATAAGAGGAACCAAGTCCAATATCAAAATTAACAAATGGCCAAAGCAGCTCGGGAAGGAAGAGGAGGAAAAACAATCAAAATAAAAAAGAAGCATTCGCTAAACTTGCAAGCATATACAGTAAAATATTTTCTCATGAAAGATTATACAGCCTGATTTTGATTGGAGAAATCACTAACCAGTATGTTTGGTGAGAGTCTGGTCCAAGCTTCAGATGCCTTGTCATAGGATGTCGCCAAGAACATTGCTGGACTTATGTTTTGGCTACTTTCTTCGTAACCTTTTCTAGTCAGCATAAACTTGTCCTGGATAATTGTATATAGAGTTAGCAATCATAGAAAAAGAGATCAAAATCACTGAATACTGATTAAAGAGACCAGTAAAGATCAAACAATCATTACTTGATTGCAGAACTTAATATAAATCAAACAGTAAGAGACCAAAAAATATTAAACAACCATTGCCAATCTGCAGAACTTACATAAATCTCTTTCTTATCACTTGCGTTGAAATCACTGTTTATGTCAACAATAAGAGGAGAAAAGGTCCAGTCATATTCCGCTAGCAATCGCAAGAACCTGTTAAGAAAATTTCAAGGACAGGGATCATTGACCAACAAAAATAGATGCAAGGAACAAAAATCCATCTTGGTTTAAGAAGAAAAGCTCATAGAAAACAGACAGCAAATTCCTTCTTCAGCTGAAATAATTGATTAATAGTTAAACACCAAGTTTGTAGGAGTATAAGTTTCAACCTTAGAAATCCAGTGATACGCGAACAAGGAACAGTGAAAGGCAAAGGCTTCACAAAGAGGTGCGCGACCAATAATTCAATTGCCTCCTCTGATAAGCATGCCGAGAACATATGTGAAGCAACCCATCTTTTAGCAAGCCTTAACAGAGAGTCAAGCAAAACACTTTAAGAGGAAGGCAATTAGCATACAAGTAAATAGAACAAAGCCACAGATTCATAACAAACCTAACAACTGGCCCATATATTGGGAAAACACCTTGCAACCCATTAATCATGCTAGAATGCTGACTCTGAACAAAGAGTTTCTGGTCTGCAGAAGAGACCCGCTTTCCTTGATCACTTCTAACTAGAAATCAGACTGGGTAAGTAATGTATATATCAAAAGAATCTAGCCAAATAAGCATGAATTACATGTACACTGAAACTTGCTTACTTTCTCTTTTCACCAAGCTCAAGCCTCTCTCATGCAAAATTTTTAGACGAAATGCATATCCAGACTGAAAAATATCCACGTCATCTTCAGTCGCCGTACATGTCATCCCCCAACTATTCTCAAGACTGCCATAAGATCATGATCAGCTCCTACCATACTTTTACAAGTATAATTATAAAGTGCATAAAGAAGCCAATATCACCCACCTCTCTCCAATTTTGAGAAGAAAAGCAGATTTGGTTTTCTCAATAGCCACATCATCCATTGGCCAGTTCCCAGAACCTTCCAACTAAAAACAGGTTTAAGATGTTAGTTTGATGGGAAATGATATAAAAAGCATGAGTGGACAGCTAGGCACCATACCTGAATCATAACTTCCAATGGTTGGATGCAGGATGAAGTGAGCTTATGTAGTCTTGGAACATTACCCTTTTCACTTGCTAGTGGGTGAGGTTCAGGAGGGAAGACAGATGTGAACCTGAAAGCTGGAGAGGTAACAAGCAAAATTGAATTTCTACTAATTGTTAGCATTTATGCAATATTAATTTTTGCTATATATTAGCATATCATTACAACATGGAAAACAATCTAACAATGATAACGATATCTTGGATATACCTGGGTGTAAAGGCTGCACACTGGACACCTTCAAGGGAATGTCTTCTATAAGACGCAAGCGCTTTGATAGGACATCAAATGCCCCAAGCAAACTTGCAGAAAATGACATCGGATCTGACAAAATAGTATAATTTTAAAATATTATAGAATTCTGTGAGAAAAGGTACATTGCAGAAATAAAGGAGAAAAAAGGTGAAACCAACTAAAAGCAAATGGTCAATCCCATCACCTTCAACACCGTGTAGAAGAGAGAAGTCAAGTTGATCCACAGTTTGCTCAATACTGTTTTTTGTTATAGAGAGATGACGAAGAAGTATATATTCTACAATTCTTTTTAAAATGAGATGTTTCATCCACTGCTCACTTTCCCATACTGCATACAAATTGGGACAACAAGGTCATGATAATCATCATGTTGCAACTAAGTTCAATCCAAGAAGCCAGGACAAACATAGAGCCTCACCTGTGCTTTCAGCAATTTTGCCATCCTTAAATCTCCTGAGCTCTGCCTTCTCTCCCCAAAACTTCCGAAACCTGGTAGCCTAGTGCATAACATGAGAATTTTAGTACATCGGAATCCCTTTCTTCAATTAATTGAGATTGGATGCAATAAAATGTTAATATAAATTTCAAGCATGGAATTCAAATACCTCTTCTTTTTTTTCAGCATCTGGACCAATATCAACAACTCGAAATGCTTTATCTAAAGAGCTTAGAGAAATTCCAGCTAGCAATGGTTCTCCATCAAGTGTTGATAAACCCTAAAATAGATAGCAATTACAGCTAGTTGAAGAAATGAAACAAATATGATCTCAAAATTAGAAAGAAATAATAATGATAATAGCATACATTTTCCAAACTGCAACATGAAGGGATGTTTCTCCAAATAACACGAATTGACTTGGCTCGATCATTCAGTCCTTGAGATAGAAGACTGTGAACCTTTTTCTCATACAATCTCCAACATTCTTCGTCCAAGCAGTATCCAGTAGAATAGAACTCACTATTTCCTTTTAAGTTCAATCTAAAAGGCCCAAAACATATAAAAATCAAGGGCAATGAAGATATAGACCAGCATGAACAAATGTATGATCAAAAGGAAAAACAATGTCACACATGCATCATTGAAAAAGATGAGCATTTCCCATGGCAACTGTGCAGCAATGTCGAAAAATTTATTTCCATTCACATCATTTCATTTCTTGTATTTCAATCATAATAGTTTCCTGTTTTATTGAATACCTGAGATATTCTCTGCTCAGACTTCGGGAAATTTTATAAATGCCCACAATTTCACCAGAAATCATTCTGAAAAGGTACGGTGTGTTTGCAACAAATTTCTCAATTTTGATTTATTCAAGAATAAGAAACTCATTTTTTTTCCTCAATCCAAGTGAGCTTCTTTCAAAGATAGTTTGAAGGTGTTCCAAAAACAGAATCAAAAGGCAATTGACAACTTCAAATCATAAAAATATACCTTACACAATAATCGTATTTGGCAGCAAAGTCAATCTTGGTCATGAAGATATCCTCAAATGCACTATCACCAGATTTCCCAAAACATTGAAGTGTCAGAGAAGCCTCGTTTTGGAGCTGAACATTGGAGCAAATTAAGAAATCTTGAGACATGGAAACAAAATCCAAAAAGAAATGGAATGGAAACAAGATATGGACTCCCCAAATTGAACTTATTGCCAAATGGAAATTTAGCTCAAAGACAACTCCCCATCTCAGCAGGCGAGTTGGCGGTCTCAAACCCGAAATTTGGGGGTTCCCAGGGCGTAAGGACTTTATTGTTGAGCCAATACCCACAAAAGACTAAAGAAAGAGAAACATGTAGCAAATGGTACCTCTGAGAAACCACTATCTTTTATCCGGAAAGTTAAATTGATGTGAGTGGTTGAATCGAATAGAACAACTGGAAACAATTCTTTATACAGCATCCTATCCTGCAACTCCGAAGTAAGATTACAAATAACCAATGATACAACAAGATTACAAATAACCAATCAATGATGCAACATGCAATAAAGCAAAATCATATCAAAGCACTCGAGATACAAACAAGCAATGAGCTCCCAAGGGTTACAAAAGGCTGTAAACAGTTTGAAACTCTCAGGGTGCAATTCCAAACAAGACTAAGTGATTAGTCATTAGGCAACCATTTTTTCAATGACAACAATGAAGTAGTGCTAGAAGCATTAGTTAGTTAATTTACTAATCTCACAGCACTTCTTTTTTGCAAAACAGAGCCCATCTGAAAAGATTGTGACCAGCATCAATTTCCTCATGCACCAAGGCTGGAAAGATGATATCGGTGGGGGATGGCCTGACCAATGCAGTCATCACTTTGTGCATATAGCTAAATGGTAGTTTTTTTCATCAGTTACAGGTGAGAGACAGAAGGGTGGGAAGGATATTGTGATATGCATAGCAATTAATAAAAAATATGAAAGCAAGCAAAAATAGATGTATCTATATACATAGAAATAAAAAGCTGCCCAATTACCTCCTTCAATATCTTGATCTCACCTTGCTTCTGTAAGAAAAGGCCTCGAGTCCATAATTTTGAATTGGCTGCATAACAGAGGAAGCAGGGTGCATTTTAATGAATATATGAAAGGCTTTTAATATCCAAACATTATTTCTAAGGCATTATAAAACCAGATTCACATGATAAAGTACCAAATAGGAAAGCTTCTGCTTCCTAAGTATCTGAAAGAGCATGCCCCCACCATTTACTTGATATTTGGTTTGTTTTTTTTAGTTTTTTTAAGTTTTTTAGCTACACAAAGAAAATGAAAGTTACACCATAAAGGTCATTCTAAAGCAAAGGAAAACATATAGAAAGAGGATTATTCATTAAGGAAGCTCTTGGCTCAAGCCCCATCATACAGTTAGGGGACCAATCATCTACTTTGCTAGCCCATCATGTTTAAGACTATCGCCTCCATCGTTTAAATGTTATTGGCTTTATCATAATTCATGAGTTAAAATTATTAGTTTTACATCAGCAATGACTATTTAACTGCAGAGCTTTACAAATGAGTTTACATCATTATCAAAGTTGTACATAAGGAATGGCATTTTAAATGTAGAAATTATCAAAAAGAATTTAAGAAACAAAAAACAACGATACACATTAATGAGAAAAAGCAATTTAACCCAATTCAAACTATTTAGGACTGTTATGCAGAAACTTTTGGCAAAAAAAAATGAACCTACCTATGAAGTCCAACGTGACTCTAAATATTTGCAATGGTCTCATGGAACTATTAACCTTCTCATGAGCCACAAGATATGACAATATGATAGCTATTAAATATCCATTTAGGCCATCATGAGAATGTATAAAATCTCTCTGTCGAGCCCAAACCTGAACAAATAAGACAGAAAATATTGATTCATTATCCCAGGAAGACCTTCTAAATTTATATTCAGAATTGAGAGGAAAAAAGATTACTTCACCTTCAGCAAAACTAAAGCCTCTCCTAATGCCTTCCATCCAAGAAAAGTTTTCTTGAGAAATTCTGTATTGTCCTCTAAACACATGTCTTCCAAAATACTACAGTTATATCTTGGCGTAGGCAAAGAAATCTCACCTAAATATTTCCAAAACAGACTGCTTGGTGAATACATTGCATTATTTGTTAATGAAAACAACATTCCTGGATATATATATATTTATTCTACCTTGATTCAAAGCACGGACATTGTTCCTTTTCAAGTCCAATTTTGCAGCATTAAACAAAGATTTTGCTGTAGGAATTATCCTCACAAAGAACCCTGGAACTTCAGCGAGCTTGTCAGCTACCAAACAGAGACAAATCAAAATTTTCCATAAGTTGTCCATTTAGCAATCACTACTTCGCTACAACTCCAAAAAAAAATAGTAAGCAAGAGGAACCTGGATACACAAGCAGCACAGGTTTCCGGGCCTCATTTTGAAGAGTAGACCATTCAACCTTTGCAAAGGACGAATCCGACTTCAAAGACTTTCTAATCACACATAAATAAACGAACCTCTTCGCATGATAGCGGTGATTTAAATAATCTTTCTCGTGAAAACACTCCTGCCAATAATTACAAATATTCTCAATCAATACAAACTATTCATGATGCAATCGATCAGTCATTTATAAGCGCATTAATGTGACCATTAGCAGTGCGGATTAATAGCTACAAAGCCAATTACCTTTGGCAATTGAATGAAAAGATCAACACTAATATCCGGCTTCACGACACACTTTATCGAGTAGCTGCCACCAATTTCAATTGATTTCGGCTTCTTAAACTTAAATTCCACTTTATCCGCTCCGACGTCTCTAACAAACCCCGCCGCTTCCTCGCCGGTAACCTGCATTTAAAAAAAAAACGGTCATTGACTTCCTAATTAAGCTCAATAAATTAAACACGACTGATAGAAGGAAAGTAGTTAAGAAGACGGACCACGAGGTTGTCAGGGATTTTGTCGATGGAATTCCGGATAGATGAAACGGTGTCGTTTACGTGCTTGGTGAAAGCAGGAGAATGGTCAATTTGAACTTCGTTTATTAATTCTGACACTTTAAAGTCCATCGGTTCTGCTAGAATATCGGAATCCATGGTAGAAGGAACGAGGGGTTTTGTCTGGTCGGCGAAGGGGTTTTGTCTGGTCGGCGAAGGGGTTTTGTTAGGGTTTAACAGAAAGTGGCAGCACAAGGGAGCGAAGAGGAGAGGAGAGGAGAGGGAGTTTTAAACCAATTTAAGGAGTCCTAGGCCCAAGACTTTCTATTTACAGCATACTGGACTTTGAGATTTGAGTTTAAGAATTTAGATGGGCTTTTAAGCCTGTTAAACTTTCCCATTTGTCTGTCTGTTATACAATGTGTTTTTTCTCAAAAGAAACCTTTTAATTTTAAAATGCATTAAAAATAATTTTTTTAATTTATTTTTATTTTTAAACATATCGTGTGTTTATTTTTTTGAACTTTATATATCATTAATTTATTAAAAAACTAAATTAATATTTCTTAAAATATACTCAAACACAATTTTAAACACATTATAAAAGAGTACTTAGTGTCTGTTTGCGGCCAAAGCGGTTGAAACGTCGTTTGGCCAAATTTTGAAAGAAAAAAAATCCATTTTAAATAAAAAAAATTGATGTTTTTAGATCATTTTGATGTGCTGATATCAAAAATGATTTTAAAAAAATAAAAAAAAATATCATTTTGATATATTTCTAAACGAAAAGCACTTTCAAAAGCAACCGTAATCACACTCTCAAACACTCCCCTTAATTTCATTGCATTATAATCGTACCAAACATGCCGTGACTACATATTTGATAAAAAAAAACCTATCAAGTCTTAATGAAATTGGAACTAATAAAAGTTGTTTATTTATTTAATTGAATTTAGAGCTAGTAACTATACATCTAGTTTGAATTGGTCAATGAGGTAGCACAAGGATAGCCAAACCCTAAAGATTCACTTGAATGAAGTAAAGCAGGGAAAAGAACATGCTAAGCGAGGAACAAAGACTTGAGACACAAGAATCCGTAAAGAAAAAGAAACTAAGGAGTCAAAGCTAATCAAGTGAAGCTTCAGGTAGAAATGTTATAACGTTCATATTCTTGTCCCTCGCGTATAGCCTATCTATGCCTGCCTGCCTCTATGAGCCACAACCTCGGAAAGTGCCCTCAGATGTGTATCGTGGCCCACTTATATGGGCCCTACAGAAAGCCTTTCGTACGGACCTCGACATTTGAAAATCCACCTCAATTTCGGGATTTTATATATACACAAATATTTTAGTGTATAGATTTATTTTATAATTGTCAGTTGCTTTTTAATAAATTTAAAAAACTATTGAAATAATATATTTTTTAGTTTTCTCTTTTTTGCTATTAGTTTAATTCTAAATAAACGTATATTTACAGCCTCGTGATTTGATTCATTATATGGGAATAAAAAGGGATTTTTCCAACGACGAGTTGAAATCTAAACTTCAATAGTTCAAGGGCCAAAGCTGCCATTAAACTGAGATTAATTTTTTTTTCTAGTACATGTGCTTGAGTGTGTAATTTCATGCATCACTTATAATATAATCACTATAAACATACATATTTGTTTTTTACAAATATAATAAATATAAAACCTTATAGAAGTTTTACATATAAAACTCATCAAACTATTATTTTTGTACCAAATTACCCCAATGGGTTAAAATAGTGAATTGAAAGGTCCCCAAAGAACATGACGTGATGACAGAGAGTTTGTGATCTGTACAAAATATCTCGAGGTTTAAGTCAGAGAGTGCACTATTTGTAAAAATCTAGAACAAATAGAATTTTACTCGTTCATTTGGACCGGCCAAATATATTTCCCAGAGATGGAGTTTCCTCGCATAAAAAAATAGTGAATTGAAAGTCAACTATTTGGATTGAAGCCTGAAATTTTGATTTTGAAGTTTTATAGACAAAACTATATAATCAACATATAATTAACTAAGTGGATTTAGAGATAAGAGACACACGACCTATAACATTGAAGTACATGAGAATTGATCTAGCTAGATGGACGAACTACTACTTAAACATGATTTTTATTCAAGATGGTCCCTAAATCCTGTTCTTTTCAGGGCCTTCACACAGAACCTGTACAGAGAAACCTCCCAGCACGTAATTATTTATATAATATGATATAAAAATATATAATCTCCTCAAGGCTCGCGAGTAGATAGCAATGGATATATATATAGCATCTCTCAAACTCCACATTGTCGAGAATATATGGAGTACTTTTCTGCTGTTCAATGCTGAGTGATGAAGAAACTGTACGTACCCTCCACGATTCAAAAAGAAAAAAGCATGAACTGCCGCGAATCCTGTCCGAATCCAACAAGCTGGAAAATTCTTCTGAAATCCCAGTGTGGCGAGACATCTCAATGACTTGGATATTTGTGGGTTACTCAAAGGAATGCTGGTTCTTAAAGGGTGATTCCTGATTCTGCATGTGTCACGCTTTCAAGTACCTAGCCGGCAAACCCTACAGTACAAGCTATACATATATACGTGTGTGTCTATATATATATATATATATATATATATATATATATGCATGCAAAGCTTTCTGCCATCAATCTGACTGTAGACGTTTCCTTGAAGGGAAACAAAGATTCACGAGAACACACATATGCAGGACGATAAAATGGCATGCGAGGTGGAGCAGATTCGATATATTGGGAGCTACAGCGAGGGAAATTTGTTTCGGCATGAAAAACACTTTTAAAAATTATTGTAATCACACTCTCAAACAAGTCTTACTTGAACGATACTTCATCATACGTACATTAGGCATCGGTTGGTCCCATGAAAAATGAAAAATTACTCGGGAAGCCAAGTTGTTATGAATTAGAGTGCTTATCTAGGTCTAAATTATGGTAAATTGATTTTGTAAAGGAAGAGAGGCACTCGAAATGAGAGTGCAAAAGAAGTCAGGCCAGAATCAGAAGACTTTCTTTCAGCACGACTCGTCACAATAATTCTGATTGGACTTGAAAGTGATGCAAGACTGAAAATGAACGAGCACATCAAAGGGTCACGTTTTGAGAGATAGTTCAATTGATTACAGAATAAATTTCTGGTCAGTGTCGTGATTAATACAGTGTAATTGGATTTTTCTTCTAACTTTATCGCCAACAACAAAAAATATCAATTAATCATCTCATTTCAGAATTTAACATTTATCACTGTTAAATGAGATTATACAAATATAATTTATATTATTTTTTAATATATTTATTTAAATAAAAACTATTTGATCTTGAAATTTGAACAAACATACAGTGATCGTGTGCTTGATTTTTATCAAATAAAATGAGGATGGTGAGATTCAAACTCATGATCACTGCGTCAAATACCATATCAAAGAACCATCTTACCTAAAAGCTCTCAAAATATCATGTGTTTAATTTTTATCAAATAGAATAGAATGGTGAGATTCGAATTCATGACCGTTGCGTCAAATACTATATCAAGGAATCATCTCGTCTGAAAAACTTAAAGAGTTAATTATGTTATTATGATATTTTTAACAGAAAACAATGGTACAAATTATCCATACATAAACCAATAGATCCAGATTTTTAGAAGATAATTAAGATATATTTTGAAGTTTAATTAAGAAAAAGACAAACAATTATAATCTAGCCTAAAAACCAAGGTTGTTTGAAATGATCCGGAAAACAATAGGCATAAAGGTAGAAGAAGAAAGGTATCATTATCTACTGGCAAGAGATAGATGCTCCATCATGAATTTTAGAATTTTGTTCCGAGATTTCAGATGGAGTACTGCAAAAAGGTTAGAAAGATTCAAAGTGTAAAAGAGAAAGAGCTTATGGTACTGGAAGGAGATAAAAAGATTGATTATGAAGGGCATTTACAAGAGCGAGACTAATTTCCTGTTTGAGATATGATTATGGTTATTTTTTAAAATGTTTTTTTTATTATTTTTAAAAATTATTTTTAATATTAGTATATAAAAATAATTAATTTTTTAATTATAGTTGTTAAATTTAATAATAGTTGTTAAATTTAATCCAATGTCTTGTCCAATTTAGTTAAAAACCGATCTGAATTATATTCTAAGTTTTTAATTTCAAGGTGAACCAGCAAATATAAAAAACAATCCGCACAGAGAGAACTTCAAGTGTAGAAAGAGAAGGTTGTGTCGTATTATTAGCCATCATCTCTCTACAATTGTGCAGATAGCCAAAGAGATAAATCAGTGTGAGTTTAGCAATAAAGTGAGTGGGTTTAATTTTTAAGGACTTATATATAAAGGTTATTTTCCATTGGATTTGTAAGGGTTAGGACTTATAAACTATTAATTATTAGATAATAATATAAATTATATTCTAAAACCTTACTTAACATTTAATTTTTTAGATGAAATAGTTTACTGACATGATACCAGAACCTTAATAACCTAACGGTCACGAGTTTGAATCTCATCACCTTTATTCTATTTGATAAAATTTAAGCACATAGTAGTGTGGGTATGTGCAAATTTTAATCCAAAAAAGCTTTCATTTAAGGAGGATGATAGAGAAAAATATAAATTATATTCTGGGATCTCACCTGACAATTTAAATTTTTAAATAAGATGACTAAAAAAAGGGACATGATTATCTTGCTTTTAGTTTATAAAAATAAAAACAACTTGATTTGTAAATACTATTTCAAAAATACACATGAGCTATCGTATTATACTTGTATATTAAAGTGGGATTCATGATTGGATAACAGTGATCAGATATTTTAAATTTTGCAATATTTAGCATAAATTAATTAAAGCAAAAGAACCAGCCTCTACGATCTCTAAGTACAGCAATATGCTATGTAATAACATAACCTTACATCATTAGAAGTACGTGCTAAATGCAACATGGGAGATAGCTACTAGCTAGTACATGGGAAAAGAAAAGAAAAAATAAAAAGTACTCATCGGTTATTTTTTTTTATAAATATATTAAAATAATATTTTATTTTATTTTCAAAAATATTTTTACTTCTTCCAGGTCGCAGACAGGGCTATAGACTGTTAGATCACCACCTTAGAGGAGACAATCAGGGGTTTACAAGACAACTGCTGTGAGGTCATGAGTGCTGACAAGAATTTATCTTTTATAGGACGGCCTCTTAGGGTTTCTCTCCGGTCTTGATCCGCTGTGTTCTTGGTTCCACCCTCTCTCTTTTCCTACGAAACTCCATTAAAATACCATTACTTTAGCCACCCTGCAAAGAAGATCCCGTCAACAACAGCGAAATCAGTAAAAAAACATTACACTCCTCAAATCCAAACCCACTCTCAAAGAGGAGGAACCAACATTCCAGTTGTCTCTTGTTGCTTTTGAGGAATTAACGTTATTTTTATGTGCTCAAAAAAAGCACTGTTCCACCACTCCAGTGCTTGTTTAACACGCACACACTCCGTGTTTGCATGCATGCATGGAAGCACACGTGGCACCTTGATTAGCGATCGACATTATCATTGTGATTATTGTTGTTATATTTACCAGAGGTGGATACGATAATATTCTGCAGAGTTAGTGCTTTTCCATACCTTGGAAAGGAGGAGCAAGACCGCAGGGGGGCCCACCAAATCCAACGACCCACATAACATCATGATGAGCAAGTGCGTGTATTTTTTTGTGGGTGGACCTTGATTCTTTTTGGGCTCGCATGATTAAGCAAATCCCAGAGTTTCCAATTAAAAGAGTATAAACAGAGATCCTCATTAATTACTCGAATTTTATAGGCGTTGGAGCAAACACCCTTCTCCGCCGAGGACCACCACTTCCCCCACCATCAACCGTGTAAACCAAACCCCACAAGTGGTGGTCACATCTGTTTCTTTTTCCCAAAAGGGAATATTATTAGCAGCTGCATCTTTTGCTGCTCTTTGAATTGGGTGGCTTCTTTAGTGAATGATATATGTGTCCCATGTTATTGTTTTGAGTTAAAAAGAAGAAGAAAATAATTTATTATGGCGAAACATGAAGGTATGTTTGGAAATGCGTTTAGAAAGTGATATTGAAAAAAAATTGATTTTTTTTTAATTTTATTTTTATGTTTTACTTTTAAATTAAAAAAAAATTGTGATTTTAAATTATTTTTATGTGCTGATATCAGAAATAATTTTTTAAAATAAAATAAAAATATTATTTTGATGTATTTTTAAATGAAAAATATTTTCAATAACAACTTCAACCATGCTCTCAAACAGACATACGTGCTAATATTTTACTATGAAATCCTAGTGGTTTATTGCTTGTAGAGTTTGATTTTTGTAACCACATGATATTATTAAGGCCACAGAAGTAAGCATGGAAGCTATGTTGGAGATTCACTATATTTGTTTAGCTGACTCGTGATGCTTTCTGTATTTAGTTAAGGATATTTATTATTATTTTTTCAATTTTATTTATTATTATTTTAATACATAAATAGTTTATAAGAACTTCAATGGTCAGTTTTAATTAAAGATAATATTAAATAATAAAAATTTCAAATTTGTCGAGAATAACGACAATGTAACAACAACACCACCACCAGTATATTATATAGTCTTGTGCTCATGCTATTATTATTATACCATAGTTTTTTAAAGTGGGGATGTGGTATTGTTTTTCGTGGTTTACAATGCGAATATTGTAGCATGTTTGTCACTCTGTCTCCAAACTGTTTTTTTTTTTAAATAAAAAATATATTTTTATTTTTCATTTTAAATTAAATTTTATAGATATTTTTTATTTTTGAAAATAATATGAACTATATTACCGACAAAATAAGTAAGAGAAGGAGCATCTTTTGGAAAGCGGTGGTCGTCCCATTTGTCGAACCATTAAGTCACCAATCTCCAGACGATCTGATTCTCTCTTTCTCGTGTCTGTGTCTTCATGTTTTTTGAATCTTTTGATCCAATTTGAGCTCTCGATATTCCATGGGAGCTTGCTCACTTTATTTTTCCTATTTTTTACTGCTTTTTTGTTTTTAGGGTTCGTAGTATATTATATTTTTTACTTTTTTTTTCTCTTCGAGTTTCCATCTTTGACTCAAGATCTATGATCTCTCGCAGTCTCACACGCACTTTTTTTCTTGTAGAGCTCATCCAGACGAGTTGTTGCTTGCTGGCTGCTGCTTTGATGATTGCAGAGTATCGGAAAGGGATACCTTTAGATCTATCTCTCCACTTCTTTTCGCTACAATCAAAACAACTTGAGATTTTCTACCCACTGGTAGACTAGTTGTAGAAATCTTGCTGTTAATACCCATACATCTACTAGCTAGATTTTGTTTTTCTGGGTGGTTGTGATGAGTAGTGTCCTTCTTTTTTTAAAAAAAATATAAAATTATTTTCTAATAAATATTCTCGTGGGTCATTGAAACTAAATACCTTTGATCAAATCTTAAGCAATTCATTGGTAATATTTGAAAGGGGATGATGGTGATTTATAGGTGTATAGCTTCTAGATGATAAACGATACATTTACGACGATAAACTTGCAATTTTCATTAACTATTAAATTATGTTTAACATTTAAAACGTTCAACTTATTTGTTTTCCTTTATTAAAAGACCATAAGATTTAGAGATTGATTTCATTACGAGTTTAGTGTAAAGGAACTATCTCATCTAAAAATTTATTTTGTTAGGTGAGATTTTAAAATATAATTTATATTATTTTTCAAAGTTTTACACCGAAATTGTAGAAATAATATCTAGAGTCCAGATTGTTAACATCTAATTTTAAGTCGAGACGAACAAAAAAGAAATCTGAAAGAATTTAAAAATATTTAAAAAAAGAAGAAAAAGAAAAACACCTAAATTGATGTGTATCCAGCACAAACACTAGACTACAAACTCCAAGTGCCTGGCAACGCAGAGCACTGATGTGTATAATTAGTAACAAAAACACACGAAAAATACCACGACAGAGCCCGTCCTGCTTTTTTCATACATAGGATCACATGCATGCATGCATATGTCGATGAGGGGGGTTATGATCATGAAAAATTACTTTTCATCTGGGAGTCTTGTTTGGTTTTGAAGTTCATCTCGTAAAATAGAGAGTACGGGCAGTGAATAGTTGATTGATTGGTAGCGAGTAATTGAGACTGGCTGTTTGGTAATGGGGATAGGATGGCCTATAACGGCTTACGGGGTATTGACGATGTGATGGTCATTGTTCTGTTGAAACTTGAAACTTGAAACTTGAAAAAACATATCATACACTGACTGACACATGCATGATTGAGAATATTGCTCCATCCCAATCGCGTCATGGGATCTGACGACACGTTTTCAATCAATTTCATGTATACTATTTTTATTTTATTTTATTTTTAATTTACTCTCTCTCTTTTCCATCCTTATATTATTTGCGAAATGGACACGAAAGCTTATTTTTCCTTTATTTTTTTAAGAGTATTTTTTTATTAAATTGATATTTTTTTGATGTATTGAATAAAAAAATATTTTAAAAAACTCCAATTCCATACATCACTTAAATGACAGGCAACGACAATTGGTATATTTGAATAAGATTATTAACTTTAACAAATAAATTGTTTGTATAAATGATAAGAATTTGATATAAATATTGAGTTTATTGTAAGCTAGGCTCAGTTTTTTTTTGTCTGTTAGATTTATTTGTTAGATGTAGTAACTATTTAGAAATGTGATTGAAGTTGTTTTTGAAAATATTTTTCGTTCAAAAATATATTAAAATGATAATTTTATTTTTATTTTTTAAGAAATATTTTTTATATCAAAACATCAAAATTATCTACAAATACCAATTTTTTAATTTAAATTAAAAAAATATAAATAAAAAAATTTCAATATTTTCAAAAACAATTTAAAATGGCACTGTGAACCCATGTATTTCTTTCCTGGTTCTGTCACCGCTATTTGATGCAATAGCTTAAATGTTACTTAGGTGTTTAATAATCTGATTTTTCATGTTTATATAAATGTTACTTATTAGTTAGATACAGAGAGAAAGTGGTTGTCACATTTTGTAACCCTTCTAATTTATACAAAACACTACTTTATTATCTCTTCAATTTCAGTGGGTGTTTAATATTCCAAATGTAAATTATTTTTAATTAAAAATATATTAAAATAATATTTTATTTCTCATATTTTCTCTACATTAACATGTTAAAAAACCGAAGAATAGAACCCAATATGAATATAATGTTTGACTTGTATTTTAAAAATAATTTTGAAAAAAATATTTTTTTTATTTTTTATTTTAAATTTAAAAAATATGTTTTTAGATTATCTTTAATCTACTAATATTAAAAATATATTTTTCAAAATAAAAAAATTAAAACTAATTTAAAAACAATCGCAGCTAATGTTTCCCGAGTAGTTATTTAAAGTTTCAATTGGAGCGTGGTGAAGCGAGCAAACTGGAGGCGCGTGAATGGAAACGGAGGGACTATTCCATTTTCCTTGGGAGGCTGGCAGTCCAGTCCAGTGACAGAGGCACAGAGAGAGAGAGAGAGAGAGAGAGAGAGAGAGAGAGCAAAATAGAGAGGGGGTCCTCGTGATCGGAGAAGGCAGATCCATGGAAGACTGTTCCCGCTAGTCACGTGGGTTCTTTTGACTAGCCAATGACCAACCCCTCTCCCCTCTTCTTCTTCGACATTGTTAAGAGCGCCCTAATATCTTTCACCATGCCCTCTCTCAACCCTATAAATTTCAAACCCACCATCAACACAAAGATTGTGACCTATAATAATACTCCACCACTTCAAGAAGCTGCAGCCCTAGCTACTCCAAACTATTTCTCGCAACCCAACCTGCATGACTGGTTTCTAATTAAGCTCTCCTTCTTTGTGTGTTTATTTGTTTTTGGAGATTTTCCCTTTTTCTTGTTTTCTCTCTTTTCTTGCAAGAACCAAGATTGGGTCCCTGCCTGTGTTCGTGTCTCTACAACTCTCTTTACTATATACGTATAACTTATCTTCATTTGCATTTCACGACAACGTGGACTGCAGGTGCTGACCGGTATTTCGCCATTTTATTAGCTTATAAAGCTACCAGACAACACCTCTCCTCGCACACTCTCTCGTACCACAAACTGAGCTCTCCCATCGAAGCTCTCTCTTATTCAAACACTATATTATTGCAGCATCTCTCTCGCTCTGGGAGGAGGAGGAGGCTCACTGTTTTGGCCTGTACTCTCCCTGTCACTTGCTGGCCACAATCAAACTATAAACCTGCCATATCCCCCCACCACCACACCTCTCCATTGCCTTTCTCTCCCCGTTCATCTCAATCCTGCACAAACACGAGAAAACCCTTGTTCATCTTTCGTTTTCGCTCCGACCCCATTCATCTTTTGCTATTTGCAGACACTGATTGGAGAAGTTAAGAGAGAGGCGATCATGATGCAGAGGTGCAGTGGCTCTCAATGTAATAGGGTAGGTCCTTGTTCATGTGGTATGTATCATGCCCAGAACAACTCATTCTCCATGCTATTTTCCATGCCAAACCATCACAAATCTTTTGATGAAACAGACATGTACCCTTTCACGTCCCCTTCGTCTTCTGTTGATTGCACTCTCTCGTTAGGAACCCCATCTACTCGTTCAAGCGAAGACGATGAGAAAAGGTCTCGGCATGATCAACGCCGTTCTGGCTCTTGCATGTCTAACTTTTGCTGGGATATTTTGCAAACAAAAAACAATTCTACACCTTATCCTCCTCAACCCCATAAACCTAGCCGCGGAAATAGTAATACCAGTCATAGTAGCAGTAACAATCTGGCCAATAACGATCCTCTCCTTGCTCGCCGATGTGCTAATTGTGACACCACTTCTACTCCTCTTTGGAGAAACGGCCCAAGAGGCCCTAAGGTACTAATCAATTCCATCCCCACTTAGTCTATTAGATATGGTTAAATGTTTGTATCTGTAACAAAAAAATTAGTCCTTTTTCATTGTAAGTTTATAGTAACGAATGGGTTTGGTGTGAATTGCAGTCACTTTGCAATGCGTGTGGAATTCGATTCAAAAAGGAAGAGAGAAGGGCAACAGCCGCAAACGCGAGCAATGCAAATGCCTCGTCAGTTGCAATGGAGCAGCACTATGGTTATCACCAGAACAATTCGTGGGTCCAGACCCAAAAAATGCCATGTTTTTCTCCAGCAAACGAATTCAGGTTCATAGAAGACAGTGATCGAGATTCTGATACTGGCAATAACATTCCGTTCCTTTCCTGGAGACTCAATGTCACAGATAGGCCTAGCCAGCTTGTTCATGACTTTACAAGATACTGAAAAAATCGACGGAGTACCAAAAGCAAAAGAAAGAAAGAACGGTCAAGATCATGAAATAATGGCAAGTGACTTCAAACATAAAACGATGCTGTCGCAGATGTTGGTGATGTTGACATTGATGATCATGCTACATGGACCAGATATATAATGGTCTTGTCAAATTCTTTTTTCATCTTTGTTTGCTTTGATTTCTTTCCTCTTTTCTTTAGTCTCCCTCTCTCCGTTCTTACATCGATGGAGTGTTAACGGGATAATTCTGTGTTCTTAGTTGCTTTTCTTTTAGGCCTCCTTAGCTATCTTTAACTTTTCCCCTCTTTCAGTTACACAAAACCTTTCCGTTACTTCGCTTTCACTTCTTTCCCAGGTCTGTTACTCGAATGAGATGTAGATTGAGGTTAATTTGATCAGTTTTTATCCAACAAAATGCTGTTCTAGCTTAGCTAGGTCACACACACACACACACACATTATAGTACACCAGCTTATGATTATGTAATGTGAAACTGAAGTTGTTTGCCTGAATGATAGAAGCTGTGTTTTCGGTGGGCTGTTCATTTTCATGGATTTCACAACTGAGAGAAATATTCAACTGATTGTCCAATTACAATGTTGATCAGGGATCAATGTGTTCTTCTGAGCCAGACACTGTGCTTGTTCAGAACATGGAAATGGGTTTGTCCTCTTAGGATAGTCTCTGTTTTTTGTTTGACCGTCAAATTGGATTCTAATGCATACATTTGGAAACCCAGATGGCACTGTCTGATTTGTTTTTTTCTGTCTCCCTCCCTCTCTCTCTTTTCTTACAAAAAAAATAGCTCCATAATAATGATATTTTCAATCACAATTATATTCGTTGGTGTGGCCGTGGCACATGCTGGCAAAACTCTTACACAGACCCACGTCCATCTAATTCAGAACGATTGATTGGTCGATGCCGTCACATTGCTATCATTATAATTAGCTAGTGTACTTAGCCCGGACCATGTGATTAGCATAGCTTATATATTTGTATTATTTATGGTAATTAACATAGCTTATATGATGTACAAAGTAGAAAAAAATCATAATTACTGTGATTAATTTAATGGGATTTTGATTCAACACATCAAATGGAGGACAAAGGGCAGAAGCGTCGATGGAGAACTTAGGTAGAATAGCTTAAATTTTATTCTCTCATCAAATTTATAAAATATATTTTTCAAATGAAATTTTTTGATATTCAAAAAAGAAAATCATAACTTAGCTAGCTAGGGAGAGTCGACACTAGGAAATAATATGGCTTGCTCTCTAGCTAGAGATTCCAAGATCTTAAAGAATGAGATCGAGTAGTACTACTTGAGTAGGTAGCGTATAGATTAATTAAATAAATAGTAATTTAAACGATCGATCTGATATACTTTTCATGTGATCTTCCAGTCAAAGTGTTGTAATCTTAGTGGGCATTAGGGAAAGGACAGTAAATGAGACAAGACAATGTGTTGTAGAGGCACATAAGACTTAGATTTCAACGTTTACGAGGATGGAATTGTTGTCTTCACAACGTTTTAAACAATGTCGACTCTTCAATCCAGAACATGCCTTAATTATAAAATTAATTGGTGGCTAAAAACCCTCCTAGGGTTTTTTTTTATATATATATATATTTTATAATGAATTAATGACATGGCAAGGATTAAAGTAATCTCTTTGGGGTTTGATCCGGTTTCTCTCTTTTCGGGTATTGGGCCGGGTAAGTATTATGCCTGTTTCATTTTGCGTGTTTTTGAAATAAATTAAAAACAAATTATTTTTATTTTAAATTAATTGATTTGGTGTTTTTAGATGATTTTTATGTTTTATTGTTAAAAATAATTTTTAAAAAAAAAAATAAAAAATTGAAATTTCTAATATTTCCTACCTATCTGTTGAGTCTATTTTTTAAATTATAAACACTTAACTTTTGTAATTTTCCCATTTAAATTAACATATTAATTAAATCATTTTTAAGCAATGCAGAATTTACAGCCCTGCCCGGTCTTTTTTTCTTTTCAGTAATGGATTATTCCTTGTGCACCTCTTAGCCCACCCATACGCATACAGACCCAAGTTCGACAACCATCTTCTGGCCTCCACTTACATTTATAGTTATAAACTAGTAACAAAAATAACTTAAAGAAACGAAAAGAAAATTAAAAGGATGAGAAATAACACTGTAAACTTGTAACGAATAAAAAAAAATAAAACTTTTATAAAATGGTCAAGGAAAAAAACATAAATCAAAAGAATAAAAATTAAATTGAAAATAATTATATGCGACAAATTGGAATTAAATGACTAGTTTGAAAGAAATAAAAGTTTTACAAAACCAAGGATAAAATTTAAAAAGAAAAATTAATAAATTAAAAATATCAAATACAAAGAGGACAAATCTATATAAAAATATAAAGTTTCACTGACAACAAAATCACTCAAACTCACACTAACATACAAGAATAAAGAAAAAGTTAAACCGTGTTGGATTTTCATTGTGACTATAAACACAGTTCGCTGGAAACTACCGTTTTCCCTTGAACAGCTATAGATTAGAACAATGTAATTGCATACGCTTCACTTCATAAAATTTAACCGCTAGGTTTAAGAGTGTTTACGTTTTTATTCTTTGGGTTACTTTTTTTTTATAATCTTTTTTAATTAGACAATAACTGTAATAATAATTTTAATTGTTTTAGTCATGATAATAGAAGTGTCGTAACAATGGATTTTCAATAATGTTTTATTCTCTTATAGGTATAAAATCAACGATTTATTTTTGTTGTTTAATTATTTGTGGTGTTTACACATTTTTTTTTTAATTTTAATTCAATTTTTTCATGAAATTTTAAATTATGTTGATAATCATTTTAAATATTATATTTCTTCCTTTTCTTTTCTTTTTCTTTTTTTTTGTTTGATTATTATTTTTATTTATTCTTCAAGTCAAATTATTTTTTTATACTAATAATATTATTGGTTTGTCATTTATTTTAGTTGTTTTTATTTACTCCTTTGTTAAAGCTTTTGATTTTTTTTTATTCTTCAAATTATTTCATTGTGCACATTAATAATAATAATCTTAATGATTGTAGCGCTTATGGTATTAATAGCTTTTGATTTTTATTTTACATTTGTTTTTCATATCAAATAATATATTTTTTATGCTAATAATATCCATGCTAATAAAATTCTGCCCATATTTAATATTAGTTAAAATACCATAATATTCTCAACAAAATAAAAAATAACAAAAAAACAACTTGAAAAGACAAGAAAAACCCTTGATTGTTTTTTTAAACCTTAAGAGATTTTGAGTAATCTAATTGTGTTTTCAAAAACCAAAAAATCATAACTACCTATACACGCAACGAACATATATATTAGGCTTTTTTGTATTTTTACAGCTCATAAATAATTTAAAAACTAGTCATCAGTAAAAAATGAATTATTATTTAATACCACCTCACCGTCTTGGTAGCTGCCGCCCATCTTCCCATACACACCAATCACTCTCTTTCCCCAAAAAAACCTTTCAAATTTCAACATATACAATTGCATATTGTTCAACTAAATTATACGCAAACACTCTATCTAGTTAATTACTTTTCTCTCCTGAACAATTGGAATTTTAGCACATTAAGCCCTGAAAATTTGATGGTAGTTAGTGGTTTAAAGGATGGATTATTATTATTATTATTATTATTATTATTGTTATTATTATTTTACGATAAGATATTTTAAATTAGTTTGCATTTTAATTGAAATTAAATCTCTTTTCAAACAATTATAAAAGTACCCTTACACGTACGCATGATACATTAAAAGAATTTTCTTGATACATTTAAGATAAATTTGACTAACTAATCTTTTATTAATTCTTAATTGTTTTGTCGATGGGTCACACACACATACAAGTAATGTCCCCGTATTTCAAAACCTCCTCAGATTAACTTCCATGTGGGTCACCATAAACGAAACATATATATTAATTGCAATCGAGTCAATAATAATTAAAAAAATTACAGTACAAAAATATATTACGGGTTAATATGTATTGTAATGCATGATGTTTTTTTTATTTAAAAATATACTTAGATGTATTTTTTTTAAATTCTTAACATCTATATATTAAAATCATCTAAAAATATCAAAAAAAATTAATTTAATATGTTTTTGAAGATAAAAACAAAATTATGGTGAGACTTTTACCATTTTGCTCTTTGTTTGTTTGCTGCTAGTTTATTTCTACACTATCACCTCAGTTTCAAATCTGTCAAAAATGATTTTTTTTATATAAAAAATCTCTTTAAGGCTATAAATTCCAACATGGATATTGTCTAAATCTGAGAAGGGCATGCTTTTTTATATAGAAAACGACATAATACCAAATCAAATTGATCATCAAGAGAGGAAAAAAAGTAAAACCCACCAATTGTTCTTACGAATGCGTGTGCACACGCCACCTTGGATCAGCTGGTGATTAAGACAAACAAGATCAGAGACATGAGGTGGGGAGTAGGCAGTGCAGGTGATCAAAATCAAACAACTTTAGGTTAAATTTGCTGAACTTTGAATTATGAAACACATTTCGTGCAAGAAATTTGCGTCAGCGAAGGTAGCATCGTCATCAACCACCACACCTTGAAGCATGGGGCCGTTGCCCATCTTCCCTGATTCCCGTGCCCTGTAAAAGTAATCCAGAAATTATATCCCGAGTTTCTTAATATGGATTCTCTGTCAAACAACACCATCACTAAAAAGACAACTGATAACAACCTAGCACCAAACAATCTTTCCTCGGCAATTTAAAACCATCGTCTGTTTCCATTCATTGCTCAAACTTGCAGCAGAAAGAGATCAGGAAGCAGGAGCACAGAAAGATGGTGAACCTGGTGGCAGCGCAGAAGCCATTGTTGCATGGCCTGATGAAAATGGCAGGAGTGCAACCCCACATGGTGGAGATCGAGCCAGGGACAGTCATGAACTTTTGGGTCCCAAATGAGACCATCAAGAAACCTAAGAAAGGTGAGAAGAAGAGCGACACCCCAACCTTAACCAAACCAAACAAGCCAGTAGTAGTCCTAGTCCATGGCTTTGCTGCTGAAGGTATTGTCACTTGGCAATTCCAAGTTGGCTCCTTAACCAAAAAGTACTCAGTTTATATCCCTGACCTTCTATTCTTCGGCGGCTCAATCACTGATAAAACAGACCGGTCGCCGACGTTTCAAGCAGAAACATTGGTGCAGGGTCTGAGGAAGATAGGAGTGGAGAAGTGTATACTGGTGGGTTTTAGCTACGGTGGCATGGTGGCGTTTAAGATGGCCGAGCTGTATCCTGACCTGGTTCAGGCCATGGTCATATCTGGCTCAATCTTGGCAATGACCGACTCAATAAGTGAAGCAACACTAAGTGAGCTTGGGTTCAAGTCTTCCTCGGAGCTTTTGCTGCCTAATTCTGTTAACGGTCTTAAAGCACTGCTTTCTGTTGCTACTCACAAGAAGCTTTGGTTCCCAAATCGGCTTCACAAAGACTACCTCGAGGTTTGTTAATCTGCATCATCTGTTAAACTTAATTTGTATATCAACACATATTGCTGGTTTCAATTTTGTTTTGGTTGCTTGTTATGACCAAATATTTATTATCCGTCCTCCCATGCGGCGTGACGTGATAACAAAAAAAGCTTGAGATCTACATAGTAAATCTCGAGTTCAAGTCAGTGCGTGCACCTCTTATAAGAGTTTGGGATAACCGAGGTTTTACCCGCTCATCTGGATCCATAAAATACAGTTTTCAAGAGATAAGATTTCCTTGAATTCAAAAAAAAATAAATTATTATCCTGATGTCTCCCTTTTTTACTGTTTCTTCATAGAGATTTTTGCTACGAGAACGTTTTAATGATCCCAATCATGTGGTTTTCAAGGTGTTAGAATATCAATATCCAGGATTGACATGAGACGTTAGGTAGAGCTTGCAAATTACATTTACCACAAGGTTCACACACAACGTTACCCAATACCTTCTTTTTCTTTCTTTCTCACAACTAGTATTACAGCAATGACGAGACGTAAATAATGAGACAAAGAAGAAGTGCTTTTTCTTTTTTGCAGAAATTCATTCCAAAATAATCTCGAAAAAACAAATTTATTTTACATCTCTAAAACATTTTTTTACATATATTTGTCATTTCTATAATTGAAAACTAACCAAACCAGCCTATTTTATCTCTCTAGTTAAAAACAAAATAACCCACAATAATAATGGAGTAATATTTAATTTCTCATGATACAACTAAAGATCAAAATTGATGACACAAAATATACATCTCATTGACCAGCAAGTCCATTCCTTTTAGTTAACTCATCCCTCCAAATCCCTTGCTTTTGAGGTGAGAATTCCGTCCGGGACATATGTCTCAACCTGTGTTTTTCGTTCAACAATACATTCTATCGCGCAAGAATCCACAGAAGGTTGGAAATTCTGGGCTCGCTAGGAATTAGACCTCACATTCAGCATTCCTTGCATGGTTTTGTCCTTGCAACTTGGTGTTCTGATTAAATATTGAGCTATCATGAACTGACTAAAGACTAGCAGGTGATGTTCACCAATCGAAAGGAGAGAGCTGAACTTCTAGAGGGATTAGTCATCAACAATAAAGATCCAACCATCCCAAAATTTGTACAGGTGATTTTAAACATTTAATTTCTCAGGTTCATTTCTTCTAATATGTCTGCATAACATGTTATCACTGCCATACGTGTTGCAGAAAATACATCTCTTATGGGGGGAGAATGATCAAATCTTCAAGCTGGAGCATGCACAGAACATGAAAGAGTATGTTCTTACAACATCTATGACTACTTTGTAAATATGAATCACAGATCAATGAATCTTATCGAAAATATATGGCAATTAGCGAGTACAGACATGAACATTTCAGGGCATCATATACTAAAATGGCTTGCTTTGTGATTACAGGAAACTAGGTGAGATGGCAACATTTCAGGGCATACAGAAAGCAGGTCACTTGGTTCAACTGGAACGACCTTGTCTCTATAATTCATGTCTCAAGCAATTTCTTACTTCACTGCTTGAAAGTGAAGTGCAGAAGTGACAAGACAACCGATATCTTTCATTTTGCCATGGTATTTATGGTTACTATGTACTACTTATTTCCTTGTTAGTGTGATACTTCTCTAGCATACGATGTCTATTGTAAGGAGAAGATTGATAAATGAATTTAATGAAATTTTTACTTCCATCACACCTTTGTTTATTTTGTTTCTAACTTTTCACAAAACAAATCAACACTTGTGGAAGGAAAAAAAAAAGATGTAAAAAGCACATGTAGAGTCCAATCATTTTCACAAATAAAAAATTTCATGCAAACTGAATCGCATATGCCTGAGCAAACTCTTTCATCTGAACGACGATTGTATTTCTTCTAGAGTTCTTCCTTTGGTTTCTGGGACCCAAAGAGACACAAAAATGACAGTGAAAGCACTGACCACCGTGTAAATTGTAAAGGTCCCTGTTGAAATAACAATGGTTTCACTAGTTAGATAATAAGCCTTGTGTGTAGGTGCCGCACACATGCATCCATAAAATATGCAGGAGAGAGATAGAGGGAGGGAGGAGGAGGGAGACCTGCACTGCTCCAACTCATGAGCAAGTTTGCAGTCATTGTAACAATCCAGGATGCAAGCCAATTTGCCAATGTTGCAACCGAGCCAGCGATGCCCTTAATGTTCACAGGGAGAATCTGAAATGCGCCACTCAGAAAAACCGGAGAACTTTAAGAAAGCAATCCATGAATAATTTTTCACCATCACTAAACACGTTAATAAACTTCATAAGCTGACATTCTGACTGTAGTTCTATCACATTCGACAACCAAAATTGAATATCTATCATGGATGGAGGGGTTAAGGGCAAAATCATAGCCCTCCTCTATAAGCTGATGGTGGAGAATCATATAATGCACGGGTGCACGAGCATGCTAAAGAATAATCCACCGTGATGAACTTGGATCCGAGTTACTTGTACGAGGCACACGTGATTCTTTGATTAGTATTTCTTGGTTTGACTGTTTTGAAATGCATTCATAAGTGGAAACAGATAAAGCATCCAAAATAAAGACACCTTAGTGTCGATAATTGATTCAACACACTTCTATCTAACAAATCTATTTTTCTCACACAAGACTATTTCCTAAGTCTATTATTTTCCTAACTCTTAAAGAAATCACTTTGTCGAGTTGGTGCATGCCCAGCTGACCCAACACAAAGCATTGGAGTCTTGCTGAAAAACAATTTTAGAGTTCTGAAGGACAGTGGGTCGGACTGTCCAAAGTTAGACAATAACTAATAAAATCATTTGACAAATCAAACTCTCCATTTTCCAAATCATATAGTTCAGCATAACAAATCTTATGCCACAGAGAAGCCAAAACTTTGTCAGCGTTAATGCTTAATACCTCAGACATTATGATCCATGGAATAGCTCCTAGTCCCACTGAGAAGAAAATTACCACAGCCTGGGTAAAAAGAAAGAGAATCCCTTATTAGGCAGGTCACCGAGAAGTGAGTGGATGCACACATATTCAAAGTACAAAAAACATACCACAAGTCCTCCAAGTGACACAATTCCCATTATGTGATACAAATTTGAATCTTGTGGTAAAATTCCCTGGTGGAAAATAACCAGAGAATAAGAAATCAAGATTTGGTCACGATAAGGTAGATGCTTGATGAACAATAACTTTAAGTACATAGAATGAAACAAATCATAGGCTTTGTAGGATTACCAACCTGCAAATAAAAAGCAACAGCAACCAGAAGCAAGCTAAGAGTAACTCCAATTGTAGATATCTGAGCAAGTGATTCCAATTAGACATCTTTGATACTCTATCCTTTGCCCAAATAAAATAGCATATTTGAAAAAAAAGAACTAACAATAAGAAGTAATCGGCGCCCAGCTTTATCCATCAACCATGAAGAGATCCCAGTGGCTATGACCTACAAAAGAAAAAAATATAATCCAGATAAGAATTTCATTCAAACTTTGAATGCCAGAAAAATAAGTCTAAGGGAAAATGGAATCATGGCATAAGTGTACAGCCGAACATCTTACCTGAATAGCTCCAAGTCCAAATGTTGCAAGATTGCTTGAGGAAATCCCTGTCAAGATTATGATAGTTTAGTAAATCATCAATTTAATCTATTAAACTATAGGTCACTAGAATAACAATAAACAGAAATATTTCGAATAGCCTTAAGAATATAATTCTGGATTGTTGATTTATAAGAACTATATTTAGTTGAAACTGATTGGCAACCAAAAGCAGGCTCTTATCCTATGGCAAAAACGAGGTGATATGGTGAGCCTAACAAAAGTTGCATGAAAGATAGACGAAAAAGACCATCAAAAATGAAAATGATATGTGCAATCAGGCCTTGAAATACTGTCCAAAGTTGAGAGTGTACAAGGACAAAACATGATTTGCAAAAGCCTCAACGAACAGTAAATTGGAGATCAAAGTCAAGGAAGTGTTCAACTGACCAGCATTTGCAAAGATGTTGCTGGAATAGAAAAAGATCCCATTGATACCACTTAATTGCTGGAGCACAAGCAATCCAATTCCTACCTGCAGCATAACAACTAGATCAATATTTTGGTTCTAAGGTTGCAGAGGCAAGAAAACAGACCTTCAAACAAACCAGTCTACCATTAAAGGAAACCAATATCTTCTTCGCTTAAGATCTGCAAACCGAATTGTTGTTCTTTTGCTTGAAGATGCAACAGCTCTCTGTAGAAAGTACACCGGTGAAATGGCATTAGTGATGATACTGTGAAAAGGGTCTAAAGATGTACATGAACCATGATTTCTTTTGCAAAGTTGAAGCCCTATGGCCAAGTTGATTCATGTTTCCGGATTTTTTTTTGTCAAAGTCCAGCTCAACACCTTGATTTCATTCACTTCAGTGGTAATGTCAGTTTCATATCCTCGTAAAGCTTGCAAAGAGGCTTCAAACTCTTCCATCATCCCCATTTTGGCCTGCCCCAACCCCATACATAAAAAAAAAAGTCAGTTTAAAGAGAGAAGTGAGCGAATTCAGAAGATGCCAAAAATAAAACAAGAATGAGTGTATAGCCATACCAGCCATCTAGGAGATTCAGGTATGAAAAACAAACCAAGAATTAATAGGGCACAAGGAAAACATCCTGCAAATCAGAGTGTATGTTCCATTAATAAAAAAAAATGTATTCATATGCTAAACTACTTAATTACAAGTAACATTAAACATCATAGCAAACTAGCTTAATTGTTCTTTACGAATACGCAGAATTCCCGCCTCTCAAGAAACAAAAAAATTTCATGGACTTCACATATGTTAGTCATTCTTGTTCAATTATATACTCAAAAACTTGTCGATAGCATTCCGCATTCTTTCACCAAAGATAATTAGGTTCAATAGAGTTTGGGAAATGACTTACCTAAAACAGCAAGCACTCTCCAATTAACAAAAAGTCCCAGTAGATAACACAACAATATTCCAATTGTCACTGAGAGCTATTCCATTTAAAAAGTAGTTAGATCAATCATTTGCATCATTAAAACATTAATAACATCAAGACTAACAAAAACAGTATGAATAGAATGGTTCGAAAGCACGACCAACCTGATTAACTGATCCAAGACTTCCTCTCATGTCCTGAGGCGCTATTTCAGCTATATATACAGGTACCTGCACAAGAACAATCCCAGCAAAACCAATCATTCTTTTTACATTGTTTCCAACAGATCAATTGAAACAAAATAAAACCAACAAACTTTGAAGTTACCGTGTATGAGATTATACCGACACCGAACCCTTCCAACAACCTTCCCATGAACAAAAATGACGAATCCTACAAAACCAACAACTAAATGAATCATCTACAATCACCTCAAATAACAAACAGCATACTTCACTTAATATAAATCAAAGACTATCATTAATTACTCACAACAGCAAAAGATATGATTAGCCATCCAATTATATTAGGCACTGCAGCGACCATTAAAGACTGCAATGCAACACAGCACACAACAATTCAAAGAATCAATTCACATGTGAAAAATCGAAAAGATTTAGTTCTTTAAGATAACTGATTATAATTAGTAGAATTTCGATATATAAAATAGAGAAATTATTACCCCTTTTCGACCAATATATTCTGCAAGTTGACCACTTATTAAGGCACCGACCATAGCACCCACATTTGATAAGGAACCAAACATCGAAAACTAAACACGGTAAAATAAATCAAATCAAATTAATCACAACAAAGTTAAACAAACAAAATTAAATTTAGAAACCAGAATTAAAAAATAGAGCCAAACCTCTGAAATAGAAAGCTTAAGATCGCTAATGATTTCTGCTTGTGTAGGCGAAGAATAACCACACTAAACAATCACGCACAAAAAAAAGAAGAAAACAACTCCTCAAAATGAATGAAACATAATATAAATTAAGAACACAAAAGAATCGAAAGAGATTAAAATCAATATGGGACTATTACAGTGAAACCGAATTGGATGGGGCCTAAAGCGACAATGAGGACACAAAGGAAAATAGAAGCAGCACCATCACGGAGCATCTGAGCGGAGGAGCTCATCATACTGGATTGTCTTAAGCTCATTTTATACCAACTCCCTGTCTGGAGAAAAGGTTTCCTAAGCTGATCTCTTGCCTCTTCAGCATCGTCCCTCTGACTCATGATTGCTTGATTATCAGCAAAAGATACAAAAAGGGATTCAGTAGAAACAAAAAAAGCAAAAAGGGTTGTGAAGATTAATATTTGATTGTTTTAAGGTTTGAAGTTTCGTTGTTTGAAAGAAGAGAAATTGGGCTGGTTTAATTCCCTTTGCGTTGGAAGGGGAGGTTGGTGGTGGTGGTGATGATGATGCGTTGGATTTTGGCTTTCAAAAATAAATTATGAAAAACGTGTCTGACAGATCGCAGGCTGTTATATGTGGCGATGTCAGTTGTTGTTTTTGTTTCTGTTCATTACTTTCAACAGGATGAAGTTAGGATGTCGTGTGTTCAACATGGTAATAAATTGTGGACCTATCCTTATCCCTACTATTTTTGGTAAGCGTGGAAGATGTCTACTTCAAGGAAAAATGCTAATTTTACCCAGATTCAGTCATAGGACGATTTTTCCGAGAGAATAAAGAGGAAGAAGAATCCGACGGTGAGGTATTTCATACCGAGGTCTACTTACCCAAAAAACCTAAACTTGGTAAAATTATCACTATTATGAAAAAATATGTTTTTTTTTGCTTTTATTTTTTTATTTTTTTAGTATTTTTATATAGTAATATAAAAATATATTTTTTAAAAATATATCATTTTAATATATTTCTAAAAAAAAATCTTTCTCCACCATGCTTTTTAAACAAACTCTTTATAAGGAAATTGCTAATTTTACCAAAATCTACGATGTTGTTAAAATTAATCAAAAAACAATTTTGGATTCGAGAAAACCTCATCCCCTGGAAAAACATACTTTATGGGTCTAGATGAGTGAGTAAAACTCCGGTTGTCTCGAGCTCTTAGCAAAAAATGCATGTCTTTGACTCGAACTCGAGATCTACCGTGCAGATTTCAAGCTTTTTGTCACCACGTCATACCCCTTGATAACTAAAATTTACTAAAGGCATGTTCGGGAGTGCGGTTGCGGTAGTTTTTCAAAGTGTTTTTGTCCCGAAATACATCAAAACGATATTTTTTATTTTTTAAAAATCATTTTTGACATCAGCACATTAAAATGATCTAAAAACACTAAAACATATTCATTTAAAATACAAAAAAAATAATCAAATTTTAGCAAAAAACCGGTTAAAAAGCATAGCCAAATGGGCTCTAAATCTTAATTAGATACTCAAATTATTACAAAAAAACACTAGTATTATTTGAACTTGAGAGGTATCATTCTATTATGTACCTTCTATGTGCCTAACCTTTTGATGCATTGAAAGTGATCTTATTTTGATCTATGAAAATCTCAATCTTGATTTGATTTTGGGTCACCTAAGACTAAACCTTGACCTAACCCCCTTAAGGCTTTGGTCCTTGATTGTGGTCATACCAATGATGTCTAGAATTCAATCCTAATAAACTCTCAAAAAAATGTCTCAACCCTAAACCATACAAACTAGCCTATCATGACCCCTAACTTTTGAGCTTGGGCCTTGCTCAATCTTGAGCACTTTAGAACTAACTCCAACAAACTTCTTTAAGTGTTTCTATATCCAACTCAAACTTAACCCATCAAACATCTTAGACTTGACCCTAGGTTCCCAAACCTTTGGATATCTTTCACCCTATCTCTAGATGATTTTAAACCTAATCTTAATTTTAAAATATGAAAATAATATATATCTTTTAAAATTTTTAAAATATATCTTTTAATATCATTATATCAAAATAATTTTAAAAATAATAATCTAAAACAAAAAAAAAACATGATTTGGCAAAAAAAAACACTATTATAATCTACTCATCTACAATTATTAAAATTAAAAGAGTCCAACAAATTTCCATAAAAAAATCCAACTAATATCAAATGATAGCAACAATTCGTGTTTGAAATTATAATAATTTTTTAAAAAAATATTTTATGCTTAGAAATATTAAGATATATTTTTTTTAAAAAATTTATTTTTAATATCATGGTTTTAAAATAAAAAAAACATAATAATATTATTTTAAAATTATATGAAAAATCATTTTTATCTTATAAACAACTTATCACAATCTCAATCCTCATCCTCAAAAACAATTTATAAGGGTTTATTTAGGAATCACTCTAAAAATGTTTTTTTTTCAAAAGATGAATATTTTTAAAATATTTTGATGAACTAATATAAAATTAACTTTTAAAACAAATATTAAAAACACTATCTTAATCCGATTCAAAGTACAGGCATACAACTTGGCCTCCAAGAAACGAGCAGTGGTCAACGTTCCCATCTCTAAAACCCTTTGGACACGATCATCTCCCTCTCCGCTTTAACACACACCCGCCGCCACCGCCACCGCCGCTTCCACCACCTCCCCAAAACAACCCCATCATCTCTCAAATGGGCAAACCCATTACCCGATCACACTTTCTACCTCTCCACAAACCCTCTTCTCCTCCACTGTCCACCACCTCCTCCTCCAAAATCTCATTTCAATCTAGAAAAATCAGAAAACTTTCCACCAACAAAACAACCTCCACTACCACAGCTATAACCTCCACTTCCATCCCCCATCTGAAACCCTTATCTCACAAAGGCGAAATAGAACTGGCACTTGATCATTTAAGTAAATCAGATCCCTCTTCTTGCACCTCTATTAAATAGCCATGAACCACCAGCACTGAATCCTTGTACCTCACCGTTTCTTTCATTTAACAAAATCCATCCTTTTTCAACAACTAGCAACAAACGCAGCCAAATCAATCTACACACGTTTTCTCACTCTCTGTGATGGAGAATCTCAAGTAAACCCAGATACTGTACTCTCTTTAACTGCCCAAAAACTCAGAGAAATCGGGGTTTCTGGTCGAAAAGCGAGTTATTTACATGACTTAGCAGAGAAATATCAAAATGGGTCTTTATCTGACGCCTCAATTCTTGAAATGGATGATGATATGTTATTGAATAGGTTGACTGAAGTTAAGGGAATTGGGGTTTGGTCTGTGCATATGTTTATGCTATTTTCGTTGCACAGACCGGATGTTTTGCCCGTTGGTGATCTTGGTGTGAGAAAAGGGGTGCAAAGTTTGTATCGGTTGAAGGATTTGCCACAGGCATCGGAGATGGAGCAGATTTGTGAGAAATGGAAGCCTTATAGGTCAGTTGGGTCGTGGTATATGTGGAGGTTAATGGAAGCCAAGGCTTTGGCGAATAAAGCAGCTAAAAAAACATAGGGTGAGTTGGTATTTCGGGGTCTTAGTATTGGGGTTATGAAGATTAGGTATTGCTGTTGTATACTTTAAATTAGACCTGGTTTTTTCAGTTTGTGTTGGATGCTCTAGAGTTTGATGTATCATAGCTTCAACTTGGACATTGTAAATCTTCTATGCAATCAGTGGGTTATTTCTCTCTTACTTGGTTGCTCAGAACCATCTAAATTATGTTTAGTTTTTTCGTGATAGGAAAAAAATTACTTGTTATGATAAATATTTACGCAGATTGGAAGAAATTCTGTTTCTGTGTTACATTCTGGAGACAGCATTTCCTTGCCAGAGACTGTTGTGCCAAATGAAGCAAGACCTGAAACTTGAGACTGAACATTTAAATGTAAACAGAATCATCGTTTGTGCTTGACGTTCGGTACATGGCGGAGTTTGTCCAGTGCCCATGTAAAATCATAATTTTGCATGCTGGAAGTCACACAGTTGGTTTTGGACCGGAGGGTTGGCTTGATTATTGACCCGATTGTGATCTCCTCGTTTCTTCAGACTTCATGTTTGAGTTTTTCTTGGAAGTTTGGGATTGGTTTTTGTGTAATTTGGAGCGAGGAAAAGTACCATTTTCAGAAATATTACTTCAATTTACGAGTCGTTAATTGAATAAAACGGATTGAATGTTCTTGGGGACAATCGTTATTAAGCTCTTTGCCTCTTTCTACGATACATCTGTGAATAGTTGCAGAATCTCCTGCGAATACATGCTATTTTTTTTTTGGTATAAACCATCCGGTAATCACTGCCAACTAATCCGGATTCGAGCCAGGATAGGACCCTTAAGAGCGGCAAAAGCTCTCCCAAGCGAGTTTTAAAGTAGCTGCATACCCAAGGCTCGAACTCGAAATCTTGGTTAAGCTGGGACGACCCCCTACCAGTCGACTCACGCCCCCGTTGGTAAATACATGCTATTTATTTGTCGTCAAATGCACTTTATAGTGCAAGGCAGGCTCTGCATCCATGGTATAGTCTCTTCTTGAACCAAAAAGAAATGCGTATTAGCTTCATCTGATGTGAATTTTCAGACTGCAAAATCAGAAACACAATCTGGCTAAAACAAATGCAGTTTGGCCTTTGCTTTAGAACTATCCCTCAAAATTCTCTCCACCAGAGATATGGGGACACTAATAAACTACAGCAATTAGAAGGTCATCCATTCCTTGTATAAATGTACTACAAAAAAATTAAATGATTGTTGGGGAGAATGATTGAGTTTGTTTTTGAAAGTGTTTTTTATTCAGAAATATTTCAAAATGATATTGTTTTATTTTTAAAAAAAATCATTTTTGACATCAGCAAATGAAAATTATATAAAAACATCAAAAAATTTAATTTTCAAATATTTTTTTTTCAAAAACACTTTTGAAACACAGTATTAAATATCATCTATGTAGGCTGATATCACGATTTGTTTTTAAACTACAAAAATACTTCTCATTACAGTTGATAAACCAATCTCGTCCATTAATTCTAAGAACTTGTTTGATAACACTGATGCAAACGTGATGATGCAACCGCATCTACAAACATCTAGAGTAGAGTTTGCTTGAGAGTGATATAGTTTTATTATATATAAAAATAATATATTTTTATTTATTTTTAAAATTATATTTTTCATAAAAACTGGGTGGAGGCCCTTTCTATGCTGGATTGAAGCCCATGTTGTCCATAGACACTGAAACATTTTTTTATGACCCAAATACAAGGCCCACGTTAGACGTTACTCCAGCCCATCTACCCCCACATCCACAATTTGTGGATCAAACTATAATTTTTCTCTGTTGATCTACGACAATGGAAACCAGTCAAGACTTGGGAGCCGTTTTAAAAACAACTTTGTAAAAAACTTTTTTTGAAAAAAAATTAATTTTTAAAAATTAAAAAAATAATTATTTAAATATATTTTCCAATAAAAAAAATACTTGAAAACCAATTGCTATCGCACTTTCAAACAAGTTTTTTTCATATATATAATTAAAAGCATCGCAATATGCGATATTTATATCTTTTACGTATGAATGTCTTGTTCAGTTTCAGGCAATTTTGCTTCCTCTTCCTTTGCTTTCAAGACTCATAAACGAATGAAGATTTTTTTCTGTCTCATTAAAAAAAAAGAATAATAATTAATAAAAAACATACGTGTGAGCGTGTGTCGCTTGATGGATGTTACAACATGCAGATTTTAAACTGACATAGACAAGAAAACTCTGACAGAGTGGCTTAACACGGCCAAGATTATGGGCACTCAATAGCTACTCATTGGAGTCGTGTCTATTGGATGATAAACAAAGCTTCTAGTTATAAGGAAGAGCTTGAAGAACAGAGAGTTTAGACAAACAAGTTTTTTTATTGAAGAGGCTTTTCCTTAGAGAATGACTCTCTTCGGGTTCTGCCTTGAAACATTACACATAGTCTCTATTTATACAAGTCTTGAGGCCTTTGGTTCCATAAGAAAGCACTTACTAAGCTTACATCACTCATGACATAATAGAGCACTCTAATAATGCACCACTACCTGACAAGACGTCACTTATTACATAATTGAGCACTTACTTAATACACCCTATATAAGACAAATGATAATTATCAACTGACAATAGGTTCATGATCTGGAGAAAGATTCTGGTCTGATAGGTTATCCTGGATTTGCAGGGCCAGATCATAGTCGTCATCAGCAATCATTTCCTCCCGTGTGGTTTCAGAAAGTGTTGGAATTCCCAAAATTACCTGCTTGATTTTTTTATTTTTGTACTTCATTCTCAGGTCATGGAGATGATCGGAATAGTGAGGGTCATAAAAATCATAGTCAGGTTCTTCATCGGGATCTGTGCCTTTAGGCCATAATTCATCAGGAATAATATTGTTCTTGAGGCACATTGTCTTTTGCATGGTCCTGAGCTCCGGGAGGTTTGTGAGGGGTTGTTCGTACAGGGAGTACGGATGCGTTGTGTCGTGGGTTTTAAATGCTGAATGACTTGTTCATTAGGGCTGTGTAGTGGGTTTTAAATGCTGAATGACTTGTTCATCAGGGCTCTTCAATTTTGTCTTGCATTCTTCACATCAATATATATATATATATATATATTTCTCACTTTGAGCGCCATGGTAGAATAATATGTTCACACGCTCATCAGTTTCATTTTCTTCCTTCACTAACACACACAGTGGCGCTTATTAAAGAAAGAAGAAGAAAAGAATCCAGACTTTGACATGATCAGCAGTGATAAGTTGATTTGATTCATTCCGATCGAGATCAAAAGGAAGTTTTTAGTTTTTACACTTTCCGGCCATCAAATCACTCCAAAAGTCCACCAAAACATTTCTTTTAGCCAAAAAAACACGAAGGGCCAGAACTCCTTCCCTAAATCTCCTCTCTTCCGTGCCCCCCCTCTTCCTCCACCACCGGGGATGCCACGTTTTATATAGCACCAACTCATTTTTATAACTGATTGACAGAATGATAGATTGAAAACTCAATTATTTTACTGATTATATTATTGTCTACACGAAAATACACATGACCTAATCAATCATATTCAAGACAGCATATCGAGGAGACCATCTGTTCATATCTGTCTTGAATGGTGGAGTTTGCCGGACATCATATGACTTTTGACATAGCTTTAGATCAGCTTTCAGAATCTGTAATGCGATAAGAAAACAGAGGAGACGTCAGTGGTGAGAAGGTGCTCTCCTGATTAAATTCGCGTTCTGATTTGATTGTTCAGCTACCGGAAAGAATCGATACGTACTTCCGCCATCGAAAGATGGTCGAAACGGATGAGAACCTCGATCGGGGCCTACTGGTGTTCGCTTGAGGAGGGACGGTCATCGATAGTACAATCGAAACAGTTATGACGAGCAAAATAAAAGAGGTTATATTGATTTTATTTGGGATAGGCCTTGATAATTTATGTTTAATACACTTGATATGAGGTTCTCGCTGAGTCTAGTAGAGTTTTGTTGGTGTATTGTTGCTTCATTTTATGAACAAATATTTATATTTTGTTCTTGAATAATTAAAAATAAAGGGGTAACAATTGACACTAAGGTTGTCAATTATGTTCTGTTCCGTCAGGAATAGCTAATGCATTTCGTTCTAAATCAAAAAAAGAAAAAAACCAGAACAGGTTTTATCTTGCTCAGAATCTTGGCCCGTTCCGGAAATTCTATCAAAATTCCGCCCCGAATGTTCTGGTTCTGTTCCGGCCAAATAGATTATCAATCATATCTCTTAATCCGACTGTTAGATTGCTTTGAAATTTTACGAGGAGTCTATCTATATATTATGTTAAAATTTCAGTGCAATCTGAGAATGTAACAACCTTGCAAGATTGATGATGATATTCTCATAATATTATCTAGGTCCATAATTTTGTTCAGAAAAATCATTTTATTGTATCTTTTTTTTAGATTAATTTTTCTCAATTTCATTATTCAACAACTAGTTTATTACGAATTAAACTTTATAATTTGCTTTAATTTTTTTATTTTAGATTATCATGGTTTTATAATGCATGTCACATATTTGTCAGGTTAACCTAGGTTGACTTGAGTTGATCCAATATATCGTTATTTCAATATTTTTTGTAAGATGTCAACTTTATTTGTTTTTAGTTAAACTATATTTTTATCCATTTTTCATATTATCTTTGAATTCATTAAGTCGATCGAGTTATATTCACTCAATTTTTATTTTCTTACTTATATTTAAAATTTAAATTACACAATTCTAAATAATTTTTTTTAGATTTGAATTAAATTTTTTTTGTTGAATCAATATATTTAATTATATATAAAAATATAAACAGTACAACCATACCGATAAAAGGTGTCATTGAAGCTTGGAGGAAGCTGCACTTGCCTTCTCAATACGGTGACCTCTCACACACTGGCATGTAAGCATGCCATACTCTTTTTCTTCCTTTTACACGTGCTCTTAATTCTTTGATAGCTTTTTTTATTTTTGCCTTGAATTTCATCCCCCTCGAAGCCGTCTTTTTTCCAATTAACTTCGCTTTCTCCATTAACTCTTCAATTTAATCTCGAAGAAAAGAAAAGGACAATGACAAGAATAAGTTAACTTGTGGTTGTGTTTGTTTTTAACTGAGGTGTACATTTTACACATTAACTTGAGTTCATTAAAATTGATATAATATATTATTATTATTTTAATATTAAAAAAATAATATCTTTACAATATTTTTTAAAAAATAACAATTAAACTATATTTTTAACGGTTATTTAAGTTATTTTAGTTTGGATTTATAAAATTAATTGGATTATGTTGTGGAGACTCTTACATTGATTAATTTAAAACTCATGCTAAACAAGAAATTAAGTGGATAAAATTAGAAATTGACCTGTCAAGTTTAGTTAAATGAAATTTTTGAAGCATCATATTATGGTGTTTCGGATGAGCTTGATACAATATGAGTTGAAGCCTATTGTTCTCCATATATATATATATATATAAAAAGCTATTGAAATTTTTTATTTTTTATATTAAATTAATTTTTTTATGTTTTTAAATTATTTTATGTGCTAATGTCAATGATTTTTTTTTAAAAAAAAACATCATTTTAATATATTTTTAAATAAAAAATATTTGCAATGCTTTCTTCTTACAGAAGCCACGAGATACTATTAAAAAAAAAGAATTTCTGCTTACATACATAATTTTGTGACGAGAGTGTCCATAACAACCGAAAATGTTCATAATAAATCCTTCACAAATTAACAAAAGATTTTTTTTAATTGCAATCCATCCCTAACTTATTAGTAATTAAAAACATAAAACTCGAGACAGATAATTAGATGGAAATTAAACAGCAAAAAACTAACGAAAAAACAGACAAAAATGCTAAGTCTCCTTGCACTTTCTAATTTGGAAATTGCAAGAGTGTTATTGAACTAAATGCTTTTTTTTATTTGATTTTACGGTTTTGAATTTCTAATAATAAGATTGGCTTTGAATTATAGAAATCTCTACCCATCTAATTTATATTTTCTAATTTGTTTCAATTTACATGGTAGATGTGAAATATCATAAAATATTAGGAGGTTAAATGCAATATCAATCTCATCAGATAAAATTTCAGGTTACTGAACATACAAGGTTGAAATTTAACAAAACAAAACAAAACAAAACCCTTTTTTTGTCGGCAATGTTTAGAAGATGTGGGAAAAAATTGAAGTGGTCCCTTATTCTTGGTTTTTCAAATTCAATCCCTATTCTTTTAGGTTTTTATATCTCAATTCTGAATTTTATTTTACTTATGTTTCAGCTCATGATAGTTGAGACAGAAGAGAGAGTTTTATAAAATCAAAGAGGAGGGCGAAAAAAATAGATATTTTTTATTTGATAATTATTTTTTTATAAATCATTAAATGAGATTGAAAACTAGTTTATCTTTTAGAGTGGTTGTGGTGTGGTGACAAAGAGTTTGAGATGTACATTACATGTCTAGAGTACAAGTCAGAGTGTATTTACCTTGTAAGAGTCTTAGATAATTAAGATTTTATCTATTTAATCCGGAATCATAAAAAATGACTAAAGAGAATGTGTTTTTCTAAAATTGAAAAAAAACTTTTGTGAAAAAAAAGTTGAAAATTAAACTTCTAATATTCAAAAGCAAAATAAAAAGTGATAAAGAACACTACGAAAGTGACCATAAAAAATAACGACACATTATCTATCCAAGTGGATGAGTATTGTCCAATCAATTTTAAAAAATAAAATAAATAGACGAATAATTTTGTAGCAAATCTTTTTTTTTTAAATAATAATGAGAGAATCATTAATACTTTCATGTATAAGCACGCTTGGACCTTTTACTTCTAGGCTAGACGGGCTGGACTGTTGCCTTTTAGGCCTGAAACCCCTAATTTTTTTTATTTTTTTTTAATTTTTAATTTGTTTTGTTTTCTTAATTTGATTTTCAATTAATATATTTTATCTTTTTTACTTAAAATCTTCTAGCCTGATAGTGCTCCCAATAATATTTTACAATTGAGTGGTTAGTTGACTGGGTTGTAGCCATTGATTATTTGTCGTCGAGCCACTCATTGTAGCTAGCTAGTTTACGAAACTCCCCTCGAAGAAAATGTGAAAAAAAGGTGAAGGCAAGCAGTCTACGGCTCTATCAATCATCTCTCCTATGAGCTTTGACGGGTAAACAGGCTTGTCAAAAATATAAAGGACGGAGGGGCCCCCTAGTCATTTGCCATGCACATGATTAACCATGACTGTGTTTATATATATATATATATATATATATATATATATATATATATATATATATATATAAAGACCTTGATTAGACTGCCGATTCTAATCACCTTGCATAACATTTCGTAGCGTTATTTGAAAAAAAACGTGTTTGGTCTCGTGGAGTTTTTTTTTTTTTGTTAAAAATATATTAAATTGATTTTTTTATATTATTTGGATGTGATAATATTAAAATAAATAAATAAATAAATAGATAATTAGAATATATTTTTCAATAGAGAAATAATTTTAAAAAATGTTATGTATCACAATGTCAAATACACTTGTAAATATATTAAATTAATTTTTATGTGTTTTTATATTGTTTTTATGTACTAATATTAACAATAAAAAATAATTTTAATATATTTTAATTAAAAAATATTCTATTAAAACAACATGTATTATAAATATATTCACAAATAACGTGTCCATTAATTAAAAACAAAGATACATGTATCTATTTGAGAGTGTGACTAAAATTACTTTTGAAAATATTTTTTTTTAAATTTAAAATAAAAAAATAATTTTTTTTTAAAAAAAACTCTTTAAAAAAACAATGTCAATCATAGACATATTCCATTGCGGTAGAGGACAAATAACTCTATGAATGGATGATATTGAGGGTAAAATAATTTTTTTTTCTTGGAGAAAAAGAAAAATTTCCTTTACATGTTTGTGTCCTCGGGTGGGACGAAGGGCAAGGGTTGGAGGCGAGAGCATCTGTGTTTTTTACATGTTTGTCTATAGCAAAACTATTTAAATATCACATGAAAAAACAAAAATAAAGGCACGTCGCTAGGACCTGGTGATACTTTCATGTCCAATTTTTTCATAGTTATCGTTGGGTTTAAAATTATTTAGGTAATTTTGTATTTTTAATTATTATTTTTGAATTCATTGCACGCACATTGTATGGACACGCCATCAATTTTTACGCGTATGTGCCTGTTAGGCGGCGCGTGCGGTGTCTATAGGTGGTGGACAATGTCCGATTACTATGTTACTAGATAAAATGAATTGATCTTAATATAACAAATTCGATAATCCAGTCATCTGAATCTTCTTGTTTTTTTTAATGGTGATGATAATTTTATATTGATGATTTCATTGAAACCAACTAAACAGATAAATTTATATCAATTGAAAACTCATATATTTATAACAAACTTGCACTCCACAAGCATTCCATACAAATTTACTATTTTATCTAAATTTATATTAAAACAATAAAATCTCATATAATTAATATTTTTTATATTAAAAAAATATGATTCCCAACATAACAAAAAAAACATATAATCCAAAATGGAGATGAAATTAGATGAAATTTGGGTGGTGCATTCCATTTCCAAGGGTCATAACAAGAACTTTTTGTTGGATTCCAGCAGTGCTGCAAATGACACATGCTGCATTCAACAAGCGTGCAGGTTGTGATGTGACTTGAAGGACCCCATAAATCCCCTGTTAGATTCGCTTGTCTTCAACTATTGTCACGAAATAGTCACCCTCTCTCTCTCTCATCTCTCTCATCTCTCTCTCTCATGGTCTCTCTCTCTCTCATGGTCTCTCTCTCTCTCTCTCTCTCATCTCTCTCTCTCTCATGGTCTCTCTCTCATTCTCTCTCTCTCTCATCTCTCTCTCTCTCTCTCATTTCTCTCTCTCTCTCATTCTCTCTCTCTAGGTCTCTCTCTCTCTCTCTCTGTTGAGTTGGAGGGATTCCATTTTAATGGAACTCGTTACGTGTTCGGTTCTTTTCAAATCTCTAATTATGGCTGATGTATAAAATGTGCATGCAATTTGATCTGCCAACCTCTCATCTCTCTTATTATCTTTCACATATTTCATAATTATTGAGACGTGTGGTCTTCTAATTGTAGATATATTTTTGTTTCCCGCTAAGAAAAAAACTATTTACCTTTTATTTCGACAGAATTTATATTTGTTTAATGAATTGGAGAATCTTGTGGGCCGACAAACGAGTAAAAACGAATGATATTTTTGAAAAAGACTTTATGGTGGCAGAACATCTTTTTTTTTATACAAATACAAATAGGTCCAGTGAGCTTTTCAATAATATAATAACAAGAAAACTTTTATGACGCCTTTGCACTTTTAGTAATTTGTTGGTCCCAAATATATATTTTCTAAAAGCCTCTGGCCTATTTAATAATAATGCAAAAATCGAACAAAAAACTCACCCCCACAATTCTAAACACAGACTCTATTTGACACTGCATTTCAAAATTTTTACTTTAAATTAAAATTTTTGATATTTTTATATTATTTAATGTAATAATTTATAAAAAAATATAAAAATATCATTTTAATATTTTTTATATATTTTCTTAAAAAATAACTCAAAAACAATCTGAGTCCGTTAGTATAGTGATTACTGATTACCTAAAGAAATCATTATAGCCGCTTGGCTGGGCTTTTGCCACGTTCGAAACAAAGCCAAGTATACGTGAGTGCATGAATTGAAGAGAAGACAAGTTCTTCAATTACTTTAAATTAATCAACGATCTTTAATTTAATACTTAATTACTCAGAGATTGTTGACTAGCCGTCCACCCAACAAGTTGCTCACCCATTTAATTTTAAAAAAAATATATAAAGATTAAGAAGCTCACGTTGTCTTCAATCCAACCAGTGCTCATCAATATTTACAATTAAAATATACTTCCTTTGCTAATATAAAATACATGGTGACATGCATGAAAGACGTTGTGTTTCCTAATTTGGTAAACAAGACAGAGATGCAATTCAGGCATGGTGATGGGGGAGAGAGCACAAATTCCCAAATTAAAAAAATCCAATCGCGAATATTTTTATCCTGTAACCACGTCAGTGATTTATTTTATATATTGAATTACCCACGGGTCTAAAAATTTAGTAGTGATTTGTATACCGATAAAAATATAGTTTAAATGTTGTTTTATTGGAATTTAATAAATTTTTTAATAATTTTTATATTAATAATATAGTATTGCAAGTGTTTTTTTTATATATATATAAGTTATTTCTCATTTGATTCCATGTTTTTTTTTTATTCTTATTCTTACTGAAAAAATAGATTCGCACTTTGATAGAAAGCCTGACAGAACTTTGACTCCTTCCATTTTTTATTTGGGGGTGTTTAGAACGAAATGATGATTATTTTTTAAAGTGTTTTATAATAAAAAATAAATTAAAATAATTTTTATTTTATCATTAAAATTACTTTTAATACCAGCATGTTAAAATAATTTTTTTTCTCTCATACATATATAATTTTAAGTAAAAAAAAATTTTGGCCAACGTCCGTTTGGACCACAATACAAAGACATGAATCTAAGATATTTTAGTCAAATAAATAAAATTAAAATGTTACACGTACTTCTGATCTAAAAAATGTATGCCTGGTTTTCATTAAATTAGTTCAATAACCTAAAATATAATGCATTATGAAGGTTTTAAGACTCCAAACCAATCATATGGTCTTGATAATTATGGATTTGGATTATGTAATAATGTTAAAACCCTAAAACCCCCGTATTTTAATTTCCAATAATCTGCAATCTGATCAATCCTCCCGTCCTCTCCGTGATTTTCCAATATTAGGGTTTCCTTTTCTTTCTAGCTTGTCATTATCTATTTCTCTCCCTCTGTCGGTGCACAAATATTTCAAAATTCATGATTAAAACCTTCAAACACTATCAAGAATGTCTGAGGCAATAATTCAATTTGGGTGGTTTTAATTCAATGTTTCAGCTGCTGTCTGACTTTTGGCACATCCTTAACTTATAGGGAAGTTAAATGTGCGACCTAAGATCTTAATGGTAAGGCCATGGAAGTGATTGCTTAAAGGGTTCAATCTACTTTTGGTAGAAAAATTAACAAAAAATTCAGACATCGATCCTAAGTTGTAGGGCAGTGGTGGAACTGAACTTAGCTAGAGATAGCAAATCATAAGGTGTAGACCATGGGAGAACAGAATGATAACTCGAGAAGAACAGAGGAAAGAGTCAAACGATACAGTAGCCTAAAATATTGGAGTGGCGAGGGTTCTCTCTCAAATCATATTCGTTTTTTTTTAATCTAAATATAAACTCTTAAAACAAAGAATTGTTTAATCGATTTTGCCTCAAAATAATAGAACCAATCCTGTTTCTTCTGGGAGAGTGATTAAATCTACGAATCTTCCATGAAGAGTTGATAACCCTAGCTACCAGGTGCTGCAGCCTGCTGTTCATAATACCATTTCCGTCAAGGATAGAAACACCTCGATGGCGGCGACGATGAGAGAAAGCTACCAGTCCTCTCCACGATGCCACTATCGGAGCTGATTTTCACAGAGAGATTTAGGGTTTTTATTTCTAATACCAATGGAAGGTTTTGGTTTGTTCTTGAGCCAGCAAGTCGGCCTCGATCTAGGTTTTATTTCTAATACCATTGCCGGATTCAATGGTTTCGTGATTTGTGTGATCGTAAGATTCCTGGATGTTGGTGTTGTCACTCTTATCTACATGTTTTTATTTTGGTTTTGAGTACTGGGAGTTGTGCCGGTGGTGATCATTTTTTTTGTGAGAAATATTTAAAGGAGAAAATGAAACATGGTGAATTAAAGGCAATCTCATTCTTATAATATTCTGAACATATACTTATATTAGTTTAGAATAATTCAAGATATATATATATATACACACATAAACTAGGAGATACTCATAATGAAAAAAAATTTGATTTCAAAATTAATTCCAACATGTTTTTCTTAACGTGGTGTCCAGGTGCAAGTCAACTTGTACTCACTTTCAACTAATTTCACAAGTTCTAAAATTAACGACTATATAAAGCTTTTAGTGACCATAATATTAGTAACTATAGAATTTAAACCTGAAATCATAATAAAAATCAAACTCTTTAGTTATAAACTCTTACCATTGAGCTATCTATTAGCAAAATTATTCCACTGAGTTTAGTGCTGGTGTCTATAAAATCAAGCTCACTTCCTGGTCCCAACCGGTTCAAATTGGGAGGAGTGTTGTCTTCTTCAAGATTTCTCAAGTGGAGAGATGGAGATGAAGATATTGGATTTACACCCTTAATCACGATGACATTTCCAGCCCACCAACAATTTGTCATGTTTGATTCTTGATATAACCAAAAAAATCCTAAACTTTTGAAAAAAAAACACAGAGAAAACCCATAGTTTATATGAAGTTTTTTGTAATTATTATATAAAAAAAACAAAGTTTTATTGTTCCTTACTCTAGCGCTTTTTTCAGCGCCCCTTTTAGTTCACATTGAATGATATTTTTAAGAAACAACATTAAATTCTTAGCACTAAAATGAACTTTGTTTTCTAAAATTTCCAACACTTTTATTTATTTATCCCTATAATTTTGGATATCTACGTTTCAATTCTTAACTGTATTTATTTTATATTTTAGTCTACGTAAATTAAAAAAAAAAGTTCACTGGAAAAGAAGAGAAGATAGAAGATTTTGGATCGTTCACAATAGGAAAAAAACACACTTTTCTTTTTTTTAAAAAAAATAAAATAAAATAAATAATTGTACAGCTAAATGTGAGACCTAAAGTTTGAAGGCTGTGGAAATTATTGCTTCAATGGTCCAGTCAACTTTGAATAAAAAACAATCACCAAAAAAAATTCAGACTTCACTCTTAAGTTGTAGGGTAAATCAAGTCGCGTGATAGGGTACGTAACAAAAGGATCCAAGATTTGATTTACAGATTTTGAATTCAAATTATTTATTTTATAAAAACTTGAAATAACTATAATTTTATTAACTTAACCCGACTTACAAATATCGCCGAAAGAGAATTCAAATCTAAAAAAAGAGTAATGGTGGAACTAAACTTAGCTAGAGATAGATCATGAGAGAACAGAACAATACCTATGGCAGAATAGAGGAAAGAGTCAACTCATACAGTAACCTAAAATATTGAAGTGCTGAGGTTCTTCATTTGTATGGCGTGGGAGAGAGAGAGAGAAGAAGATGATGGCGATAAACTAAAACAAATAGAAGTTTTATTGTTCTTTACTGTGCATGTCGCCTCTCTTCTTTCAATTTGGGGGGCACTGTTGATAAAACTGTGCAATTTTTGGTGCTGAAAAATATGTTTTGATGTTTTTTTCTTGAAAAAATCTTAATTATTTAGCTTTTATAGTTTAAGGGTATTTATGTTTTTGTTATGGAAATTATTTTCTTATTTTTTCATCATTTTAAATTAATTTTAGGTCAATAAATTTGTTTTGAAGAGAAGTTTTATAGAGGTTGTTTAATCTTTAATCTTGTCATAAAAATTAGATTATAATCTAAAAAGATTGTTATTTTTGTTGGATTAGGGTTTTTAAAACTAATTACAGATGTTTTACTTTTTATTTTGTTTTTTTTAATTTCTCATTTTTTTTCCAGTTACTAAATTATGATGTTGTTTTATTGAAATATGCTTCTTCTTTTTACCTTGATATGTTTTTCTATTAAAACAATGCTTTCAATAAAAAAATAATAAACAAAGAAAAATATCTTTTTGTTTAAAAGAGATTTTTTTCTCAATTTAAACACTGAAAATTATTATAAATATTTTATTTATTTATTTTTATCTCTATTAAAAAAACCAAACTACAGGCATGTTTTTGTTAAAATAAAAAACTAAGTGAGTTTTTCGTTTTTACAATAAAACAGTTTATTTTTAAAATTTTAAATTATTTTATATATTAAGAGTTTCACCGACGAGGAGCATTTATTGTAAAAAAAGATTTGAGATAAATGCAAAGTCACTGGTTAGAAAAGGAAGAGAGAGTGGAAGTTGCAGAAATGGCAGATATCGCAGGCGCATAACTCACAAACAACAAGAGAGAGACTCTGACACATTCAAAAGAAGAAGAAACTGTGTTGTGGACCAGGATCCTCACAAACACGCTTTAATTCTCTCTCTTTTCTTTTAAAAAAAGTCATGGCTCTGTGTTCTTCTCTCTCACTGATTATCTTAGGTGAAACCCTTTTTTAAGATCTTCGTTAATCATGTTTTACTCAATCTGATACCCGAAAAACCCTCCCCCCTCCCCCCCTGGCCTGCAGGAAGATTCCAGGCCAAGACAGCACCTTTTTTTCTTCTCTTTCTTGCTGTTTTACACAAAAAATATTCATTTGGGGTGGTTTAGGGTTTTGCAGAGAATATAATGGTGGTGCAGAGAGAGAGAGAGAGAGAGAGAGATTAACAAGAGATTAGGAAAACAGAAGGGGGAGGAGAGGCAGTAATTAGGAGATGGACCAGTGTGCAGGCTGTGAGAGAGGACTAACATGAACTTGTCGGCTGTTTAGCAAGAATCCCACTCTCTCTCTCTCTGCTTACAGACCCTAATTGTCATGACTGTTTTTTTAGTACAAAACCCACAAACCAACCTAACCTGTTCCTCTGATTGATGGATTTCATGGGAATGGATAGGGTGTTAGGAAACACAACTCTCCAAGGCTTCTTTGTTTCTCTTTTCGCATAAAAAAATTTTAAATTTAACCTTTTATCTTTTATCTCTCTCTCTTATATTTATATACAGTGTTAGCTTACAGCTCTCTTACTTCAAGTTTACAGTTTCTAATCGATCAAGATATGTCTTGGTTTGTAGGGCCCCATGGTACTCTAATAGATATATAGTGATCTCGCTGTTTTATCCTTTTTTTATATATATATATATATATATATATATATATATATATATCCTGTTTGAGTTTCAAAATCTCTTAACTTTGTTCTCTTGTGCTTGTATTAATCTCTTCTTAAGTCATCTCTAATCATAAGTATATCTACTGATCAATCACTTGCTTACGTCCTTAGGAACAAGATCAGTTGACATTAGTGAAATGGGTTGGTGAGTTTTGCACCCATTAACGTCAAAATCAGAAGAAGAGAGGAGGGGTGATAATCTTACTCAAGTGTTACCTGGTGATTAGCTCTTTTATCAAGCTTTTTTCGTTGGATTAGATGGGCTAGCTGAATTAGGGTTGAAAAGGATCACAGGAAGATCCATGGTTTTGAGAGAGATCAGCTGGGAAGCTTAGTATCTGTTCTTCAAGAAGATATACTGAGATCAAGATTTAAATCAAGGGTTTAGAAAGCAATTAAGTTTCATGGAACTGAGAGGCCAAGATAAGGGAATAGTGATGCCAACGTCCTTGATCTACAATCCAACAGATAATAGAGATTCCTCCTCGAAAGTTCCTAATTCTGCTGCTCCAAGAAAAGTTCATCCTCATACTGCTACAGTTTCAGTACCATCTCTAACCCCTGAGCACCACTCTCTTTATGATCAGCAGCAGCAGGAGCAAGCTCAGAAACCCACAAGAGATCTTGACCTAACTCCAGATCCAGTTCAAGCTGCCACCCCAATTGCAATAAATACATCACAAACTCCAAGCAGATCGATTTCAAGATCGCCACCAGCAAAATCAGCATCTTCGGCATCGACAAGATACACAGAATGTTTGAAGAATCACGCGGCGAGCATGGGAGGGCATATTTTGGACGGATGTGGAGAATTCATGCCCGGCGGCGAGGAGGGTACCCTAGAAGCCTTCAAATGCGCAGCTTGTGAGTGTCACAGGAACTTCCACAAAAGAGAGATTGATGGAGAGCCGCCGCAATGTGCAGCCAACAGTACCCTCTACAAAATCAGCAATGGCCAAAGAGATATACTACCACAGCCTCAACATCTTGTTACTTCATGTGCTCCACGACAGCCTAATTACCTTCATCATCAGCATCGCAGGTACCATCATGGCACATTGAGTGCTTACACCGCTCCAATTGCGCCAATGATAATGAGCTTCCGCGGCGGCGATGGAGGTGGGGCTGCGGCGGAATCATCAAGTGAAGATCTCAATATGTATCAGTCAGATTTGCAAGGGCAAGCATCAGTGCAGCCATCGATGTCGAGGAAGAGGTTCAGGACAAAGTTCAGCCAAGATCAGAAGGACAAGATGACGGAATTTGCCGAGAAGTTGGGATGGAGGATCCAGAAGCAAGAAGACCAAGAGTTGCAGCAGTTTTGCTCCCAAGTGGGTGTAAAGAGAAAGGTTTTCAAGGTTTGGATGCACAACAATAAACAAGCCATGAAGAAGAAGCAAATGTAAGAGAAATCAAAACCCTTGAAAATCAATACTATTATTGTTATCAATTAGGAGATGAAGGTAAACCCTGCTCGTCAATAATTGGATCAGTTTGAATAACAAAATAGAGAGGAGAAGATAGCTTAACACTCGATCACTCTTATTTTTTCTCCACTTCTAAGTTATACTCAACTCGTGTTCTTCATAATCCAGACAATCTCATCAGTACTGGTCTCCAATACCTTCTTTTTTCTTTTTCTTTCTCGGGGTGCTTAAAATTGTAACTATGTATGTGCTTCCAACTATTCAATATGGCCCCTCAAAATTAGATTCCCTGAACCTTCCCACAAAATGATAAGTTAGCATTCTAAAGCAGGAGCAGGCGGGAAACCAATGATTTTAGGGCACGAACATGAAGTGACTAGCTGGCCATTCTAATCCCCAAGGCTTTGTTTTTTTTTGTTTTTTTTTATCATTCTCATCTGCAATTTTCACATCCCACATTTATTTTTGCTTGATATACGTGCCTGTGTCTAGATTTTGTCTTTAATGCGTTAATACCATGGATTGACTCGTCAAACAATATATACACAGCATACATTGATGAATTGAAGACGACGTCGACCCTTTATTAATGGACTCAAGAAGATGATCACTCTAAAGTAGCAGCCGTACCAATCCAGCATTATGTTTTAATCAATGACCTAATGAGAGAAACAAATGCAAGCCAAGTTAGAATAATATTATGCATTCGGAGTCGGCGTCACGGTTCAATACTGTAAATCAAGGTGGAATTACACCTCTTCGAAAGAGTTCTTGCTCAGCAAAAGAAAAGAAAGCCAGGAGTTAAGAGATTGCTTAGGGTTGGGTGCAAATCAAACGGTGTGTGCCCATGAGAGAAATCCATCTGATGTTTGAATAAATTCTCATGTATTCACAAGTAGTGCCAGTATGAAATACGAAAAAACAAAACAAGATCTCCCTGATCCAAGATAAAGTAATGGCTGGCATTGAAATTCGAAAAACAAATGTGAAGGAAATGATCAGACTGCGAAAAGAATGGAAGGTAATTAGTTCTAGGGATCATGAGGTAGACAATATTTTCTCCAAATTAAGTAAACTGTAAGAACATGATCATGGCATTGCTATATAGTTAGCGATATGAATATTGATCGAGGGCTTAGTACATACAGTCCTGACTGTATTGATCTATCCTGAACCTCATAATTAGTATGCATAAACTGAAATCAGCATTTGTACAGCAGCCATGAATTGAAAAATATCATGCATCAGATTAATATTTTTTATGTTTTCTAATGATTTTGATATGTTGAGTCTGAAAAGCAAATGCTTCAATAGATTTTCAAGCAAAGAATATTTTTAAAAATCACCAGCACCATTATAATCATCATTTGCTCGGGTGAGAAGAGTTCTGAGAAATTAAACTCAAGCTGTTGTTTTATTTTGAATTTTAGATTGTGAGGAGAGCCTAATAAGAAAACTTTTTTTTGGATCCAATGAAACCCTACCTCTCGAAAGTATATTTTGTGGGTTCAGGTAAGCAAGTAAAATCTCGGCTATCCTAGGTTTTTATAAAAAGTGCACATCCTGATTCGAACTCAAGACTTACTGTGCAAATCTCAAGCTATTTGACATCACGCTACGCCTCCTTGAACCCTAATAAGAAAACGAAAATGAACTAACTGCATAAAATTTATTGGATACTATCTCGTAAAAATGGTCAAGAGAACATGTTATGACAAAAAATAAAAATAAAAACTAACTAAAGAGTTATGGGATGACTCACACAGACGAAGATACTGTGCCGAAACTGGTGAAGTCCTCTCAAATATCAGCAGTCTCCTTTCACAGCGTATAGTTGCCCTAGGCCTGATCAGTCATAGTGTCTTTGGCTGACACGTATGCCTCCTCAACCTTGTTTTTAGTTTCATCGAAAGCATCTCTCTCACCATCTCCTCCATACCCCCCATTGCTCCTGCCGCCGGCTGCTTCCCCGGCCTTGCTAGCCTTCTCTGAGACTATGTTTGAAGTTCTGTAAACCTCCTCCTTATGCTACGGTGGCTTTCCCTTGTCCATACCACATCGCTTCCGATTTCGAGTCCTTCGCATCACCTGAACTCGTTGAAGCCATATTTCGGTCCTCTTTCGCATACTTCTTCGCCTCATCATCAGCATCCGCAACTCAGTCTCTTCCATGTTGCATTTCTCCTGATACAGCCTCTTTGGCCTCACCAGCCTAATCCGAGGCAATATTTGAAGCCTTGTTATAGGCATCAGCTGCTCTATTTCTTCCATAATTCACTGATTCCCTCATTCAAAACCTAATGCTCCACCCATGGTGTCCTCGATAATGTTTGCTCCATCCAAAACCATGTCTTTAACAATGTTCCACTTCTGATTAACTTCATCACAGGCACCCTCAATTTTACCTCTTCCATATTCCATTGGTCCAGCCAATGTTTCCCTGGAATCACTAGCTTTAATATTTGCAGCCATTTGATCTGCTTTCTCTGAAGCAAGGTCCCTCATGTCTCGCGCCTTCCCATGGGCCATACCTGCTGCCTTGCCAGCCTTTTGAGAGGCATATATACCTTGAAGTTTCTGGAAAAACAGATCGAAGAGGAATCAGCAAGAGGCAAAAAAAATATTCTTGTTTGAGGATTAATCAAGTTTGGATTTCATACAAGAGCAAGGACAGTAAATAGTTTGAGCTCACTCTCTTGCATTTTCTTGATTGAATCCAAATCCACTGTTAATGCCATTAGAAGATTAGTGTGGGAAATTAACTAAGTTAATTAATGATTCTATAATATTCAAATAAGCCATGTTCTTTAATCTTCTACTGAATTGGGGTTGCCAGGCACAAGAGGAATAAAAAAGGAGAGGACAATGAGCTAAAATTATATTTAGCAAAACAATGCTTGCCAAGAGTTGACAAAATTTCAATAACTTGAAACCTTTTTAGTGAACCTTTTTTCTCTTAAATTTTATTTCTTTATTCTTACATTTGAGAGATAAATAGATGATAAACAATGAAATTAAATCACTAATGTTTGTTGATTAAATTGTTGGCATATATAGAATCATTGATGATTTCCTTTAATTTATCATGCCAATAACTGTTTATAGTTTTAGATGGAAAATGAAGATGGATCATTAGCCATCAATGCATGAGAAATCACAAAAAAAAATTACCAAGGATATAGATAGAGATACTTGGTTTTTTTATTAAATAATGTGAGATTAATATGTGATTGATGTTTTATTAATCACTCAAAATCATAATTATAATAATCTCATTAAATACAATAATTATATTTCATGATTTGTAAAATAAATCTAGTGCCCCTAGCATTAACCAGACAAAAATTGTCAAAATAAAAGTAAAATGTCATAATTCATATATCTAAATTTCAATGCAATGCAAGAAATCTCCTTTCAAGTTGTTTTTAATACAATTTTAATTATACTTCTACAGCACTAAGTGCATTGTATAAATTAAGGCATTTTTGTTCCATTTCCAATTGCATCTCATTTAAAATTGGCATGGCATTACCTTAATTTGTATGCTCAAACATATACATTGACCATTTAAAAATAAATGCCATCAACTTTCACCAATTGATTAATACTAAATCCAGCATCATTTGAACAAATAAATTAATTTCATTGAGAAAAAGAAGAAGCAAATGCTAGAAATATAGTTAGAAAAGGTAGGGATATTGAAAATGGATACAACATAGTATAAACATATGGATAATGAGGAAGAAATGAAGTGAAAAACAGATTGATTACTCTGTGAACTTCTGATACGCCCAATCGGTCCAAACCTTTCCTTTCTCCTCAGCGTCTTCTGCTGCTAAATTGATCACTATTTCGTTCGTTTTCTTCACCAAATCCTCAGCAGTGCTGCTAGTACTCCAACACAAAGACACCGCCATCCATAGCACCACCACCATGATAATCATCACAACTCTCTTCTCCATATCCCCTCCTCTTTTTATTTCCAAAACAGAAGTGTTTCTTCAACTTTGTCTGTCAAAAACTACCAAAACCCAAGCTGGAATTAAAGCCAAAAAGATTCAAGGCCGTACAATGAAACAATGCTGGCGGCCATTCCTTATATGAATTATGGAAGTCTAATAAAAGTCAGATGGCCGTAATGACAGAGAAACTGTTGGTGTCGAAACGTGGCAGCAAAGGGAGTGAGCGTGCGAGTAGGGGACGATTCTTCATGCTATATGATGCCATGTGTTCTTTAAGACAGGTTATTGTTGGCACCATTTATGCAACCTGGTTTTTATTTATCTAGTTTTTCTTAGCCTTTTTGCATGCAATTTTTGTAGGGGGTTGGACCATAGGTGTGGGTACAAGCTACAAGATGATTTTTCAACGAGTTGCTCCTCGAAAAAAGTAGAGGGGGTCCCTGGTCCTCGCTGCCCGGAGGATTGGGGACAGCGAACTCTCAGTAGATATGTTGCCATGCTAGAAACACTCTTAAAAGACTGGGGACGGTGGCTGTTTTTCGAGTTAGCTCCATGTTTAATTAGAACCATCAGCCTTGCTTCTATTTGCTGTACCTTCAATACTGATCTCGACTGCGAAGTACTTGTGATGGTAATGAAGATAGGTACCATCATTTTTTATTTATTAACGTAGATATCTGGACTTAACTTATTTAAATTCTAAATTTAATAATTATATAAGTATTTAATGACTATTATATTAGTAACAGTAGAATTCAAACCCGAGATTACAAAGAAAACGAAACCTTTCATCCTAAATTCTTACTAGTAAACTACCTGCTATGTAATTTAGCATAAGTACTATCAATTTTTCTTCTTTATGATCTTAAGCCACCAATCATCGTAAGAGGGAGGATCAGCCTGAAACATCTTTCTAATGTGTGATTAGACTTGACTCTTGAGAGCCAGCCATTCGAGCGAGTATTGGTCGCTTTGAGTATCTAACATCTTTCAAATGTGTGATTCTTAACACCTCAAAAATCAACACCAATATCAAGGTAAGGTTAATTTGAGATGAATTGGACAATTTAAACCATTTCACAGACTTGGTTTTTCTACATGGCAAACAATCACCAGTATTGTTTTGAATCTTCTCAAAGAATTCTGATATATCGACCAAGGGAAATGATATAAATAATATCCGGGGTATTAAAAGATTTAGACGAGCAAAATTCCCATTAAATATCTGGGATAAATAAGGTTAAATAAATTCTGAAGAATGTATTCCCCAGCTAAACTGGGTGGCCACCATCTGCGGCCAGTTTTAACCGCTGGTGATGCTCCACAACCTTGTAATCCACAACCTCCCTAAATAGTTGTGAATCCAACACACAATCAGGGCGTCCATAGACAGCTGCTTGGACACTGGCCATGAGTTTGGCTATCTCACGTCCAGAGAACCCTTCTGTTTTCTTAGCAGCCTCTCGGATCACATCTCCAGAGATATCTTTTATAGTTATTTTTTGTGTTTTCTTCTTGAACAAAGATCCTTTACCGGACCCACTGTCCCCTTCATTAGAAAGGTAATTGCTCAAATAGAGGTTGAGCAATTTAAAACGCTCCTCCTCTCCAGGTAGTGGGAACTCAATCACTTCATCGATTCGATCAGTAACAGCACTGTCAAGATCACCTGGCCTGTTTGTGGCAAGGACAAGAACTGTGTCCCTTGATTGATCCCCAGTTCGGAAGAGCAATGCATTTAGAGCACTTCGCTGAGCTTCACTCATATGAGTACTGTTACGTCTGAGTCAGATCAATAATAGCATTATCAGCCTGATTACCAAAACTTAACTTGAAACCAAAAAGGCAAACCAAAAATCTAGATTCTGCATCCCACGCAACAAGAACATTGTTCTGAACTATTTCAGCAAATTCAACATGCTTTAGAAAACCAAATATTATTTTGGTATTTGTTTCAAAAGGGTGAAATGATTGCAAATGCAAGTCAAACTCAGTGCCATAAAACCCTTGTCATGCATCATATTTTATCTGTACATGCAAGATTACACACAATCTATAAGCAGGAGTATCACTTTATTTCAATAAATAATCTTCAATATGCAAATATACCTATAACTTAATGCACCAGGATGAGGTTGACTTACTCGCTTAGGAAAGCATCTGCCTCATCAATGAAAAGCAGTAAGCCTTTATTTGACTTCTTAGCCCAATCAAATATCTCATGGATTTTAGTAACAGCTTGTGTCCCCAGAGGTGCAACATCTCCTCCTGTCATCATGGCATAATCCAAACCCTATGCAAGAAGATCAGAGATCAAAATGGGTGACGAGAAAATTTGGAAACAGAAGTTTGCCAAAAAAACTAAGAGATATAAAGAGAAACAATGAACAGAAAAAAAAACAGAGGTGGTGCTTCAAAGCCTATAGACCTGCTCCCTGAAAATATAAACCTGAAACTAGTTCCAAGAGTGATAAGATCCTAGCAAAGCATGTCTAATGGTTTATTTTTTATTTAAGAGGCCCAATGATCAAGTAGATATGAGCCAAGCATCCTATTCACAACATGCATGTTTTTATATCCTTTTTCCTGTTTCAATCTGTAAAATGAATGAAGAAATCACTCAATTCAGCATCTGAACACATGTTAGTATGAGTAATATGGTTTCTGCACATAAATGGTTCCTCGACAATCCAAAGTATCCCAGAGAGATTACACATCCACCAAAAGGTTGAGGGACAGATACCAACAGATCACTTATAAAAAGTAAATAACAAATTGTAGGTTATAAAAGCAAATGGAAGAAAGCAATGAGTTAAAGCCATACCGATTTTCTAGCTATCTCCCTTGCAACCATAGTTTTACCAGTGCCAGGAGGTCCATAAAACATCATATTGCGAAAGGGTGCCTGGTGAGTTTTGGTGTTTGCCGTTGCTCTAGCAAGGTGCTCTATTCTCTTTTGCAATGATGGATGGAGGATAATGTTTTTGAAACCATTCTTTCTTTCCGAAGGAGTTGCTGACCCAGCTGCTGTGCTGAATTTCTTAGCATTGTTTTTTGCTTGAGATATTACCCTAGAAAAAGGCAATCTAGACATTGACGATTCTCGGATAAGAGAGGGTTGCCCCAATATCCTGTTGATATAACCCCATAAAACTCTAGAACCTTCTCTGTAGAAAAAATACAGACAACCAAAACATTGTTAGATGGAGTATCTGACAGCATTGACCTATCAATTCAGCCATGTCCTTAACAGAATTATGTCGGTAAGAATGTATAGAAGACCCCAATAAATAAATTCAGGTTTAGAGAAACATTTCAAGAAGGGCCTGCAACAAAGTGGAAAATGATTATGGCAAGTTGCAGGGTGGTAGTGGTGAGGGTGACATTGAGATGAACTTGGAGAGGAGAGTGATCGAGTGGTGGTAGGAAGTGATATTCTTGTGATCATTTTTATATATCCTATTCCTATCTACTTTCCAACATGCCTTGAGTTTAATTAGCATCATCCAAAGAAACCCAAATAGCACTCTTGTGTCAAATGAAGCTCTTAGCTTCAGACACAAAGTATCATGCCTTTTTAAGAAGAGACTCGGCGATAAACTTCCAAGAGTAAGTTCTTCCTGTCAAAGAGAATGAAAACAGAGCGAATGCAGTGAAAAGGGCATTATACAAACCTAGTGGTGTAAATTCCTGCAGCCAATGCAGTAGCTCCTCCAACAGTCATAGTCAACTTATTTCGATCAGTTAATAGAGTCCTTACACCACCTGTAGAAGCAATTTATATCCAAGAATTAAATATCATCCAATAAACATGCCAAGATTTTTAAGTTACAAGAATGCATAAAGTAAAGCAAGAGGCAAGAGCAATATCACAATATAACATCCATTTCAGCTGTTGTAAAGAAAATACAGTGATTCATCCGTGGTTTTGTAATCTTTTGAACAAGTATCTAATTCCACACATGACCAAACATTTTTCATCCAGTGTGTGTACTAATTTTCATCAAATCAGCCCTGTAACTGAGACAACCATAATTTGAGAAACATGCTAACCAGCAGTTTACCTTCAATGTGGCTGAAGGTTGTATTAATTGCAGCGAGCCATTTTTCTCTTTCGCCATTTATCCGTTCAACTAGCATTCGTCTGTTATGTTCCTCAGTCAATTTCGCCTCATGAGCCCGACCTTCAGCCTCAGCCATGGCTTTAACTCGTATTGTTTCCCGTTCTATTTCGGCTCTCTCTTTCTCAGTCTGACGTTGTTGAGCCTGGATCTGCTCCTCAGTAGTCCGTCTTGCTTGTTCTTTTCTTATGGAAGACTCCTCTTGCATCTTAACCAATTCAACATTATGTCGCTTCTGAGCTTCATGATCTGTCTGCAAACATGACAACAAGCAAATAGTAAATGTCAGTTGCTTTGCAAGTAATAAGTTAGCTAACTACTTCAAACTGACTGAAATAGATGAATTTAAGTAAACAGTTAATTTCAGTTAGTTCAAGAAAATATAAAAGAATTTTAAACAGGTGAGCAAAGCTATCTAAACTTGCTTGTGTCCTTGACTGATTATTCCCAAACAAGAACATACAAGTCCAATCCGCAAATCTGAGTGTTTAGCATTTTTATAGATTATAAATATACTTGTTAACCTATGTCATGGCAATTCGGTGACATTAACTTCACAGACGAGGAGTTTTTTCATATAGCAACTGAAAATGCAAGAAACTTTTAAATGAAATCCCAAAACTTTCTTTAAAATAAGAACAAGGTTGGGATAACCTGCATTCTTTTTCTCGCCAATTCATCCTCATAACGCAACATTTGCGCCTTTGCCTGTGCTTGTTGCTGAATTAGATTTCTTTGTTCTTCATGCAATTTTCGCTGCCTGTCCTGCCAGTACATAAACTCATAGCATAAACCAAAACTGGCAACCAATTTCCACATTATAGTATACCTTTTGGTAACAAAACAATAACCCTCACTAGCTTATTAACACCAGAGACGTATTAAGATCTTAGAAAAAAACAACAGAGAAAAACATAAAACCCAATTAATACATGAATCCATTCCCACATACATTGCAACAAAGACACATTAAAAAGGAACCCATTATGAACGGAAAACTTCGAAAACACATGTGTGCAAGTTAATTTATCACTCACAATATCAATTTGAGCTTGAATTACTTCATAATGAGTTTTCTCCGCTGCCACTTCCGCCAATCGTGACTGCTCTTGCTTCCTCATAACATCAAACACCTAAAGAAGCACAAACATCATAAAAACCCACCTCAGCAATTCAAGAATCACTAAAACATACACATTTCAAGGTTTCTGAATTTCAATTTAACAAATTAATTAACTCTAAAATTTAAAAATCATTTCATTTCCCCAAAATTTAAAAACAATGAATAGAAACTTGAAATTGAATAAAAATCAAAACCTGTTTAGCGTGTGGAGAGCTATTGATCTCACGAAGAGCTTTAGCTCCTCTTTCCAAAGCCTCCGGGTCAAAACCCGCCCCTTTCGGTTCTTCAGGTTCGGGTTTTGCATCGGATTTCTGGTTCGCAGTTTGATCCGCTTCTTGTTGCTGTTTCTGTTTCTGTGAGGGAGAGGAAGAGAAAGGATTGAAGCGAAATGAGGAATCGGCATACGCACGGTTTTGACACGTCGAGACCGCCGCCGCCGCCGCGGCAACAGCCGCGACAGATAATCTGGAAGCGGACATGAGTAAAAGGGATAGGTTTGATTAGGGATTGATTTGATGGATTGGATGAGAGTTCATGTGGATTCTTTTGGGGTTTTAGGGTTCGCTAGGGTTTAAACGGAACACGTCTTGTTGTTTGCTGCTAGAAAAAGGAGGAGGGTTTAAGGAATGCCTGCGTGGAGAGGAATCTAGTGATTGCGGTGCCAAAACGATGAAAGGGAGGGTCGTATCTTGCTTTAAAATCAGAAATTGATTTAAAATTAAGATTTTATCATATTTATTTTTATAAGGGCATGTTTAGGATTACTTATCAAAATAAATTTTAATTTCGAGTCATAATTTAAAAGTTATTTTTATATGAAAAAAACTTGTACGAAAAATATACTAAAATAATTCCTATTATAAGTATATTTGATAAAAATAACTCAAAATATATTTTTAAATGTATATAAGTTAGGATTCATAAATCAAAACTTTAATAAAAAAAAAAAGCAAATCTAGTTAAGAAAGCAACTTAAATCAATTTGCAGAGGCTATATTAAACATAAAAAAAGTTATAAAAAATTTCTTTTTCCGAATAAGTTTATATAATGATAAAATAATAAGTTTATAATTTATATATTTCCTAAAATACTCTATAAATTCATTTAAAATTTATTGAATGATAAAATAATATATTTTTTTCAAATCTATATGTCATCATTTATTATTATTTCAGTCATGTATAATTAGTTAAATTCTAAGATAAGTTTTTTTTATGATACAACAAGCCATTAACATTTTCGTAATGCTGAGAATTGAATAATATTATTTTAGGGGTAATACTTATTTAATTACTGTTGGCTTTTGTACATATGGCTCATAAGTTGCATAATTTTGGAGTAATTAATTAGTTTTCAAATTTTATTATAGCACGATAAATAGATATATTTAATAATCCATGTAACACCTTCAAATAATCATAGCAAGGACCTTAGAAAAAAAATGATATAATTATTGTTCATTCACTTCATTTTATTTGATGATAAAAATTATATGGTATTAAAAAAACTAATAAATTCTCTTGTATATTGGTTTTGAAATAAAAAAAAATCAAATTTAATACACACACACACACATGCCTTTTTAAAAAATAGCTGAATAAATTACTTTACTATAAACATTTGAATTACTTGTCATACTTGCAAGACTCTTGTATACAATAAGCATACCAAGAAAATAAAATTAATCCTTTAGGTCTATTAGACACAACATACCTTTTTACTTTTTTATTAATATTTTTAGCTAGCCATCTAGAAAAATGTTATTTATACCATGATTTCTATAGCATTATTTACAACTATACAAGTCAAATTCGATTGAGTTAAATGGATTTCAAATATTTTGATCTGCGCACTTGACCTGTAATATTTATTTATTAGTTTTTTTTAATAATTGGGGTGTCCGGGCCAGCTTGCGTGCACCACAACTAATTTTCGGGCCTACTAAACTTCCTGCAAGTCCAATGAGCATGTAAGGCATCGCGGGGGTGACAGACATGCCTGACAATGCTTGAACCTGGAGTGAGAGGAAAGAGGAAGTTCTTCTTGACTGCCAGGCCAAGATACTGCTGACAATATCCATATTAATCAATTTTAAAAGGTTGAGTCGGTTGAATAATATAAATTCAATTATACTCTGGATTTTTTTTTATAAAAAATAAACCTCCTATAAGTGTACAAACATAATCTAAATCTTTTATGTGTTAGCCTTGTGCATGCAAATCTATTACAAAGACAAAGAAACCTTGTATCTCCAGAACACATCCATAACAAACAAAACCTCTTTTTTTTATATAAGAATAGGAGCTCTTCAAAATTTAAAGTTAACAAAAGAAAGAAAAAAGTTCAAAACTTTCAAAAGGTTCCTGTTACTCCACGAACCAGGAAGAAAGATCACGTTAATGGATATTCAATTTTCTTAATTTGGTTGCTTTTCTTTCCTTCTTCATTACCAGTTTCTCATGTACTTTTGCTGAACTCACTGTGTTCGACGATGTGATCTTACATATGATGTCCAGTTTCGTTACTACACAACAGTGTTATGAATTAGCAATTAACTTGTTCGTCCATTATATTTACATGCTGTGATAGTTTGATTTGAAGCCATTGTTGATTGGATTTTTGAGCTAAATCCATTATGAAGTTTCGATAGGACGAGATAATGGTAGTTCTTGGAGGGTTTCTTCAGTATAATATTTCCTGCAGAATGAGAATTTTCTGCTCTTTCCTGCACTTTTCTGATGAACTTTGCTTATATTGGAAATTCAGTACACTGATTTAATTCTACGTACAAGGAGGGTTACAGCATATAGGATAAACTAATAACAAGAAGATATTGACTTGGCGGACGTACGATTTGTCTTTTCCAACACTTTTTCGCAAAAAGTAGTGGTGGACAGGTGGTGTTTTCATTTACTTCAGCTAGTTTCTGGGCTGCTTCTTGTAATTTGCTGCAGCTTTTGAACCTGCAAGGAAGACCGTAGAAGGTGAGAAATTTTAGACCGCGGAAAAGTCAAAATACAAGCCATGGGTTTGGTTATATATAATAGTTCAGGTAAAGAAGCAGCTAGAAGTTCCAGGTTGGCTGGAAAAGCACTGATGAACATGGATAACGACAATGTGATGCCTAATAAGGAATTGAAAAGATCTGAATAAGCTATTGATTTTGCTTGGCAAGAGAATCCCTTACGAAAATAAAAAATGAAAGGCTAATGGATTTGTTTGAACCAGAAAGGACATTGCATGTTTTCAAAACAGAGTAGGATTGGATCTCATGTTGGCTATCTTTGAATTAGAGACAGGATAAGAAGTTGAACAGATGGTGGCTAGGCATAGCCTTTTCAATTATATATATATATATATATATATATATATATATATATATATATATATTATACTAGATCCTAAGCCGCCATTTATAAGGATTTACTGTCTTGTCGCTGTACATCGCTAAGCAGGTTTTATACTTTTCAGTAGTGTTCACCTATTTACTCATAGTCTTATCTCTATTCTACCCAGATCTCAATAGGCTCTGATACCAAAAAGGGTAAGAGAGTGCACGAGATGAATGAATATATATATATGAACAGGATGTTGGCCTAATGATCAGTTGGAAAAGTTGATGGACCACATAAATCTGCACTTTATGAGTTTTCCATCCTCACTTTCTTGGATTATTCCATGGTCCCGTATTGCCAAGAATTTACATTGATGGTTAGGCGAATGACGGTGGAGAATCTGATTAAGCATTCCCATGGAATTTGTCATGAAAGGTCAGAAATCTACATTCCCTGTATCCTGTCTGAAATGATGCCACTTTGACAGAAAAGCAATATTACAATGATGCTTGAAACAAGGATTACAAGCTGATGATGATGAGAGAGCATTACCTCGTACCTGGTCACCGAGGCCTCAGTTGCCGTTTCCACTAGACCTGTAATTAGGGAATGGAACTCGGCCGGACTCGATTTCCCTGACATCCTTGATGAGAATCTCGTAGTGCCGCTTCACTTCCTCCGCAGATTTCCCACCCACGGCTCTGGCAACATTATGCCAGCGATCTGGGGTGTCCTTGTCGTATAAAGCCAGGGCCTTTTCGAACAGTTTGTTCTGCTTAGGTGTCCAAGAGGTGAGAGAATTGGAAGACATCGGTAAAAAACTGTGCGCAGTCCTGGAACTGCTGAAGGAAGAGGATGTTGACAGGAAAAAAGTGATCAGGAACTAGTTCAGAACCCTTGATTTTCACAAAAGAGAAAGAAAAAGGAAAAGATGGTTTGCTGAGTGGAGGAAGATGACTCGGAAGTAAAGGGATGGTATGGGGAAGGGATCACTGAGCTGAGCTCCTTATAAGCAGCAGCGAGTAGTGGGGCGACACAGTGGGGGAATATTTCTTCCAAAAGAGCAGAATATAGCGTGACTCGTCCACATAGGAACCACAAGATGGAGCGGGACAAGCGATGGGAAGAATCAGTATCAAAGGACCAGCCCTTTGTTTTCTTAGCCGAACATTGTTCTTGATTTTTTTATCATTTGCAAGTGGTGTTTTCCTTTTTTAGTTACTGGTCGGTGATGATACGATCAGATGTACCCTGTAGCTGCAGTGATTTTACAACTTCTTGTCTTCTTCCAATGCTTTCATCACACTTCTGTTTTGTTCTGCAGTTAATACATTTTACTGTCAATCGTCAAATAGAAGCTTGAGCAACTTGGTCTGGAATTTCTGACATGAAGTAGCAGAATAGCTAGTTCTTTCCAATATCAATTGCTTATCAGTTGAATTTTTTATTGGATACCATGAAACTTCGCCTTCTGGAAAATATATTTTGTGGGTTCAGGTGAAAAAGTAAAACCCTAGCTATCTCAGACCCTTGCAAGAGGTGCATGTTCTGACTCGAACTCGACACCTGCTGTCCAGATTGCAAGTCCTCTATCGTCACGCCTCCCGGAGACAAATGAACAAAGTTGAATCCCTATGTCTGCGAATGATTTTTTTTTCCCAGTCTTTGCTAGCTGCAACTATCATAATATTTCTAGTTGGCTTGTCGAAAAGAACATAGGATAGAATACTGTTCAGTTTGCAAAATCAGCAGAGTTCAGTGCTGCAGTCTCTTAGCAACCAGTGCTCAATGCCCTAACATGGATACGTGGTGATTGTAGTTACAATAAACATAGGATTGACTGTCTCATCTTGAAGTCAAAAGGCCTCTTCCTTTTTTTACTTGATTCTCAGACGACTATATCAGCATTTGTTGCAACTAAACCTCCATTCGGATGAATATTTTCAATATCACAAGCCCTCAGAGTTATGCATGTGAATTTCTCCTAGTAAATTGAGAAATCCAGGGGTTTTGAGATTAATTATAAAATTATGATTTTGAAAAAATCCTATCATGGTCACTAGAAGACTTATTAGTCTGCAAAAGTCCAGGTAAAGAAACTAATTGTGAAAAAGACTAATGCATCTTATTTATGATAAGTTGCACTATAATTTGATTGTTATTATAAATCATGTTTTTATTTCAAAATCGACCATTCTTCAAGAGAAAGTCTCTATCTTATCGACTTAAATCATAACTATTCAAGGGTCTAAGTTTTAGCATCGCATTTATTTTCTATTTTGTATCTTTAATACTTGAGGATACATTTTATAGTGTTATTTTCAAAGACCAACGAAGAACACCGATATTCACCGCAATCACAACTCCTAATATATTCTCAATTGATCTTTAAACTTCTAATATATTCAGTTCCATCCATATTTCAACCGAATTGGATCCCTGAATTCACATGTTTTTTGCAAAAAAGTCTTTTGTCTTGAATTTCTTTAAATTAACACTTGATTGACCCTTAAACTTTGATTTTTTAATCTTACCCCTAATATCACCCGATTAAGCTTGTGAGAATTGAATTTGATACTCGAAAAATCTAATTTTCTCAATTAAATCCAAATTCGGCTTTCGAAGTTATTTTCTCACCAATAACTCCTTGATAAAATTAATTTGATCTATTAAATGCCTAATTAAGTTATTTCACTTAATGAATTCTCTTAACTTGACCCAAATTAATTCTTAAACTTAAGTAAACCATTAATTGGGCCATGATTAAATTAAATTAAATTGGCTGATTAAAAGCCTAATAAAATCTTCAGACTTAATTTATATGCAACTATGTTTGATAATCATTCAATTTTAGGTCTTTTATGGTATAATTTGGCTTATCCATGCGTTTAAAACCCCAAGCTACCGTTTTTTCCACTATTTTCTTATGTTTTATTTTTTCTCATAAAACAAGAAGCAATTTTAAAGCAATTCAAAATTGAATCCATGACATTCACAAAAATTATTTTGTGACTTCAGGAACAGGAAGACACCCTCCTGAGTTACTCCTCTTGGCGGTATTCTTAATTTCGATTTAGACATCAATTTCGTCTTTATTTGGAATGTAAGAAATTGCACAGAAAAAGTCCACAAGAAATGATATAGTGGATTTATCATCATCATCATCATCATAGAAGAGGCACTTGAAATGAAACAGCCTTGCAATCTGTAACCTTTCTCTGCTGAAGACGCTGGGCCAGGGCAATGGAGATAAGTTGTCGATGAAGGACACGAGAGAATTATAGAGGAGAAAGAAAATCTAGGGAAGAAGATAATGAGTTGAGGGAGAGAAGATAAAAGGGAGGAGAAGTCTGCAACTCTGCAATTTTTATTAATTTTATCATGAACTCTTGCAATCCTAGAAAAACTACATATAAATAATAAAACGGCAACAATTAATATCATAGAAAATTAAGCCCTAATAAAAAAAATTAAATAAAGAATCTGTGACGCAGATCTAATGTCTCCACTCTTTGTTAAAAGCATGGTGTCTCTTGAGGACTTGTCGTGATGTCAAAGAATTTATGATCTACATGGCAGGTTCTGAGTTCGAGCTAGGACGTGTATTCTTCATAAGAACCTGGGATAACTGGAGTTTTACTCGTTCACCTGGTCCCATAAAATATATTTTCAGGGGTAAGATTTCCTCGCATAAAAAAATAAATTTAGCAGGAAAACAAGAATATTTGAGCGGATGTCAAGAGTTGTGAAGAGCGTTGTGATTGTTTATCTTCATTCCAATGTTGGATCTATGGTAACAAACAGGGTAAAGTTCGATTTCACTATCATCTAATTATTGCCTGTCTGTTTGCTCCTATTCTGCAGCTCCATCTCCGGACAATGGTGGCCGGAACTACTACTCTTTTTCTGTGGCTGCTAACTTTCTTCATAATCAAGCTGTTAGGTGAGTTATTGTTAGGCTGGCATGGAAGCCATTCAAGATGGTTTCTTCATCGATGTTCATTTCACTGGACCACTTCAAAATCTAAGAAGATCTTCTTCCTTTCTTCCATTTTCTTACTGCGGCACACATTTTCTGACTCGATGCTTCCACTTGCCTTTTATTCTCAGCAAGATTAAACGAATTTCGAGATTGAAAGTGGAAAGTAAACAAATAACTCATTGTGATGCGAGGTATATGCTCAGCTTGATATAATATCGAGCAGATACTGACGAACCTCATCTGCCTACCGAGCAAGTTGCTTTCCACGGACTGATCTCTTGCAAGTGGAACTGTCCTGTCTTGTTTCACTGCTAGAATCTAGAAATTTTTTTATGGACTAGAGGGCACGGAATTTAGATTTCTAGCTGCTTCCCCACGATTTGTTTTACTATGATATCTTAAAGCATGGCGTATCATTTCGGTTGATGGCCTGATGTAATATTATGCAGTATGTTTTTTAAAGTTTAGCGTTAAGCAGATATCTGTGAAGGATCAATTCTTCCATATCGTTTTAAAGGTGCAGAATTTGCGTTCAATTCCATTCCTTTCAGGCACCGAGGAAGGCACTTTCTGTGAAGAAAATCTGGAAAGTCCAGCAGGTTTTGTTTTTTTGTTCTTTGTTTAAGCTTGCCACTAGCTGGTTCTATTGCAGCCGTCTTTTGATTCCGATAAAATTTCACAGAGCAAACACTTCGTGTAGGCCAGCTATGGTTAGACAGGAGAGCTTGAAAAGGGAAAGAAACTTCAAACTAGCTACGGTGATTGTTGAATGGCTTGTTCAGTTTCTGGACTGAAAAAAAAGAGGATGGGGGTGGTGGAGGCAAATCATTAGATGAGAGAGACCTTTGACAATGTCAGGGGAATCTCTATCATGTATAGTGGTCCGTATAGGACGTTATCTTTTCTGATATTTGGAATCCTTATCACCTCAAATAATCGACCTCCATGAAAGTAAATCGCACAGCTTTTCTGTTTTGATGCGAGAAAACCCCATCTCCTGGAAGTTCAGGTGAGTGGGTAAGAGTTACAAAGAGTACATGTCCTGACTTAAACTCGAGACCAGCTTTGCAAATCACAAGCCCTTGTCATCGCACCATACCACTAAATCCCACAGCTTATTTATCCTTTTTTCCTATCCTGTGGAGTATATTTAAGCTCCAAATTCGCACCTCGCATTGGAAAGGGTGGTAATAAGGTGTTGATAAAGGTAAAACGTCTGCATAATCACACAGAACATTTACAGAATATGTGATTGCTTATGCTGCAGTATCTCTCTTGTTTATGGGTCAAAAATCATAAGAATTTGAACCTGCCGGGATTGGAAAATTCCTTCCTATCACCTGGTCCTGATTGCATGTGGTAGCATAAGCATGCAGAGTGCAAACCACTTTTTTCCTGGGATTCTTTGAAAGATAGAGCAAGTGGCCAAAAAATATTATTGAGACATGAATCTGCTTCTGGCAAACAGGAGGATCTTTGGTGTCTGGTTCTCCAGCTATATACGTAAAGAGTTAAAGAGGCATAGATACCTGTCCCAAGAGACGTAGCGTGACGGACAAGGGTTTGCGATCTGCACAGTAGGTCTCGAGTTCGAGTCAGGATGTGCCGGGGTTTTACTCGTTCATCTAGACCCATAAAATATGTTTTTTCTGGGAAGTGAGATTTTCCCGCATCCAAAAAAAAACGAAGGTATAGATACCTGTATAGGGTACCCTTTACAGTGTATTGTACTATATTGGTTGAAATAATTGTGTGGAAAAGTTAGTAAACCACAAGCTCCAAGGAGATAAAACATCTGTGGCTTTGATTATCCGGATAAGATATGGTGCACAATTATTACAAGGGAGTTGAAAGCTATGACTCGCATTGCCATGAAGATCAAGATAAAGTAGAAGCAGGACCGAGTTTTCAACCACTGATTCCACTTTGATCTTAACCATTGCTTCCAGGACTTCTGTTCTGAATGTTTGGTCTTGTACTCAAATCTCTAGCCTGATTTCTGTCTTGTAGCCTGCAGTGAAATACCAGGTGGGGCAGGAAATTTTTGTTGCTGTTCGTGGCAAATAGAAAGATACAGTTGTTTGTTAAGTAATTATATCACCTCGAAAGTTTATGCCGTTAGTTGAGGTTTCAAAATATGATTTATATTATTCTCTAATACATCTTTTCAAGTGAAAATTCTTTGGGTTTGAAACTTGCACGAACTCACGTTATTTCGTCTTTGATTTTTATCAATTAAAATGGAGATGGTGAAAATTCTTTGAGTTTTTACATTGTTTTGATGTTAAGAATGAATTTTAAAACAAAAAATATTATTATTTTGATATGATTTTAGTGGTTGTTTGACACTGCGTTTCAAAAAGTTATTTTTTTTAAAAAAATTTAAAAAAATATATTTTTCTTTTTTCTTTTAAATTTTCTTTTTAATTTTTTTTTAGGTATTTTTAGATTAATTTGATACACTGATAACAAAAATAATTTTCAAAAAATAAAAAAAAATATCATTTTGATATTTTTTTTTAGTTTCTAAACAAAAAATATTTTAAAAAACAATATCAAATACACTTTCAAACACTCTTAGTATTAAAAGGTTTCACTAGATAAGAAAAATTCATTCGAAACATAACTCAAAAAGGGATTGAGCTCCATTTTTATTTCTAAAATGACCCCTGTGTAGGGTCACTTAGGCCCACGTGGTCCAATATGTGTTTTTTTATTATTATTTAAAATTGAGTTTTTTTTAATGTTTTTTTTAACTTTATCTTTGTTTTGTTTTTTTTTGTTGAGTTTTCATATTTATTTTGTTATAAAATAATTTTTAATTAAACGTAGTGGAATCTACAATTCCCTCGAAGCATGTCTTGTAAGCCCTCCTGAGCTTGAAGCCCATTTTGGTGGGCTTCTTGTCCCGGCTCATATTTAGGCTTTTTAAGTGTCAGGGATTCCAGCCTTAGTTGCCGGCTTCAATCATAATCAGATCAATTGGATGTCCAAAATTAAATCATTTTATTTCCTTTTTTGCTTTTATTTTCATAAATACATCATAATAATATTTTTTATTTATTTTTAAAATTAACACATCAAAATAATCTAAAAATATTAAAATATTTTAATTTAACATAAAAAGAAAAAATTAATTTTAAAAAAAAAAAACACTTTTCAAACGCAGTGTCAAATATCAGCCGAGTTTTCTTGGTCCAACTTTGTTGGTTGAAAAAAAAACTTGACAAATATTAAGTTGATTCATGGCATCTATCTAATTGATATACTAAAGATTTGCTTACATCATACTCCATATATGAAAGGAGTCACTAGGAAAAAAACTATTTCTAATTGATATACTTGGTCACTCGTTGATCCAGAGCAATAAGAAAATTATTTTTTGTTTTTTTTTTAAAAAAAATGAATTTTCAACCTCCACAATACATGATTTATATATAGATAGATATTATATTTTTTAAAAAAAATATTTTTTTTTAAGAAGTCGCGTAATATGTTGAAGTAAATGACCATATGGGCCGCCCGGCCTTTTCGAGTGCCAGGTCATGCCGTGCCAGCCAGTGTACAGTGAAAGCTATGGTGCAGGTTTTAGACCCATTCTCTGTTTCAAGCGATTTCTATTTTTGTTTTTAGTTCTATTTTAAAAGTATTTTTTATTTATTTGATTCATAATTTTGATCAGAAAATATAAAAAATATAAAGATATTTTCAAACAAAAAAATATTTTGAGAAATACTTTGTATTAGAATTTCAAATATCGTCTAAGATTCAAATTATTTTTTACTTGAAAAAATATTGAAATTAATAAAAAAAACTACAGTTTTAATGTTCTAATATAAAACATTATTTTAATTAAAAAATAATTTTAAAAAGACTATGATTACTAAACATACACTTGAAAAAGAGAAACCCTTCTCATAAAATAATAAAAAATTAAAGTGATATACCATTTCATCATCATTGTATATATAAACATTAATATATCAATAAAAATGTTGTAGATATATATAATATTATTAAAAAAACAACAATATGTATGAAATTGTATATTAGGATATATAATTTATAAAAACAAGTCAACTCAGGACATATTAGTGCATGTAGTTCAATCTCACAAATGTTTTAATCTATATAATATTACTAAAAATACATTTTAATACAGTAATTATACATATTACATCGTATAAAATTGTGTTACAAAAGAGTTACCTAACCCAGTTAGGAAACGGATTTAAAATCATGGAACCCATCATTTAAATCATGCTAAGTTGAAGAATTATTCTTAAATGTAGGTCCAAAAAAGCTGAAAAAATATTTAATATATTTTTATGCAAAATAAAAGGTTTTGATTAGATTTATATTAATTAAGTATTATTAATAAATAGTTTTATTAGTATCAAATATATTAAAAATATAGATTATGTGTTGTTGTATTTGGTTGGTTGATTTGATAATCAAAAAGATAATTCTAAAAACAGGAGAAGGTTGCCTGAACATGTAGCAAATGACTCTATTGTCTTGGATCATAATGCCTTGTCCGAACTGAAAACTGGCCGGAAAATTATTTAATGCCACAAAACTCGATCTTCTCTTGTTCTGTAAACACACCAGGGATCTGTCACCGGCGACGAGAATGTTAAAATCAGTACACGACAGCGTTTTGATATTTCCTTTTCCGTTGTACATGATAATCATTTCCTTGGAAAAAGTCGTCACTGGAAGAGTCCATGGCGTGTAAGGTCATCGCTAGGTCTAGCCTCCAGGGTCCCTGGTACGTGTTTAGAGCGCGTCAGCTTTTGAATACTTTTTTTAAAATATGTTTACATAGGAAAAAATATCAGATTGATAATAATAAAAAATTGTATAATTTTTATATGTGTATATAAGAAATAAAAATATATAAGAAATTAATTTAATATGTTTTCAAACAAGAAATTTTAAAAAATATGTGTTTTATTTTGATGGTAGTAAAATCATAGTTGTCAATACCATTCCGGTCGTCGTTCTGGTTTTTCGATTGGAACGGAACGTTTCGGTTTCGGAGCGTTCCGGCGTGCTGTTTCGGTGTCGTACTGTTCATATATAATTAATTATATATATATATGAAAAAAAATATTAATTTAACAAGCATAATTAAAATTTGAATTCTTTTTTATTTAAAATATTTTGGTATTTTTAAATTATTTTGATGTATAGATGTCAAAAATAATTTTAAAAAATAAAAAAAAATAGATTTTGAATCCGGAACAGCACGCCCGGAACGGAACCGAGGCGTTCCGGCTGGAATTTGGCCGGAATTTCCGGATCGGACTGGAATTAAAACCGAGACGAAAACGACGTCGTTTTGTCTCGGTTTGTTGAACGGAACGGAACGTTCCGACCAGAATGGAACGGAATTAACAACTATGAGTAAAACATGTACAGAGCTGTTCAGGGAATTTGGTATATTGCACTTTTTTATACTTTTTAAAAATGTGTTTGCATTGATAAAAATATTAAATTAAAGTTTTTCTATATTAACTTATGTAAAACATGATTAGCTCAGTCATGGTTATGACAAGTTGATTTGAGTTTTTTTTTTAAATTGATATATATATTTTTTATAAAAATAATCATCCTTATAACACTAAGTTCATTGAAAATGATGTTATCTCAATCCTCAAATCAAGCTATTGGTTTGACAAGTTAACATAGTTGACTCAAATTTTGTTTTGTCTCTTTCAACTGATAATTTTTTGTTTTTTTCATCTTTTAAAATTGAATTAATCATAAATGTGTCTTCTTGATTAGTTTGGTTTGCGTTTTACAAGGTTATTTAAGTTTTTATGACCTAGTCACATGTTTTTGCAGGTTACTTGGGTAGACTTATGTCGTTTTATGTTAGATAATAATATAAATCATATTCTGGAACCTTATCTAACAGCATAAGCTTTTAGATGAGATGATTTCTTAACATGGTATCAGAGTTTTGTTGACCCAGCGGTCACGAGTTCGAATCTCATCATCCTCATTCTATTTGATAAAAATCAAGTACATGGCAGTGTAGATTTGTGTGCAAGTTTCAAGCTCTAAGGACTTTTACTTAAGGGTGTGTGTTAGAGAATAATATAAATCATATTCTAAAAACTCATCTAAGAGCTTAAATTTTTAGGTGAGATGATTCCTTAACATTTTATTGAGGTATATTTCTATATTGATTTTTTTTTACCAATTTCAACCTTTTTCAATGGGTTTATTGAAGTTTAGCTTCATAAATTATTTTAATTTGTTATTAATAGAATTATTATAGTTTCATAAGCTTGATTGTGGGTCTGACAAATTAGTTCAAGTTGACTTGAATTATTATTATTTATTGAGATTATCTCAATCTAATAACATAAGTCACGAATTTGCTAAATTAACTCATCCTAATTTTTTTTAATGTATTTTTAAAATATATTTAACTTGAAAAAAAATTGTTTTAATTATTTTTTTGTGATTTTAATATTCTTTTTAAAAATATCTTGAAATAATGGGAAGTAACCATTGGAATTATTTTTTTATTACAATCAACGCAAATTAATAACACTATACTTCTGTTTTTTTAAACTAATTCTGTGTGTTTCTGAGTTTGACCAATCATTGTACTCGGACATTCAATTTTCAAGAGAGTCTGCGCGTTGAACCTGAAACTCGATCCCTCTAATTTCCTTGCACTGGTACAGCCATCTCTATCACAGCCATCACAAACCCCATTTAATCATCAAAGGCACAGGTGGGGGCAATCGTACAGTTATTATCATCACAATCCGACGGACAGAAACCATCACAGACCTGCGTCGAAGCTGCAGCGTGTTAATACTGTTAGCGTGGTTTTGTCACATACAGTTCTAGAAAGAGACAGGCTAAAGTTACCATACCTCTCGATGTTTCTCCCACTTTCTTCCTTATCTTTTGGTTTTATGTAACCCATCTGGTCCCTCTAATATAAATTTTATATTATTTTGGTCTCTTTACTCTTATTCATCCTATTATAATTAATAAACAAATATGTTTTTAACACGGTTTTGACTACATTTTTGTTTTTCTAGAGCATAAAGTGAAGAGAGGACAAGTCCCTTTTGACTCGAAACAATGATCAAATGCAAAAGAATAATTCCATGTTGCGTTGTTTATTTCAAATAGCCACAAAATAAACAGTAAATATTATAATAAATAAAGTTAAAAGGGATAAAAATAAAAAAGAATCAAGAATAGGGATCAAATGTGTTGTTTACCTTTTGAATTACCTTCACCGAAAGAGAACTTGATGATGCTACGAGACGTGTTCTTGTAGCAGCTGTAGTAAATTTCCCTGCAAATATTGCTGAATTGACATGTCTCACGCTCTCTATAAAGTCGCATTAATGAAAACTTCCTAAGTCTTTATCTCGTGGCAAAAATTGGGTTGCCCCGAGAATCTAACTATTTATATCCCCTTACTGTTCAAAAGCTTTCTTCTTCTTCTTCTTCTTCTTCTTTTTTTTCACCGGTAATATTATTGTCTTTCTTTGTGGGGTTCTCTTTGTACCATCTTGTTGTTTTGAATCTAAAGTTTAAAACTTTTTAACAGAATTGTTATCTCCTTTGCTTCTTGAAGGGAACTCAATTCTGAGTTATGTTGTTGTCTTTGATAGATTGAACGAGGAAACATCGTGGGGTTGAATTTTTTTAAGTTACTAGTAGTTATCAAAGAAGTGGGTTTTGATGAAAAAGAAGATTAGTATTCTCGATGAGTGCTGCTTTTAAACCATAGCTTTCCTTTTACTTTGCTTATCTACGCCAGGGCATCAAGGAGCTTACTTTGGCTGCTTGAATTCTGCTTCCAATTTGAGTTGTTCTAATTGTGTGAGTTGTCAAGACAAGTTGATTGGAGGGGAGTTTTGCGGTTTAGTAGAATTGGGTTTTGGCCATTTTACTTATTGGGAATCTCTGGTTGTTCAATTGCTTCCTTTTCAGCAACGGCAGGAACTTCTTATCTCTGTTGTGGATTCCACAGCACTAGGTGAGTCTCGCTCTTTGCTTATTGTTATTGTGGTGCAAAGATGATGGATTAAACATGATCTTCCATTTTCTTCAAAGTTGTATGCCTAGGAGAACAACAGCGCATGATTCAACTATAATTCTGATGATGAAATTTTTGCCATGGACAGGCATACTATCTGGTTAATGAATGCTTGCTGGTTGGAAAAGTGTGTGTCTCATAGCCTCATAACTAAACCAAAACCTATTGAGATAGAGTCTTGCTCACCCAAGATATAAAAATGACTCTTAAGACATGGTTTATGAAGAGCAATATGATTTATTTGGGGTGGGGGTTTGTGTGATTGAAACTCTCAGAAATTCTGGAAGAAAGGGGGAGTCTAGAAGAGGATAGACATGTTACAATTCCAGTTATGAGACTGTTCAGATAGTATATTTACTAAATTTGACACTTGAAGCTTTGGGGTGGAGATCGAAATCTAGACACTAGACATCACATAACTCATATGTGATTTGAGAATTCTATTATGTTGCAAGCAGTCTTAACTTGAGAAATTTATGGTGCCAAGAGAGTAATCTGTGACATCCTATTATTTACTTCCCGGAACCCACATTAAAATAGAGATAGATATAAGTAGAGGAAAGAACTCCTAGGTAGAGATTTTCTTATCATTTTTGGTTGATCATGGATTTTATTCTCTCCTCTCCTTTTAGTGTCTTTTTCTTACAAAGTGTATCCTAGGGAGTAACTACTAGATGCCATATATCCTGTAGACCATAAAATTTTCCGTCTTAACTCTTCACTATAAAATTTAGATGAATAATCTAGTGCAGCTCTGTCAGAGCCCACAGATTTCCAGTAATTCAAATTTTTTTCCATCTCCTTTATCGTGGTTTTTTTTTATGAACAAGTAGATATATGCTGTTGTAAATCATAACTAAGCTTTGTTATAAACTTTGGTGAAGTGCATGTTTGTTTGTGCGGTCCACCGCACAAACAAATGAAGCCAAACTCTGCATGTTGTGTTTCTGCAAGTAGTTGCACGTTTTCACTCTTCACGCTTGCTTTTAAATTGGGGCATTCAGGTTTCGGATAAGTGCTGAATCCTTGTTCATAAATGCTAGATTTATGCTGTTGATATTTGTTGTTTATAGTTTGGCTGATTACATGCTGTTGCTTAATATTGTAAATATCATTTTTTTTTGGTTATTCTTATAGAATTTATTCGTAAGCTTTCATGCATCATAGAATTGATCCTTAAACTCAGATGGTGCTTCGTGTAGATCCAGCATACTCCCTTTGCATGGGGACTGATGCTGCTGAAGCAGTGGAGACTCTGCCGTATCCTTATGCCTTCAAGGTACTTATGAGCCCAGGCCTTATTTTCTGCTACCGTTGGGATCTTTTGCTTCAATTACACAGTTGAATTGTATTGAATATCCCATATACAACTTCGCTACTGCCTTTTCAAATATTTAGCATGTAATAATGTACTGATAAACAAATTAGTATGTAAAACATGGGCCGTGGTCCATTGCATATGTGAGGCCATGTATACAGCCAGTTCACTTCCACCATCTCTGTGGTGAAAGTACAATGTTGCTTTTTCATTGTGAGTTGAGAGGGTAAATTTCATTAAATTCAGTTGAGAGGTATATGAAAATAGCCTTTGTGATTATTAAGAGAATAATCAATACTGGTTGGTAAAATCCTAATGTTTTAGCAAAGAAGTCCTTGTTGTGTTGATGTTGTCTTTCTACATTTTAAGCTTTTATTTTTCCACTATTCAACTCCATCATTTTCAAGATAACTCCATGTGTTTTATGTTAACAGGTGCATCACTCAATGTGTACAGAGTTGCTGAAGTTGGTTTATAAAGTTTCTAAAATATTTCCAGAAATTGAAGCAGCTCGACCTCGTTGCTCATCGGGAATACAGGCACTAAGCTTGTTACACGAAACACTTGAGAAAGCCAAGCGTCATCTTCGGTGCTGTTGCGAGTCCAGCAAACTATATTTGGTTTGTATCCTTTATCGGTTTCAAATCAAGAAAGTGGATGTAATAAGATATCATCAACGATTATGCACACATACACTTCCACACATACTGTTTGGTCTAGGATCCTTTGTATCTGGTGATTGGTCGTCTCAGTATCCTTGTGAGCTTTAATCTTTGTATAAAAGGCATGAATCATATGTTTTTTTTTATAAAAAATCTTACATGAATTATCCATGTTATGAAAATGTTACTGTTGATGAGCTCTTAAAAGATCGTTTGCATTATGGAAGAACATTTAATCTTTCTGGAGAAATTGATGAAATTTACAATTTCGTTTTCTAGGTGATGAAATTATCAATCTTTTTATCTTCTGTTCTGTTAAGTTAACAATACATTTAGAGACAGACCTAAAAAAACAATCCATTTAGAATTTATTTTTGGCTTGCATTACTTTCAGGTAATAACAGGGGATGTGATTGTCTCAAGATATCAAAGATCAAGGAACTTGTTTGAACAGAGTTTAGGCAAGATTCAAACAATGGTTCCAGTAATATTGGCTGCTGAGGTTTGTCACATTACAGGCTCTAGAGCCTTCCTTCTCTTTTTCCCTTTTTGCTGCTGTCTCCAATAGATGGTGATGTGGATGATGAACACATGATCCATGAGAAAATTATAAAACTTCTGCAATTCTCTAGCTATACTGGCTTTAATATGTAATTATTCTTGTTCCCCTGATGCTGTTATCGCCCTTCTTTCGCTGTTGTGTTTGTCTCTCATGTTCAATAGTAATGCCACGTCAATAACCAATTTGGTCACTTGATTATATGGTATTAGTGGCTCTCCGGAAACATGGATGCTATTTTTCCTTAAGACAGTGGCTTGGCATGATCTGACTGGTGATTGCTCAAATCTCAAGATGCAAGTGCTTGAAGAAGAATTCAATAATTTATTTCCAAGTCACCTGCTTTCATCTAGTTATTAATTATCAAATAGTCTGGTGAACATTTGTGAATCCTGGTCATTTCATGTTGCATTTTCAGAATTTGCTTGTTACCAGTTCTCCTATGATTCTACCAGTATCTTGTTTAAAACAGCAATTAATATTTAAAACTGCTGAGGGCCTAAATCTGTTTTTGGCCACCTTTGTTCGTTTCTGTCATTTTCTATTTTCATCATTATATATTAATCTTGTTCTTTCTCGTCTTTTAGTTCTTCTTTGGGGTTGATAAGTGGTTGCCAATTGCAGATATCTCAACTTATTGATGATCTTAGGGCGGCAATGTTTATGCTGGAATCCTCTGAAGAAGAGGCTGGTAAAGCCATGCGTGAATTGATTCAGCAGAGCAGCAAATCAGATTCGGTGGTAAATTCTGAAATCAAAGCTATTCAACTTGCCGCTTCGAGACTGCATATTACATCCCGAAAGGCCATACTGATAGAAAGAAGATCTATTAAGAATCAGCTAGATAAAGTTGGTGGCAACGACCCTAGAAAAAGGAGCATCTTAAATTACCTTTTGCTTCTTTTGAAGAAGCACGAAGACTTAATCATAGAAGAGCAAGGAGAGACTCCCAAATCTCAGCATGAAGGATTCTTTTCACTTAAGAACCCTAATAATACTTCTCTTCATCAACAAAACAATCAAGTAGAGTCTTCTATAGGGTGCGGGCAGTCTGAGACTCGAACTGAACTATTTAGTAGAGCTACACCCCCTGAAGAATTTAAGTGTCCTATATCTATGAGAATCATGTATGATCCTGTTGTCATTGCTTCTGGACAGACATTTGAAAGGATGTGGATACAAAAGTGGTTTGACGAGGGTAATGATACATGCCCAAAAAACAAAGTGAAACTGGCTCATTGTGCATTGACTCCAAACATATCCATGAAAGACCTGATATCAAAGTGGTGTGTGATGTATGGAATTACCGTTCCTGATCCATGCATTCAAGCATCGAAGTTATTGGACATTTCTGTTAATTCCATTGCAAGCTTAGGCAGTTACATGAATGATCTAAACCTTCCATCGGATATTAGTGATATGTCACTGCGGTCTATCGATGCTAGTTACAGTTCAGAGTCTGCACAATCTAAGTCAAATTTGATGCCGATACAGAATAAAGATGATTCCTATAGACGCCATTCTTATATAAATATGAATCAGCAAGACTTGAAGTTTCTGTCTGGACTTGCTGAGCTTCCCTGGGAATCTCAATGCAGGATGGTTGAAGATGTCAAGAGTTGTTTGCAGTGTAACGATCAACTTTTTCATTCTTTATCATCTGAGAATTTTGTTGAACCTCTATTTAGATTCTTGAGGGATGCACATGACCAACAAGATAGAGGAGCTCAGAGATTTGGATATCAATTGTTGCTTTCATTTGCCAGCAAAAACAGGTAATATGTTTTCGCTTGGTGGTATTGGCTATAGGAATACTTCAATTGCTTACAGTGTTTTGCCTATTTATGTGATATCAGCCTTTACACTGTGTAAGTGGTGCTCCATAATGTCCCAAGCCTTAGCTGAGGGATGGCAGGACAATCGCTGAGAATGATCATTTCTTAGTCTATTTTATCCTGTGTTTCTGCTGAATTTACAAATATCTGCTATAGGGTGCATTTGAAAACTTCATTTTACCTTGGGCTATTTGCTCATGCTCATATGGTTAATAGTTGTTTCCACCAAAGCATTGCAGGACATTTGACAAGCTAAATCCTATGATGGTTCCTTTTACTTCTGCTAGTTGATAAAAGTCTAGTTCATGTTTCTCTTATATGTGCATGGATGGCTGGCAGTTTCATTTCTAGGTGTTGTTTATTGCAGAAGTGGAATATCATACTTACATGAAGATGTTTTTGATCTGTTGTCATCGTTCCTCGATTCTGAAGTAATTGAAGAGGTTCTTGCCATATTTGAAGTGCTGTCTGGCCACCCATATTGCCAATCTAAAATCACTGCATCTGGTGCTCTTGTTTCTATCCGAAACATCCTGGACTCCCACAGTACAGAATTCCAGAAACAAGCCATTAAAATTCTGCTTAATTTGTCCTCAAACGATGATATTTGTTCCCAAATTGTATCGATGGAGTGCGTCCCAAAATTGGTTCCTTTGATTAAGAATGACAATCTTTCAAGCTATTCTGTAGCTCTACTAAGAAATTTGTGTGATATTGAAGAGGCTAGGGTTTCTGTTGCTGAAACAAATGGATGCATTGCCTCCATTGCTGAGCTACTTGACAGTGGCGGTCGTGAGGAACAAGAACACGCAGCGTCTATTCTGCTTTCCTTGTGCTCTCAGCGTCTTCATTATTGTCAGCTGGTCATGGAAGAAGGTGTTATCCCTTCCCTTGTTGATATGTCTATCAACGGAACTGACAAGGGGAGAGCGATTGCTTTGGAATTGCTTCGGCAGTTAAGAGGCATGATTGAATATGATAATGAGCATGAAGGTTTTGTTTCTGATATTGATGCTGGTAGAGATTCCAGCCACCAAACACCAGAAAAGAAATCTGATGCTGATGCTGATGCTGATAGAGTTGCCAGCAACCGAACAATAAAAAAGATTTTCAAGAATTTATCAGTGTTCCCTAAACGCAGTGCTTTTGCATCAAAAAAGAAGAGATGACACTTCAACCTGCTCTCTTTTTCGACCTTTGGTGACTCAGAAACTTTTTCCATGTAAAAAATATAAAATCAGGTTGGCAGTTATCTGCTTCTCCTAAATTGGGGAGCTACCCTTTCTTGTCTGAAATAGTGCAGTAATATCATCAAACTATAGCTAAATATTGTTTAATTGGTAAGGGTTTTGTTTCTCTCTAATACTAATCCCCAACATATGGAATTTCTTAGGTTTGGTTTCTTATGATGTATCAGCTACCATGTTTGACCTGTATATTTTATAATAACAGTGTATAGTTCTGCTTGATATGTTGTTAGGACGTCGATTTTGATTGTGTGGAATTTAGGCTGCATTTATCCATGTATTGTAATGCTTATTCTTTGGTCTTGATTGATATGTTGTTTGGAATTTGATTTTGATTGTCTGAAAGTTAAGCTGCATTTATCCATGTACGATAATGGTTATTCTTGCATGTGGTATATATGCTTTTCTTTCTACTCTACAATTTCATGAAGTCATCTTAATTTCAGTCCAACATGACCGTATCCCGATAATTATCAGTAGACTGCATTTCATTCATGTATTTTTTTCTCCTTGTTCATCATTCGCATTATCTTGTGCAAACAAATAGCTGTAAAATTCAACAGGAACTGGTGTTTTTATTTAGAGCATCTTCAAATCGGAAGATTTTTTTATTAGTTTCTTGATTGAATTAGAAATATCTGTTGATCATTACAATAGCTGTTAACTCCATGCTTACACATTTCTATTAACATGATTGTTAGTGCTGCACAATTAATTTGGTCTCTGGCTCTAATGCTAACATGTCATTCAATAACCTGAATCTGCAAATTCCAACAGAATGTGTACAGTTTCATGCCTCTCAGTGCATGCATGCTTTGCATTACAGCCACTACCTTTGTATGTCCGACAAGTTGTGTTAAGCCGCTGCTTCTTGTTATTGTCCGTGCAACTGATTTGCTTTCTCTTTGGTCAGGGGCTTCTTGCTGCTATCTCACTGCAAACTGGTTTATTATTCAACAGTTGTTGGTCTGAATTTGTATTTTTGCCATTTGTAATGAATGCATTATGTTTTGCTTTCCCAGTTTTCCTCTTGACTCTGCAGATATTGTTGTAAATTCACTTCATGAATCTTTGTTCCTGTCGTATCGAGTCCTTTAGCTACCCTCATTTCTATGCTTTCAGCATTGACAGAATCTGAATGGAGTTCACTGGTAGGTCTGTTGCTGTCTTTTTTTTTAAGGCGATCGACCTAGGATGGAATTATTAGGAGTGACAAAAAGCTGAAGTCAGTTGAGATTTGGGATCTGAATTGCATATATTATTTTCCATTTGCATCCTGCATTGGTAAGATTAATGAGTTTGCGGTGGTGTCTAGCTGATGGTAGTGCATCAGTGATAATAATCTCTCACACTTGCTTTTAAATCGAGAGATTAAGCAGGGAAAGGGAAATGGACAACAATTTGGAGTACTGTTCTAAATCTTAAATTTGAACCTGGGATTCGAGCCAGACTTGAATTTGATTTGAACATTTGGAAAATGAGCAGCTTTGATAGCCGACGCCATTGGAGACACAAGCATATGATGCAACGCTTTGCCAGCCCTTGGTCTCCCAACCCCCTATCACGTATCTCGATACCCATCATTTTAAAGATGCCTCGAGTTATATTTATCGCAATAACATGAATTACATACTGGGGCCTTACATCTCAATGCTATATCTTTCTCCATCAAGGTAATGTGATCTTGTCTTGTTAGATATATTTTAATGACTTTGTTTATCACCAACTTGGTTTAAACTATTTCCTCTTGGCCAACAGGAAAGCAGCATGACAGTGGCTTACTGTCATCTTCCACATGCAACTAATGCGGTCTTCTTTAGTCATCGTCTACTTTATTTTTTCCTAACATTTGAATTCTAGATGCACTCGTGGTCATGGCCTAGCGGGGAATGGACCTGTTCTCTTTCTCTGCATCTGGGTTCGATTCTATTTATGCATGCCTGTCACCCCGCACCCCGTCCACTAGGCTTACAGGGTGTTCAGTGGGTCCGAGGATTAGTTGTGTGTGTAAGCTGACCCGGACACCCCGGTTATAAAAAAAAACATTTGAATTCTAGATAACAGGAACCAGGAAGAAACTCCTGCCAACTAGGCCAAACCCTCAAGATTCTCTCTTTCTTTAACCACCTGTTATATAGATTCGAGTTGGGTTTAGCTCCTAGTCTTTTCATATGATGTCAAATGGCTTGAATAATTAACCTGATTGCACCTGCCTGCATATTCTAGCTCGGTGCTCTCCTTGTGACTGTTACCTGCTCGTCTATGTTTGGCATGGATTAGTCTGCAAGAAATTTGTAAGCCTTTTGTGTTTGTACTTAAAAGTAACATTATCTTGAAGCCAAGCTGTCATCTCTGGACAGGGTGGCTTGAGTTACAGGGATGGGTAACAAAGGTTTGGTGACATTTGTTTTGTGTTGGCCTAGTTTGGAACATATTGTCGGTGGGTCAACCTATAATTTTCCCCTAATCTTATCCATGCAAGTATCTTTTATCATGGAAAACAAATATCCTTTCTGATTCATGTCTCTCCTTTAGTCCTTATCCTCCACGATGTTCAATGCCTGTGTTCTGTTTTGGTGATCAAGATGCATTTTCATATGATGGGTTGTTAACATAGTTAGTAAATCCAGACCTAGGATTGGATATGGAATCACTAACTACTAGGTTAATCTTTTTTTTTAAAAAAAAACAATTTTATTTTTAAATTATTTTTTAAGAAAAAAACTCCAATGAGTTTTGTATCGAATCAATTAGATCATGAATCAGTCCTAAAATTTTGATGCCTCTGGTTGCTATGAAATTAATTGGAGATCTTTTATTTTATTAACGTGAGTGTTTGGGTTAGCTTGCGCGTATCTCGATTAATCCCCACGGGCCTTGAAGTTAATGACTATGTAAGTCTCTAATGATTATATATTAGCATCCACAAAGTTCAAATATGAGATTACAAAATGAGTAAACTTTTTAATCTCAAGATTTCATCACTGAACACTAATTATAACATAATTAATTCATTGGAGATCTTCATTTACTAGTCAAGTGTAATGGTTTGTTCCTCCCCAAAGAGCAAATCTTTTTCTCTTTTTAATTGTTTTTCTTAGTGTTTCATTACCATAAACACACATTAAACAAAGTTATTAAACAACTAATTATTTATATAATGCAAGACAATGAGATTAAACTAAATGTTTTTTCAATTGGGCTTGATTGACTCCCCTGTCTCCACATAATTTATTTCTTTCAGTCAGCTTAGCTGACAATAATGAAAGAACCTTAGATCTACAACATTTTTAATGAACATTACAGAATCATCATCAAATCAGTTTAATGGACTGTTCCTCCCAAAGGAGCAAATCCTTTTCTCTTTCTAATTGTTTTTCTTAGTGTTTCATTACCATTAACACACATTAAACAAAGTCATTAAATAACTAACTATTTATATAATGCATGGAAATGAGATTAAACTAAATGGTTTTTCAATGTGGCTTGATTGATTTCTCCTGTCTCCACATAATATATTTCTTTCAGTGAACTTAGCTGACAATAATGGAAGAATCTTAGATCTACAACATTTTTAATGAACATACAGAATCATCATCAAATCAGTTTATGTTTGTGGTCAATACAAAAGTGTAAATATCATTTCCAGAGCCATTCTGAAATTTCAATTGTTATGAATGTAAGAACACACTGTAAAATTAATAGGAAATATAATTTTCTTTTTTGTTATGATTGAAGCAGTTGTGCAGAAATTTTCGTGCTGTCAATAAAAAGTCTTTCAGATGGAAGAAAGACACAGGATTTTTTATTCATTTTTTTTTACTAAATTAAGGAGCCTTTATATATAAATAAATTCTTGCATCTTTATCCATTATAGATGTGCTTGGTTCATTACTAAGTCCAATGGATCTTAAGTTATAACTGTTATTTAATTTAAAATTTACAGAATATTTTTCTAACAATGAAGATTTTTAAAGATATTTATTGATTTACATTCCTTAAAAAGTAGAACTTCAATGAGTTTGCTCATCACACTATCATATTTTATTTCAGAAAAAAAGCATCCCATGAATCTGTTCTGTCAATTTTGGTGCAGCAAAGATCCACAGGAGAAGAATTTAATCTCAATGCATGAAGTCGAATCCAAAGATATCCTGAAAATGCTCCTGGTATCAAACGAGAATTGAAAGGCCTATAGAATTTTCTTTTTTTATCAACTGCAGTACCTAACAGAGATCCCCTCATCAAGAATCGAAAGGCCAAAATCTCAACAAAAACCCCGTTCAAGCATCCCCGTTTCCTGTTCAACGGACACCCCCACATGGTGGTTATATGTCACCAGGGGACCGTAGCCCACTGCCCTTGTTTATGGTGTATATTCCTCTGAGAGATATCTCTCTTTTATCTCAACTTCGATTCTCTTATCTTTCCATTCCCTATATATATAGATAGATAGATTCTGTCATGTCTTCACATTTATTTTTGATTGAGACTTAACATTTCATCTTCCTTTTAAGCTCATTAGCCAATTCCATTACAAATACCAAAATATTCCCACCATTGTTGTGCTAGCTTGTATTCTTTAAGGCTAGTAACATGGGGGAGTAGTTGAGATTTTTCGTGCCAAGGTTTCTCAGCTTGTAGGAGCTGGGACATCATTTGATAGTATCACCTTAAGCTGTGCTGTCTCAAAAACACATGTTTTGGATGGATATGACTGTGTTAGAAAGACAGCAAGCTAGGTTCAAATGGCTGCTGCAGCAGCAGCAGGAGAACAATCATGTAAGCCAATACGATCCCCTTGAATCGTGCTCAGTGCCTACTGATCTGTTTCATGGTTTCTTTGATCATGAGTCAATGAATGGAGATAGGATTGATTGGAAGAAGCAGCCTGAAATCTATCTGGGGAACAATGATTTGCCAAATTATGGTGTTTTTTCATTGAATGGCACAGAGTTCGTAGCTAGTAATAAGATGGATTTTGGAGAATTAGAGGTAACGGCACGGCCTCTCGAGTTTGATCAGTGTCTTTCAAGGACTTCTAGTTGCCAAACTGGGGTGGTGGAGGCTGCAAAAATAGAGAGGGTGGTATCAGTAAATGTGGCAGGTGAAGATGTGACCTTGATGGAGAATAAGGAATCCAACCGTGGTAGGAGAGACAATTCAAATAAGAGGAAAGCAGAGGTATGTTTCTTTCACCTTCACTCCAAATTCATTGAATTCAATTCTCAAATTTGGTGCATGACTTCACTCATTCCATAAAAAAAAATTAAGCACTGCAATGAAAAAAAGAAGTGGAAATGGAATTGGCTAATATTACAAGGAAGTGGGAATTTTCTCAGGAATATTTTATGATCATGACTTCAATAAGAAATAAATTTTTCTCAGAAAATAGTATCTGAACTTGTTAGTATACTAACAGGAGTACAAAATGAATCTTCAGTTATTGTAATTCAAGAGAGAATAAGCTTTCCTTCTTGTTCTTCTGCGAAAAACAAGTCAATCCTGTATTTGAAGGCCTTTGTGTAATCAGAGTGGTTTATCTTTTAAACATAATCTTTACTTTGTCATGATCATTGACAAGTTTCAACTTTTCTGCATTTTTGTCTGTTTGTTCAGTTTATTGCAGCAGAAGAATGTGACGATAAGATTCAAGAAGTAGTAGAAGATGAGTCCAAGGCTAAAGAGAAAGGAAGTACAGAAATTTCAGCAGATTCTTCAATGGAAAATCAGAAACACTCCAGCCTTACCTCAGACAGACTACATTCATGTGCGGGCACGTCGTGGCCAGGCTACAGACAGTCACAGCTTATCAGAAAGAGTAAGCAGGAAAATATTTCATCATACAAGTTATATTTAGTTATACATCAAAATTAATATTGTAACCTCCACTGAGTTTTGTTGCATATCCTTGATATATATTAGGCCAGGAGGGAAAAGATTAGTAAGAAAATGAAATGTCTGCAAGATCTAGTCCCTGGATGCAACAAGATAGCAGGCAGGGCCGGGATGCTTGACGAAATCATAAATTATGTCCAATCTCTTCAAAGCCAAGTAGAGGTAACCATCCTATTTAATATGTTCTATCAGAGATTTCTCTGTAACATTCAAATAATCAAGTTTTAATTTACTTACAGTTCTTATCCATGAAAATTGCTGCTGTAAATCGAACGCCAGATAACGACAACTTTTCTGGGGAAGAGGTAAGGTTTCAGAAAATTCTTGTAATGTTATAAATGGGATTTAAGATTGTTAGATTTCTTCTAGAACTGACTTGTTCTTTTGAATAATTTTGCGATGAAGGTACCTTCTTACATCGCAAGTTTTCCAGCAGCCACTATGTCATCGACAATTGCCAATTTTCCAGCAGCCTTGACAGATACTTTTCAACTCGTGCCTGAAAAAGTTACAAGCTCCTCAGCATTCATCCATGGCGTATGCCTTGATCATTCACTAGATGTAATTGCTTCTATTCTTGGTGGTTTCAACAATTTTCTACTTTCTTGGCAATTATATCATGCCATTGATCCTAAGAACTGAATTGCAGCATGTTCGACCTTTTTGGGATGCTGACTCACAAAACCTTCAGAATCTGGGATTCCATTAAAGCTGATCCACTTTTCTTTTCTTCTTCGATATTTGAAGGTAGATCAATATGCTTCTCCCTATATTTATTTCATCACCATTTCCCAAGTACTTCATTCACGGTTTTGGCAGGCAATTCATATCCTCCGGGAAATCTATTTGTCTCAGATCAGAGATACAATTTAGGGAATTAATCATCATCCCGAGAATCCACATTTAATAATCCAGCAATTCTAATAATTTCTAGCACTGTAAATACCTGCTTCCACATGTATAGATGGATGTTGCGAAAACCACCATTAATTCTTACCATTCAAATTTCTTGCATTGCAAGACTAAAGATATCCTTCATGTCTGTTCTTACGCAGATGGTGATGTCTGCAGATATGCTTTTAGTGCCTTTGTACGTCGAGAGAAAAATAGGACCCCATGATTGGTACTACAAGAAAAGCTGATAGGAATTGAAAATGATAGAGAAGGACCCCGTGGTTGCGTAATTGAGGCCAGGTGGGGGCAAGGAAAGGTGAAAGAAAAGGGAAGGAGCTTGGTGGTTGAATGGATGAGCTAGCCTGCATGGCAGAAGAAAGCAAAAGGAAGCCATTTTATTACAGGACCACGAACCACTGGCTTGAGAATGTTTCTCTAACTAGCTGAGATTCTTGATGATCATTTGGTAGATTGCTGTTGTAATTCTGTCTGGCAAAACATCACCATCGTACCTTAGATTCTTCTGTTTACACTGCTGGTACTGTCAAATTACAGTGATGGTCCTCCATGATTTCCACATCAAAAATCTGAAAATCGTTTTCTGATGGGCTGAGGCCAATAATATATCTGTATCACTTGAGATCAATAGCAAGACATGATTAATCGAAGTAAATTAGCGTAATCTCTTAAAATGTTATGTCTCTAGGAGATGCCAAGTTTTGGATTTTGCATGCATTAAGATTAGAGAATTGTTTAAGAACTTCAATGAATTGTTCCATGCTTAAAAAACTTTTTTCATTTTCTTGATTTTTTAAATTTAAACTTATCATTCATCAGTTTTCAAAATAAACTTAAGATATTTTTGGAAGTATGGTAAATATTTTTTCTTTTAAAGTGTTTTTATTTAAAAATACATCTAAATAATATATTTTTTTATTTTTAGAAATTCATTTTTAACAGAACATTAAAACAATTTGAATATAAAAAATAATAATTTTAGAACTAAAAATAAAAATAAAAATCAGAATTTTAAATAAACCGCAATGCTAAAAGAGCATATTCTATATTATTGATGTGCAAGGTAATTTAAGATACTTCAAATAGAAAATAATAAAATAAACTCATACACAAGTTGATACAATCACATGTTGAAAACGACAAGTCGTCTAAGAAGTGCAACGGCAAGTAGTTTAGCAATGTCAACATAATTGACAACGAATATCGTCTATCAAATACACGACACGTCGTCTAATAAGTTTCAATTATCACCAAAAGCAAGTTTTCAAATTCTGGTTTGACATAAAGCTTACATTTCCTGCATATTACAGAATAAATTCACTCAATATTAGGGTTGTTGTGTGGTCAAAATTGAACCAAGTTACTGACCTTTAAGCTACATACTTGTACACAAAAATGGCGACAGAATCATCAGAAGGAGAAGAAGAAGGGAAGATAACAGGAGGAAACAAGCACCTGGTTATAGAAGATGATCTTAGAGAAATGGGAAAAAAAGCTGCTTGGAGTGTTAGTTCTTGCAAACCTGGAAATGGGGTCTCTTCTCTTAGAGATGACAATCTTGACACATATTGGCAGTTAGCAAACATACCCTTTCCTCTCACTCTGTTTATCTGTCGAAGATTGAATATTTTTTTGAAAAAAGGAAAGAAAGCTTGAATTTTATTTTTCTCATTGATTGGAATATGAAGTTTGAATCATTTTCATTTGTTTGCTGTTTTAGGTCAGATGGAGCACAGCCCCATTTGGTTAATATTCAATTTCAGAAGAAAGTGAAGCTGCAAGTATGTAACTTCTGTTGAATTCTTTTATTTTTAATTTAATTGTTCGTGTGTTGGGATTAATTTGTGGGGATTTTGTGTTTTTGAAGTTAGTTGTTCTTTATGTGGATTTTAAGCTTGATGAGAGTTATACACCTAGTAAGATTTCGATTCGTGCTGGTGACGGGTTTCATAATTTGAAGGTATTTTGTTGAATTATGTTTACTTTGTTTTGTTTTTGTAATTGACAATCCTTTTGATGGTGACTCATTTTGGTTTGGTCAAATTGTGTTTTAGGAGATCAAGACTATGGAACTTGTGAAGCCAACTGGGTGGGTATATCTTTCCTTATCTGGAAATGATCCCAGGTAAGTACTGCTATTATATTTCTGCCTATGTGATGATTGTACTTATTCTCTTTTCGTAATTGTGCATAAAAGGCATTATCTGAATCCATCATCATGTCATCATGTTCCTGTTCAGATCTAATACTTGTGAAGATGATAAACTTAGATTGTTACTACACAATTGTGGTTCTATCATCGTGAAATTCATAGCTCATAGCCTGTTGTACCTGATGTGTTGACCATGATCATTGATATATGTTAGTAATTATTAGCACTAGAAATCACGAATCAAAGATGGAGTCTCTTCTTTTCCTCATAGGAGTTGAAAGGCAGAGCATAGAATATTTGTCTTACTACTGTTTTCTTTCTACTTTTATTTACTTGTTTATCTTCTGGATGTCAAGGCATCAAGTGTTTTGAGGAATGTTGAAGTGCAACTGAGTTGGAAAGGTTTTCCAGTTTTGTCCAACTGGGATTATGGGTTCGATTCTAATAGACCTTAATTGATAGTGTTGGGTTGTTGGAACAGTCTTCCTATCATACTATTTCGAGAACTTTATGCAACATGAAAATGTGTCAGTTATATCGCATTATTGTTTTTTTCTAGTAGCTAGACATGATGTGTCATAAATTGATTGTTCTAAAGTAAGTTAAGGATCTGAGTTTTAAGTCCAACTACATCTACTCAACCTGCTGCCAGAAAAATTAGTGCTCTCCTATTTTTACTTCCTTAGAATTCAAAACCTCTGGTGGCACAGCCATGATTGAATGATCCTATGTCTAATTTGGAAATAGCAGATAGTCCTCAATCTTATGTTTTGTTCTCATGTTTTCTAAACATCGAGGTAATATTCAGCTAGAGGAGACTGTATTAATGTGCTGGTCTTGTCTGATATTGTATGAAACTACCAGTTTGATTTCCAAATATTTTTTTGAACAACATTTGATTTCCTAATTTTGGAACCGTTATCTTTTGCAGGGAAACATTTGTCAATACATTTATGTTGCAAATTGCTGTGCTGTCAAATCACCTTAATGGAAGGGATACTCATGTACGCCAGATCAAAGTTTATGGACCTCGGCAGTGCGTCTTCTACTTCAACCCTTTGCATTATCTTTTATTCATCATTCTCCAATTACAAGTATTCTGATTGAAGCTTTTCTTTTTCTTTTTTTGCCTTCCCTGTAAATGATCAATTCAGGAACCCTTTTCCAAATCAGCCTTTTCAATTTACTTCAAGGGAGTTCATTACATACTCTTCTGTGAGATGAGAAACATGGCCACCAAAAAAAGAGGAATTTTGATACCATCTCAAGCAGAGGGGTCAAGCATGTAGCTGAAAGTAGTCAGATCAACAAAGAACTTGAAGAGCTTTTTTCCAGTTATCCATTCTGTTAACTATGGTGTTCATATATCAACAGTCGTTGAAGAAAGTAGATACATAGGTATTAAGATCATGTCACTAATTGGTTTTCTAGTGATGAGAAGTATCCAGTTTCATATTGTCTTGCGACTTGCTGATCCGAGGCAGCTAGAAATAGGGGACCCATATCTTAGATTATGTTCTGTAAGCCTAATGAGGATTTTGACATTTTGGGGATATCATGGGTACAAAATGTAGTTACTCTGCTTTCCTTGAAAATCCAGGTAACCTCTTCCTTGGAAATGTTGCATTATAATCATTTTTCAGGAACAGAAGAGCAGGTGGAAACAAAGCTAGAAACTGCACCAAACATATATCATTAGAGTTACCAATATTGGGGAATAAAGTCAATAAACTGAATTTTAGCTGCCTAAAGTAATATTGGTAACTCTAATGATATATTTCCCCAAATTCAGCTAAAATTAATTATATAAGAGCATCTCCAAGTGAGCTAAATTAGTAATATGGCTTTTTAAATAGTATAAATATAATATTTTTTATATTTGCACTCGAATATAAAAAAAGTTATTTAGAAAAGTCAATTCTATTTTAATATATATAATATTGATATAACTATTTATTAATAATAACTAACTGATATTAAATATAATTAAAATCACTTATTTACATAGTAATATATTAAATAATTTTTTGGCTTTTTTTTTATCAATACATAGGAATAGCTATCTCCAAGAGAAAAAAAAACTATTTAGAAAAAGCCAAATTAATAATTTGGTTTGTTGAATAGTGTAAATATAATATTTTTTATATTTTTACTCCAATGGAAAAAAATTATTTAGAGAAGTCAATTCTATTTTAATATATATAATATTGATATAACTATTTATTAATAATAAATAACTAATACAAGTACAATCAAAACCTTTTTACATAGAAATATATTAAATAATTTTTGGCTCTTTTGATCAAACATATATGAATAACTCTTCAACTTAAAAATGTTATTTTAGCTCTCCAATATATCTCTTCCTTTGAAGCTATGAAAATAAAGAACAAAAACTATAATTTTTTGTCTTTTTCCTTTAGCTCTCTCATTAAAATTATTATTAAAAATATTATTTTAGCTCTTCAATATAATTATTCTTTTAAAAATAAAGAATGAACTTTTTTTTTTTTTTGTAGTTGCTATAAGATGCCCCACCTAAAAAGTGGGCTGGAATCGCATTGCTTTTCTAAAAGCACTTTATGCCGCCTAAAGTAAATGCCTAGCATATTTCTTTCTTGCAAATAAAAATCCAATCTTTTAGTTGATGCTGCATCTTGTATTTAAATTAGATTGTTGGACCCGAAACTTTTTGAGAATAATTTCAGATATCAAGAGTAGTTTATACTATAAAGTAACCGTATCTTCTACCCTCACAGTTCACTGTATCCTTGTAGCCTTTTTGGGTGGTATTAATTTCTCTATTGCTGGTCAGGGCGGTCAATCTTCTTCACTATAATCAAACACAAACCTAAACGCAGATATCTATAGGGCTGCCGAAACTGGGAGCACGAACTTACAAGAACTGGTAAGAAGACCTCAGGCAAGCGATGAAAGAATCAGTTTCAAATTGCACGTCAAGAAATACAACTAGTTCAAAGACATGCATAGACAAAAGGCAAACCAGTTATCCGGCCACAAAATGCAGTTCAGGGAGACCGTGAGACATAATGTAAAATCCCAAAGGCAAACTGCAGTTCAACCATGGGATTTGCTGGACCAGATATTGATATCAAGCATATAAGCCTAAAGTTCACATCAGATGGCAGTTTTAACAGCTTAACAAGTGGTTCTAACAATTAGAATTTAAACGCCATTACACAATTGTTCAGGGAATACTGCAGAGCTGTTTGGATACAATGCACTGAATTTCTCATACTTCTGTAGTGTCGGGATGATAAAACAAGAAATGAGTCAAATTCCATGATCACAAAAAGGCACTGATTGCACCACCAAGATCAGCTGTGATGGCCTTGCTTAATGAGCTCGGTATGTAATGAAGATACGCTTCCAAATTTAGGGAAACATTTTAGATTACACAGTAACCATCTCCAAGCGCCATGGTTGTCATTCACAAGCTGGTTTGGTATCAAAGCTGCTCAGGCAGATTGCAAAAGCTTGGAAGGCTGAAAGTGGATAGCGATAATCCATGGTGAAGATGTCTTTTCCAATTTTCCCAAATTGTAAAATTACCCTTTCTTGATCTGCAGAAGACACATTGTGAAACGATTCAACAGCGGCGACAAGTTGGAAGTTCTTAACAGAAGCAACAGTGACACGACCTCTGAAATTTAAGCACCAGCACTGTAGCTGCTCATGCCATCTAGGGGCCTTGTTTTTAAGAACCAGGGGCTCTTCTGAACCTTGGGCTAGTACTGGTGATTGAGCGGGGCTTGGGGAACTAATATCTGAGACTGATTCCTTCCCTTTTGAAGTTGACAGTTGAGGACACTGGCCACCAAATGTCTCTGATAATGAAGTTAGTGTTGGGACAGTGCCCCCCTCCTCAATGGAAGACATTGGAATAGAGTGCATTATGCAATGCATTCTCCTTGGTCCTCTTGAGCGAAGAACATTGAGCTCGTAGGTGACAGCGCCTATACTATAGTTACATGCAGGTAATCTAGGAGACACCTGCCTAGAATGGAATCTGCGACTCATCCGGTTAGCATGTTGTGTTTGCATTGGCACTTCAAATGTAGGTTCACTATCATAAATAGTGAACTTGGTTCCCAAAAAGTTGGACCTGGCATTAAATTGTTCAATGAGTTGTTAGGAACAAGAACAGAAAACAATTTAGGCAAAATTAAATAAAGACTGCTCACATCCAAGACTTGCCTCAATTTACCAACATATGTGTTGCTGGCCCGAGAAAAATCATCTGAAACCAAAGATACTATGAAGTCTGTGCATGTTGCCCTTCTGATCTTTCTGGCCGCTAAGAGCAACTTATCATTCTCACCCTCAGCTGTCAATTGATAGTAGTGTAAATTAAAAAAGAACAAAAGTAGTAACTAACAACATTTAAAGTCAATAAGCCCTCCATGGAGCTCTCCAAGCTGAGATTTCTACAGGCCAGTAGCATATAATCCAATCAGCTAGTTGCTTACAATTATATCATTGGAGAGTTCAGTACTGTACTTCCTATTAAAAGCAATGCTACATTATGCTCCCAAATTTCCAACCATTGCAACGTTGTTCTTACTATGATCAATGAAGAGGTGTTGGGGGTTTCTGACTTAGTCCAGATGCAATGAGAAATAATAGCTGAAGATTTCCTTGATCATTTCATCCCAACCCACAAAGGTAAATGTCTTATTTTTTTTTTAAGAGCAAGAGAAGAAAACGACTTACAAGGCACCAGACCATAGTACAGCAGAAATGTAGAGGTTGCAGTATCCCTTTTTATAAAGCACTGTATGGGCGACTCTCGATGACCCGGCTATTTTCAGGCAAGAAAGACAAGTAAACAAGAGGCGTCCTGGATAAAAAAAACTAGACCAAAAGGCACTTCGAGAAAGAAGGAAAATACCAATACCTGCTTCAATGATATGGGAAATGTCAGCCGCCCACATTGCTCAGGAGTTTTTACAATCTCCTTTGTAATTTCTCTCCATGACCTACAGACTGAAGCACAATGAACAACAACTGCCCGAGCAGGCCATGAGGTTTCACTCTCTTCTACCCTCCTGACGATATCCAAAAGCAATTCTTGCGGTAGATTCGCCCACCGACCCTGTTCAATCTGATCAGTTTCTGCTGGTGTTTCATCTGGTGCAATATGTGACCTTGCCCTGCCACGCCAATGTTTCCCTTCAAGTCCTCGCCTTGATATGTTTCCAATTCCATCTTTCATCTCTTTCAACTCACGCACGATGCTTTTGATGGACATCTTAACTTACAGAAAGCTCACCAACCCGTTCATTCAATATTCAACTATAACAACATAAAAACAAGGGAAAAAATCAAAACATAATTCCTTCATTTCAAATAAACAACTGCGAAACAAAACAAAAGAACCCAACTTGTTTAATGGGTATGCAAATATGAGACTGCAGTTCCATTTGTTACCTGTTATTAGTGGTCTTTTATCCCAGGTCTAAGAACCATAATGCTTAAAAGGAATCCGAATCAAATATACACAAACCCATCTGAAACTCCAAATCAAGGAAGATTAACAAGCTATAGCAACACAAAAGGATCCAAATACACAGAAAAATCATAACTTTATTGATTAGCATCAAACATTCATCCAAGACCTCACTTTTTACCAAAACATCCACATCACCACGTCTAGTAAGAGAATCCAACAGCAAATGAAAGCAAAATGGCAATTTTGAGATCCAAAAAGACATCAAAAACACATTTTCTATACCAAAAGACAAAACCAACAAACCTTAAAACAGGTAATCCAGAAACGGGTTCAAATGAACCAAACTCAAATTTCATAAAAATCAAAACTTTGAACTTTCAAAATCCAAGATCAGCAACTAAGCCCATGTTTTGATTACTTTGCCATGTGCAGTAACACCGTCACCGTTGAAGAAGGGAGCCACCGGCACAACCACCACCGCCTCCAGGAAGAGCGGCTTGGTGGTTTAGAGCAAACTTTCAAAATAGAGCACCGAAATTTGCTCCCTTGACACGGATCCAGCTAGCTAGCTCATCTTTTTGTTTTCACATTTTTGCTTGGTTTAATAATAAAGAAAGGAGAAACAAATAGACATAATTAATAATCCGTTAAAAAAAACTAGGAATATAAAAGTATTATATGGATTATATACTGTCTGGCGTCTGCTTACTCGTAAACTGCCCATGCTTTATCTTTGCACACGTGTCATGAATGATAGACCTTTTTTCAGCAAGTTTTTTTATTTATTATTATGTAACAATTTCTAACAAAAACTAATTTACGTGGCAAAAAAAATCCCAGAGGACAACAGAGAAAAAAAATTGTTCATTAAAATATGTTTGACTAAATTGTCCTTATCATGAAACTCATTTGCCTGGTGTCGAAATCATAGTTGTTAATTCCATTCCGTTCCATTCAACAAACCGAGATAAAACAGCGTCGTTTTCGTCTCGGTTTTAATTCCGGTCTGATCCGGAAATTCCGACCGGAACGTCTCGGTTCCGTTCCAGGCGTGCCGTTCCGGGTTCAAAATCTATTTTTTTTTTATTTTTTAAAAATTATTTTTGACATCTATACATCAAAATAATTTTAAAACACCAAAATATTTTAAATAAAAAAGAATTCAAATTTTAATTATGCTTGTTAAATTAATATTTTATTTTATTTTCATATATATATAATTAATTATATATGAACAGTACGATACCAAAACGGCACGCCGGAACGCTCCGAAACCGGAACGTTCAGTTCCAATTGAAAAACCAGAACGGCGACCGGAACGGTATTGACAACTATGGTCGAAGTTGAACATATGGATGATTTATTTTATTCAAAAAAAAACATATGGATGATTCATTTATCATGATAAAAAAAATTTATTTATTTATATAGTAAATTATATTATTGTCCTTAAAAAAATCAAATAACTAATAAGAGTATTTTTTTGAATTTTTATTTTTATATAATATTAAATCAACCTTAACAATAAAATTTCCTTAACTACATGCTAGAGATTTATTTCTAATTTTATCATGTTTTTTTTTGCCTAAACAAGTAGAAAAAATGTCAAATTAATAATTTAAAACATATAAAAATAAAATAAAAGTTGGTGGTACATGTGTAAAATGCATCAACAAGTAAGTCACATTGCAATGTTTTGAGTGATGACTTACAACAAATTTTTCTTAATGTTTCTTTATTCGTAGTGATTGACTATATTTATTCAAGCATCATGTATGACATAATTTTTCTCTAGTTTGACATCAACTTGCTTTGTATTTTCTCTTTCCTCTTTTATTTCTAGGCAAGACATTATAAATTTCATAGCATCTCTTCAATTTGTGATCTTTCTTCTTTCAATTAATTTATTTTTATATGAATTATTTTATAGATTTTTTTCAATCTCATCCTCTATTAATTTTTTAATTTGTCATATTTGGTTTCAATTCTTTTGATTATTATTTAATGTATTTAAGATAAAAAAAATTAAATTGATTTTTTTATGATTTCAACCTTCTTTATTTTTTATTGCTATTTTTTATTTAAATTAATTTTTTAATTTGATATTTTTTTTTATAATTTCACCCTTCAATATTGAACTGAGTTGCTTGATTAAACCCGAGTTTACAATTTAATATGTTGCAAATTTTGGATATCAACCTTGATTAAGAAGATTTGTTATTTTTTATTTTTTCCAGTTTTATCCTTTTAAAAAATAATTTAATTAGATATTAAGCTCTTTTTTATTTATTTTATTTTCCTTCTTATAATATTTTTCACTAATTTTAAAAATAGTCCGGGTTATCCCAGGGTTTTTTCTTTTTACCTTTTTTTTTGTTGTCAAATTTAGCTTCTTTTTTTTAAAATGGTTTTGAATTAAATTAAATTAATTGCTTAACTATAAGCATGTTATGCTCATTTCATGGTATTTTTTTGTTTTTTTTTTAATATAGCTTATTTTATATATATATATATATATATATATATATATATATATATATATATATATATATATATATATATATATATTGAATGTTTGATTGATTAGAATTAGACTCTCTACTTTGTTTTGATTTGAGTTTCATGTGGTTACCAAGGTATCATGCCTCATAATGTAGGTTTTGCGAGTTAACCATGGTTAGCCTAGCTCAAGTCAAATGTGTCATTGTCTCAATATTTGTTTTTAAATATATCACACAATATGTGCTCGTCTTAATACTTCAATTTTTTTATATAGTATGCATCAAATTTCTTTCCTCTTTAATGTCTTTACAAAAAAAAAATACCTTTAGTAAAAAATAATCAGACCTGCGATGTAGTGAGTTTTACTATTGTACATAAAGTTCCTCTTCAATTTTGTTTTAGATAGACATTTAGTTTCATGCTTATGCTTAGTTGTGAGTTTATCAATTTTAGGGAAAGAGCTTTGTTAGTTATTTACAAAGAAAAATGGAAAAAGTACATATATATGAAATTATCCATATGAGTAACACATTCTAAAAAAACTCAAGTGCAACTCATAACAATTTTACATGTTCTAGTAAAATAAATAGTTTATACTACCAATCATCACTTAATGAGTAGAAATCTATAAGACAAACATAGTCTAATAAAATCACTTTGGATCAATTACATGGTTCATAACTTGTTTAATGTATCAGGTCAAATTTCAAAAATATATATTGGTTTACTATATTTGGTTGATGACTTGTTCAACTTATCAAGTTAAAATTAAAATATACAAATACATATACATGCTTGTAAATATACAAATACTATTCACCTACCCATTTTCTCTCTTTTCTTTTACTGCTAACAAATTCAAAAAACAAATTCCCTATTAGAAAATAAAAGAAAATCTTTTTTTTTTTAGCTAATACTAGATTATTAGCTTGCATTACACCATAAGTTAGATCATTTTTCTTACATCATAAAATAAAGTTTAAAAATGTTAGAAAGTGAAAAAAACTTAGGCAAATTGGACAAAATACTTTTTAAAATGTTGAGATGATGACATATTAAATAATATATTGTTTTTTTTTAAAAAAAAATATTAAAACGACGACATATTGACTTGACTCGGGCTAACTATAATTATACCATGTTCCAGAGCATAATATCATGATACCCTTTATGGAACCCAAATCAAAACAAAATTAAAAAGCTCAATTCTAATAAACCCAAATATTGAAAGGCCAAAAAATAAAATAAAAAAGAAACATTTAATTGGAAAAAAAAGACCCAAATAAGTTGTATTTAAGCAAAGCAAAAATATCTTAAAGTGAACATATCATGCTTATATTTAAGCAATTGATTTAGTTTAATTAAAAACCAAATTTATTTTTTAAAAGCTAAATATAACAAAGAAAGACAAGTAAAAGATCCGAAATAACCCAAACTATTTGCAAAATAGTGAAAATACTATAAAAGAAAATTAAAAAATAACAGAGCTCAATCTTCAATTAAATCAAATGCTGAAGATTTTTGGTGTCTCAAGATTTTATAGTTTTGAAAAAGTCTTATCTCCCCCAATTCCAGCCAAAACAATAACAAATGAAAGAATAAAAACAACTAAGTAAATAAAGCTAGAAGGTCAAAGAATGCTTGTAAGAAGAAATAAACAATTATCAATGTTTTAAGACTGAAAACTTTATAAAAACATTCGATTTCATGTGTGTGTGCACACACACACACGAGCTAATATACACAATAAGAATTATATTTTTTAAAATATTAAAAACAAATCTTAAGAGAGTGAGATTTTTTTCCCACAATGCTAGAAATCTGAGTAAAATGATAAATCTTTAATTTTTTATCTTGAATTTTTGTCAAGCACGAGTTTTCAGTAAAATATATAAATTATAAATTCATATGAATTTATTTATTTATTTAATAGATTTAAATAAAAATTGAATGATTTTCTTAATAAAAAAATAAATGCTTTTCCCACATGATTTAGCTTTAGATTAATTTAAAAAATGCTCTCGTTTTTTTATCTTAAAATAGACAAGATGAAGACAGTAAAAATAAATAGGAACATTTCGTAATCTCGAGGAAAGTGTAAAATAAATATTTGGTTTGATTATATATATATATATATAGCTTTCTTATATTTTTGTTGATCGTCAAACACACTGTTAATTTTCCTTATTTCATATCCATGTGCGTATGCTAAATACGAAAACCAATGAAGGATGGCATCTCTCATCCAATCCTGTCTACTTTTCGATAGGAGCGACCATAGAATACAGTTTTGTGGTGGAAGAGTTCATCTTCAAACCTATCTCAGATGGGTCCCTGCTGTGCGAGCCTCCATCTCTATCTATACCACTCTCCTCGACTGCTGGCATGAGTGGTGGGAGCAGATGTTTTGTATCGTGTTTGGAATTATTTTTACAAGTTTTTTTTTTAAAATAAATTAATTTTGATATTAATAATATAATAACATTGGTAAATGAAAAATGATTTTAAAAAACTAGTACATAAAATTGATTTAAAATCACCAATATTTTGGAAACACATGCAGTCCAAACACCCTATTAGGGTTTCTGGACGCATGCCAGCCACCTAGACACTACCTCTATCCTCAGTTTATTTCAGGTGGACCAGAGTTGCGCACATAGTTTCATCTCTTCTCCATATATGTCCAGCCAAGAGAATTACTATGTTTATACTACTTGTCAAGATCTGCTCCTACGTTTTCTCTCATAAATATCATAATAGTCATAAGATCCCACCTGGGATTCTCAACAGGTGAATTCAATATATATATATATATATATATAAACAATATAGTTTTAATATAAAAAAACCCAACTTGTTTCAGCTGTCCAAAGCTGGGATCGAATCATTATATCGGTGTTTCTAGGCCGGTCTTGTAGCTAAGATAAATATTACTATATTTATGAAGTTGTTCTCTAATATTTCTCTCGAAAGATGATGTGGTATTTTTTGGTATAGATAATTTGTTTTTGTTCACTTGCTAACTAGACCATCAACCACCCACTATATACCGTGATGCATGAAGAAAAAGAAACTAGCTAGTGCGGGGTTGAGAAGAAATTGCCGAGATGAATCCAATAAAACCAAGAAAGTCCATCGTCAGAGTACCTATTTCCTATTTCCTATACAATTCTCAAATATATTCTAAAACTAAATCATAGAAGAAATGGGAAAATAAAAGTGAAATGAATTGCGCGTTGTTCAACCTCTGCTATACAACCTAATGAGCCATTTTGTAAGCATGAATAATCTTAATATAATATCAAGAGGTCTGCATTGAATTTAGTGATCATGAGCTCCAATTCTCATGACTTCATTCATATGATAAGATAATTTCTTGATATAATATCTGAGCGTTGTTGATTCAGTGATCACGAGTTCAAATCTCACAACCCTCATTTTATATGATAAAAACCAAATACAAGGTAGTGCAAGATAATGTGTCAAATGCTATTGAATGAGTATGTTAAAGAATAATATAAATAATATTTTGGAGCCTCACCTAACAACCTAAATTTTTAGATAAGATAGTTATTTGATAATAGCAAGACACAATAATCAACAACTCATCTTTTAAGATTATCTTGAAGTGAAATAAATTATTCTCTCATTATTTTATTTTCAATGAAGTAGTTTCATGTAATCAAGATGTACAAATACTTTAAACAATACAGGATAAAAATAACTTCACAGAAAAAAACTATACGTTCTTCACTCTCATTCCTTTTCCCCATACATTATTTCTCTCTTCTCTCTTATACTCCTACCAATTTCTAGCATACAGGATCCTTTCTTATGATAGATAACTTGTCTTGTAGGGAATACCAATATGAAGTTGGACCCGAAATTAAATGTATGAACTTATAAAGATAGCAGGACTAAACAGACCTCAAATGGACCACTAAAAAAAATCAATAAAGGGGAAATAATAAATGAAGCTGTGAGAATAACGCTGCCATAATTAAAAGAAAAGAAGAACGAGGATGAAAATAATGGGAGTAATTGTAAAATCTGTTCTGTCGACTAAGCCATTAAGATCTCATCGGAAAACAGATCGAATAGTTTAAACAGTGAAATCCACAACTCGGTCCCATGGTGGATATGATAGCACATAATGCTCATGGCTTGCGAGTTGTGATATAAAATAGAGCAGCTAGTAATGAAAAGCAGAATTTTAGGGTACCTCCCCCCGACCCGTTGATGTTAGGTGATATCTCTCACTCGTTCGAGTACACTAATAATTTGAAGTGAACGCGAAGCTAAGGCAATAATACTCTTTCCTATGTTTGCTAAGTTCAGGCAATTGTGGGACAGAAAAATAAAAAAAGAGCTGTCAATATGCCATGCCATTCACTTTTGAGAGTGAAGTAACTATTTGAGAGTGTGGTTGCGGTTGTTTTTGAAAGTATTTTTCATTTAAAAATATATCAAAATTATGTTTTTTTTATATTTTTGTTAAGGAATCATCTCACCTAAAAGCTTAAGCTTGTAAGTGAGGACCCATAATATGATTTATATATTATTCTCTAACACACTCTCTCAAGTGAAAGCCCTTTGGGCTTGAAACTTGCACAGACCCACATCACATTGTGCTTGGTTTTTATCAAATAAAATGAGGGTGGTGAGATTCGAACTCGTGACCGCTGGGTCAACAAAGTTCTGATACCATGTTAAGAAACCATCTCACCTAAAAGCTTAAACTTGTAAGTAAGGCTCCCATAATATGATTTATATTATTCTCTAACAATTTTAAAAATTAGTTTTGATATTAGCACATGGAAATGATCTAAAAACACCAAAAGTTTTGAATTTAAAATAAAAAAGAAAAGAAAATTTCATTTTGTTTTAAGAATATTTTTGAAACACAGTGTCAAACACCCCAAAATATTAGAGATAATCAACGATTTTGGTTCGCTGCATGTTAAGGAATCATTAGCTTCCACGCTTGTTTGCCTACTTGCTCGGCTGATTGTGGAACCCATCACTACATTTTGTGTTCTTATTTTGTTCAAGTTCTTCTAGACTTGCATGAGTTGGAGGATGGGGACAACTCGAGGCTTCTCTGCTCTCATTGTTTGTGCAAAACATTTGGCTGGCATTATTGATAAGATCGGGCAAGCCATTCAATCTTTTTGCCCACTTGGTTCAGGCTTGAGAAGGATATGAATGAATTCTTTTGAGCAAGTTCTAGCTTTAATGTAATCGTTATTAAACGATTGTCATATCAAAAGCCAAATCTAATGAAGATTAGTCTAAGTATTTTTGATTAAAATCTCGCGTTAGTGGCTGAATCCTTTCTTTGATAGTAGGGTAATTAGTTTTCCAATCTATTTTTATATTTTTGATTGAGCATTAAATATAGTTTAAGTTTGTAATTTATCTTCCGAGCAAGATTTTAAGTTAATTAATCATCAATATTAGTCACTTGCACGTAAGAACCTTTTATTTATCCAGCCTACATGATAATTCTATAAACTAAAAAGTAACCATTTACCCTGAAAATCTTGTTATATTCAATTTTAAAGTAGACTATATTATACATTTACAACATATTAGAAAATCACCTTATTTTCAAGCCATTAACCCTAAAATTTAGTCAATAAAAAACTCCTCTCTCAAAAGAAAAACAAATGAATTCATTTTATATTTGAAAATAGGCTATAGCCATCCTAATTGTGTGTTTAACAAGATTAATTATATATATATATATATATATATATATATATATATATATATATATATATATATATATATATATATATATTTCATGTTGAAAAGAAATATATATAGATTAATCTAATGATTAAGAGAGTGCATTCTTTTTTATTTTTTATTATAGAATTAAAACTTTAAGTTATAAAATTATAACTTGTGTGTATTTTTTCCAAGTAGCTTGTATATCTAGTTCAATGCACTGGATCTCATGAGAATTCTAATGCTAAACATACTTGGGATTTGAGCATTACTACGATATATGATCTTCTAAGAATCACTGTGCACTCTAACCTATAAATAAATGGGCAACTGCAGTAAGGATCTTGTGTCGGTAGTCTCTATCATGATTATTTGACTCTTGAGAATGATTATAGTCTTGTGAATGACATACAAAATATATATTCCTTTATGTTTTTTATCATCAAAATTAAAGCTTTAAGTTACATAATTGAGAGCTAAGGTTTTTTTAATGATTTTTTAACCTATCATCAAGAATGATCTAACACATAACATCAACCATAATAAAGAATTTCATATAATTTTAATGCACGAAAGCTAATATCTTTTTAATTTGGACTAAAAAGAAGAAGAGAGAGTTGGGATTAGATAATAAAGCTAACTACTCCTGCTTTATGAAAGTATCATGAACCGTCAGCTCATTGTTTATGCCTCGAGCTCAGCTACTTTACAGGCTTGTTCATCTCTGATTGATTAATTCCATGAGAATTCCTGATTCATTGTACTCAGAAAGTTAGCACACCGCCTCTTTTGGTGGCAACTCATAGACTAATTATTGAAACTTTTGAAAAAATCAATGGCTTTTCAGGATGAACTGATTCTGATTTTGTTTTCCTACCTACTCAGCAGCTGCAGCAGTTAGGGTTGGAAAATGGCATATCAAAAGCCAACTTGCAGCAAACCAGAATGGTATCTTCGTGTACAGCAAAAACTTTAGCCCTAAATCATTGTACTTTTGGACCGAGTGATTGAACAAGGAGCAAAACACTTTCTTCTTCTTTTTCCAGCTAATTTAGTTAGGTTTTGTTCGCATTTTCTTGTTTTTTTTCGTGCTGGTCTTATGTTTTCTCTCATCTTCCTCGCAACTGTGACATTGGTGGACGTGGTAGGTGCATTGTTTTTGTTCGTTTGACGAGGTCGATGCCACTCAGAGTCGTTCATCAGAGGTTATGATTGATTTTGGCAGGTTACATTATAGACCCAACTCGAAAGCTGACTTCCTCCAATACGTGGATGAAGGGCAGGTTTAACGATTAATCTACGAATTAATTGCAGGAGATAGTAATATGAAAATTGTCACTAGAGAGCATAACGTGTGACAAAGAACTTTAGATCTACCTTATAGGTCTTGGATTCAAGTCAGAACATGTTTACTTTATAAAAATTTAAAATAATCAGGATTTTACTCGCTTAACCCGAGCCCATAAAAAGTGCCTTAAGAGAAATAAAGTTTTCTTGAATTCACAATAAAATAATAATAATAATAATAATATGGAACTCCCATGCCATTTTTTTAGTACCAAATATTATAGAACTCTATTGGAATTTCCATTTTTTTTCCAACTTCTTGGAAAAACTTTGACATGATAGATTACAAATCCATCATCTCCACACAAATATGAGGGTTCAATCTAATGATACTCACCACTACAATGCATTGAGAAAAAATATCTTTGAGTTGTAGATAATTATTATTCTTCTCTCTCAGGAGAAGAAAATATCAAGAAAATATCTTCTTTTTTTTTATGGCCGTTCTCTTGATGAACCTTTAATCAAACCCTAGATTATTATTATTATTATTAAAAAATAAAACATCAAGAATCTATCGAATAAATTAAAGTATCCTAAAGAAAAAACAGAAATCTTTTCTAGGCTCCGTATTTTGTGGCAACAAAAAAAGCAAGATAAGATACTATTGGGCCAAGCCTCAATTGGGCCAGGGCCTTCAAGTCTTTAATTTGCACCTCTGCGTTGGTGAGGGCCTCAGCTGCTTCCAAACCCACTTTCAATCTCTTTAATGAAGGCATGGAAAATCAAATGAAGAAAAAGTACGTTAACCGACATCCATCAGCTTCTATTTATGATTAATTGAATTGCATTTTCTTGAAGAAATATCCCCCAAAAAATATCATTTTAATATATTTTTAAACAAAAAATATTTTAAAAAACAATTTAATTACGCTCCGGAACAGACACCAATCATCTTGAATGTTAGTTTGCGGCCATGTAGAGAGTGGTAAACCTATGATCGAGGAGAAAAGAAACGGACTTTAAAAAAGTAAAATATGAATTAGGGTTCGTGTATATGATAATCTTTAACTATTCTTTTTTTTTTTTTTTGTAGAAACTGACAGCGTTAGGGACCAAAAGACTAGGTTATACACCAAGCTTGATGCATGCCTTTATTTCCTTACTTTAAGATTGATATACCGTTAAAAATTTGATCTCAGTTAGGGTTGTCTTCAAAGCAAAAGGAAGTTTCTTTACTAAGCATCTAATTTTGGCAGTCCAAAAAAATAATCCCAGCCTGGACGTGACCACAGAAGCTTTGAAGACATCTCTCTTCTCAAATTGGCAAAATTGTATTAATTGTTAGCTTGTAATTTGTTTTACATGTATTTTACTATATTCGTGATATATATATATATATATATTAGGCTGGTTATTTTGTGATTCAGATTTAAAAAAAAAACTTATTTTGGAATACTAGAAATTAAAATTAAAATCTTATGTTGAGTTTAGTTTTAATTTGAATAGTATTGAGTAATTGTCTGCAGGTGAATGAAGTGAAAATTGATAAATGGCATTATTAACAAATCAATAACCATTAAACAAGTGTTGTAAGCCAAAGAAAATAAAACGGGGTAAAAAATAATAGTTATTATGCATCTCACTCTAAATCAAAAGGAAATTCTAAGTATAATATGTTTGATAAAAAAACAATTACAAGAAAAGAAAACGAGATAGAAATTGTAGTTATTGTGCAATTCACCAAAAATCCAAAATAAATTTTGATTATAAGCTACTTGAGAATCACAGAAATTACAAGAAAGAAACGTTGCAAAATAAAAAAAAAAAAAATACTGTTTTTTTATGCAATTCACTTTAAATTAGGGAGGAAAATAAATTAGGCAAAACTATTATAGTTTTATATATTTCACCCTAAATCCGAAAGGAATTTTGATGACAAGGTGCTTGAATTTCTTTTCTAAATAGGGCCAGTATTCTTTAATTTCACATCATAATGAAATTTAAATTTTTAGGCTTAGGGGTTTTGAGTTTGGATTTAGAGTTAGTTTATTAATTTTCAGGGGTTGAAGTTTAGAGTTTGTATTTTAGGTTAATGTTTTGATGTTTGGATGATAGTTCAAATTAGTTGGAGTTATTTTTTTAGTTATGGGTTTTGGATTAGGATTGGTTTTGTGGTTAAAAGTCTGGGGTTATGGATTATTAGGGTTAGGGCTTGGAATTTGAATTAGGTTTAGTGTTTAAGTTAGAGTTTAGTGTTTGGATTAATGTTAATGGTTACGTAACTTGCATCTTAGGGGTGGAATTAGGGTTAGAGTTTGAGTTTGAGGTTTGAGTTCCAATAGACTGGGGCTAGGTTGTTTTTGAAGAGAGAGAAGAAATAAATAAAGGAAAATACAAGATTTTATAGACACACTGAAAACTATGATTACAACTTCATCAATACAATTAAAAAGATTTCAACGAAACAAATCAAATGACACCAAGACAGATAATTCATGTTTCAGTAAGTGTAATGTTTAGATTAATATAAGTTTTTAATGGTTATGTAACTTGAATGTTAGGAGTGGAGTTAGTGTTAGAGTTTGAGGCTTCGATTACTCTGGATTAGGGTTGTATTATTTGTGAAGAGAATGAGTGAAAGAGAAAAAGATCTCATAGGCTCTGATTTTGGCACTACCAATATAATTAAAAAGACTTTGACAAGATGAACTCAATAATACCAATATAGATCATCGACGATGAATGATATAAGCCACACTTGATGAGTCACCTTCCACCTTTAAACAATATGTGTGGCACACTTAGGTCACAATTAATTTTCTTTTTTAGTATAATTTGATTTGTCTCATCAAGATCTTTCTGATGTTGTTTATGGTGTTGTAATCAAAGTTTTGGTGTGTCTAATTTTTTTCTCTTCATTTTCCCCTCTCCTTTCTTCTCTTTCCACATGTGTACCCATTTTATAATTTGTTTTTGAAATGTCAAGTTTTTGAATATCAAGCTTGAATATCATATTCTTTTAATCATGGTATGTATAAAAATATGTTATTTAATTTTTTTAATTGCGTTATTCTTTTAATATTTAAAAAACAAGAGAAAATGAATTGAAGGACCAAAATTAAAAATTTAACAAGTTAAGAATTAATTTTCATTGAAAAAAACATTCTATTTATTATTAGTCTCTATATAATATAAAATGCTCGGAAATATCCATCTCTCATTTGATTTTAAACAAAAAATAAAAAGATTGAGTTAATGGCATGTAAAAAAAAACATAATTCTACATAACAACCATTATACACAAACTTTAGTTTTAAAATTTTGTATCAAATATTTTCTCTTCAAGTATTATATTTCTTAAAAATATTTGTACTCTTTAAAAAAACCTAAAATCATCCTAAATAAATTTTAACATAAAAGTACTAAATTAAGTAGAGAATAATAAGAAAAATAACAAAACTATCTTAAACATCATCTATTTATAGAATTGGATGTAAAACCTCTATATAATAATATTTTAAGCATGATACAATTATTGTATTGAATGTTATGTGCCCTTTTCGTTAGGTTAATTATTGAATTGACTTAACCCAAGATACTCCATTGATCCATATTTAGATAGTGTGGCAATGTGCTATCCACATAGCATATGATTGAGCAGAACCACCAACATCATATATAGAGAATGATATCTAACCTACTTGCATAACTAAATTATAATAATGGAGCCTTTCCATAGGAAAAAAATCACCTTGTAATTAAATCATTGAATGCTAGAAGGAATTCCTGGCAAAATTATCACCAAGAAAGCTATTCCTTTCCCTTAACTCTAAAGCATGAGCTCATTTTGGGACTCGGTTGGCCTTATGTACCTCTCAATCTCCATTGCTATACGAACTAAGAGTAAAAAAGAAAATACATGAACATAAATTGGAAATAATAATCTCATTGATTTGATGCTTCTTCTATAATCTCATTGATTCGAGGTCTTTTTCAGTATTTTGCTTACAAGGTTTGGAGGCCAACCTCTTCTTCTTTTCTACCTAATCATCTATACAGCCATATAAATTCTTCATATTGTCACTTCTATGCATGCCTCATCCTTGAAAGAACACAGCAAAAATCCTGGGAAAAAATGGCTAGCGGTGGAAGTTTCTTGGCATGGTTAATCTTTGTTTTCGTTGGAATTCTAGGGTTCATTTCTTTTCCAGCAGAAGCTGCTGTAAAGAAATATCAGTTTGATGTGAGTTAAATCATGCACATATATACACTTCTTTGGATGATTATTCAACTCAACTTTTATATATATACAATTTGGTGTTTTTCCCCTCAGATTCAAGTGAAGAATGTGAGCAGATTGTGCCATGCAAAACCTATTGTAACTGTAAATGGGAGGTTTCCAGGGCCAACTATTTATGTCAGAGAAGATGATAGAGTTATGATCAATGTCACAAATCATGCACAATATAACATGTCTATTCACTGGTAGGGAATGCTGATATTCTACATATTTTCATGGATCAATCCCAGTTGAAATAAGTATGATTGCTTGTCATTGTAGGCATGGATTGAAGCAATATCGCAATGGCTGGGCAGATGGGCCAGCTTATATAACACAGTGTCCAATCCAGACCAGAAGTAGCTACACTTATGACTTCAATGTAACAGGACAGAGAGGAACCTTGTGGTGGCACGCACATATTCTCTGGTTGAGGGCTACAGTTTACGGTGCAATTGTGATTATGCCTAAGCAAGGAACTCCATATCCTTTCCCACAACCAAAAATGGAAGTCCCTATTCTCTTAGGTAGGGATTCTATGTGAAATTTATTTCGTATCAAAATTATTTTTTGATGTTTCAAATAATGTAGAGTCGCCTCGTTGATTACAAATGGTTTTTGCTGGTACTGTGTGTGCTCTAGGTGAATGGTGGAACTCGGATGTGGAGGAGGTTGAAAAGCAAGGGACTCAAATGGGTTTGCCACCAAATATGTCAGATGCGCACACCATTAACGGGAAACCAGGACCTCTCTTTCCATGTTCTGATAAACGTAAGCAAAATAATCTGAGGAATGCTTAAAGCCACAGTATAATATAGCAGTACGACTAGGGAATGCTTAAAGCCAAAGTTGGTTTTCAATTTATGAAGTAGTTGTTAGAGAATAATATAAATATATTATAAGATTTTACCTAAAAACTTAAATTTTTTAGGTAAAATGGTTCCTTTAATATAGTATCAGAATCTTGTTATCTTATCAGTTTTATTCTATTTGATAAGGTAGTGTGGACCTATGAAAGTTTCAATTACAAAACGTTTTCATTTGAGAGTGTGTGTTAGAGAATAATATAAATTATATTTTGAGATTTTACTTAAAACTTAAAGTTTTTAGGTGAAAGAGTTACTTACTTTAACGGTACTAATCATAAGACATTCATTTTTCATTTGATGCTTGTTTTAGATACTTTTGCAATGGAGGTTGAATCAGGGAAGACATACCTCCTGAGAATCATCAATGCTGCCCTCAACGACGAGCTTTTCTTTGGCATAGCTGGTCACAACATGACAGTAGTGGAGGTTGATGCAGTTTATACGAAGCCATTCACCACTCAAACTATACTAATTGCACCTGGCCAGACCACAAATGTTCTGGTCCAAGCCAGCCAAGTTCCAGGCAGATATTTCATGGCTACCAGGGCTTTCATGGATGCTCCACTCCCTATAGACAATAGAACAGCCACCGCAATTCTGCAATACAAAGCCATCCCGAACACAGTCCTCCCGTCGTTGCCTCAATTGCCTGCATATAACGATACGAAATTCGCGTTGGGCTACAGCCAAAAGCTTAGAAGCCTGAACACACCGCTGTTTCCAGCAAATGTACCCCTTAAAGTTGATAGAAATCTCTTCTACACAATTGGTTTCGGAAAAGATCCATGCCCCACATGCGTAAATGGAACGCGACTCCTAGCTTCTTTGAACAATATATCTTTTGTTATGCCTCAGATTGGACTACTTCAAGCTCATTACTTCAACATTAATGGAGTATTTAAGACCAATTTTCCCGACAAGCCTCCCACCCCTTTCAACTACACCGGTGTACCGCTCACAGCAAGTCTTGGAACAGTGCAAGGGACAAGGCTGAGCAAGATTGCGTTTAATTCTACTGTGGAACTTGTTCTTCAAGACACCAACTTGCTGACAGTTGAGTCTCATCCATTCCATCTTCACGGCTATAACTTCTTTGTTGTCGGCACAGGAATTGGAAACTTCGATCCTGCTAAAGATCCAGCTAAATATAATCTGGTTGATCCCGTGGAGAGAAATACAGTTGGCGTCCCTACTGGGGGCTGGACTGCTATCCGGTTTAGAGCAGATAATCCAGGTATATATGATGATCCAACTCTTAAATCGAATTGCATAAAGTAGAACATTGTTTATATTATAGTGTTAACTGGTTCTTCTTTTTTTAATATTTGATTGTGTGTAGGTGTTTGGTTTATGCATTGTCATTTGGAGCTGCATACTGGGATGGGGATTAAAAACAGCATTCGTGGTAGAAGAAGGGCCAGGATCGGATCAATCTATTCTGCCGCCTCCTAAGGATCTTCCACCCTGCTAGATATTTTGAAGCTACTGTAAAATCTGACATGCCATTTGAAGATGTAAATCCCCTTATGCTGCTTCCTGCAAAAGCTGTGGGATGTTTGTTGAGGACAAAGTTTGAGTAATAAATATAAGGTTTTACTTGAGACACAAAATGTAAATTCAAGAAACTCCACAAATGTATGATAATAAGGTATTTTTCGGATAATAAGGTATTTTTCGGAATACAGTAAAAGTTGTTTTTTAAAATGTTTTTTTTTATTTAAAAATATATCAAAAATTATATATATCTTTTACAACTAGAGTATTATAATACTCACAAAGTGTTTAAACACTGATTCTGTCATAAAAACATTTATTAATAAAATTATAGACATTAACTTCTCGTCGATGATTTTTTTTTGTCAACTATTTTTAATTCTAATTATAATTCTCTTGATATTGACAAATGAAAAACTTTTTTGTAGATGAATACAAGAAAAATAATAATATCATGGTTCGTCAATAAATATCATTAATTGTTTTCATCATTATTTTTGTGGTTGTTTACTAATTTTCCAGAAGTATTTCACTTCAAAGTTGAACAAACCATGTGTGCCTTTCTTTTAATTTAGCCCATCATGTTTTGGGGGCAAATTGATTACAGAAGTGAAAAATTGCATAAGAGACCTCTTTATAAAGTAATATACTCCCATTAACTCATATATATCTATTTAGTATTGTGTTTTAAAAATATTTTTTTATTTTAAATTAATTTTTTAAATATTTTTAAATCATTTTTATATATTGATATCAAAAACAATTTTTAAAAAATAAAAGAATATATTATTTTGATATATTTTTAAATAAAAAATATTTTTAAAATAATTATAACCAGAGAGATTTTTTAATCAAGTCATGTTGTACTGAACTTCAGGCACCTTTAATGGAAGTCATGAATTCATCGGCCAATGTGTACTCTCTCCTCCGAAGATGTAAATTATTTTGATTTACATCTTATGAATTTTTATTTTTCTTTATTCTAAACTTTGAATTATAGAATTTTTTGATTGACATTCTTTTATTATATTTTATCTAATTTTCTGTTAATGAATATGTGAGTAGTACATTTATTTCTATATAAAATATCGACTAAAACATACAAACACCCTTAAATTATAGGCCATATTTTGACCGATTCAAATGAAAGTCTTACATGTTTTTCTTAAAACAAATACTAAAGTTTATATTTAAGGTTAAAAGTTTTTATTTTTAATGACAATTGCTTTTTCTTAACACAAATAAAGTTTTTACCCCAATATTAGTTTGATTCCTTGCGTTATGTTTTAGAATGGAGGATTCTTTTTTTCAAAGTAAGAAACAAAATTAACACATTGTTAACGGGTTTTTTTTTATATAATTAAGAGAAATTTAGATTAAAAAATTAAAAAAATTTTATAGGCGTGTTTAATAAAATAAATCAATTAGTATATGTGCTAATAAATAATAAAAATATATTGATTCCAACTAAAGATTGCATAAAAAAACACTACAGTAAATATACTATTTTTTTTTATAAAAAAAACAAAAAGAGGCTTAGTATTATTTTTTTCAATATAAAATCTGATCCTTAAAGTAATAATTGATTTAAATCAATAAATTTGATTTTTATTTTGCCAAAATTGAGTATTGACTCAATGACAAAACTTATTTTTTACACTACAAAAGACTCATTAAACCAACCAAAACAAAACACCAATCTCAATCCCATGTCAACTTAATATAAAAGGATTAGATTGAGTATAGAAAAAGTCAAGTGATAAAAAAAAATGTTTGAGTATTATTTTTTCAATATAAAATCTGATATTCAAAGTTCTAATTGATTTAAAAATCAATTATATATATATATATATGATGTTGGTTGGAGGTTGGTTTTCAAAAATCTTTTGAGCATTAAAAAAAAAATTATTTATAAGAAAACATGTGTAGCACTAACAAAACTTTTTAATTTTCAAATGGAATATTTTATCGGTATATATACATTGATTATGCCAACACGATTTTTACCGACGAGCTCACAAACAAAAATACTTTGTTTAAAAATATATTATTGGTAATTTATGGTTTGTTAGTGAGTTCATCGATAATAAAATTACCAATGGATTTATATAAGGTAGATTAAAAAACTACCCATTTTAATTTTTTTAGTATTTTTATCGGTAAATATAACATATCATCAACAAAAACACCATATATAATTTTCATCGATGATTTTTTTTTATTCCATTGATAGTACCATTAGTAAATATAATAGATCATTGACAAAATGAAATAATCAGCGATTAAATAGAGACACAATGGAATTTTCAATAATTATTTTCTAACTATTTGGAATATACCGATTGATTTAAGTCATCACTAAGAGCCCTCAATAATTTTTTTTTACAAATCTATTAAACAAAAGTATAAAATCAATTAAAATAAACTAAACTAATACAAAAATAAAATATTTATTATAAATCTAAAAATTAAGAACAAGATGTTTGATTCCACCCTCTACGAGAGCGCAACGTCGCTGCGACCCTTCTTGGGAGCGAGGGATTGTTGTCGATTTTTGTTTTGTTTTGTGAAAAAAAAGAGTTGTCACCTCATATTATTGTTACTAGAAAACCTAACTAGTTTTTATAAAGATTCTAAAACAAGGAACTAATTACGTTAAATGAGAGATTTTAACACCTCTAGTATGTCCTATCTAAAATAAGTTGCTTGATGTTTTAGCTTTGTCTTATGATTGCTATGAAACGTTGATGTTTATCAATATTTTCTAGGATAGAGTTTGCTAATGATGAATAGACTTAGGTGCATAGTCTAAAAGAAATTTCTCTTTACCAAATGGATAATACCTTTAAATAAGTCTATACAATACTAAGTAAAAACGGATGTAAATCTCTTAAAATCTGTGTTTGATTTTTTTAATGTAACTCTTAAATTATTAACAAAGAAACTTAATGAAATATAAAATAATAGGTATTAATAAAAAAAACTCTATAGTTAAATAAATAAATAAACTATAATAATTCATGGGGTTTTCAATCAAAATGAATTATAATTTCAACCGGATATTTGAACGAATTGGTCTGAGATATCAAAATATAGTTAAAAATTGAAAGAAGAAGAAGTAAACACCGCAAATATCATGATAAAAGGATTATCCGAATGTAAAAATGAAAATGAAAAGGGAATATCCGAATGTAGAAGAAGAGTACAGATGACGGCGTAAACGATCACATGACGTATGCTGATAATTGAGGAGCCAAACATAACTCTTTCGACAGTTGAAGAGACATTCAGTCGCTGAGTTCTGTTTTCCATTTGTGTGGCTAAAAGTCTTTAAGTGGTAGCACTGCATTGCATCGCAGTTTTAACTGATTAAGAAAACGAAGCAATGGCGATTGTCTCTTTGCCATTTTCTCTTCCTAACCTTAACCTACGCCGAGTCAACCGGTGATTATTTTCTATCTCTATTCTTCCCTCTTCTCCCTCAATCTCTCATCAATCTTTTCACCTCTTGCATAATTAATTAATCCACTCTGGCTTTATAATCGAAGGGTTGCTTAATATTCTTGATTTTTGTGTTTATTTGTTTGATTTATTAATCAAGTTCTAATGGGTTCTCTGTTAAATTTATGTGACACAGATACTCTGGTATGGCATTTGCAAGTTTAAATAAAGAAACTAGTACAACTGTAGGAGTGAGAGTCACAGAAGGTGAAGGTAACTTGCCCAAGGTTGTCCTCACTTCTCCTCATGGTAGGTAAGTATATATAGCTACGCACCATTCTCAATACATATTGTGAATTTGTGGTATGAAGTTTGTGGATTTATTGTTTTTGTTTATTGGGTAATTCAGTGAGGCAGAGATATATCTATTTGGAGGTTGCATTACATCTTGGAAAGTTCCCAGTGGAAAAGACCTCCTTTTTGTTAGGCCAGATGCTGTGTTTAACAAGAAAAAACCAATCAGGTTCATAAATTTGTGTTCTTTTTAAGCATTTAAAGGACCCAGTTGGCTCAATATGTATTGACTGTTACTTCGCTATTGCGTCAGTGGAGGTGTGCCGCATTGTTTCCCACAGTTTGGCCCCGGTGCTATTCAGCAGGTACGATGCCCTTTTGTTTTATGAAATTCATGTGTCTATCTTTTGTTTTATGAAATTCATGTGTCTATCTTTTGTTTATGTTCCTTTACTATATTGTTGAACTTTGGGGATGTGTTGCCTTTACTTAATAGCATGGATTTGCAAGGAATTTGGATTGGTCAGTTGTTGATTCTGATAATGCCGATGGCAATCCTGTGGTAACCCTTTTGCTCAAGGATGGTCCTTATAGTCGTTCCATGTGGGACTTCGGTTTTCAAGCTCTATATAAGGTAGCCAATTATTTCCCTTTAGCGTAAACATTAATAAGCTTGGCTACAGCAAATACACATATTGATCCTGTTTCATGTACCTCATATATAACAAATATATTCGAGTATATAGTCGTGCTAGCAGGCATCTGGTGTCATCCAGCTATTTTAATAAGCTTTTGGACAGCATCGAGTAAAATCATTGTGGTTTATGTATTTGCAACTGAACATCTACTTGTCATTTAATTTTTTTCAGGTCATTCTAAATTCGAAGAGCATTTCCACAGAACTAATAATCACAAACACCGATAAGAAGCCATTTTCATTCACCAGTGCTTTGCACACATACTTCAGTGTAAGTGTCATTTTCACTCACTAGTGCTTTGCACACATACTAAAGTGTAAGTGTCGTTATTTCCATGCTTAGCAAACTGCTGTCCTGCTGGTCTGACCAAATTAGTAAATTTCATTGTTCATAATGAAAGTGTCATACTCTGAATTGTGTTCAATGAGGAGTTGTTGATACGAGGGAATGATTTGGAAAACTCCTTGAATTTGGAGGAATGAAGCAGGCATTCTATGATTAAGTATTGTTAGTTTTATGTGTTGTAGAAAGGAGATTATTGGTTGTTCAATGATAGAAAGATACTTGTGAACCGAAAATTATGCAAATTCCGATGGCCTGGTGAACTATACAGGACTTTATTGTAAATGATAAGATGATATCATGCAGGCATCTGTAACAGGAGCATCTGTGAAAGGTTTGAAAGGTTGCAAAACCCTGGATAAGGAGCTGGATCCTACCAATCCAGTGGAGAGCAAGGAAGAAAGGTCAGTAACATTCTATACACAGTTTTCATACAGAAAACATATTATCAAATTGATTTTGGTTTCTCTTTGAAAATAACTTATGGCTGTCATTGGCCTGTTGAAAGTGTGTGGCTCCTCTTCTGTGCTCAATATAGGAACATATATCTGCACTTTCTAATTTTCCTGTAAATAATGCAGGGATGTGGTGACTTTCCCTGGATTTGTAGACCGTGTTTATCTTGATGCTCCAAGTGAGTTGCACCTGGACAATGGCTTGGGCGATGTAATAACTGTGAAGAATACAAAGTATGAATTGGAAGCTCATTTCATTTTCTTGTTTTGCTACCCCCATAATTATCTCATTTCACCTTGCGTATTCATGTATTTTACTATGCTGTCGTTTTGACCCCTGCAGTTGGTCAGATGCTGTTTTGTGGAACCCTCATCTGCAAATGGAAGCATGCTACAAAGATTTTGTTTGTGTTGAAAATGCACAGGTATTGAGATATTACCTTCTTGTGATATAATTGGCAGCCTCCATAATTGCCAAGCATCAAGAAAGTTGAGCTTTATCTTTCTGGTTCCTAGTTCTGGGCAGCTATGATTAACTGCCTACTTAATTCCTCTATCTAGCAGTGTGATACACCAAAAATCTTCTAGTTGCCTTTCCTGATGAATATTTGTGTGGAGTGGTGAATTTTCTAAAAAAGGGGATTGTGTTTCTCACTTGTTAACTGCAGATTGGAAATGTCCAGCTAGAGCCTCAGCAGTCCTGGACAGCTAAGCAGCATCTTAGCATTGACTGAAGGATAGCCACCTTTTGTTTTCAGCTTTTGTAGAGTAATACCATCGTCCTACTTTTTTTCATTTTATTCCTGTTTCCAGTTTTGCCAAACTTTCCACTATAAAGCAATAATGGTGTTTAATTTTCTCTGCAATGTCATATATAAGGTTATGTAAATGAAAGGCCTAAACGCAGTGGCTTTTGTAGTTAATTTGCCCCTCACTCTTTCCTCATCAGAATACACACATCAATGAAGGGCGTTAACATTTTGCTGCAATGAATAGCAGCACATCCTAATGCAATGGTACATGATGTGGGCATTCCATTGTTCACTTCCATTAGCATATCCTGTGACAATGTTCTTGTTCAGTCAGCTTATTTTGTCAGAACCACACAGAGGCTTGCTCAGGGAACGTTTTGTATCGGTTAGAAAAATGAGACAAAACAGTGTTATTTTTATCTCGGTTTAATTTCTAGTCCGTTCTGTATTTTTCGGCCAAATACCCGTCAAAACGTTGTGGTTTCGATCCGCTCGTTCCGTTTTGGCTAAATAGTGTTTTTTTTACATAATAAATAATTTTACAATATCAATCATATCTCTTAATCCGATCATTAGATTGAGATGAAGTTTTACGAGGAATCTCTTGACATATTTGTATATATTGTGTTAAAATTTCAGAGCAATAAAAAAATATAATGACCTTGCGAGATTGATAATGATATTCTCATAATATTATACATGTTCATAATTTTGTTCATAAAAATTATTTTATTGTCTTTTTTTTTAGATTAAATTGTACAATTCTAAATAAAGAAGGTGGTAACGCATGGTGGATTTTTTTTTATTATTATTTTTATTTGTGCCTCCAGTGGATGATGCGCCATGCTTTTGGCTGGTTGCCATTTTGATTATCAATTTTAACTAGCTATTTCATCAAAATCAAGTTTTCAGCCCGTTCAGGAGCTGCTGTTGTCAAATATGCAGATTTTATTTGTCAGGTTATGGCTTTTGCTATAATACAGAGCCAAGCATAATTTTCAGATGATCTGTTCCATTCATGAGATGCTAAAACTCAGCAGCATTTTTCAAGAATTAATTTCAGAATCCATTGCTCATCGCTCAAAGCACTCACAAATCAACAATCAAGGGAAGAACAACACAGGAATAAGTAGACATTTCTCCTAATTTTTTCTTGATGAAACATTGGCGACAAATTAACGGAGCCTCAAGAAAGCCATCTAAAGCTGCAAAGTAGTAAGAGATCCCTTCTGAACTATTAAAAAATCTACTACACATGAATTTACAGGCAAGCAACTAGAAATAAACACAACTATCAGTAGACAGTCCTCGTATAGTTTCCCCTCCCTGATCTCTCAAGAAGCTAATGTTGATACAATGCAAACCAAAATTATGATCACCATCACAGCCAAAACCCATAAACACCATGTCTTCCTTTTCTTCTTCATCTGATTGGCATAGTAAAGACTGTTTGTTCCACCACTCACAAAATTACCAGCTTTGGCCACATTCGCTTCAATATCATCCACTTTTCTCTCCCTGTGTTTCAATAAGAACAGCCATATCAAGAAACACCTGATGCAGGTTTTTCAAGCTTCTCTGTACATCCATCACAGCCTCATGTTTCTCTTTACTCCTCAAGTCCATCGCTCCTTTCCCTTCAAACATCTGAACTCCCTCCCCTCCTGAAACCATCCTTTCGATCACTTCTGCACTTGGTTCCTCTCCAGCTGCGGTGTAGTATCTTCTTTTCAGATCATCTTTGTAATCTGACAAAATCTTCTCTCTCAGGATCTGAAACTCATTCATAATCTCCCTAAGTTTAACTCTCAAGCCATTGGTGACTGATACCCTTGTCCTATCAACAGGGCTCCCTTCTCTATATAATTCTGAGACTTTGCGATTCGATATATTGGATCTGTCTAGTGATTCTAGTCTTTCCTTCACAATCTTGGCCTTTCTAAGAACTGCAACTATGTCTGATTCCATTCTGTCTCTTATGCCACGAAGAACTTTGGCACTGTGAGTAGACTTTGACTCTTCATTAAGGGCTTGAAGATCAAACAAGAGACTGGTAATTTCTTCCATTTCGATCTTGATTTCATCGACTTCTCGGAAGAACTGAGAGAGGTTTGGTTCATCCGTGGGGTTTAGTTGGCCTAATTCAATGTCGAGGTCGGCTTTATGGTCCTTTTGGGATTGTTTCTTCAGTTCTACATAACTTAAGAACGATCTTGTCATTAGATCATTCATCTTTGCAAGAATTTTGCAAAAACCACCTGCAATAAACTTCCTTTTTAGACAAGTATAAGTGATGCAGGAACCTGAATATCTACTGATAAAGAACGCCAAAGAAAACGCTGTATACATCCTAAATGGACTCAATATTCGATTAAGCTTAAAAAAATCTTGAGATTCTGAGGAGTTCTTCCTCCAAGAGATCTAAATGAAATATGAAATCATCTATTTTTAGATAAATTTATCATGTTCTCCGAGAAATCTACAGAAATATCCAATAACAGTCACAAAGTTAGACGCGCGAGAAAAGCAAACCCATGAAGAACAGCACACAAGATATTCAGTGGTATGAAAATCTACAAACCAAGAAAATTCACTGATTTTAGAAAAGGGTTTTCTGGAAAGGAGAAACAATTTGAAGAAACCATCAAAGAAACGATTTAGAGATATCATGGCATGGAAACACTCAACAGTTCATGTCCATTATGAACAGTACATAAAAATTAAACAACGGCTATCAAATCCTACAAAGCCGTGAAGATTCTCCGATTCAAACAAAAAACTAACCTACAGAAATGGTTATCAGAAGTCAAGGCAATCCAAGAACCCCCCAAAAGTTCTACTAAAACTAAAAGAAACCACGAAAATCAATAAGAATAGAAAGAACACAAAAGTGGGGTTTGGTTAAAACCTTGGAGACTCTCTCTGCTTTCTACAAAAGAGAAAAATGAATCCTTTCTATGTCTCTCTTTCTCCTTCTATCGCACTCTCACTTCTGATACGTGTTCTTGGAGTTGTGAAGTGAAGATCAAGAAGCACTTGAAATATTTTTGTAAAGATAATGAGAGAGATAGAGAAGAGCGGTAGTGATCTTTCTGTTATTTTAACTCCTCTTTATACAGTTATAAAATTTTCAAAAATTAGTTGTATGGAAATAGTAGCCGTTAATATTGCCGAGACGGTGCAGTTCCTTCCGAAGGTCATGAGATGGCAGTTGAATAATCAAACCGACTACATTCAATTTTATCTCCTCGCACATTCTAGCCATTCCCCTTTACTACTGTTCAATCTCGTCCTTGCTTTTGTTTCAGCTTCAAATTTGATCACTCAAGCCTTGATTATTTTAAATTAGTAAAACTGATTTTTATTTTGTGAAGCCAAACATCAATTCTCGATACCGTGAAATTCTATTTTCTAGGCAGTCAAAGTAAATCATTAAATTTAATATCAAATAAATTAAATATAAAAGATAATTAAATAAATAGTTGAATAGTAAAATAACAAAAATACTCTCTGTGAGATAATAATAATAAGAAAAAGAATCAACATAGCAAGGGCATGAATATTTCAGTATTATTATCTTTTATAAATAGTTAAATTATACATGTACACTGAATCCAATAAATGTTAATAATTGGGATGAATTATTATATTTTTTTATTCTCGGTTTTTTTTATGTTAACTATAGATTTAATTAATAAAATAATATAACTTGATATTTAAATTTTAAAAAGTTATTGTCACGTTAGGTTCCCCATGCAGTTTGAACAACGTCTACAGCAATTTCTAGTGATCAAATTTAGATTTTTACTTTATAATTTTATTCTTCAGTGTCTCCTCTTCAATTAAAAATGGCACATGTTATCCAAAAAAATACACAATATTATCTTAGCCTTAACCAGTCATCCTTACAAATTTATCATAATTTGTTTTTTATGTTCTCTTTTAATCTCATTTCAATATCTAAATATCATTTTTGTAAACCAAAAAAAAATTATTTTAATTATGCACTACTCACCAAATCAGAGTGAATCCTTGACCTACTGAGCCTAACTACCAATCTCACGGGTTGGCCTAACAATTAAGATCCCATTAGCAACATCAGCAGTCAAATCCTTATAAAGCCAAGCTTTATAAACGATAAATAAAGACTTGAACCAATTTCACAGGATTCCATCACAAGCAAAATCCTGCATTCGTCTCAAAACTACTCCAAGCTTAGCAAACAAGGGATCAATCACCAAGCATCGTCAAATACCGAGAAAATCATGTTGCTCGAAAACTCGAGACAGCATTCCTTCACCAAACGGGTTTGGCAAGAAAGAAAAAACTATGTTGAGTTTCAGAATACATGCACTAGTAATCTCTTTTCATCAAAGAAAACATGGAATTCTGAACGTTGAAGAAAAATCACATTATTGAAGTTTGTTGTCTAGTAGAGAGACACCCTCCCTGTGATTTTTATTTATCAATAAGCTTCCAATACAACAACATCAACACATGACTGTTTGATGGAAATAACATGCATTTTTTGTTGTCTATTAGAGAGACTCCCTCCCTTGAGATTTTTATTTATCAATAAGCTTCTGTATACAACATCAATGGTGGCTAAGGAAATAACATGCGTTTTCAGAATTCAAATCTGTTTAGCTACTGGAAAACACTCCTTCAAGAAATTATGAAGCAGTGATGAATACATATCTGGGAAAGTTCTGAAGTGGTCCACATGGGGGGATGTCTCAAAATTATAGGAAATCACCTTTCTCCCCATTCTCCTCTGATCCTGGATCTCTAACTCTATCAAGTGAAATGGAACAAGTTTATCTGCTGTGCTGTATAAAAAAAGGTGGGGACAAGAAGGCTGCTTTTCTGAGAGCATGGACACAATTTCCGTTAACTTTCCTGCAAAAAATAGCAAGAGACACTATCATGCATAAATTTTTTTACAGCTGATACATGTGCTGATCATTATTTAGATCGAAAAAATATTAGTTCCCACCAAGGTGTAATGCAACATTCAAAGGAGCAAGACACAAACAGGAGCACTTACTGATCCACTTCTGGCAACTTCAGAATTACAGAGAATAGCTTTTCAAATACATGTAGCACCATGGCTTCGATCATTGAAGGTTCATTTTCTTTCTCTTTTGATTCACTGGCTTGATTTTCTAATCCATTTATTTCTTTAGTTGCAATAGCTTGCACGGAAGAGCTGCTTTTCTTCAGCAAGGCAGTGGAGAACCCACCAGCCCAGACCTGCCAAGATGGAAGAAAATCAGCCATTAGCACCCCTTCAAAATGAGCAGCATTTCAAAGAGATACACATGCATCAGTGGATATATATACAAAAAAATATCCAAAGAACTGACATCAAACATCAATAACAGCCAGATGCCAATTAGAGCAGAATCTTCAATTCAAGATGACATTAGCACTCCAAACCATGATTACATGCCTATTTGAAACCTTGCAATAATAACTTTTTCTACACTACTGCTGAATTTCACCATAACTGAGCTAATAATTAAGAAAAGTTTAATAGCAACATGCTCAAAACTTTCCATCAGTCACCGTGTTCATACCATGCCACCGATAAGCACTTCCTTAATTCTGTTTTTGGAAAGTGAGAAACTTGTTCCACAACCAGTTCAAGTCCATTCATGGTTAGGTTCATAAAGTTAAGCATCCTGCTGAAGTTTAACTTTGTTTTCATTGCATCAAGCGACTGTAATGGTTGTCTGAGAAGCAATGCAGCCAGAATAAATTAGACAAAATGTAACATCAATTGCAGCTTTAATGCAACTCCACAATGAGGTTGCTATGCTAATTCAAATTGTATATTATTCTGCAAAGCCTAGGCTCACACTGAGCTTGTCACACAACATCTAGCTCGTGTATGATCTATGTTATCAACCTTGGAGTATCTAACCCAGTTGAATAAGCTTTAATGAGAAAGGATTTAGAAGCCATTCAAATTTGCTTCAAATCATTGGATCCTACGCAAGCCATTACGACACTTAAGTAACGAAATTGAAAAGCATTATATACCAGGACCATGAAAAAAAAGATAGGGAAGTCTGGCAGAGTAGAACAACTAGGAAGACTGCAACTCTCAATTAAAGCATGAAAATGGTTCCATTCGAGACGTGGCCAATCATGATCCATAGATGTAAAAAAGCTAACATTTAGTTTCTCCTGGAAGACCAAGCTAATAACAACAATTTATCATCAACTAAGACATTCATTATGGGAACACAAGAATTTGCACCACTATAACATTCATACACTTCCACACCGCACAAGAAGATTTGCACAAATTTATCACAACAATCATTGACTTCAACAAGACCATAACTCAACAAACCTTAGGATTAAACTGATTGCCACCTCCAGAATCAGAAACACACCCCTTAATCTTCTCCATTAGTTCCTCCCTCTCTTGCAAGAGTCTAAGGATATAACCATACCTGTAAACAGCAACACACCAAAACAATTACGAATCCAGTTACAAACCCAAAAAAAGTACAACAAATTACAGAAAACAATTGCAATAAATCAACCTACACAAGCCAACCAGTGTTACTAAAGGTGTGAAAAACCAAACACCTCTCTCTACCATCATCTTCTCTCTCAGAAACCCACGAAACAAGCTGATTAGCCAATTCTGTAATCCTCTTCTCCACTCCCTTCCCAAAATCAAAACAAAGCAATTCTCTCATATCAACAACAAACGTAACAGCATGAATCCCTCTTGAATTATACCATTCCACGTACTTTCTTAGATGTTTCTCTCTAGCTCCAAGCCAACCAAGCAGAACCACAGTCACAACTGGTTTTTCATCACTAAAGACACTAACTTTACCGCGAACAACACTCTCTGGTGCTTTGTTCCACGTAAAAGGCCTCTCATTTTGATGAGATTTGAAGTTAAAATCAGAGTTCTTGGTGGGGTTTGAGAGATGAGAAGAGGAAAGCGAGAGGAAGAAATTAATGGGGTTTGGGTTAGGAGTAACGGGTGAGTGGGAGAACGGTGAAAACGAAGAGTGAATGCGAGAATGGCAAAATCTGGGTAATGAAATGATGTGGGTCTGGAGATTTTGTCGCTGTGAGGGTATCGATCGATGGATTAGTGAAATGGGTTTTAGAAAATTTGTAGTGGTTGATGTTGATCTATTAGAGAAGAGACTGCGATTGATGACCCTTACAGGAGCTTCCATGGCGGAAAATCTGGTGTGGGTGAGGGGTGGATTTTTGAAAAAGAACGGGTGCATTGTCTTTGTCTGATTTTTGTTATTTGCCAAACTGCAACAGACATTTATTAGTAAGGCCCACCAGTGCTCTGAATCTTCATTTGAATGTCCCCAAATCTGTTTAGCCATAAATTTGCGAAACCGGACTCTTTTAACATCTTTTAAGTTGAACACAAATTTAAAAAGAAAAAAAAATTAAACTCAATTATCTTTATAGTCTAAATAATAGACTTGATGAGTTAATCCAGCCATGACAACCAAACTAGTATTTTTGTCAGCGGATGGCGCGAAGATACGGAGGATTGTGACAACAGCACAAGGCAGTACAGGGTTGAGGGCTAACCAGGAAGATAGCTTGAATTTTGTAGTGGAAGCCCAAGAAACCGACAGAGGCATTACATGTTCGAACAAGATGAAGATTAAAATAAACTACTCTTTGATTGTTATATCCTAAAAGTAAATGAATGCGACCTTGAGGGTTACTAAAAACCTTTTACAATTCAAATTATGCAGACAGGAATGATGTTGTAGCAAAAACCAGAAACTTTGGGTTTCCATTTCTCAGCAGCTACAACAGTGTTGCTCTGGCAATTTGCGGGATGAAGCAGAATTACACTTTTTTGTTACCTTGTTTCGAGAGTGAAGTGCCTGTACAGTGTCCTGTGCCAGAGTTTTTGACAGGCAGTTCATGCATTTGGTGTAAGATCCAAATTGATGTGATAATAATAGGTTAAGTTTGTGCAGATAAAACCAAAGATAGTTTCACCGTTTTATTTTCTTAGGGATATTGAGCCATCACATGCATCAACTAATCTGAGCAAAATTAACATATTGGAAATTTAGAAATCACAGAAGATGCTTGACAAAGAATATGATGTTGCAATCTGAAGGAAATCCTCAAAGAATATGTGACAGGATTGAAATGGATTTGAACTTTGTTTCCTGTCCTGAACATAAAAGTTCTTGCTATTTCAGCAGCTAAAATCAACACTGCTTCCAGATATCCAAGATTCTTTTCGTCCATCAGCCAGCCAGAGAGTAAAAAGACAAATGATAAGAGGACAAAAGGGCATAACATTCTGGTTGGCAAGCTTAGATTTTACAGGAAACAAAAGAAAATCCTAGGTTGTAAATTTTCTGTTAAAAACCTGAAACAGAACGCCACCAAGCATTGTCCTTACCGATGTTCCAGCTTTGTAATCATCGTATCTTAAATTTAAGCACCATTTCTGCATTCCTTAGTGTCAGTCTCCTCCTTAGATTCCATTCCTTTTTAATCTGTCTCGGCATCGAAATCCTTCTTGTTCTTAGGAATCTCGCATTGTTCTTTCTTGATTTCTACACTTTCCAAGGCTATTTCGAAGAGAGACATTTTTTTTCAAGCTGAAAGCTCCTAAATTCTTGTTCGCAAACAATGAGCACAAAGGAGAATGGTTCGAGTAGATATAGAGCACCTTATCCTCACCTTGTTAATGTCCTGAAGCAAAGGCGAAGTGGTTATGAGCCATCAGATACAGAAACCGATTGGCAAGACAGTCCAATGTGTGATCAGAAAAATGGAGCTTTTGGTCCTGAGAGTCCAATTCAGTTAGATTTACCAAGAAATGTCAGCCCTTTGAAAAACAGCAGGAGATTTTCCTTAAGATTTGATGATTATTCTCCAACGAAGGACTCTGTTTCCAGTCCTCCTCGAAGGAGGCACAGCAGCAAGTCACCCTACAAGCCACGAAGAGATGATGGTAATTCTGAACCTATCCCAAATCAGAGAAATGCCAATCCCTTGTTAAGAAGACAAATTTCCCCATTTAAGGCACAGAGAGATGAAGGTGGTGCTGTTTCACCTACATCAAGTCGGATAAATCTTGATAACTTGTTAAAAATCTGAGTCAGGAAGACAAGTTTCTCCATACAAGGCACAAGGAGAAGAAGCTGGTGCTGTTTCACCTGAATCGAGCTAGAGAAATGTAAGTCCCTTGTCAAAACCAGACCAGAGAAGACAGGTTTCTCCCTACAAGGCACAAAGAGGAGGTGGTGCAATTTCACCTAAACCCAGGCAGAGAAACGTTAGTCCCTTGTCAAAGCCAGACAAGGGAAGACAAATTTCTCCTTTTAAATCTGGGAGATAGGAACACGGTATGCATGAAGACGGTGAGATTGTAAGCTCCAACAGAATGAAACCCGCATCATTTCCTCATATGGATTCTGTTCTTCTTCAGCGTAATAAAGTAAATGGTAATAAAAAAGCATTAAAGGGTTTAGTGAAGGAAATAAGTAACAATTATGCGATTACCACTGATGTTAGCAATGCCAATTTTAAGCCAGATTATAAAGGTGGACTCTATAAACATGAGCACGATTGCCCTGCTCAACAGTTCCATTCATCCACTCGAATCTAAATCTTCTGTCTTCTCTATTTCAGTTTTAGTTCCTTATGAGGTTGACAAAGCACCAGAGAACATCCAGCCCTTGATAAAATGGATCATGGACTGTTACACAGATGCTTGTAAACTCATTCTCTGCTGTGAAGATGATTCAGACATTCTGGAGATCGTAAAAAATCGGTGCAAAGTTATAAAAGTTGATGCTCCTGTGACTCATGAGGTAAGAATGTTCCATTTAAAATCAGTGTAGTCACTGCTTGAATGGACTGATGATATATAATGACAGTTTTTCTGGTGTGCTTTATCGAGTTGTTCAGTACAATGTCTAAAACTAAGATTTCCAAGCCCCTTAATCATGACCCTCATCAATACTTGAAATGTACCTCGGTCCTACTGAATTATTCTTGCTCAAATTAGACCTTGCAAAAAATAATGATAATAAAAGAAAAGATTATGTCTTATCTCTCTTTTTCCTGACTCGACCTCATTCCCAGATCATGGAGCTTCTCATTCAGATAGCAAGGAAAGAATAGATTGATCTACCGATGAACTTTGCAGCTAAGATCGTTGCCAAATCGGGGCAGAACCTCAGAAAAGCAATCATGGCTCTTGAAGCCTGCAAAGCACACAAGTAAGGACTTGAACTAATGAACTAAATAAAATCCCTAAACTCTGTATCAGAAAAGGGCACTGATAATTAGTAACACTAATAAATAATATTTGTGGCAATCTTCTTCTACAGCTATCCTTTTTCCGATGATCAGCCAATTCCATTTGGATGGGAAGAGGTTTTGGTAGAGCTTGCAATAGAAATCCTGATTGATCCATCACCTAATAAGTATAATTCATCCAACTGGGTAGCAAGCAACCAAATTTACCATACTCGGCTTTCCTGATGAATGTTAACTTTCCTTTTCTGCTTCTATGGATTTGGCAGGCTATTTTCAATACGGGGAAAGTTGAAAAGGCTTCTTATGGATTTTGCTCACCCCAAACTGATTCTCCTGGTGATGCATATGCTGAAATAATTCATTTCACTATCACTGCCAGTAGTTTTTGTAGGAAAATTATGATCTGAACAGTAGTTGTTAGTAACAAGCACTGTTCAGATCAAAATCTGGAAAATTGCCGAGAATGAAGAACAGATGAAGAACTAAATTCTGGGCAGGAAAATCAAGGAAAAATACTTAGAAAAATTGAAATTTGGAACACATCACATGAACTTTATTGAATTGAAATAGCCTATATATAGGCTTACAATGCTAATGAATTGAAAAACATAAAACTCAACAATTTGAGAGATAATCGGATAAACATAAATTTGAAAGTTTAAACTTGTTTTAGTTAGACTAAAAGACTACAGACTAATGATAAATCCTACAGCTAAATCTTCTTATCCAAAGCTAATCTCACATTAGAATTCTAACACTCCTCCTTGAGATTTGCTTTGGGCAATCCCTAACTTCATCTTCGAAATTCCGGACTTTGCAACTGGAATTATCTTGGTCTTCAAGTCATGATGAACTTGACTTATATCGACCCTGCTTTTTGGCCTACATCACCATCAAGATTTCCTTCACATGTTGCTCCTCCCGTATTCATGTACCATTCTCTAACATAACATTCCTCAACATTAATTTCTTTGCCATTAAGAATCTTGACATTTTTCGGCAAAGATCCTCAGCCTTTTTCAAAGTTCACAATTTCAAAATATTTTGACTTTTTCCTTTGAATCCCTCACCATCACAAAGACTATCAATTTCTTCATGATCAGTAAGAACATCTTTCAAGCCTTCATGTGTTGTGGATTCAGCCGAATTGTTCACATAATCATTGTTGGATTTCATGCTATACATATCACCATCTCTCGATTTTTCCCATCTTTGTCACATATTTGCAGCCTTTTTGCAAAGCCGAGCACCATCATTAATCATGCCACTATTATGCATTACCTTTAATGAATTAAGGTTAACATGATTATGCCATAATACACTCTCATCAGTCATGACACTAATAGCATTCCTTTCAATCGCATCCAGCTTTTAAGTAAAAACTATTACCATTCATTTCAACTCTTGCTAACTTTGTTCCATATCCTGCTGAAATGAGACAAGTCTTTCCTTTGAAAGAGACTTCATATCCATTCTTCAACATTTGTGCAACACTAAGCAAGTTTTGGTCTAGTTCGGAATGTAAAGAACATTGTGAACAATCTTAGTACCTCTTTTAGTGTTGACGAGCAATTGTCCCTTTCCCTTTAGCTTGCACAACATCACCATTTCCCAATTTGATTCTCGGTTGAACAGATTCATCAAGGGAAGAGAAAATTGCCAAATGCTTGGTCATGTGGCTTGTGCAGACCCATCGTCAATCATCCAAACCTTTGCTCCATGTGTGTTGAAATCTCGTGATGCCATAAACAATTGTTCATCCTCCTCCTTTTCTTCTTCGGTCACATTTACTTGTCGTTGAATAGGTCGATGGGGTTGATCTGTTCTTAGCTCTGCAAAACTTCTCACTATGACCGAGATTATTGCAAAAAGAACATTTGAAGGAAGGTTTGTTTTTGTACCGAGCAATCCTTCTCGAGCATGGTTGGTTCTTCTCGCAATGAGTGCAAGGTGAGTAAATTTGTTTACTCGCAATCATTTCAGTTTTCCATTGAGTGGATTTTTAAATGGTTCTTTCTCCGCATATTTCCTGAATTTCTTCCCATAGTGCTCGGCTTGGAAGGCACCCTCCATAACCTCTTCATCTCTCATTAACACCCTTTGTTCTTGGATGTGAAGTTTGCTAATCAATTATGCAGAAGAGAGAGTTTGCAAATCGCAAGACTCTTCTATAGCAGATATTTTGGATTCAAACTTCTGTGGAAGAGACATTATAAGCTTTTCAACAACTTTATGATCCTCAAACGTCTGCCCCAAAAGCCTGATTTGATTGACAATGTTTATCAACCTGCCAGAGTAGTCTTTGACGGACTCATTGTCCTTCATTTTGATCGACTCAAACTCTCTTTTAAATGCCGAGCAACCTCATGTTTTTGTCCACGCTACTGCCTTCAAACTCAACTTGGAGTTTGTCCCATATCTTCTTTGGGTTTTCCAAGTCCATTACTTTGGTGAAGACGTGATCTGAAATTCCAGAATGAAGACAGGTAATAGCCTTGTCCTTTTTCATTTTTTCTTCTTCAAAAACTTTCATCTGCGCAATTGTAGGGTCTTCATTTAATGGTGTGGAATCAGTATCTGTCTCCACAACATTCCATAACCCTTGGGAACGTAGAAAAAAACTTCATCTTGATGACCCGTGATGTGATAATTTTCTCCGTAAAAACTGGAATTGCAGCAGCATTATTGTTGGAGGTTGACATGATTTTTGAAAGTAAAAAGCTCACTAGTGTTTACACTCAATTAAACTCTAACTCTCTATGTTTGTCTCTCAAAAAAGAACCCCACAGATCCCGCAAGAAAACGTGCTCTGATACCACTTGTAGGAAAATTATGATCTGAACAGTAGTTGTTAGTAACAAGCACTGTTCAGATCAAAATCTGGAAAATTGCCGAGAATGAAGAACAGATGAAGAACTAAATTCTGGGCAGGAAAATCAAGGAAAAAATACTTAGAAAAAATTGAAATTTGGAACACATCACATGAACTTTATTGAATTGAAATAGCCTATATATAGGCTTACAATGCTAATGAATTGAAAAACATAAAACTCAACAATTTGAGAGATAATCGGATAAACATAAATTTGAAAGTTTAAACTTGTTTTAGTTAGACTAAAAGACTACAGCTAATGATAAATCCTACAGCTAAATCTTCTTATCCAAAGCTAATCTCACATTAGAATTCTAACAGTTTTTCTTATGTAATTACAAGAAATATACATTTCTGATAGAGCTGCAATTCCAACAAACAGAAATTGGTGGAGCTATTCTTGAAGGGAGTAGAGGCTAATCCAAGAAGGGAGCTTTATTATTGGCATGCTTATTATGTAAGTTCTCTTTTACCATTTTGTTGGTCTTTTTTCTTATGGTTTTCCGGCCAAGTGGTGTCTTCAGGCTAGCTGTGGTGCTGCGAGACCAAGTCCAAGTTGTAATGCCGACTTGCCAACATACTGAAATGAAACGAGGTTTTTGTTTACAGGATAAGAGGCTCCCAACAAGAACAACTGCTCTACTCAAATTAGAAGGTAAAATGGACAAACCATTCTAACAGGATAATCATTTTATAATTACACACACATAAAGATTCTGCAATTCATTGAAGCAACTATATTTTGCTCATATATAACTCAATATCCAAATGAAAGTTTTTGTTGTAAGCACTTGGACATTTCATAGCCTAATTCATCCACTTATTCTGCAGAATTTGTGGCCAAATTCATGAGCATGTACAGGAAGAGTTCTGGCACTCGTCAGTTTGTATAATGGAGCTGGTCTTTATAAGCCCTTAGCCATATCCTTGTATGTCCATACTTATAAGGTGTTTCTTCTATGGATGCTAAAGCTACTTGAAGTACTTCATATTTTCTGCTATGAATGAATTAGTTCCTTGAAATACATAGTTTTATTTTGACTGATTATAACTTGAAAAAGGCAAAATTTTGTACACAATGTGTTGTTGTGTGTTGTTTCGACAAAGATGATCCAGAAGAACTGCTTGATAATCATGTAGCAATCTTCTGCATTTTTTCATGTTATAGTTGGAGTTATATTTTTCACGTTTAATATTTTTCAAGTGTATTCAAGTGTTAAAACATACACACAGATAGACACTCACACACATTAAATCTAATATAAAAACCCATAGCAAAAGTAGAATGTTTTCTGAGAAATTTCCTTGTTATCTTTCTTTTCTTCTTCTTTCTTTTTTCATGCTGAAATGAATCTCTTGAACACGTGATCAAGCAACCCATATACAAAGACACTAATTCCTAGAAAGCCAGGTAAACCAGGTTTGATAAGAATATAACACAAAGATAACTTGTACTTAGGCACCTATATTATTGGATTCGAACCCCTACCTAACGAATAACAATTCGCGAACAAGAAGTATGGATTGACGCCACTAAATCAGCTGAACTTTGATAAGTCATTTTCAGTCCTTTAGAGAATCAAGAAAAAGAGAATTCTCACCCTTATAAGCACACAAAGTTGCAGTGGTAATTTGAATATCATTGAGCAAAAAACATAACCTGAAACTGAGGTTACTTATGTATTTTCAATCTAAGTTAAACCCTAAAATAACAAAATTTTGGACCTATATAAAGCTCATTTACAATCAAACCCAAATCCCTAAGTATCTAAGCCCAATTGATGTTTATTAACCTTAAAATACAAAATACAAATTTAAAATAAAAAAAAATAAGTTGCAGCCACATAAAAATAATATAAAAATAAAATTTATTTGGTCTTGAATGTTGATGACTTTTAGGCTTTCTTTCTAGACTAGAAAACAACTTCTTTTGAATGCTAAAAATCCTCATTTTTTTGAGGAAATAGTCTAAACTTGGAATCCATGTTATATCAGGAAAAATAAGTCCAAATCAAGATTGTCATATGACCTAACACATCATCCCTTTTCAAAACTTGAATGAGACCTTTCTTGGACTTGAATTAGATGAATTATAAGTTGTCTTGTAAGCTCCATGTGTGTCATTTGTCCATATGTATTTATAACTTGGCTCTTATAATAGGTTCATTTGGCACCATCAATGGATTATTTACGTGACTACGCTTGATGTTGAGCTATTCCTCGTCACACGCACTATATTTATCTTATACACTAATACATTTGGAAAATGATGAAAGTGAAATTTAACAGATGAATCTATGAATATAATCTCAATAAAGTCTTCATATCTAATTCATAATGTGTGTAAAAATCAAGCGGTCTAGGAACAAGATTTTAGAGTTGAAGAATTAGTTAATCAATCGGACCTATCAATTTTATCTATTATCTTTAGTCAATGTGTTTGATAGTTTATACTTGGGGCTTGGTAGGACAATATAATTTGTAGCTAGTACCTGCAAAAGATCTTTTTCAAAAAGAGGTAAAGACTATTAGATGATTCCCCATCTACATTACTCCTCCCATTAATTATAGCTACCAATTATATTGGTAATCTTTTTTAGTACCAATATTCAACCAACTTGATGGTAATACATAAAAAAATCTAGAATTAACATGTTCCAACCTTTAAAATTTATGAGATGAATCATGAGACCGGATCATATCATAAAAAAAAAATAACAATGTAGAATTCCCAACAAACCAAGATAATTAGGGATAAATATTTTTTTTTAATAAAGATAAGAAAGAGAGAAATATAGACTTGAAAAGAAAAAGAAAAAACTTTCACAAAAAATTAAAATCAAATCATAATGATAAAATTAAAAAAAACAATCAAAGTAATAAGAGCCAAATTTCATGTAAAATCAAATGTCAATGGATGAAATTAAAAGAAAAAAACCATTAAAGGATCATCTAATATATTGCAATAAAAGAATGGGTATAAAATCTGATATAAGAATCAAATGTCAATGGATGAAATTAAAAAATAAAATTAAATAAACCAAATGCATTATAATCAAATGGATAAAAAAAAAACTAAACAGACAAATAATCATACTTTGTTTTTTTAATGCCAATATGTTTTTCTAAGAAGGGATTGCATCAAGAGAGAGGAGCAAAAAAATATGACAAGAGCTGAATGGGACAACGACACTTGAATTTGTTATGGCGTTCCACGTGTCACTCTAAGGATATAGGTGACGTCCATTTACTAGCACGAGGCCCACGCCAACTATTTTTACAATCAAATAATATTTATAAAATATTTTTTTTATCTAATTATCAGAATAAAAAAATATCAGATCGTCACGAATCTGAAAACTTTTCAAGAGAATGCGATTCCTTTCCTCTAGAATGGGGAATCCCAGATTCCCATCCATCTCTTTTGCAACAGCAGTACTCCCATATTTGCAAGACTCTGCAAATTCATCGTATCAATTATACCAAAGTTAATTCCCCGATCAAATCTCAGATAAGATGTAATCATCCCTACTGCAGATGCCTTCCGATGAAGAACAGTGTCCCTGCACTCCAGCTAGCTGGCCAAACCACCAGTCAACGCGCACAGTGGCAAAGCTCACGAGGGCCCGGCCTTTCAAAAAGTGCAAGATGGTTAAGCATCTGCGTAAATGATTTCCATCCACAGATCATTATTGACCTCTCAAATTTGATCCTCAACTCATAATTATGATCAGATGGATTGTAGCAGAACCAAAATACGCCAAAGTGTTTTGCTCCATATATATATATAGAATTTACCAGCTTGGATTTCCTTTAATGGAGCTGCGTCAGCCACTCAATGAAGATGGAGGAGCAGGAACACGCAACCTCGCATTGGTTTGGTGGAGGAGGATCCGCATCAATGGAAGTTAGATACTTTTCATGCAGAAACAATATTTCTAAAATCAGATCTGGGATCAGCTTGATTAGAAACAATATTGCTGGTTTTTATCGAAATTTTCTTGAAAGATTATAGTTATTAGATCTACAAATCATACAGAAAAAACCCACAAAGAGATGTCTAAGAAGGAAAATTTGGGAAGAATCTTCAGATAAAAGTTGACAGCACTTTTCTGTTTTCTTTTCTGTTCATCGAAGGAAGAAAAAAGAATATAGCACATTCTGGGAGCATATCCATTCAGTAAATAGCACAAAAAGGAAAGTTCACAGATAACGTGGCAAGCTCTACGACGCATACTATTGAGATTTTACTATTATTTAATTATTATTCTTTCTATATTTAGCATATGGAGTGGTTTTTATTACCAATATTGTAAATTAGGGTTTGCTCGTACAAAAACTATCAGCAGATAACCATATTTATTAGATTTAAATTATTGAGTTTTGATTGAATAATTCAGTGCTTGAAAAAAAAATTATTTTTTTTTCTAATTTAAATCATCAAATTTTATGAAAAATTAAAAGAACATTAATTATTTTTTTAGAAAGACATGACCTAGAACAAGTTGGTGAAAAAACTTAATATTTTTTTTTTGTTTTATCACAAATTATTGTTTTCATTTATTTATTTATTTTAAAAAGCTTACAACTTAAATTAAACCTGTTCTATTATTGAAAATTATTTTTAAAACGAAAAAAAATTAATATAATACGTGCAAACTGATGTATAATAATAAAAATAAATAAAAATCTAATTTGATCAATAAATCGGGTCTAAAGACACTCGGGTAGTATTATATAACTATGGTTTTGGGTTCGGGGTTGCACTTATCCTTGGTGGAAGATTTTCTAACATCAAACATCCTAATTATAACAAATAATATTAAATATTTTTTTTTAAAAAAAAACATTTTTAATATTAATATATCAAAATAATCTCAAAATATTAAAAATAATTATTTAAAATAAAATATTTAATTCTTTTTAAAAATACTTTTTAAACGAAAGGTAAACAGACACTATAATGCTGATGTCAACGGAGATCAATTAGAGAATTAGAAAATCAAGCACTGACTCCTCCTATAATCCATAATCCGTTAGATTAAATTAATGCAAGATCCAACGGTTCAGACTCACCATAGACTGGCTGTTGAAAAAAGGAAAGCGACAATCACACTAACGTCTTCTTCACCCTCCAATAAAGCCAAAAGCTCTCTCTCTCTCTCTCTCTCTCTCTCTCCCTGCATTTATATACACACACACGCTCATTAACGTACACAGTATTTTATGCTCTCTTGATTTCAAGCTTCTCAGTGTTTAACGTCTCCTCTCTCTCTCTGTAAGCCTCTCTTCTTTTAATGGTTTTAAACATTCCATTTTTTTTTGTTTTGTTTGGTTTGAAGAGCTGGTTCTATTTCGTTGGTGCTTTTTTGATGGAATCTGGATTTTTTTGTGATAAAAATAAAGGGTATCTGTTAGATTTTCAAATGTTTTTTTTTAAGTATTTATATTTTAGTGTCTGCTGCATGTAGGGTTTTGTTTGATCATTCTAGTTTTGTGTACTTTGATGGTTTTGTGTGTGGGCTTTTTCTGTTTTCATATACTTTCTTTTTTTGAGTTTGCAAGAACTATATTTAGTGTTTTCCTGTTCTTTGTTTGATTTTGTTGCGCATGCATGACTGTGGTTTTGTTTTGTGTTTTTTTTGTTAAGTTTTTACTGATTTTTGTTGTTTTTTTTCTCGTCTTGATTTGATTTGCTTTAATCATCTGGTGATTATAAACTAATATGTTTTGTGGCTTCTATATTTGTTGTGATTTTTTGCACGATTCAGAGATATGCAGCTGAAAATAGAGCAAAACAAACAAAAGTTTTTTTGTACAATGGTTTTCTTTTCCTCTGTAAAAGAAAATGCTCTGTCTCTCTTCTGTGATTTACGGGTTGGCTTTAGTATATGTTGTTTGAGTTTGTATCAATTTGAACTTTGTTATGTATGTGTTATGTACAATTTGTCCTAGTCAACATCTTGCTGAATCTTATTTGACCTGTTTATTTACTCATTTCATTCATTATGAAAAGAAATTATTTTTCTTAATCGAATAATCGTATTTATGCTTTTGTTTTTCTTCCTCGGCTCCTCCTAATCAAAATAATCTTATTTACGGTTGTGTTTATTTTACGCAGAAACACTGAAAACATGGCTAACAACGATGGGGAAGTGCTCGGGAAACGTGCAGGATGGCCTCCTGTTCTCAATGAAAGGATCCTTTCTTCAATGTCCCGAAGATCTATTGCTGCGCATCCCTGGCATGATTTGGAGATTGGTAAATCTCGTTGCTTAACATGCCATGGTTCTATAAGTAGAGTATGCCTATACAGATACTTTTCTGTCGGCATGGTCCCATTGTGTTTTTGCAATTCTCACGTTTTTCACTGATCATGCTATATGTTTCAATTTATGCAGGACCAGGTGCCCCAAGCGTTTTCAACTGTGTAGGTTTTTTTTCCCTCTCATTTTGGTCCATGGTCATGGAGAAGGCATGCATTTATCTCTTATCTTCATGAGTAACTAACTCTCATCTTCATTCAAGAGAACTAGTGAGGTTTGAGACTATGTTTTGGTTATGGGTGCATTGGTTAAGCAAGTGCATTCAAGAAATATGCCTTATGAGATGATGCAGAAAATTGGCATATAGTCACATTCATGGAATGTTATATTCCCCCAGTGCTAATTGAACAAAGGATTCTTGACCGTGAAGTCTGGATTTATAGTATTGTGCTCTTGTTTTACATTAAGATACTTTGAATTAGATCTTATAGTGGGTTTGCATGACAGGTGATTGAGATCAGCAAAGGCAGCAAGGTTAAGTATGAGCTTGACAAGGCAAGTGGCCTTATAAAGGTATGATCTTGTTCTTCATTTCTTCTGTTATTTTTTTTACCCTTTTAGATAAATTAGTATATGTTTTATTTTCCTTAACAGGAAATGTAACCTCAAATGTTTTCTTTCTGATGATGAGTTTTTTTAACCTTATTGTTCATGATAGAAAGTAGGATTACTAATACATCGGTAGTGAGAAAACAAGAACCATGTGGTTTTACCCTTTCATCTTTCCATTCTGCATGCTGTCATGCCTAGTAGGGAATAGACTGGAAATCCCAACTGAATAATGTCATGTACATTGAATATGGTGTCCTGTTAGACAAAAGAAAACACAGAGAGAAAGATGAACCCGTGAACTACAGCTCTTCCTCAAGGGTCTAAAATTCAGGGATTCACCTCTCAGGTCGCATTATGGTGAATCCAGTTCTTTTAAGTGCAATTAATACTGCAAAGTCAACTTCTGCATATTTCATGTTTTCCTTCGTTTTATGCCCTTTGTTAAGATGAACATGCACTACTGCTTTGACATATGTATGGTTTGTACTCCCTGTCATGTTACATGAAGAAAAAAAGCTTATTACTCCTCTTAAGAACAGGTTGATCGTGTTCTCTACTCATCAGTTGTTTACCCACACAACTATGGTTTCATCCCCCGAACTCTCTGTGAGGACAGTGATCCTATGGATGTTCTGGTACTGATGCAGGTAGTCCTTTTGGCTAAAAAAATCTTGTCCATTCAAAAATAATGACTTGAATTTCAAAGCTCAACTACTTTAACAAGTTGTTGGGATTATTCTTTGCCATAGGAGCCTGTGCTACCCGGTTCTTTCCTCCGTGCTCGTGCAATCGGTTTAATGCCCATGATTGATCAGGTGCAACTTTTGATTTTTCCCATAAGTTCCTTTCTTCTTACTGTTGATCTTCTTTTCTGAGTAGATATTCCCGATAACAGATTTTGGGACCATTGGGGATACAAAAGAAAGGACTGTCTAATGATTCCACCTTTTTCTCATATTTTATTAGATTTATTGAGCATTGTACCTAGAGAACATTTCAGTCTGTGAATTGTTCTGCTGCTCTGACTATCTCTATTGAGTCTGAACAGAAACTGGTATACAAAACTATTTTCATATTATGCATCATCCTGGCATCAATATATAGATATGCAGCCATATTTTCAAGTAGCGAACAAGCAGTTGGTTATGTAAAAAACAAAGGAAAGTTTGTTTGTTACTCCATGATATTCTAGAAGAAATTTGATTATTGAAATTCACTGCATATTTTTTCTCCTCATCTGTACCTCATTCAAGCACGGGATAGGAATTAGCAATCACTAACTAGAATTGCATTGCAGGGTGAAAAGGATGACAAAATCATTGCAGTGTGTGCTGATGACCCTGAGTTCGTCCATTACAAGGACATCAAGGAACTTCCTCCACATCGCCTGGCTGAAATTCGCCGCTTTTTTGAGGACTGTATCCATATTCATACAAGTTCATAATTTGGTTTACTTGTAGTCATAAGTTAGAACGAGTAATTAGTTCCTCCATTGAATAAGCTGGGACAAAACTTACTGAATCCATTGCATAGCATGTACGCATATTATCCATTTACAACATCTCCACTGTCTATCCTTTACGTATGATGGATAATAGATAAGAAGAATGAGAACAAGAAAGTTGACGTTGAAGACTTCTTGCCAGCTGCCTCTGCAGTTGATGCCATCAAGTATTCCATGTGAGTTCTTTCCCATCTTATGTAAAAAATTGCACTGTGTTTTTTTATCAGACTTAAAGTCTATGATGGGTTTCTGGTTTGTATAATAGAGTATTCTTACTCGTGATTTTTGTATTATTTTCCAGGGATCTGTATGCATCTTACATTGTTGAAGGTCTGAGGCAGTGACTCTGAAGATTAGTTAGGTGAGTGGCTGATAGCTAAGACCACCTAGTATCAATCATACAAAGGCTAGACTTCTTGATAAATGCCTTTTTGCATTGCTTCTAATATTCGCTGGAGTTCATGGTTCACCCATGCTTGTGTTTGATATTATGCTTATATCTAATCAATAGAAATACCAGATGCTCGTTGCAGCTTCTGGAAGAAAATATATTTCACTTCAATAGCGTAGTGATTATTTTCATTTTCTATATAGCTGATGATTCAACTAAGAATACGTGTTTGTAGGGATGAATGGTCTGTGAAATCAAACAGTTAGCAAGAGCAAACAAAAGAAATTTTCCTACTAGAATGGAAAACATGAAATTAGATGCTTAAATTCTGGAGGACGTGGTTCTTTTCACCTCCTCCTTTTGACAAAGCTGCTTTGAAATTTACAATAATTTCATCACCCTCAACCGCAAACCAAGCTTGCTACTGCAAGGAGGGGTGGTTTGTTAATGGCAGAATGAATAAATTGACGTCATCTTTTTGTCCATGAGAAAGCTACTTGCTGCAGTCCTGGTTAACAATGGCATGCAGCCTAAGGGTGAGTGTTTCTATTTGATGGGTCACCCCTGGTTCAGTTCACAAACGCAGCTGGGCTTGGTTTCTTGGATCTTGGATCAGAATCTATCATCCAGTGGGCTCACCTTAGCCAGTTCAAAAAACTGAAAAAAACTAAAAGCAATCCTATTCAGCCCTGCCAATCAAACTAATGGCCTCATATCCAGGGACACCAACAGGGTTTTGCAAGATGAAAGTTTGATAAACATCTAGTAGATGGTATAGGGGTACTAATTTGAAACTAAGAGGTTTATTTTCATGGGGTTTTAGATTTGATTTATATGATTGATAATATGATAGTTATTAGAGGTTTATATGATCTCAGATTTATATGGTTATTAAATTCATGGTTCGTGGAATTAATCGAGATTTGCGCAAACTAAACTAAATATTCACATTGATAAAAATAAAAATACAGCCGAGTTTGATTGGCCTGATAAGTCATGTAGCCTTAGTTCATCTAGTAAAATAAATATTTTATTTTTCTTACAAATATTGAAATAATATTTTTTTGAATTAACCCGCATCACCTTGATTTCACCACGAGTCGGTTTATGACTATGGTTGCCATAATTGTTTGTAGGGGTGATCATTTTCTGTTTGGTTTGCTTTTTTATTTATAAAAACAATCAAATCAAAATTATATATAAATCAACCGATTTGAATTTTTTTTTGTGTAAAAAATTGAAAAATAGTTTCTGGTTTTTTAGCTTTTTTTTATTATACATGTCACCAAAACGGAATCGAGCCAAGAAAATTGCCAAAAAAATTGAACTAGACCGGAAGATTTTGTAGTATATTTTTTTAATTTGAATCGATTCGATTTTAGTTTATCGGTTTCAACCTTAAAAAACCAAAAGTGGACTAAACCGGAAGTTTTTTAAAATATTCTAATCAGTTTTTTTAATAGTTTATTTTTTTCAGTTTTCTAGATTTAATCAATTTTTTTATTTTTTTTCCCCTCATGAATAGTTGTTCGGTTTCAAACATGAATATAACTGCACACAGGTTTGAATATGCTCTCCCACTCACCAAATTTGCAGGGCAAGTTGTACCTGTACACGTACACCCTCACGCTCATTTCCCTTGGTCAAGGCCAATCAATTGCTTACTAAATTCCACCCAAACTCTGTTTCTTGTTGTGATTACTTTTTAAAAGTGTTTTTTCGTTCAGAAATATATAAAAATAATATTTTATTTTTATTTTTTAAAAATTATTTTTAATATCAACACATGAAAATGATATAAAATACTAAAAATATTTAATTTAAAATAAAAAATAAAAAAAAATCATTTTTTTCTTAAAAATATTTTTGAAATGGTTTGCTGTGCCCCCCAATAACTAAATCATAATATAATATATGCTGTGCTGTGCCCCCCACTAAGCATGCTGACCATCAGCACATTTTACAGAGCAGGAAGAATCATATTATATTATACTACTCGAACACTACTACTGTATCTTCCTTAACCCATTCCACCAAGATTTTCAATCCTCGAAAACCTAGCTTTACTGTTACTGTTTATTTTTTTATTGTTTTTGTATTGTTACTGTGTGATAATGTTAAAAATTAAATAAAATATTTATAAAAAAACACAATTGCTGACACAGTTTTAATCAATATATAATACCGTAAGGTAAGGGTAAGGGCATACCCAGAAAAATTGTATTTAATTATTAAAGAAACATGTTGATTATGATAAATTATTTCCAGGAATGATGACTTTTTTGATAAAGTGGCAAACACTAGGGCCCAGGATGGCCCACCTGCTCTTCTTCTGGCATTGGTAATTGGTTTCAGGCTCTTATTAAAATGGACCCCATTAATGATTTCAATATTTTTTGTTTTTATTTTCTTCATTCACCACTCAAAATCACTTATGCGATCGTATATGATAAAAATAATACAAACATGGGTTATAGAAATACATTTATGTTTTGAATAATCCAGCAATATATTTTTATATTTTGAAACAAAAAGAACGAGAGTGGTAGTAGTTTCGTATTGCGGTGCATGATGTTTTTTTTTAAATATTTTTTATTTAAAAGTTACTATTATTTTTATTCTATACATCATCAGCACATTAAAAAAAAGAAAAAAACACTAATGTGTGATGTATTTGATGTTTTTCTTATACCTATAAAAATACCTAAAAGCAGCAACTTGCAAGCCTACGGTGTTGGGGGTTGTGATTGGCCACCGGATACCAACAGCACTAGCAGACTTAAAAGATTGTTTTTCACTTATTTTAAAAATATTTTTGAAAAAATTTAAAGATCTTTTATTTTTATATCTTATTTTAAATTAAAAAATGATGTTTTAGAACATTTTAATGTGTTGATATTAAAAATAATTTTAAGTAAATAAAATATTTTGATACATTTTTTAACAAAAAAACAGTTTCAAAAGCAACCGCAACCACACTCCTAAACTGGAAGTATAGTTGAGGTTCTTTTTAAAAATATTTTTTCTTCAGAAATGCATCTAAATAAAAAAATTTATTTATTTTTGATATCAGCACATGAAAATAATCTAAAAACACCAAAAAAATTTTAATTTAATTTAACAAATGAATAAAAAATCATTAATTTTTTTCAAAAATATTTTTGAAACGCAGTAACAAACACCTCAAAAGCTGGACCACGTGATATTAGAGAATAATATAAATCATATTCTGGAACCTTAATTACTGGTTTAATCTTTTAGGTGAGATGATTCTTTAACACTTGAGAAATCAAACATTTCAGGCCGCTCTTTATGGAAGAATATATAAGAGTTCGCACAGGAATTGAAGGCAGATCGAGGACCAGAACACCAATTTCCTGCACCTTTTTATGAATGTGTTCATCATGAGGTAGTTTCTTTGGCCAGAACACAACACAGAAGATAGAGATCTTTCGACGACAAAAAGAAACACCCGATGTGGGCTAGACTGGGGACAAAGGGCAAAGCAATAAACTAAAGAAGATAATGACAGACATTGTTGGATAAAATTACATTCTGATTCCAAGAACTTCATTTTTATCCTTTATATTATCTTGTCTGTGTGAGAGAGAAAAAAGGTTTCCACGAAGGACAAGATTGTTCTTAGTAAACCTTCCAAAACAAGGCAAGCATGATTTTCTTATTCATGGGCGTGTTCTGCAGACAGTTTTTTAAATATCCAATCATATTATATATCCATTATCTTACTTTGATTTCTCAAAAAGCGCAATCCAAGCTTAATTGCTGTATACACGCATTGATCTGCGGTGTTCTAGCTGTCTTTCTTGAGCTCTGGTTCTAGCAAAAGCCGGAGGACAGCTAGCCGCTGTCATCCTTGTCCATGATCATGGTCGGGTTTTATTAATTAAGATTAAAATTAAGTGTACCTGTTGGACCTTAAATGCTTAATCAGTAATGATTAATGGTAGTAGCAGAACAGCAATTAAAGCTTGGATTCTCTATTTATCAAGAATAAAGAGTAACCATTATGTCTTCTTCTTTATCAGGAATTTAGAATAATATTCTGTAAATCAATCAATTTCTGATAAAGCATGTTGCTTCACAGCCTCCACACGTAGTTTAACAATACTATTCTAAACTTATAATTTATGTAGCAAACAGATTTTGATAATAAATTATGTCAAAGAACCATCTCATCTAAAAATTTAAGCTGTTAGATGAGATTTCAAGATATAATTTATATTATTTTTTAACATTTTTCTCAAGTAAAAACTCTTTGGGCTTGAAACTTGCACACATCCAAACTACCTTGTGGTTGATTTTTATCAAATAGAATGAAAGTGATGAGATTCAAACCCGTGACCGCTGGGTCAACAAGACTCTGATACCATATTAAAGAATCATCTCACCTAGAAACTTAAGATGTTAGATGAGGCCACATAATATAATTTATATTATTCTTTAACAAAGTAATATCATGGATAGTGATATTAATAGCTCTATGACAAATCTCTTCCTTGCATTTATGCTACAGTTAATGTCTGAAAACACAAAAGCACATGCAAGAAGAAGGTTAAGGTATATCGTTTTTGTTTTCCATCACAGCGGGTCCAAACCCTAGCTCAGAATGTTGTTTTTATTCAGGGCAGGGCCATGGTGTATTGATTTTTGTCCAAATCATAGCAGTATGTGTAGTAATAAGATGGTGGCCGGCTGTGGCCACCCTATTTGCCGCCGGTGGGGACAGCTAGGGTTTCCTTAATGGTATGATCAAGTGTCGCCATCAGAACCTTCTCAGGAAATGCAGAGATCCATGCATGTTATTGATAGATAGCCAGTCCACGTTGTTGACATGAACTGTCTAACCCATTATTATAGTTTCTTGAATTTTTAATTAATGCCATCACCTAATCTTTCTTTCTCCTTCTAGCAACCTCACAATGTGTTTGTTGAGCAAAATAATCACACCCTTCAAACGTCAAGGAATAGGATAGATAGAGATATGATCCATATTTTTTCTTTCTTAGAGTGAAATTGCTGCCCGTTCTTAGCTTGGAACTCTCGTTTTCACTGATATTTCTATATAACTTGAAAATGGTGGGTTGATTTAATGTGCTCGGTGAAAATAAAAATCCAAGTAAATGGTAAAAGAAAATAAAAAAGTCTTTATGAAGCTATCATTTCAATTATGAATCAAGGAATTCAATAATGGAAGACAAAACATTATTCCAAGATGACCCTCGATGTCAGAAAAATATAACCTATCATATATGCATGTGGATTGCGATTCAATACTTTAAAACTAATTATAAAAACTTTTTTCTCAAGGTAGGAAGGACTACTATAATAATTGATTGCAAAGAAAATTATGCATGTTCATTCAACAACCACTCATTCTCTTGATTCTATTAACTGGCCATCCGACTGGGAAATCTCATTATATATATATATATATATATATGGTACCATTGTTGTTTTACTTCCATGCTTCAAGATCTTCTTAGTGTGGTAACATAACTATTCAAGGGATGAACATGGTCTCTCTATGAAAATAGCCCCACAATTCTTTAAAAGAATAGTATGAGATCTTCTTAGTGTAATAACATAACTCTCTAAAGGATAAATTTGGTCTTGCTAAGGTAATAGCCTCCCAACTCTTCAAGTGATAGATTTGGTCTTTCTATTATAATAATATCACTCTCCAAGAAACCTAGAACCACTTAGAGATTTTCTAAGTAAAGGCTTCATCTTTATTGGGTTCCACCTAGCCATTTAAAGATTTTCTAAGCATAACATCATCCTTTTTGGATTTCCCCTCATCCATTAAAAAAATTTAAGTTCCTCCAATAAATTCTGAGATGATAGTTCATTCAATAAGTTTGGAGATGTGAGTTCCTTTAATAGGAGTTGAGTTCTTGCAATGAGTTTAGAGATGAATATTTAATGGAATGAGTTCCTCTATTAAAATATGGGTTCCTCCAACCCAATGAGTTTTTCCAATAGGTTCCTTCAACCATGTAAGAACTTTTCTACGTATAAACACCTATATAAGTTTCTCTACCTATTAAAAAATCTAAATATGATTTCCTCTATAGTTTCACCTTACTTTCCTAAGAAAATCTTTAAATATAGGTTTCTTAATGATTTTCCTTTACCCATTTAGAAAAACAATTTCAATCATGGTACATGCCTATACATACAGTCTTTTTGTATATTACCTACGATTTCCATCTTCTTTTCTCAATAAAAAAAATAATAAACTCATTGTACTAGACATTTTTACAAGTCTTTGTGTGCAAATATCACGAAAACTTAAGGGGCTATTAATAAACCTAATTGAACAGGTCTAAAAGGGCCTAAAAACTCACGGTCCAACATCATATCTAGCCGAAAAGAAGGACCTAGTTCCTTTAGGTCAAACCTAAAGGAAGAACTCAACTTTTATGAGATTAATTAAATTACTCTTTCAATTATATATGAAACATTTATGAAACATAATTTCTATCAAACCTTTATTTTAATTGAATTAGTGAGTAATAACAGGAAAAAACATAACCACGTCCTTGCTAAGACAAAACCATTGTCTACTCAATCACTAATTAAGCCATGACCAAAAAAATGATTAGAACACATTGGGATTTTCCAAGTCCCAAGTGTTGCCATACAAAACTCGTTTTTCAAGTATTATTTTGCTTGGAAATGAATTAAAACAATTGTTTTATTTTATTTTTAAAAAATATTTTTGACCTCAAAATATGAAAACAATTCAAAAACAAAAAAAATTATTTTTTTAAAAAAACATGTTTTCAAATGATTTTTCAAACAAAGTATAGTTGCAATAGCAACACCAAGATGGTAACTAATAAAATTCCTATGACAACTCCAAACCCCCAAGAGCCTCATTAATATATACCCACTCCTCCTCCTCTCTCTTTTTTTCTCCCTCACTTTTCCCGCGTTCGTACCGGCTACCGGCTACTCCATCTCGATTCTTTCTTCCTATAATCGCCTATCACTACACCTACGGGCACTTTTGTGACCGTTAGAGAATTACTCTTGTAATCTAGACTTTGCTATTGATCATAATCTTTGAAAAGCGAAAAAAAAAATTAATGATTTTCTTCAACCTAGAAAAACCTCCACACTGCATTATCTTCTGTATTCTCCGGATCATTTTATCATTATTTGAATTAATTTAAACCACTTATTGTAAAAAGAAAAAAAAAAACTTGCAAGGAGCAGAGTCGAGCCTGGCCAGTCAACTCCAAGAATTTGTTTTATTTTTAGAAACCTAAAAGAACATTAATTTAGGGTTTTATCATGAGGTAGATGATGGAATGAATCACAACTCACGCCTTAAATTGGGCACGATAATAAAACCCTAGGAGATGCTAGTAATACCGTAGCCTTCCTCTGGAATGAGAACTTTATTACAGAATAATGGCTGGTGTCCAATTCTGTCATTTCACAGATAGCTTTCGATGTTATTTTTCGTTTTGATTTCACTTTCTTCTGTCAACTTTGCTGCTCTGACAGTATGCAGAGAGAAGAGCGAGAGGCTGTAGCAGAACAAAAAGAAAAACAATAAAAAAGAAAACCCCATAAACACTCTTCAAAAACCCCGAAACAATCTCTCTCTTCCCTTCACTTTAATGGAAAACCTCCCACATTCTCAGCACCCAAACATGCTCTCTAAGAAACACTTCACCAACCCCAGCAAAACTGTCTACAACGACGTATTTGGTGGCCCTCCGCGTTTTGGAGTAGCCCCAACCCTGTCCCCCCGAGTGGAAGACTACAGCGAGATATTCGGTGGGTTTCACGCACCTCGTGGAGCTTCCTCTTCGATTCCAGTGCTCGATCTCCCATTGGTAGATAATGAAGTGGCTGAAGATGTTTTCTTTGATGTTAGAAGCTGTTCTGGGTTTGATTATAATGAGGTCTTTGGTGGGTTTAATGGCTCTGACTTTGCTGTTTCCTTCGAGGAGTTGACGATGAAGGAATCTGAAGGCCGTGGCTATTCCTCTGATGAAGCTTGGTATGGTTATTTGTGCTCTTAAAGTTGATTTTTTAAGTTTTTCTGGGGTTTTTGTTTTCAGCTAAAATATAAAAATAATGTGTAGTCATTGCTGTTTTTTTTTTTAGGTGTTTTATTTCTAGTGTAAATTCTGTTTTTTTAGTATTTTTCAGCTTTTTCAAAGCTAAGTTGAATATGTGGGCTATATATAGATATAGTGTGTGTGTGTGTGTGTGTGTGTCGATTTAAAGTGTAATATTGGAGATTGCGGTATATGGGAAGTTAGCATGAGGTAAACTATGTGAGGTTTGGTTTTGAGATTTTAGCTTCAGGGATCATAGATCGTGGTGTGATTACGCATATGTTGGTGCTTTGTGAAGTTCAAGGCTGGATGATCAGATGTTCTGAGGACAAATTTGTTTTACTTCTGAAAAATATGAGGTTTCTTTTTCCAGGGAATTGAGTATTACTTTTAGTGTAGGCATGAATAGTTTTGAGGATTTTAGTGTATGCGAGCATAGCTAGAAGCTTCTTCAAGAAGGTTGTGCCCTTTGAAAAATCAGGAGTTGTGTTTATTTTGAAAATGATTAGTTAGTCATGAAAATCTTGATGCTTTGGTTGCAGGCTGATGTAGTTGTTGACTGTTTATTTTATTTTATTTCTTGAATTGTTTTGTGGGTTCTGTATGTTTGTTTCCATTGAGTAAAAAGTGATGGCATCTTAATTGGTATCCCCCAGCAAGATAAATCTGATAGTAGATTGCGGTTTTTCTGTTTACTCATTCATAGGACACCAGAAGACCCTGAATATCTATCAGAAGACTCAGATAATTCTACAAAGAACCAATGCTTGTCGAATGGTGACTCTCATGAGTCCATTGAGGGGAGCATGGAATTTAACATATCATATCATAAAGCTGCTCAAAGCAGCAACGAGCCAAATGGGATTACATATGTGACTCAGCCACTTGATGTTCCTGGATATGCTTTTATGGTTGATAAAACCATGTCTTTGCCAAATTCAGATGATGAGCACCCACCTCTGCAGGTGAGTGATGATGGCCATCTCAATATTGATTTCACTGGGGAAATGTTGGGGGGAAAGAAGCTTAGGAAGACCATGTCATATCCGGCTAATGGTAGCGCTGATGATCTAGTTTTTGGAAATGAAGTTAGACCTCATAAAGAATATGTACGAAATGGCTCTCTTCCTCATGAGATGTTTGTAACTATTTCTGATGTCAGCCTTAAAACTCACCCCTCTCAATTGCCACCACCTTCTAGACCACCTCCTGCATTAGATGTCGAAAAGAGAGATTCTTGTAAATCAACTCCAAATTGTCAAAGTGCTGATTCCTCGGGGAGTGCTGGTGATAGTTCTCCACCTTACTTTGATGTTGAGGTAGATGCAAGTTCCTCTGCTGCTGCCTCTGCTGCTGCTATAAAAGAAGCTATGGAGAAAGCTCAAGTCAAACTGAAAAGTGCAAAAGAATTGATGGATAGGAAGAGGGGTGGTTTTCAAAACCTTACAAAATTGGGTTCAAAGAATGATAGAAAGGATAGAGAAGGTAGGGTGGTTAAGCTTGTTGATATGTCTGATGGTACAAAATATGAAGGGGAGCAAGGCACTTGTGAAAGCGAAGAGAATGGAATGGATGACAGGCAAAAGGTTACAATTCCAGATTCTTTAGGGAAAAGGCATCTAAACACAGCAAAAAAGTCTGATGAGAAGCATGGAAGGGAATCCTTGTCACCTCAAGGATCTGATAAAATTGATGAAGCTGGTGAATGGAAAGAAGCTACACAATTTTTTGAACTGGTGAGAACAAATGTACCCAGAAAAGTCGTTGACTTGGCAAATAATGATAATTGTTTTCTGCAATACACAAATATCCATGAACAAGGGCAGAAAGAGAAAACGACACAAATTTCCATGGAATCATCACGGTTGAAGTTAGAAAATGGCAAGAAAGTACAAGCAATTACAGCAGATCATGAACTGGAGGAATATGCCAACAACAACAAAGTATCAAAACCAGCTCGTGACCTAGGGGGAAGCAATGGGAGATCAGAAGCTGCTAAAGTGGCACACAGAGAGAAAGGGCTTGAGAAGAAGGTTCAAGTAGCTCAAGAGGTTCTTAGAGTGGAGGATGAGGAGAAACTAAGAATGGAAAAGCAGCAGTCTTTGGAAACTGATAAAAGACAAACTAGAGCTGATGGGTCACGAAAACATGAGCTCATGGGAGAGGTTCCACGAGCACAAAATAAACACGAAGGTGAGCAGACTGCAGAGGACAAGGAGAAAGAGCCTTGGCCGAAAGAGGCTGTTAGAAGTGTGGAGAATGAGAAACTATTCATTCGTAAAAAGGAAGGTGGTGAAAGGAGACAATGGAGCATTTTTGAGAAGGAAGAAAATGAAAAGAAGCTCAAAGCAGCTCTTGAACAATTGGAAAATGAGAGAAGACAAAAGAAGGCATTGAAGCAGAAAGGAAAGGAGAAGAGGATAAAGGAGGCTCGTGTGAGGGAAGAAACTGAGAAGAGGCAGAGAGATGCTTATGAGAAACAAGAAGAGGAGAAGAGATTAAGAGCAGCTCTTGAGCAGGAAGAAAATGAGAGGAGATTGAAAGAGGCTTTGGTGAAGGAGGAGAATGAGAGTAAACTGAAAGAGATTCACGAGAAGGAAGAGTATGAGAGGAGACTAAGAGAGGTTGCTGATAGGGAGGAGAATGAGAGGAGACAAAGAGGGATTGGTGAGAGAGAAGAAAATGAGAAGAGACAAAACAAAGTTCTTGAGAAGAAAGTGAATGAGAGGAGAATACAAGAGAATGAGGGAAGGCTGAGAGAAGCTCGTCAAAGAGAAGAGGATGAGAAAATATTAAATGAAGCTCTTGAGCATGAAAATAAGAAAAAACAGAGAGAGGAAGGAAATGAGAAGAAATGTAAAGAGGTTTTTGAAAATGAAAGGGTTGGAGAGACTCTAGAGCAGGAGGCAACTGAAAAGCGACTAGAAAAGACAGATGAGCAAGATGAAAGTGGCAAGTTAAGAGAGACTCCAGAGGGAGAAGTGAGTGAACTAGGAACATGCAAGTCAGAAGAAATGGGGGATGCATCCCATGAGACCTGCAACTTGGAAAACACTGAGGTGAAACTGAAGGATGGCTCTGAGATTGAGAAACGAAGGATACTAAATGAGATGGGTCAGAACTGCAGGGTAGTGAAGCAGGCCTGTAAGACGGATGTCAATAGAAACCTTGGTTCAGCTAGATTAGCTGGCAAACATGAGAGGAAGAATGGAAAACAAGAAGTGACTGGGGAGATTGCCCATGAAGAAACTGGCAAGGTACCTCCAGGGCTGAAAATCAGTGACAAGGAAGAAGCAGTTGAAACAGTGAGCGTGCAGGTTGATGGAAAAACGAAAGTGTCTGGTGTGGCTCAAGGCAACTTAGAACATGAAAATAATCAATCTGTACTGGAAGATGATGTTGTGTCAGTTTATGGTGATGAAAGGATGAGGAAAGCAGGGGAAGCTGGGAATGCCACTGGACAAAAGAGCATAGAGAGAACTAAGAAAGCCTTCCAAGTAGAATCTGATATTGCGAATCAAGGGAAGGAATTTGCTTGGGATAGGAGCGACAGAAGAAAGAATATCCCCCAAGCAGTTGCTATGAATCATGAAGACAGAAAGGACAATTTCATGTCAACTGGTGCAGTGAAAAAATCAGTCGAGACTGGAAGGAAAATAGAAGCTGTTCAGCAAGCTAATTTAGAAGCAAAAGGAAGTACACCGGGATCAACTCAGCAGCTTAATACAAGTGAAAGAAAAGTGAATAATCTCAATAAGACCCTTTCATCAGAAGAAAAGGAAGCTGAGAGGATGAAAAGAGAAAAGGAGCTGGAAATGGAACGTCTTAGAAAGCTAGAAGAAGAGAGGGAGAGGGAAAAGGAAAGAGAAAAGGACAGAATGGCTGTTGACAGAGCAGCTCTTGAAAGGGTACATTTTGAAGCTCGTGATAGGGCAGAACGGGCTGCTGTGGAAAGAGCAATAACTGAGGCCCGTGAAAGGCTAGAGAAGGCCTGTGCAGAGGCTAGGGAGAAGTCGTTAACTGATAACAGATCTTTAGAGGCCAGGCTCAGGGAACGTGCTGCAGAGGCACGAGAGCGTGCTTTTGGAAAAGTAATGTCTGAAAGGACTGGTTTGGAGGCAAGAGAACGGGTAGAAAGATCTGTCTCAGATAAATTCTCTGTTTCTTCAAGGAATGATGGAATGGGACCTAGTTCTTTATCCTCAGTATATAATGGTATGTATGCTGTGCAAACTGGAATTTAATACAAAACTTCTTACACAACTTCGCACATATTTGTTGTTATCCTTTATTGCTTCTGAACCATGTATTTCCCTGTACAAAAAGGTTCCTCCTATACGGAGAGATCTGAAGGGGTAGAAGGCGAGTCACCTCAAAGGTGTAAAGCAAGATTAGAAAGGCATAGGCGAACAGCTGAACGTGCGGTAAGATTTTCTTCCTACAGAGTAAATAGCAATCAGTTGTTTACATCAAAGGAGTTCATCTGTAATGTTTTGGCTTTATGGCAGGCAAAAGCTCTAGCTGAGAAAAATATGCGGGATCTTCTTGCTCAGAGAGAACAAGCAGAGAGACATGTAATAATTTTCATGAAGAGATTTCTGAACTTTTTAACTTGCTCTGCATATCTCACATGTAAAATTCCAATCTAATTTTTCTTGCAGAGATTAGCAGAAACTCTGGACGCTGATGTCAAGAGGTGGTCCAGCGGGAAAGAAGGAAACTTGCGTGCATTGCTGTCAACTTTGCAATATGTATGTTGTATTCTCCTTGCATTTTTTTAAGAATGAAGAAGTCTTCTGGTTTCCTTTAATGCTTCTAAAATGTAATCAATTGAAGTTTTTGCTGCTATACACATTTTTGGATAATATATGAAGATAAAATTTGAATAAATATTTTATATAGCCAAATCAATATCGGAAGGTGTATCTCTTTTGTTTTGTTAAGGTGTCTGGGTAGAGTTTCTCTTGTCTGATACTCTCCACCATCTAGTTCACGTCATTTCCTTTTTTAGGTTTTCTAGATGTTTAGATTTGTGGCCTCCTCTCTTCAGTTTTCATTCAATCTGGCCTGTACAATGTTACTTGAACTATTTCTTTGTGGCAGATCCTTGGGTCTGGCAGCGGCTGGCAGCCAATTCCATTGACTGAAGTCATAACTTCAGCAGCTGTAAAGAAAGCTTACAGGAAAGCCACGCTTTGTGTTCATCCAGACAAATTACAACAACGGGGTGCAAGTATTCAGCAGAAGTACATATGTGAGAAGGTCTTTGATCTTCTGAAGGTACTGTTTTGCAAGTTTCTTCCAGCAACTTCAGGGATTATTGAAACTAGTAAATATGCTTGACAAGTTCACAAAATCATTTTTAAGACTGTCTTGTATTTTTGTTGTTGGAAAATAGCCTTTCGTACACCCATGACAAAGCCCTCACAGAAAGATCTATAGCTGTGTGAACCCCTATGTAGGATTTCCATGCCTAGAACTCATTAGGTTAGAATTACTCTGCTTCACTCATCCCCATCTGTTGAGGCTGCATTCAACTCTCTCACTAAATGGTCATCAGGGTCCAGCAGTCTGCATTGTCAATGGCTTTTCTATTTTTCACAAGTCAAGGATACAGTATGCATTCCATCCAAACCATAGTTTTGTATGCCATCAGGCAGAGGCAGCAAGTCTTTGACCATGGAGATTCTTGCTAATATCTGTATTCTTATCATTTTATTGTTGGCTTATTTTCAGGAGGCTTGGAACAAGTTCAACTCAGAAGAGCGGTAGCCTGAGCTTATCATATCTGTGCCAATTACTTATTCACAATTGACAACTCATTCTGTAAATACATTCGTCTTGTAGGTAAATATCGTTAAGTCCATCAGATACTTCATTATGTATTGCAGTTTGAGAATGCAATTTATGCTCAAAGGGAAATAGGTAGAAACAAATATTATTCAATGCAAAGTGGCCAATATCTGCTTCAATCTGCTATCCAATTAAGTTTCGATGCAATCAAATTGAAGGAGACAGCCTTTAAGGCTTGGCCTTTTTTAATAGAAACATGTCCACAGAGATGAAAATTAGTAGCGGGGTAGGATTATCGGTATGGAATAATATAAATTATATTTTAAGATTTTACTTAATAGTTTAAGTTTTTAGATGAGATGATTCATTAATATAGTATCAAAGCCTTGTTGATTTAACAGTCACGAGTTTGAATTTCACTACTTCTATTCTATTTGATAAAAATCAAGCGCGAGGTAGAATGGACTTGTGCAAGTTTAAAACGTTAAGAGTTTTTATTTGAGAGGGTGTGATAAAAAATAATATAAATTATATTCTGAACTTTTATCTAACAGTTTGGAACCTAACTAGTTTTAATCGCTTGAAATCTTCTCTGATTAAAATGTGAAGGCTTCAAGATATTCATCTCGATCACTCTAAATGAAATTCATTTCCTTGCAACCACCTTAATTATTGGATAAAAGTCCAAGAAAAGAAACATAAAATCAGACGTCGGTGACTAAAAAGAGAGCAAGCATGTTATGTTCAATGGAAAAAATGATGATAGTGGCATGCAAGGCAACTGAGGATCTTGAGAAAAAACATTTCAGTGATGAGCTAAGGTGAAGTGGTGATGAAGGTTGCTTCCATGTAATGATTGATGAATGGGTTGGTAAGAACCCATCATAACACCAGCATCAATCCCGCTTTCTCCCGCCATCATTCTTTATAAGTGAAACTGCTTTTAAGCATAGGTCAAACCTCAACACCACATAAAAAGATAATCAGGAAAAGGGCAAAACTTGTACAATTAAAATGATATAGTTGTGAATTTATTTATACATAAAAAAATTAAACCAGGTCTCGTCAATTTTTAACAGTCTCTAATCAATCAAATCAAATCAATTTTCATATGATATACCTCATTTTATTTTATTTATTATTATTATTAAGGTAATGCAACTTAATATGAAAAAAAAAATAATAAAACATTTGTCAGAAGTGGGATTTGAACCCACGCCCTCTCTCGAAGACCAGAACTTGAGTCTGGCGCCTTAGACCACTCGGCCATCCTGACTAGATGGTCGGATGTGCTCTTAGTTAATTATTGTATGTTCATAAACTATTTTTATATCATGGCATTATGTTTATACTCAGCTTATTACTTGGATGAGAGATTTATATTTTATTTATTTGTTCTAGATATAGATGTAAATATTAATTTTACAATTATTATTTATTACTCAAAAAATAAAATAGTAATGTATACAAGTATTAGGAATCGATTGGTGTTTTTAGAGCAACGAGGAGGGAGAGAGTGGAGAAAACAGAGTTTACACTGTGTTGTGTGCTTCAGGATTTCCGACAAGGTAAGCAAGTTCATGGCTTGGTCATTGTGATGGGTCGGGATTTGGTGGGTTTAGGTTCTGCTCTTATTGATTTTTACTCTAATGTGGGGGTATATTAGCGAAGCTATGAAAGTTTTATTCTTGTTTGAGCTGCAGGAAAGATGAAGTTTTGCGTTAAAATGGAAAAAAAAATATTTTTAACATAAACATATTAAAATAGATGGCATTCTACTGCAGAACTTTGGGTTTTTGTTGGCTTTAAAATCGGTGGCAGCTTATCTAGGGTATGCATTTTAATCTCTAAATCCACATTGAAGTATTTTTATAACCTGCATTCATATGCGTTATTTTAAAAGAAATATTCAAAATATCAAAACCTCAAATATATGTTTTTTTTATAACAATTTTCCTGAGTTGATTCGGCCTTTAAGCCAGGTCAACCCTGTAGCAGATATAATAACAACAATGGTTTCAGCAGCTTGCTGCCTGTTCCGGTTGCTTTGATGATCAAGAGAAAAAGTCACCATTTTTAAATCCATCCACGAGCTTTCTACGAACCACACAGCTGCCATGCTGGAACGAAAAATTTAATATCATTTCCAAAATCACATCCACACAATCTATTGGTCATAAAGAATAGTTGAAATTTTTGTATGCTCATAAAGAATAGTTGAAATTTTGTATGCTCGAGGTCACCATCTCACCTATGAACTTTGAAATTTTCTTCCTGTTTACACAGACAGAGCCAAGTAGCCGTTTCTTGAAAAGTCAGACCTGCAATTGCACCTCCCATACATTATAAAAACATGCAAAAGAACAAAGAGCTTACCAAACAAAGACCAACTAGTTTACAAAAATGCTATGCACAGTCTCTCATGCATGCATCAGCAAATCCTGTCTGTTCATTTCATCTACACCTCATCCTATGGACGGACAGGATCTACCCGCATCAACTTCATAAGCAATTCTCACTGATCAAGCATCAAACACATGGCCATATCTTATTTTAGTAGTTCACTGATCTTGACTCGTTCCTTTTCGTCCACATCGTGGTGCTCACCAACCACACTATTTCTTCCATAAATACGCTCCAGGTTCATGTTATCTTCCAGCTGGGCATTGAGCATATCATTACTTGTATTCGCATCAAGCCATGTTGAGAGCGTTGAGCACATGCAGAAACCATGGGGGTTATGAAAGGTTAGTCGACGAGCCTGTTAACTTAAGTCTACTGGATGGGAAGTTGAAGAGGGCTAAAAGCGTGCCAGCTAGTGTTTTTGGTTCATCAAAGTCACGAAAGTTAGGGCCAGAACTGGCCCTTCAAAACATTTCTCCGGCGAAGCCTAGCAGCAGAAAGGTTAGCAAGAGCCATCCACTGTTTAGTCTCTTCAATAATCGTAGAAAGAAGAAGCCTACAGCTAGGCCTGAGTTTGCTAGGTACTTGCAGTATGTGAAGGAAGGAGGGATATGGCTCTGATTTGTCAAATATATACATGCCTGACCATAGATTCATCAGTATTCATGAAGCGAGAAAAGGCAGTGCTGTTCGATCATCTTAATTTCTTTTTTTGTAGCTCAAAGAAGTGTATTATTCTAAGCAAAATTTGCTTTTGACAATCTGATATCTGGCAGTGCCACATATGAAAAATCTTCACTTTTTGTACGATTCATTTGATTTCACAGAATTAGAATTGAATTGAAAGCACTAGCTTTGTGTTCATTTAATTTACTATCTTGTTTTAGCTGTTCAATCGTTCTGATTTGACAAGTGAGTTGAGAATCGATTACGAGTATATAGCTACAAACTATGATCAACTACATCATGCTACATGACTTATGTTACAGTGATAAGGCCTTGCATTTCTATTCTTCTTCCTTCAGACTAACGAGCTTCAAATCAAAGAACAATCTATGGAGCTGGGACTTCAATGGAAGGAGGATTTGATGCTCAGTGTCTGATCCGTTTGGAGATATTCTTGTGAAAACTGCCAAGCCATGCATAACAAGTGAGGGGGGGTAATTCTATTCTAATCATGGAATCAAATATAGATGGGAGGCTTGTAGTATGCCTGTCGGAAGAATTTGATCATTCTGAACAGTCAGTCGAATCTGTCATTAACAGATAATGAAAATGTTAGTTTGATAGGTTGCATGTGTTATTATTATATTTATATAATATTAGATTAGTTATTCTAGAGCAAAGATAATTTGGATAGGAAATAAGGAGAGTGCTGATGCAAGCAAGAAGATGGGTAGGGCGTTCAAAACTTCTTGTGTGATGTGAACCCTAAAATGCGGCCAGGGGTGATCTATTCTTTACATGTTCTGCCAATAAAGCTGTGTGGCAAGTTTCACCTTTATGTAGCATTAAGCAAGTTGGTTCTATGGGGTAAGAGTTTCTGCTGGGCTATGTGTATTGCTTGGTACTAATATGTTTCCTTAGTTTCGAAAGCCATGAATGACAGATTTTACGGGTGTGTTTAGTAATCTTGTCATGCTCCATTTTTCCATGAAAATGGAAAAAGAAATATTTAAGGTACAGAAGCTAAATATTGGAAGGTGTGGTATGCTTCGAAAGGATAAATTAGCCAGGAAAGCATTGGACAGGGTAATTGGATAGGCATGGTTGGCATTCTACTGCAGAACTTTGGGTTCTGGTTGGCTTTAAAATCTTTGGCAGCTTATCTAGGGTATGTATCTTAATCTCTAAATCCCCATTGAAGTGTTCTTGCTGTAAATTTTGATTCTTTGATAAAAAAAAACAGATTCAGAATTTTATTAATGATGAGAAATTGGGGTCTTAAAACATGGTAATGTTCGTTTGGCCAACTCCATAATGGCATTTCAATGCTTGGTGTCTTTTTCTTGCTGGGATTTTTATCTACTTCTCAAGTGGATGAACAATCTATACTGTTACTTTTTGAGCAGGTATTGTGAGCAGCTTATGATGCTGTCTAGGCCTAAGTTATTGTCTAGGCCTAAGTTATTGTGTTCCTGCTTATTTAGGGATATATATATATATATATATCCTACATTTATATACTTATATAAAAAAAATTCTAACTTTTCAATATGAAATAATTATATTTAATCTATAAATTGTCTCTTAGCTTTTTAACATGAATAATTATAATATACTTATGCTTCTCATTTCTTTTTTTATAACCTGCATTCATATGCATTGTATTAAAAGAAATATTTAAAATATTAAAACCTCAAATATATGTTTTTTTGTAACAATTTTCCTGAGTTGACTCGGCCGTTTAGCAAGGTCAACCCTGTAGCAGATATAATAACAATGGTTTCAGCAGCTTGCTGATGCCCTTTAAACTCAGAATTCTTCTCCCTGTTCCGGTTGCTTTGACGATCAAGAGAAAAAGTCACCATTTTTAAATCCATCCACCAGCTTTCTACGAACCACACAGCTGACATGCTGGAACTAAACACAATCTATTGGTCATAAAGAATAGTTGAAATTTTGTATGCTCGAGGTCACCATCTCACCTGTGAACTTTGAAATTTTGTTCCTGTTGGTGGCTGGAAAGAGAGACCGCCTGCGCTTTACGAAGTCTACACAGACAGAGCCAAGTAGCCGTTTCTTGAAAAGTCAGACCTGCAATTACACCTCCCATACATTAAAAAAACATGCAAAAGAACGAAGAGCTTACCAACAAAGACCCCATGCATGCATTAGCAAATCCTGTCTGTTCATTTCATGTACACCTCATCCTATGGACGGACAGGATCTACCCGGATCAACTTCATAAGCAATTCTCACTGATCAAGCATCAAACACATGGCCATATCTTATTTTAGTAGTTCACTGATCTTGACTCGTTCCTTTTCGTCCACATCGTGGTGCTCACCAACCACACTGTTTCTTCCATAAATAAGCTCCAGGTTCATGTTATCTTCCAGGGCATTGAGCATATTATTACTTGTATACGCATCAAGCCATGTTGAGAGCGTTGAGCACATGCAGAAACCATGGGGGTTATGAAAGGTTAGTCGACGAGCCTGTTAACTTAAGTCTACTGGACGGGAAGTTGAAGAGGGCTAAAAGCGTGCCAACTAGTGTTTTTGGTTCATCAAAGTCACGAAAGTTAGGGCCAGAACTGGCCCTTCAAAATATTTCTCCGGCGAAGCCTAGCAGCAGAAAGGTTAGCAAGAGTCATCCACTGTTTAGTCTCTTCAATAATCGTAGAAAGAAGAAGCCTACAGCTAGACCTGAGTTTGCTAGGTACTTGCAGTATGTGAAGGAGGGAGGGATATGGCTCTGATTTGTCAAATATATACATCCCTGACCATAGATTCATCAGTATTGAAGCGAGAAAAGGCAGTATTTAGCTCAAAGAAGTGTATTATTCTAGGCAAAATTTGCTTTTGACAATCTGATATCTGGCAATGCCAGATATGAAAAATCTTTTCACTTTCTGTATGATCCATTTGATTTCACAGAATTAGAATTGAATTGAAAGTTCTTGCTTTGTGTTCATTTAATTTACTATCTTGTTTTAGCTGTTCAATCGTTCTGATTTGACAAGTGAGTTGAGAATCGATTATGAGTGATAGGGCCTTGCATTTTTCTATTCTTCTTCTTCCTTCAGACTAACAAACTCCAGATCAAAGAACAATCTATGGAGCTGGGACTTCAATGGAAGGAGGATTTGATGCTCGGTGTCTGATCCGTTTGGAGATATTCTTGTGAAAACTGCCAAGCCATCCATAACAAGTGAGGGGGGTTAATTCTATTTCTAATCATGGGATCAAGATATAGATGGGAGGCTTGTAGTATGCCTGTCGGAAGAACTTGATCATTCTGAACAGGCAGTTGAATCTGTCATTAACAGATAATGCAAATGTTAGTTTGACAGGTTGCATGTTTTATTATTATATTCATCTAAATATATATTTAATATTTATATAATATTAGATTAATTAATCTAGACAAAAGATAAAATTTATAGGACAGAAATATTTTGTAAAGTAAATTATGAAGTTATTATAATTATGCAATTTTTATGGTATCAAAATGTTGTTTTTAAAATATTTTTGGTCGATGCTATTTTACATACTATATATTTATTAGAGTCATAAATACTCGTATATATTATGTTATTTTTATTATTTAAAAAGTGAATGTTCTTATAAGTTTATGTATAAGATATACATAGAACTAATATTTAGGTGTATGTTATAAAACATGCACATTGAACTGACCCCTATGAAAATTTCATATAAAGATTTCACTTGTGTTTATGAAAAGACTTAAATAACGATTGTGTAAGTGATCCTTAGATTTGAAATCACAAAGTAATACTATATAGAAAGTGTTATATTTCGATCATGTTACATGTTATCTTGGTAAAGATAACAAATGGGCATGCATTGGATATAACATAATTATATAAAAGTATTTGAGTGATCAAGAGAAACTCATCACCCTGGATGAACAAGAAAAAGTATCTCATATGTTCTCAAATAGTATTAATTATTAAATCATCACATAAGATGAAATTAGAATTAAAAAAATTCAAATATTATTCAAACGATCAACTCCTATAATATATATATATAATAAATAGAAAATTCTTGCTCTCACCCCCTCTGTTGAAATATAGGAAAAAAATAAATAGAAAATTCTTGCTCTCACCCCCTCTGTTGAAATATATATTTCAAAGAGGGGGTGAGAGCTAGAAAATATATATATTTCAACAGAGGGGGTGAGAGCAAGAATTTTCTATTTATTTTTTTCCTTTTTCCAATTTTAACAGAGGGGGTGAGAGCAAGAATTTTCTATTTATTTTTTTCCTTTTTCCAATTTTGAAGGAATCAATTCTCTCCATCCCTATTTATACAGGTTGCATAATTAATTTATATTAATTATAATCAATTCATTGTATTGCAAAAACAATAAATCTCAGAAGATTCATTGAATTTTCTATATAAGGACCTAACAAAAAAAAATGAAATTTCCTACCCTTTCTTTTTCAGAAAAAAAATATATATAAGAAGGCGCCGTCCACTTTCCCAAAGCCATTTCCCCCCCTCATTTGTCAATGAAGAAATAATCACTGACCCTTCGAATTTGATGCCTCCTAAATACCCGTTGCTGTCCAATCTTTACCCTAACTTCTCCGCCAGAACACCCATTAACGGTAATTCGAAAACAACTGCAGCCTTCTACCTTCAGAACCGTTATGTTCATACCGGCAACCTGTTCGATGAATTGCCTCACAGAGACCTCTACTCCCTCAACTCTCAACTCGCCTCGTATTCTCGCGATGGAAACTTTCTTGCCACATGGGATCTCTTTTCTCGCATTCATTCTGCGTTTTTTGAACTTGATGCATACACCTTTTCGCCGGTTCTCCGTGCATGCTCGGCTTTGCCTGACACGAAGTGTGGCAGACAAGTCCATGCTTTAATGATTAAAACAGGCACGGATTTGGGAACTATAACAAAAACTGCTCTTATGGATATGTATTCAAAATATGGGTACTTGGGTGAGTCAGTTAAGGTCTTTGAAGAAATGGAATTCAGGGATGTTGTGACTTGGAATGCTTTGGTTTCGAGTTTTTTAAGGCATGGTCTTGCTAAGGAAGCGCTTGGTATTTTTAGAGCAATGAGGAGGGAGAGAGTGGAGATGACTGAGTTTACATTGTGTTCTGTGCTTAAGGCTTGTGCCTTTATTAAGGCTTTCCGACAAGGTAAGCAAGTTCATGGCTTGGTCATTGTGATGGGTCGGGATTTGGTGGTTTTAGGTACTGCTCTTATTGATTTTTACTCTAATGTGGGGTATATTAGCGAAGCTATGAAAGTTTATTCTTGTTTGAGTTGCAGGAAAGATGAGGTTTTGCGCAATTCTTTGATTGCTGGGTGTGTCAAGCATGGGAGATATGAGGAGGCGTTTTTAGTGATGAGCTCTATGAGACCAAATGCGGTTGCACTCACTACTGCTCTTGCTGCTTGCTCTGATAATTCAGATTTGTGGATTGGGATGCAGATTCATTGCGTGGCCCTGCGATTTGGATTTATTGCAAACACTCAATTGTGCAACGTGTTATTAGATATGTACGCAAAATGTGGGAGAATTTTGAAATCCAGATCAGTATTTGACGGGATCTGTCAGAAAACTGTAGTTTCTTGGACTAGCATGATAGATGCATATGGAAGGCATGGTCATGGGGATGAAGCACTCAAGCTGTTTAAAGAGATGGGGCAGGAAGGTAGTAGAGTCTTGCCAAATTCTGTGACTCTTCTTGCTGTTCTATCAGCTTGTGGGCATTCAGGACTAGTCAAGGAAGGCCAAGAACTTTTTAATTCTGCAAGGGAGAAATATGGTTTGGATCCAAATCAGGAGCATTATTCCTGCCTCATAGATATCCTAGGCCGTGCTGGCCTAATCGAAGATGCATGGTGCCTTTTTCATGATATGGTTAAAAATGGTACAGGGCCTACAGCTGCAGTGTGGGCAGCACTAGTGAACGCTTGTTGTCTTAACCTGGATGTATCGAGGGGTGAGTTTGCTGCTAAGCATCTCTTGGAATTAGAACCAAATAATGATGGCATTCACGTGCTGGTTTCAAAGTTCTATGCATCCATTGATAGGTGGGATGTTGTGGAGAGCTTGAGATGCAATATGAGGAAGAAAGGTCTGGCTAAAGTTCTAGGGGGTAGCTGGTTAGATGTTTCATGAAATTGCCACTTAACTACAAATTAGAGCAGAAAAGGGGTTATTGTTTGAACTTCTTGATTTTGATCAAAGAACAGACTATTTCATTAAGAAGACTCGGAAAGTGCACCAATCTCAGGTCTGGCTTCTGGCATTTCCATTATTCTTTTTCCATGCGGAAGATTTCCATTAAAGCAATTCATGGAGGTGATCAGATGCATCTGGTTAATTACTTGACTGGTCTTGTTTTTGGAGTTATGAGATAATGGTGCAGGTTCGGAAAATTAGTTTCTCATTTCCAAAACAGTATTTTGGAAACAAGTTGTCTCCAGACTTATCCAGCACCTGGGCTAACCAGAATCCACATATGTAGAGCCGAATTCCTCTCAGGGCTGATTACAGTTTATTGGGGCCTATCAAATATTTGCTTCTTGTGAACCATTCTGAAGACAAATGTATCAGAGATCTCATTCGTCATCAATTTTCCATAAACAGAGATTCCTGGAAGCAAAAATTGGTTGTTTTTGCTCTTACAGACACTGTTCTAATAAGAAGAGTGTGCATGCAAAGTCTGTTTGGTAATGTGGTTGAGATTATTTTTTAAAGTATTTTTTGTTCAGAAATATATTAAAATAATATTTATTTTGTTTTTTAAAAATTATTTTTGACATTAGCATATGAAAATGATCTAAAAACATCTATTTTTTAATTTAAAATAAAAAATAAAAATAAAAAATTATCATTTTTTTCCAAAATCACTTCCCAAATACATCCCAAACACCTCCTTAGACGGGTAGGGCATTCAATACTCAATTGTATGATATGAACCCTAAAATGAGGTCAGAGGTGATCTATTTTTTACCTTTGTGTGGCATTACCAAAAATTGCCATATTTGTACTGTATAATGAGCATAAACTATCTTTCTTTGAATTAACTAGTTCACCGAAACTTTTCATTATGCAACACCAACACGAGACAAGTTGAAAATTTAAGAGACCTCTATAACATAAAAATAAAAATCAACACCATCCATTTTTTCAAATGAAATACACTTTCGATAATTATAAAAATAGAAGTCTAATCGGCATAAATTATAAAACCGGTTAAAACTATTGAATATTCTTAAGGATTTAACATAAAATCAATGTTTTTTATTAACAAGAACTGATTCAGAGGAGAAATCATTATTCATCTGTTACTAATCATCGTAATACTAATCTGTAGTTATAATACACTTGCTTAATAATATATCAAAAACATGAGAATGTTGAAGTAGAAGGGTTGTATAGAATAGGCGATAGTGAGGGAAAACAATTACTATATAGAAGTCTCTTTGAGATTATTTTTTTTTTGTTTTCTCTCTATATTACACTGCACCAATTCATTTATTTTTTATACTAATTGGTGTTTCAAAAATTAATCATGTAATTTAAAATTTTAAACTATTTAGAGGAATTATAGTTTATCGTTTTCTCTTCAAGGAGGGGAGTGATCAGAGAAAATCATTCTAATCGACGAATCCCATCCAAAAATATTTTTAAAAACAACTTTAATTATATTCTTAAATAATCACTCCAATCAACTAAAACCAACAATTATCTATAGTTATAAAATCCAGCTTTACGAGCCAACTTGGTAAGCTACGAGCCATTTGTCTTGCACTACGTTGCAAGAAGAAGAAAATTTATTGCCTCGTTATAACATGTATAATTTTTTGTTTTGTATTTTAATCCCTATTTAAACAACAACATTTAAAAAATATATATCATTTTAATAAAAAAAAAAAAAAAAAAAGTTGACGTAACATATTCACAGTCGAAATCTTAAGCAAGTCTTATAACTATGCAACTATCCTTACCGACAGTGATCCAATTATGGTGAATATAACGATATTCATTTAAAATAAAAATCACTGCTGCTAATATAATAAATTCATCATTATATTTTATTGTGAATTAGGTTTCACTTTTTTATATAAATAAAAAAAAATACAACCACCTTTTGTTGCTATGGTAAGAGCAAAAACCGTGTTAAATTTCTTAATGCAATGATCTAAGCAACTGTGGAAAAAAAGGATAAATAACATATTAAAACATCAAATTTCAACTAACAAATTAAATTACACAAATAATTTATTTATTAATCCTGGTTTTGCGAGGTCGCTCATTGACAGGCTCTAACGTTTTTTCATCACATCACACGTCACCTGCCATCATCAACATCAAAATTCAACTATCTATCATAAGACCTATTCCACTCTCTCCTTTGTTCCTAAGAAACACCACCAACATATGACTAAGACAACACACTTCCTATATTATTATTGCAAAAACACTTACTATATGGATATCCCCATTGTCTAGGTCAAGTATTGGACCTTACAATATTTCAAGCATAGTCTCGAGAAAATAAGTAAGATTAATTCTCACATTATATTTTTAAATTAAAATCATGTGAAAAGAGATTTCTTGAAGTTATTCCCAAGTAAAACCCGTAATTAATTTAGAGAAATTAAAGACTTCATTTTCTAAATCCAATTAAAAATTAAACGTCATATGCTGGTATAAATAAATGACCGACAAAGGAGAGCTTGATTTGTGGGAAATACTTACAAGTAACAACTCATTAAAACATTAAAACTTGCCGTGTCCAAAAATGAGAGACGAGGGACGAGGTCTTCGCAATAATAAACAAAGAAAAAAAAAACTTGGCCGGTAACAAGTGGCCACTGCTTTCCATATATATATATATACACACACACACACATACATATGTCTATGTTCTTGTAATCCTGCCGGGCAGATTACTTCCACCATCATCCTCAAGCCATGCTTAGAGCATTAAATAAACACAGAAATCCAAGCAGGGTATGGAAGGCTAGACAAGGAGCCTGATACCGAATGTCTATTGGAGGGAGAGTTGAAGACATCTGGAAGCTCGCCGTCTGATGAAGTTTCTGGCTCACCAAAAGGACCGGAGCTGGCCCCTCAAAATGTTTCTCCGGTGAACCCCAGAAGAAGAAAGGGCAGCAAGAGCCACCCATTGTTTAGTCTCTGCGACGGCGCAGGTAGAAAGAAGAACACTACGGCCAGGCCAGAATTTGCCAGATACTTACAGTATGTGAAGGAAGGAGGGGTATGGGTATGATCAATCATTTATTCATGTATTTTGGAGTGTATTTTTCATACTCCACTGGATTTTTTCTTCTTCTGATGAATGTTTGTTTGTATTAAAATAAGTTATGTACGTAGCAAATTGCCTAAGCCGATTATGCAAGGACGCACCCTTTCATTTTATGATCCATTTGATTGCACAGATTAATTGGAATTGTGTTGGAGATTGGAATTGGATCGTGGAGAATTGGGTAGAATGGATGTGGTGCCATGTTTTGGCTGGCTAATTCGCCTGATTTGAATAAATGTTGCCGATCATTTTTACTACAAAAAAGCAAGAAAATGCTATTTTCTTAAAATATTTTATATTTTTAATATCAGAGTATCAAATTAAAAAAAAAACAATAAAATATTAATTTATTTTAAAAAAAATTAAAAAATAATTCAGCCACACTTTAAAATTGTGCCTAATAATGAGAATTAATGATTTTGTAGAGGTTGCATGTATAATTGTTAATTATGTCCCTTCTAGTTTTAAGTAATTTATAAATTAGTCCCATTAGTTTTTTTAGAAAAAAATAATTAGTCCTTTTTTTTAAAAAAAAACTAATTATTTAATATTTTTATTCAGTTTATGTTAATTTCCTGTTTATTCTGTTTTTGTTTTAATGAATATAAAAAGGAAAAAATAAATAGATATTATTGAAAAATCTATGAGAAAATAAGACATTTTTTAGAATAAAGTAGTATTAAATTAAACGATAAAATAACTAGCTTTTTGAAATGAGAAGGACTGGTTAATTAATTTCTCAAAACTAGAGGGGTTCACTTTATAATTTACTCTTTAGTTTTCTTACTTGTGTCCCAGGCTTTCCAATTTTTTTCATTTCTTTTATCATTTTAAAATTAATTGAAGATTAGGAGTGTTGAGCACTAATTAAATTGATGGTGATGCATTGTCAATAAAGGGCAAAGAATTGGCAGATTAATTAATAACTAATTAATTAATGTTATAGAACGTTTAAAGAGTGGTGGAAAATATGAGACAATAACACAGATGATCAATCTTTGTAATGTAGACTTCAATTGAAAAGGAATATTGAATGCTCATATCATTATTGGGTCCTGCGGGTGGATATGTTGATTGATAGTAGCCAGCAATCGACTTGTACGCCTGTCAACGATGTAACAAGTTCATTCTTTTTTATTTAAATTAAAAAAATTATATAAATCATATCTTAAATTCTTATATATTTTATTTAAATTAAAAAAAATTATATAAATCATATCTTAAATTCTTATATATTTTTTAAATCAAATTCATTCTTTGATAGTAATTTATAAAACAATATCCGGATGAAGTAAGTTGTTAAAAAATTATCTTATCTAAAATTTTAAGTTGTTAAGCGAAGTCTCGAGATATGATTTATATTATTTGATAACACATTCATTTAAGTGAAAGCTTTTTGAACTTAAAATTTACATGAATTCACACTACATTGCTTAATTTTTATCAAATAGAATAAGGGTTGTGAGATTTGATTTCGTCACCACTATATTAAAAAGGTTTTGAAATTATCTAATTAAAAAATTTAAGTTATTAGATAAGATCTCGAGATATAATTTATATTATTTTCTAACATGTATATTATTATCATGGTGCGATGATATGTATGTGTGCGAGAGAAAATAAAATATCATAGCTCTTCTAAATCATCAATAAAAAACGCTAAAAAATTATTACTTTGAACCAAATACATTTTTAAAATGCATCTAAATACAAAAATAAATTATGATTAATACATCCCTTGTGCTGCTTAGAAAAATTTACTAACAACATAGGTAAGTTGAAAAATTCTCGCAATGAAGGATATTCAAATAACTTGAATTGAATTGGTATGAGAAATTGACAAAAAGACTAAGTTATAAACAAATGTAAAAATATATGAATTCTATTGACTTTTTAAAGATAATTTACTAACAACAGAGATTAAATAACATTTTACACAATTTCTTCTCCTCGACAATAGAGTTGAAACCATGTAATTGCTAGAAAGTAACAAGCCTATATATAAATTAGGTTAAAACTGTGGTTGAGTTTGAGATTAATGAAAAATAGTTTCAAATGTTTGGTTATCAAGCTTTTCATATTACTTTCAACTTGTGAAATTACTTTAAAGTGTGTGTGTTATAGTTTTTTAAATATTTAATAATAATAATAATAAAATATAATTAATAATTCAAGTAAATTAAACACTTGTTTTTATTCTCTCATCAAACTACTTGTAATTTTATCACGAATTATAAATCCATACGTGAAGGCCTCTGCGATCCCGGAACAACATATAGTAAAATATCATCTAAAATAAAATTAGGATTGCATGACAAAAATTATATTATGATCTCCTTCTAATATATTTATTTATTGTAATTAATTTTTAGATTATTTTAATATTAAAAATATATTTGTTATAAGAAAATAAAATAAATAATACCACACGGTCCCCGGGGGGTAGCGTGGCGGCAACGGCCTTGCTCTTGCATTTGCAAGAGCAAGGTTCGAGTCGGGGCGCACCCTAGCGACGAGTCACTCCTGCTTTGTAAGAGCCTGAGACAGTCAGGGTTTTCCTCGCTTCCTGAGCCCATAAAGTATGTTTTTTCCGGGTAGAGTGGTTTCTCCTCGTATTCAAAAATATATATATATATATATATATATATATATATATATATATATATATATATATATATATATATATTTAATATTTTCCCACTTCACCCCCATCATAGCACTATCTAAAAAGCAACAAATTGTTGCTTTCCATGAAACTCTGGTTCAACGTTAAATTAGGCAAGTCCCATAGTCAAATTTTAGCTTCTCAAAATTAACCAAACATTCAAAACCTCAATTGTTTTGCAACCTCCGGTTGCACCACAATCCCAAACACCCTCTATGTTTCAAAGGTGTTTTTGAAACAATTTGAAAATTTTTTATTTTTATTTTTATTTAATTTTTTTGATGTTTTTAAATCATTTTCATATGCTGATATCAAAAAATGATTTTCAAAAAATAAAAAATATATCATTTTGATACATTTCTCAACAAAAAACACCTTAAAAAACAATCGCAACTACACTACCAAACATATACAAAATCTGCAGCTGATAGAAACTTTGTCTGATCACAAAGAATAACAAAGACAAGAATCAAGACGACTAGTGGGTAGCAACTACCAATCTTTATGAACAGCGAACAAAGGAAAATCATCAAAATGGAAAGGATAGATGGCATGAAACCCTTCTGGAAAATTAATATATATATATATATATATATATATATATATATATATATATATATATATATATATATATTTTATTTTATTTTTTTTAATGAGTCATGGCCTTTCCTTTCCTTAGATACGGAATCTTTGTAAGTGGCCTTTGATCCCATGATGTGAACCAGTAATCTTCAACAGCCATTCCTTTGGTGTTCGGACATGCTGACGTCACGTTACGATCCATGATTGATATAGCTGCGGCCCAAAATCAAAGGCAACTAGACGAGAGGCTTCCAGGTTATTGCCCTCCGCACAAATTATATTTTACTTTTTAAAAGTTGTTTTTATTCGAATAATATATATATTTTAAAAAAAATTGTTTGGATGTTGTTGTTGTTATTATTATTATTATTATATAAATATATAGACCGGTGAACTTTATTATTATTCCCCATGCTTGGTTCCTTACCATACCGATGATGGCACGCGTGAACTTTACTTAATAGCCAAATTTGATTAAATTAAAATTAAAAGGAAGAATAAATGTAAGATCCACATGTAACATGCTCCCTGAAATTAATTTACTTTTATTTTTAGGAGAGACGAGAAACAGATTGTGAATTAAAAACTACAGGATTAAAACTCCAGAATATATAAAGTTAATTATAATTTAATCCAGTTTAATAAAATCAATTAATCAGTTTTCATGGTCTTACCGGCTACATATTTAATTCTTATATTCTTCGACTTTTCATAACTTCAAAAATTCTACTGATTATATTTTTTTCAATTTGTTTTATATTAAGAAAAAAAGAAACACATTTATTCTTCCTTTTAATTTTATATATTATTTTTTTTAAGGAAATTAAAATTTTGATTAATCGGACCACCAATATTTGATCCTATAATTATAGGTTGAGTGTTATTACTATGTTTCATGTCCCTTATCTTTTCCAATCCCCACAAATTAATTTTAACAAAACAATAGTACTTCTGCGTAGAGGGACTGTTAGTGCTTGATTGAAGAGTTGTTCATGTTGTTTTTGAAAATATTTTTTATTTAAAAATAATTTTTAAAAAAATATTTTTGAGATTAACACATAAAAATAATTTAAATACACAAAAAATTAACTTAAAGTAAAAAATAAAAATAATTTTTTAAAAATCTTTAAATAGACGACGAAATTTAAGCAGCCCAATGGTCCCAAAACGACACCATCTTCTCGAACCATAGCCCTGGTACGACATCTCCAAACACTCAGGAGTCAGGATCAACTTGTCGAACATTTATCTCAGACACCAAACATTGTCCCCGTTGTCAAAGTCAAACAATTGTATTTGACCGTTGATGCCAGCAGTCCGTACCCGAAAAAAGGACCTTGAATTTTTATTCTATCTTTAACAAGTCAACAACGCAACAAAAAGTTAACTCTAAATTAGCTCTCCTACTATATGATAAATTTCAATTTAGCCTTCTTATTATTTTTAATCTCAATTAAATCCCTAAAAGTTCAGAACTTCCATCCATATCTACAATGGATCCATCCAAAATTACCTATTATGCATAGGAGACAAAGCAGTTTCATAAGAGGCCAGGATTTTTTCAAATAAATATTTTTGAAGTTTTTTTTTTATTTATGAAATAAACTCAACTTTCATCCAGCTAATCATGGAAGTTTTTTGAAATCCTTAAATAATAATCTCTCAACTTCTTAATTTACTATTAAATTAAATAATAATAGTTTTTTTATATACATATCATTAAATATAAATTTTTCATATTACGTAGAAATTAAATACTTTAAAAATTCCAAAATCAAAGCCATTATTTAAATTTAGAAGTGATCAATTGTTGTCTAGATTATTACACCCAACCCAATTCAAAATAGGCAAGGCCTTATTCCTCGTAGGATGGAAGAGGGGAAAAACACAGGACCTAATTGAGTAAATCTATATAAAAGAATTAAATAGAAATATGGGCTATGACTTGGGGACTAAGCTGATCTTTGCCAAGTTGAAAAAAAAGACCCTTGGCAAAACGTGGGCAATTACGTGTGCCCTAGAGGGACCGATAGAGATATTTTATACCCGAAAAGGCCAATTCAAATTAAAATAAATAAATAAATAAATAACCAAAACACTTGGACAACAAGCGGCTTCTTTCTTGTTGACAGAGGAGAGGGAGGGAAGAGTCGTGAATTTCAATCTACGACACGACACGACACCACCATACAGTGTTCTCCTTCCAATATCACGTCGTTTTGCGCTCTCCCTCTCTCTGTACACCCTATACCAAATGATCTTCATCATCCACTCTTCCCGTGATCCTTCATCTCTCTGTTAATATCATCAGCTGATTTTTATTTATTTAAATTCAGGCGATCCTCTCCTCCAGCTCTTTCGCTACCAAGGTAATTTTTTAGCTGTGTTTCTTTCTCTCTTTTCTCTCTCTCCGTGTGCAAAAGTTGATGTTAAGATTAGCGCCAGCAGTTTTTCAGCTACCAAACGGTATCGTTTCTGCTTTCTATTTGATATCAAAATTAGGGTTCACTTGCTTTGATTGTGTAGCTTAGCTTGAAAGCCGGGTGGAAAATATTATTTTATTTTTAAGTTTTTTGTAATCTTGAAATTTCATCTAAGCTAGAAATGGAGCATTTTTTTTTGGGAGGTGGGGGGCGGGGGGGAGTTTCTTGATTTGATCGTATAGTTTAGCCAGGTAATTGTTTCGAAAGCTTGGATTTTTGTTGAATTTCGTAGTTTATTTTTGTCATTTTATAATCAATCTAAGGTAATTTGTTTAATTTCCACAAATTCTCCCTTAATTACCAAATTTATTTTTTATTAATCGCTGCTTCTATTAAGGATTTTTATTTGGGATTGATTTGTTGTTAAATAAGTTGTTTAATCTCTAAATTTCTAATTACTGAATTTAATTTCATTCGATGTCTGTTGCTGTGGTAGTGTAGAAGGATGCCACATTTTACTGCAATAGCTTTGGATAGGTTGTTAGAACCTGGAGCATCGAAATCTGTCGACATGCCAGTTCCTAGTAACAAGTACCCAGTTCCGAAGCCAAAGCCGAAGACTTCTCCACCAGAATTGAAGCGACCATTACCTAATTCAAACCTGGAGAGGGGGAATAGTACATCGGTGATAGAGAGGAAATGTAATCGTCCTCAAATATCACCTGGCCTGTATGCGACTCCTGCATCAACCCCGCTTCCTGATTCACCAACTTCATTTCATCCATCTCCTTATATTATTAATCACAAGAGACGCGGGCCACGCCTTTTGAAGAGCTTTTCGGAGGAGGATTTAGCTTCTAGGAAGAAGGAATTGGAGAAAGTTGAGGTAAATGGGAATGTGAATAATGGGGAAAATGAGGTTGTTGATTTGAGTAATGGGCATTCAGCTACTTTTTTCAACCCTAGTTCTGTTGAAGGTGAGTTTGTGAATGATGTAAATGGGTGTCCTGGTAAAGAGGATGTTGTGAATGGTGTCCGTGATTGTCCTATCGAAGTGGGTTGTGTTAATGCAAGCCATGGTGATGAAATAGAGAGCAGTAGTGTGCAACTTGGGACTAGTAATACAAGGAAGGACTTGGCCATGGAAAAGGGCGTGCTGAAGCCAATTGAGCAGAATGTGGAAAGAAATGGTGACAGTGATGATTTCTTTGATCCACAGGACTCCATGAGTTATACTAGTAACACTGATGCTGAGGACACCGCTGCAGTTGGGATCTCTATGAAGCTTGCTGCATGTTTGCCAGCAGGAGAGTTTTATGATGCTTGGGAAGGTACTTGGGTGTTTGTATCTTGCATTATTCTTTCTGATTGTTTTACTTCAGTAGATCATGTGGTTGCTAGAAAAGTTATAGTTGCTTGTTCATCTTTTTGTTATCTGCTTGCATCATATAGTTTGGCATCTTGCTTTGAATCTGCCACATTTAAGAAGTATCTCATAGCTTGTTGCAGCTATGATGCTGGGGAATCATTGCTTTTGTTACATTTTCTATACGTTGTGCTGGGTCCTTTCTTTTGTATTGCATTCATTATATTGTTAGTCATCTCATCTCTAGTCTGGCATACTTATATTGCAAACCACATATTTTGCTTCTGAATGTTGTGTTTCTCATTCGTTGCTCGTTGACCCATATGGATACAAAAATAAGCAGATGTTTAAAAGATGAATTCAAGCATTGGCATTTCCCAAGACTATTTCTGGATTCTCTTAGCAAAAATAGTAGTGTGACAAACTGTAAGTAATAGTCATAACAGAATGCAGAAGCTTATATTTGTTTTCTTACTATTGCCAGAGCTATCCTCTGAGAGTGGACTACAACCTTCTCCTTCTCCCAACCACAATGGAGCTGAATTGCGTGAAATGAGATTGAGTTTGTTGATGGAGATAGAGAAGCGGAAGCAAGCAGAAGAGGGTTTGGATAATATGCAAAGCCAGTGGCAGAGGATCAGGCAAGAATTAGCTCCAGTAGGGCTTTCCCTCCCTGCTTGCCCTGTTGATGTACAAGAGAGTGATCAGCCATCAGATGTGAATCCTGTAGAGGAGATTTGCCAGCAGATCTATCTTGCTCGGTTTGTATCAGAATCTATAGGAAGGGGCATTGCAAAAGCTGAGGCTGAGATAGAGATGGAAGCTCAGGTTGAAGCAAAGAACTTTGAAATTGCTCGATTGTTGGACCGACTTCATTATTACGAGACTGTGAATCAAGAAATGTGTCAGCGGAACCAAGAAGTTATTGGTGAGATTTTTATTATATGTTTCAAGGTTTTGCTAGTCAGTGCTCATTTATTTTTAACTGGTGTTGCTTGTGAAATAAATAAAAAAAACTTAGCTGCATTTCTAGTTTTTAATGTGTGCTGCTTCATGCTGATGTTCTAAAGCCATTCGAGTTATTGGGTCTAAAAAAGTAGAGTTAAGAAATTTGGTGTGCTCCTACAAGGATGGCACTAGCTTTGGCGGTGATTAGCTTATAGCTGGGTTAGGAATTTATTATAAAACTAATTGTGAAATTTCCTGCACAACTTGTGATCCAGTCAACCAGAAAGCTTAAAACAGTGCTGCTAACATTTAAGCTCCCTGACCTTGTGGTTAGTGGGTATACCATTGTTTGCATGTAAATGGTTGACCAGACCTGGTGGCTTAACTGGTTATCAGTAGTTCAATTTGATTGGCAAGTTCGCACGTATGGTTAGTGGTTATATGTTCGCATTTATACCATTATTTGCATGTAGACCCAGTGGCCTAACTGGTTTTGAGTGGTTCAATTTAATTTGCAAGTTTGGGTTGGTTTGAAAACATCGGTTCTTGCATTCTTTCTAAATGCATTGAGTGAGGAACTTTTGAACAAGAGTGAATTAAGAGAATTGTTGAGATCTCCTGCTATAAGCATGCACAACTTGTAGCTTTAGTTAAGGTTCCAGTTATCACCTCTAATTTGAACCCCATTTTATGTATTGCTAGATTCCTGCTCTTATTTTCTGGCCTCTAAATTTGCAGAAACAGCAAGGCGTAATAGGCAGATAAGGAAAAGGAGGCGGAAATGGATTTGGGGCTCGATTGCTGCTGCAATCACACTTGGCACGACAGCCTTGGCATGGTCATATCTCCCAGCAATGAGAGGACCATCTTCTGCCAGTGATTCTCATGCCCCAGAGCATGACGATACAGCTACTTGACGGGCATCTGACCAATCAGTAGACTCTGATATCATGTCACAAAAAGAGAATAAAATGTTGTATATGCAGTCTCTTGAATATCAACCCCTTGCATTTGTTCCTATCAATTTTCCTGCCTGCTGAGATTGCAGGGTTACCATCATAATAATTCATGACCGCCTTGCTGGTAATCTCGGAGGTGATTAATTTTTGTTTGATTCAATGATCATCCGGAATCATATTTCTGCCCTTTTGTGAACTTAAGGCTGTGCCGATACATGCATGAACACCATACAGGTTAGTCCTAACATTCCTTACATATTAGAAAGAGAGATCTAGGGGGGGCCAATAGCCTCATTGATTATACTTTGTTCTGTATTCAAGTTCCTGTATTCCGCAGCAAGTTTACGCAACAATGAAACTAAGGTCAAGGGAATTGATACGTTGAAACATGGTGATCCCTGCTAGAAGGGTCGCAACCCAGGAATTATTTTGGATACTATTATAGAAATTGATGTTATTAACTCGAGGTGAGAGATTCGATGTTCTTTTGTTGAATTAAGCATCTATGTACTAAACTAGTGATAAAAATTATTTGCTGTTGCTGCCTCATAGCCTGTTGCTATCGATCTATTGACCAAATAAAACGTTGAAACATCTACTATGAAATTAGATTGATTAACGGAGCCTTTGCCATTGCTGAAACGAAAAAAAACAATAGTAAAAAAAAATCAAAATTATGCATTATCAGACCTGTTCTTGAGCAGGGTCGGATTGGTTCTTGGTCAGATCTATTTTTTTGGTCCAAGTAAGGTTCAACATATAAAATTAGGCAAACCATACAGTTTTAAAACATGCTTGATAGGGTGTTAACTTTTGCTTTCAAGCTCTAATATAAGATACTGAGAAGCTGATCTCATATAATATACTTCGACCTGGCTTCTCTCCTGGACGAACACTATTCATCTCTAAGAGAGAAACCATTACTCTCAAAACACTTGCTTTGCTTTGAGATTGAAAATCATAATGCTTTCAGTTTCCAATACGCTTGCCTTTATTTCCACCCTGCCAGCGACTCCTCCTAGTCCCTAGCGGCCCTTGCCCTCTTCCACCTTTCCACATTTCTCATTCTCTGAAATATCTTTCGAATTTGATGAAGCTTGTGTGCCTGTTGAGCTATAATATTTGCAGTTGATGAAGGTTGCCCTAAGACTATGTCATACCCGTCGCGAAAATTGTCCATTCCTTCAGTTAAAAGTTGCCAAAACAGGCCTCCTGCAGCTGCACCTCCTCTTTTAGCTGATGAGTATATCTTGTAGTACACGGTATTGAACACCAGGTCCCTCTGGTATGTGCTGAAACCAGGGTCTTTCCAAGATTTTCCAAATTCTGCGATAAGTATTGGTTTTCGAAGAATAGTTTTGCGCATCTTGTATGTGTGTGTCGAGCCATTTGTTCAAAAATGAAAGCTGGGATTGATCACTAGAGCTGGATAACCTGTTCAAGCATTATAAAAGCATGTAAGAAACAATCAACAAGGTAATTCAATAGATCGGTCAACATGAGTTTCTGTGGATAGCTACAAATCTGATCAACCTAGTGGGCATTTAGCCATCCAGTAGTGGCTACTCAACTTTTAACAAGAACTGGCTACACAAGGATTCAATCTAGAAGGGCAGATCTCTGTTGCAAGGCTAATTAGTTCTCTTTGAGTATAGCAAATGCTGAGTTATAATTAGATTGCAAGTTACCATTGATCAGGATATGCATGGACCGTTGCAAAATCAATTCCGGGGATGCGGTTATTTGCGATGAAGTCTGTTCCTATCTTCAAACCAGGATTCAAACTGTTCCTCTGTTGTGTTGAAGGTCCATAAAATCCTTCTAAACCAGCTTCCAGTAAGTGATTTCTGTCAATTGACTTCACAAAGGAAGCCATTTCTGTTATCCAAGCCTATATCAAACAAGCACCGAAGCCAACAGTTAAGAAGAGTGGTTGAAAGAAGTAACTAGCAGAAGAAATCAATGATTTGCTAACTCTAGAATTCATCGCGGCTCAACTAAAGGTGGGGCTGTAAGTAAAAGGTCATTCATTGACCGGGGATACCTAAACCCTTGTTTGCCAACCGTTACTAATTAAGGCGGAACAAGAAAATTGAGTTCCAATTGAAATGCAATAAATTGAACTTCAGAAGTATTGGTGGGGCATGTTAAAGATCCATCAAGCTTCTATCACGAGACAGTAACTACCAGGTAATTAAGGTTTGGATCCATCCAAGGATAGCAAAGACATAAAGAAAAGACAACGAGAAGAGGGGAGGTGAATAAACCTGAATCGTCCTTCCAGAAGTATCAGATGAGCATCTGGGCTCATTCATAAGCTCCCATGCCATGATTGTTGGATCATCTTTGTAATGAATTCTAGTAAAGCTGTTATATCTATAAAGAACGGTCTGCAAAAACAAAAGGTCATAGATAAGCTACAATTGACTCCATATGCATCCTGTCTCAAGCAGGAAAAGTCCAGAAATGCTTCTTTATGACCAAGTTAATTCTCTCATTGGAATGAAGTATTAAAGAACATCATAACAGAGATAAATCATGACCAAAACACAGGGCAAGTTTCATATTCTACAGCTCACAGTTTCTGATTCTTTAAGTTTGAAGAAATCCATGCCAGTATGCCTACCAGGGAAAAACAGATAAAAAAGAAGAGGAATTCATATGCATATAGATATTGTACCAGGGAGATGAAAAGACTCTTGCCTTTATATGATTCTTGTAGTAACCCTTGACAACAGGGTGTCTAAAGAAATCATCATCAGATGTCAGATACTGCCCTCGATTTCTAGCCCAGTTCACATACTGTTTCTTCCCTCCAAAATTATCATAGTTGTTAGCCAAGCTCAGAATGAGCTTGATCCCATATCTTCTAGCCTCAGCTACAACAAAATCCAACCCCTTTACAGATTGACAAAAGAAAAACAGATCAGAAAGTTTGCGAGTTTTGAAGATTTAAAGAACAAGCAGAGAGCTAAAATGGACAAAGATTCAAGGACCTTAAACATTTGTTCATTGTAGGAACCAGGGGAGTGCTGTAGAGGACGGTAACCGCCATCACTAAAAGCCCAGGTTCTGGCCACCGTGAGACCATGGCTTGCCGCCTCGCGAAATGCAGCTGAAACTTTTGATCTCTGGGATGGATCAGAAGCTGTATACATCAACCAGTAAGCATTGAAGCCATTTGCATAGTAAGGGCTACCATTCAACAAGAAATGCACTCCTCTAGTTCTAATGAAACCATCTCCTGCTTCAACATGGAGATGAAAAAATCCTTGATGGATCGAAATGGTTAGCAAAAGAACCAAAGCCAAATGCCTCATCTCTCTCGCTCTCTCTCTCTCTCTCTCTCACTCGCACGCACGCACGCACTCTGACTCTCTCAGAAGGAATCTCAAGGCTAACGGGGAAGGGGGAGTTGGTTTTTAAAGCTGAGAGAAGTTGTCTTTTAAAAGTTAAAACTGCATGATTATCAAAAGGAAGGTTGTCAATACCGTATCTTGGTAATTTACTTTTTCAATTGGAGTTGTAATGTATATATATAATTAAATATATTATTTTAAAATAATTAATATAAATTTAAAAATAAAATTATTTAAAATTATATAATTTAATTTAAAAAAACAATAAAATAATTTTTCTGGACTATGTATAATATTACGAGAATATCATCATCAATCTCGCAAGGTTATTACATTCTCTGATTACTCTGAAATTTTAACATAATATATAAATATATCAATATACTCTTTATAAAATTTCATCTCAATCTAACAGGTGGATTAAGAAATATGATTGATATTATAAAATTATTTATTATATTAAAAAAACATTATTTAATCGAAACGGAACGACCGAAACATTCCGGCTTCGTTTCAGCCAAAACTCTAAAACGAATCAAAATTTAAATCAAGATAAAAACAATATTATTTTTTATTATTAATACAAAATATTTTAACCATTTTAATTATTTTAACCGAAACAAAACAAGATTAATAACCCTGATTAAAAGGCTTCCTATTCTTTCTTCTAAGCCTCCAGGGTGACATTATTTTGTCCCATTAGAGTCCGCTACCATCTCCTTTTTCCATACATCACATCACCTTACCTTGTCATGGTCTCCATAAATCACGGGCATTTTCATGGCATAAAGCATGGCAATCAAGTGGGGTTTCATTTCATTATTAAAAAAGATGAAGAAAAACATGAAATATAAATCATCTTTAAAGCGTGAAAAGATGAAAGAAATAGGGGGTCGGTATCCAATAATTGACCATTTTAATCCAAATAAATTGTTTGATTGTTATTTTTAAAAATAATTATTATAATAATAATATCAAAAAGCCTATTTATTTTTGTGTTTTAAATTGTTTTTGAAAGAAATATTATTTTTTCTTTAATTTAAATTAATTTATCTGTTTTTTTTGTATGTTTATATCAAAAATAAATTTATTAAAATAAAATATTATTTCAATATATTTCCAAGTAAAAAACATTTTAAAAACAATTAATACTATACTCATGAATATCATAGTGGTTTGCATCTGCAATTCTCTCCTTTGAATGCATTTCTTATCTCCCATTGTTTTTTTTTATTTCCAAGAAAAACATGTTGATTTTAATAATATCAAATGGATAATATTATTATTTTTTAATACGAGTTAAAAAAAAATGATAAAAATCTTCATAATTTTGGTGAAATTAATATCCTTTAAAAATCATCTGTCAAATCATTATCATAAAAAATAAAGATCTTTGAACTTTGGAATCAAACTCATAAGATATGATTTCTCCTTTACATTAAACATGTAGACAAATATCTTGCTCTTATAGATAACTAAGGAACGAGATGCACCATTAGGGCTCATTGATGGTAAATTTTGGCCTCCTAGCATTGCCAATAAATATCAATTTCTTTTAAATAAAAAGATAGAATCTCATTTTTTTTTATTCAAATGACCTAATTTCTTGTATTTATAAAAATACAAAACTGTAATTTAAAAGGAGAATTATACCTACAAATAATATTTTTTTCCCAAACCAAGTTTTGATAGTAAAAAAAAAGTTAGAGAAAAATCTCTCATATGAAAATAAAAATTAAAAAAAAAATCAAAAACAATTTGGCTATAAAGTAGCCGACATCAACTCAACTCAACTTAAAATTAGGGTGTCATCATCAGATCCTGCGAAGTGACAAGTGCATGACTAGCCTGTCTTCTGAAGACACGTGGCCTGCGATGTCTGCCTGGGTTCTTGACCACTTGGTAGCTTTAACAGAACCTAAAGCTCTACAGACAAGTGAAATTACATCTTTGTAAGAAAATCAAAATTATTGTTCCGCCACGTCATTTGACTCGTATCGTCAATCTTTTTTTTTCTTTCTTTTTTTTATAGTTGGTGTACACGATCAACATACATTCTTTTTTAATTGGTGTTTATAATTAGATTTTCTAATTTTATTTTCATGTGAATTATCATTATCTCATTATTCAAATTACAAGTTTCACAAATCTACCACAATTAACCCGAATCAATTTAATATATTAATTTTTAAAAAAAAATGTGTTATTCAATATATTACTATTTAAATATTTTAAAAAATACCCTTTTCTGGTATGCATCGAGCTCTTACTTCCTACAGTCCCTTCAAAAAATTTAAGATTAAGAAAAATAAATTCAACCTATAGCAGAATTTTTTAAAAAAAAACAAGTATTTTCACCCTTTTTTCGTAGATTGGATGCTTCAATTCTACAATGAGGCCCAAGATCTATAGCCATGCTCACTTTTAAGCCACTCTCTCAAACATTACCAGCGACAACAATAAGATATTCGCTCACACAGAGAATGGGGGCAGAGCAACGCCCGAGGACGGACAAAATTTTCCAGCGAAGGTAACAACAATATATCTGTCCTAACTACTGAGAGGATGCAAAAGGGCTTGAAAATGCAAATTAACTGGAAAAAGATGAAAACAAATGGAAAATTGAAATGGACTCTATTTAACAATTTTACGATGGTGTGGCAGCTTCATGCTACAATGCGCTAATTTGCCCTCCATAGCCATAGTACTTCAAAAGCCCTTCATCTTGCCGCCAGTTCTCTTTTACTTTCACTTCTATCTGTAAGAGTCATGAATTTGGTAAATTATAAGATGAAAATCTCAAAACATTGAAGTTTGAAAACGCGACATGGAATAAGAACATTTATGTTTGATCGACATTCGGTTTACAGTGTTAGCTGTCAGGTATGTACTCATTGGAAATTAGTATTTGTTATTTCTGTGTTTACCCTCGTATTGGGAGGGAAGGAACAGTGTCAAATTTATTTTCCAACATGTCAACGAAAAAGTGCGAACAATAAGTTCTTTACCTCAAGATATACTTTCTTCTGAAGGAAATCCTCAATGTCCAGCCGAGCAGCTGTGGCAAGTAATTTCAAAGCCTTCCCTTCCTGCAGAGGTCAAGTGCGTTTGAATTGAGACCACAAAAAAAAAAAAAAATCCACAAAATGTTATACAGACTTCATATTTTGATTGAATCTCTGATATCCAGTACAATCTAAAGCAGTCATAAGGTTTAAATCAGTCAAGCAATAGCTTCTTGAGATCTCATTAATATACCAAGTCATACATGCACTTGAAACACAGCTTGCCATTTCATGATCCAATCCATAACTAAAAGGCCAGCTTACTTTTCCGATGATAATGATCTTCTGTGTGTTCTTCTCCACAACAATCTCCACTTGAATAAAATCTTTTGCTGTTGGCCTAGCTTTATAGCTGACAACATTGACCTACAGGGTACACAGATAAACCAACCTTCATTGTTAGTCATCAACTAAAGCTGGTTTTGGTGGGTTGAGGAGCAGAAGCTATAAGCCAACCTTGGGACACCATTGTTTACCTGACATGCATAAGGAACCTCATTGCGGAATTGCATAAAGATCTTTTCTCTTACAATTTCAGCTACAAAGAATCTTTCCGGGTGCTCACTAACAATGTCCTGAGAATGTCAAAGCAAAAACAGCCTAATGTGTGAAAACATGATAGGAAAATAAGAAAAAACAAGCCAAAGCCGACCACAGATGGCACTATTGTTTATATCATTTGCAATCACAAACAGATAAGACAAGAATAAACAAGGCAATGTCTTACCATGTCGGTGGCACCAGTGAGAAGACTCAATAATGGAAGTTTGACGGACTTACTGCTGGCTTGTTTAAGGTGTAATGCATAGCAAAAATGGAAGTTAAGTTTCGTGGTTCTCTTACTCATCTACTCATCTCTTGTGATTAATTAACCACTAGTGGATCAGGCGCTCAAGATAATATACTGTTCCATTCATGTCTTTACATTCAAATGATTAACTTAACCCACAGTAGACCACCAATACCTCCAGAGACTACATATATGGTTACTCCGAGAAAAAAACATATTTACTCAGAGAAGAAAAGGGGTGTATGTCGTTCAATTTAATGTACCTTTGGATAATAAGCTGGCCCCATGGGAAGTTTTGAAAGTATCCATTCCTTGATATCTTCCACTCCTTGACCAAATTTGGCACTCACAGGTATGACCTCATCAACACTTGTAAATTTCTCATACCACTGCAAAAATGTGAAATCTGTTTAGGGATCAGAGTTATTTAAAGAAGCATAGAAAACCATACAATACCATGTTTTGGGACAGTAGATATTCTCTGGCAAGACAGGACCATAGAACATCCAACATATGACACTGGCAATTTGCTGCCATAACCACTATTGCATTTAGCACAAAGCATTAGAATCATATGAAATCAATCACCAGAATACATGCAACTTTTGATTCATAATTACAGCCAATGCACTGGATGACCATACATTTAACTTCTGATTTTCTTGTGTTGACGGACAGGATATTTTATCAATGTCAGAAGAACAAAAATGTCGGTAAGTGCAGTCACATATATAGAAGAAGAGGTGACAACTCGAGGATAAGTTTGATCTACCCTTCATCTCTTAATTACATTACCTGGTAAATCATCTTAGTATTGGTGTCATAGCGATCAAAAGTCATAAACCAAAAAGAAGGAAAGAAAAAAAGATAATTACCAAACATAAATAATTAAGACAAATTATCATGCCAAAATAAGTATCAGTCAAAAAGATCTAACCTCAATTTTCTTTGCAATTTCACCAGGTTTGATCAAGTCTTTCTTGTTCAATACAAGTAAAGTGGGCACCTTATCTTTGAGGTTTCCCGCACCTTCTTCCAGCACTTCATCAATCTAATCAAGAAATGGAATTTAGAAGAGAAGTATAAGGAAAAAACTGCAAATAATTGCACAGACAATTAGCATACCTTTTCGGGTGCTCTGCTAGCATCAACGATAACTAGTACGCAGTCAGCATTGATGGCAGCACTCCTAACATTCTTCATCATCATAGAATCCAACTTGTGCATTTTCTTCTCGATAACACCTGGTGTATCATAAAGTATCATCTGCAAGCAAACCTTTTCGGTCAGGTGATCTGCATTGGGCAACTAAGCAATCATGTATTTAAGTATCATCAAGTTTTCTACAAGTCTAAAGCAGTAACCTAAACAGTGAAAAAAACACTATCACAATATTTCTTACAAGTTATAAGAGAAATATGATTAGCTCATATCTAAAGCAACTCAGTCATTCTAATGCATAGCCTAGAGATTTCAAATTTTCTTTCAACGGTTCTGGTTTTCTTACAAATCTTTTTCCTACATATCTAAAGACCATTTATCACGTCTTCTAACAAGGAGGAACACAAGCTTCTCATTACAACATGCACAAGCTAAAAGACATTAATCAACGCAACACTGTACAATAACTAGATTACCCTAGGAAAAAATGCTCAACGCCCAACATCAATTCATGAAAGATGATTCTACTTATCCTGCTCGCAAGATTGTCATTATAATGTGCTCAACACAACAACCAAAAACAATGACCAAATCCAATAGGCAATAATTGTAGAACAAAGTAAGACACACCGAAGAATAAAATCATATTTACAATCTAAAAAACGCAACTTTCAACTCTAATGCCCCATTCTGTAAAAGGAAATTAACTTCAACAGCTTTGGGAATTCTGGGTTTCAATTTTCTGACAATGGTTCCGCAATTATTCAACATTAAACAACCAAATAACACGATACAAAACACAGACACCCAGAAAAAGAAGAAAAAGAAAAAGAAAAATAGGAAACCTGGTAATCTGGAGCGGAACAAATACCAAGAATGCGATGTCTAGTGGTCTGAGGTTTATCGGTAACAATCGACAACTTTTGTCCTATCATTTGATTCGAAAGCGTGCTCTTTCCTACATTCGGTTTCCCTACTACTGCCACGTACCCTACACCACCAAAATCCTTCCATCCTTTTACCCAAATTTTGTTTTATTTAAATAATAATTATAATAATAAAACAATTCAGTAACTGACTGACCGCTACGATGATTAGAACTGGAAGAATCATGCAAGGCAAGTTCTTCGATCTCGTAATCGTCAAGTAAAACCATGTTCCTGTCTGGCTTCACACTTAATGATAACAAACCCGACGACATCTCGTCTTCATCTTCATCGCTGTCGAATTCCAGCTCACTTTCCGAATCTAGTTGACGAGTAAAGAGCTGTTTCTGTTGATTATTCCTGGCTTGAAATCGAAACTGACTACTTGTTCTTCTTCGTGACTGGTAATGATAATTGTGAAAGAGAAGAGTGCTTGTGTTCGTGTTTGTTGTTGTAGAGTGGAAGGTTGGTTTCTGTTTTGGGGAATTTTTGTCGAGAGGTTTAAGGCTACTAGCTCCATTCTCTTTTTAGAAGCCGAGCTTTTCTTCTCACTGTTTCCTCACCTCTTCTTCTTCCATCTTCTCTTCTCAACTGCTACTGCTACTCCTATTACTACTGGATAACAACCACCCGTCGTCGTTTTGTATAGCGCGCTTCCATCGTTTCCAATTGTTTCTCGTGCTATGTCGTTTCATTACAAGGATGAAAAATAAAATGTGTGGGCTGGGCCTCCCAGAAGGACAGTTTAGATTGGATGTAGGCCCATTGTTACACTCCCTGTCCTGTTAATTTTGTTTTTTTAAAAAGATCGACTACACGTTTGTATAATTTTATAAATGACGTGAGTTTTTAAAGTATTTTTTATATATATATATATATATATATATATATATTAAATAAAGAAGTTATTTTTTGATATTAATCTAGAAAACAATAGAGAAACATAAAACATAAATTTGAAGTAAATAAAAAAAATTACAAAAAAATATTTTTAAAATGTAAAAACAAACCGACTATAAATTGTATTAAATAAATCAAATAAATTGAATTAAAACAGGTGATTTTGGTGCAAATTTTGTAAAAATATAAAGAGATAATTCATGTAATGATACATGTAAAAACTCGAATCACAACTCAAAATTAAAACAATCAGAAATCTTGTAATTTTTTTTTTTTAAAAAGAAATAATTTTTTTATAAATAAAATCAATTTAAGTTAATTAATTCAATTTGTGATCGGACTAATCCTAAATAAATATCAAGTAGGGTTTAATAATTATATTTTCAAAATAAACAAGACCTATATATATTTATATTTTTTTAATAAACAATATATATATATATATTAATTTTAAAAGTTAAAAAAATCAAATTCATCCAAAAACAATAATCACTTTCACGGATTTTTCTTTTTTAAAAATAAACAAGTTAAACCGAAAAACAATCACACTAATCATATTGATATATATATTTACTAAAAACGGGTCCTAGTTCAATTAAATGAAACCCGACCCCCAAGTCTAAAACCCTTCACCTCTTCCTCCTCCTCAAAAACCCTAATAATCCCCCCTCCATCTGTCTGCGTAAACTTAAAAATGGCGAAGGACGATAAAACTAAAGAGAACAATGAAAAGGAGAGCAAACACCAACAAGAAATACAATTAAACCAGGAATCAGATGTAGTCGAAGAAGAAGAAGACGAAGCACGGAGCTTTGAAGAGCTAGGGTTGGACCCTAGGCTAATTCGAGCCCTAAACAAGAAAGAAACTAGCATTGCAGAGCCCACTCCAATTCAGCGAGTCGCTATTCCTCTAATATTTGTCAGTTTCTTTTTCTTTTAACTCTTATTTATTTATTATTTATTTATTCGTTCATTTTTGTAATCAATTGTTTTGAATATCATTAGCAAGGGAAAGATGTGGTTGCCCGGGCGAAAACAGGCTCAGGGAAGACATTAGCCTACCTGCTTCCTTTGCTTCAGAAGCTTTTCAGTACGACTGATTCGAATCGGAAAAAACTTTCGCCTTCAGCATTTATTCTGGTGCCAAGTGGAGAGTTATGCCAGCAGGTTTATAAGGAGGTTTCGTGGCTGATTGATTCCTGTAAAGTTCAATTGAAAGTTGTTCAGTTGACTAGCAACATGCCTGCTTCTGATATGGTTGGTTAATAAAAAAATTACATGTTTAGCGGAGTTTTTTGGTGATATTCAGCACAATTGATTGATTGCTTGCTTGCAGCGGAATGCGTTGGCTGGACCACCTGATATTTTGGTGTCTACACCTTCTTGTGTAGCCAAGTCCTTGTCTGTTGGTGTGCTAAAATCAGAAGCTGTTAATGACTCCCTTGAAATTCTTGTTCTTGATGAGGTGAGAACTTGGTGTTTGTGATGCTGCTTATTGTTGTAATTCATTCATGATAGATGGAAGTTGGGATTTCTGTTGATAATAGATTGTCTGAATTCATCAATTGGTGCGTTGAAATCAACTTGACTGCTTTATTAAATAATGGACTATGATGAAAATGAGTGGTATGTCTATTGATATTGATCGAGTACATTTGCTGTGTGCAATTTAGATTTCCATGGTTTCTACCTTCTTACTGATGGACCTTCAGATACTAAGCTCACATTCTCTTCAAAAAAGGCATCTGCTATATCTTTCCTTGAATGATATCATTAATATCTATTTATTTTCAGGCAGATCTCTTGTTGTCATTTGGCTATGAAGAAGATCTCAAAACTCTTAGTGCTCTTGTCCCAAGACGTTGTCAATGCCTTCTTATGTCTGCGACATCAAGGTGTGTTGATTATGGCACTCTCCCTCCCTCCTTCTTTTACTTATGTTTTGTTTGTTACCTTTCAATTTTTAGTTTAGCAAGTCTTGAAAATATCTTCCCTTCATCTTTGTTACCCTAAAAGATGTTCATATTAATAAAACAAAGTCCTTATACTCATCACTCTTGGATTGAGAAATTTCATGCCTGGTATTTTGGCATCTGTTGCTGTTCAGTGCTGATGTTGACAAACTGAAGAAGCTCATTCTGCACAATCCATATGTTTTGACCTTACCAGAAGTTGAAGGTGTTAAGGATGAAGTTATCCCCAAAAATGTTCAGCAATTTTGGGTAAGGAATTCTATAGACTTTTCTGGAAGTTATGAGAACTGGTTGCTCCTTTTGAGTTTTTTTTTTCCTGATAGTGACCTACCTATATTTTTTGTGAATTATTTTGCACCTATAAGATAAAAAAGAACTTTTGGATGGAATTTTTGTTCCTGTCTAGCCAGTGCCAGATGGAACTTTGGTTATATTTGGCCTTGAGACTGTCAATAACATAATTGGCCTTCAACTGAAATTCCTCTGTAATCCCTGGGAACCGGCTAAAAGAAGATTGGAATATAAAGAGAATGAAAAATATACACCCTACCATTGTCTTGCCACTAGTAATAAATTGAAAGCAAAGCACAAACTACCCCTCCCCGTTCAAGTATGGAATTCTACCATCTCACAAGATTGAAGGGGAGGGGAAGAGGGGGCTTTTTAAGATTCAAACAAGCTCCCTCCTGTTCTCATTTTAATCGGCCCTTAGTCATCCTTTCATTTAGCATAAATCCCAAAATTCCCTGTATATTAAATGTCTTCTCCACCTATTAAACAACCCTTAGTTCTCAGCATTCAGCCACTGGCACAGAAACCTGATTTGCTTCCTCTCTTAATATAGATCACATTTTCCTCCGAAACTTGTCAGTTTAGGTCCAAAACTTGGGTAATAGTGGAACACTTGTAGTTACATGTGTCTTGTCAGGTATTGCTTTGACATCGCTGTCATCTTGTAGATATCAGAATATGTATAAGCAAAACTTCTGGTTATGATTCCAATGGGTTTGTCTTGTGGACTTTTAGTGTTTCTTATCTATATCTATCATCTGGGCCTCTTAATATATGGTTGAGCAAGGGTATCGGCTTTCTATGGCTTTACAACCTTGTCATATTTTTTTCAGGTTTCATGTGGTGATCGTGACAAGTTAGTTCATATTCTTGCTCTTTTGAAGCTGGATCTGGTTCAGAAAAAAGTCTTGATATTTACTAATGCCATTGATATGAGTTTCAGATTGAAACTGTTTTTAGAGAAGGTATTTGCAGTCTCTGACTACCGTACTGGGTATCCATTGAATTATTTTAATGCATCATGGATTTTGAAAATAATTGCTTCTGATACATAGCAACTCTGTCTCTTTGTTGAGATATTGTATGGGTGAGGTGCTGCACCTATGATGTGAAATGTTGTTGACAGACTAATGAAGGCTAGGCATCAAATTTTGTTTATTACTTGTTTTTATTTTCACTACTATTCTCTTTAGGTGGAACTATTAATCTCCACAAGCTGTTCTAATGTAGCTGTGTTACTTCTTGTAATGATATTGGTTTAATATCTTAATCCCAACATTGATGTCCTGGTCATTTTTCCTCAGTTTGGAATAAAGTCTGCTGTTTTAAATGCCGAGTTACCGCAGAATTCTCGTCTCCATATCCTAGAGGTATGTTAGGCCCACAATTTCAGAAAATTGACAAATAAGAGATAAAAACCATACTTGGAACCTTCAAACCTCAAACCATCATTTGACCTTGGTTATTGCTCTTAAAAGTAGCTCATTTTGTCTCTGATGCTGCTTGTTTTTAGGAATTCAATGCTGGGCTTTTTGATTATTTGATTGCAACGGATGACAGAGAAACAAAAGAGAAGGAAAAAGCCAACGAGGGAAGTCTTGTCGAAACAAGAAAATCAAAAAAGCAAGCTAAGCAGGACTCAGAATTTGGAGTTGTGAGGGGAATTGACTTCAAAAATGTTCACACGGTAAGCTAATGATTTTTTTTCCCCTTTTGGATAGGTTTTGATACTGCAGTTCTGCAGACCGTAGTATCATATTCAATTGGACTGTTGTATCTTTGCTGTTTGATCTATTTTGGAGATGATCTGTAGACTCTAGACTTAAGATTTTCATTAATAGTTTCTCATGTTTGAATTTTGCACATTTTTGTGTCTGAGATTCTATGGAAATCTGATGACTTGGGCTGCAGTGCTTGTATGTTTTCATCTTTGCAAATATCTTCATGGCACAGGGTTTGAATGAACATTCCTATCAAGTTAGCAAACAGATTAACCATCTTTTGGTTGCTTTCATCAAATGTATAAAATGATTTTTAGATTAAATTAAAAGTTGATATGGTTTCTATACCCCCCTCATCATTTTGGGCTAGTCATTTTTTTAGCAATAACATATTTTCAGATCGAGTTTCTTTTTTCTTTTATCCAAATCACTTGAAAGAATGAAAGGAAGGGAACCTGGTTCCTATAATTTGCATTAAACTAATGAATTCATGTACTCCTGCTTATTGGATTGGGCTCCCAATCATATAATCAATGCCCTAAAATGCCAAATTTGGAATTTAATAGTTAATTGACATAATCACCAATTTCTACGAACTACTTTTCTGATATTTAGCTCATTGTGGCATCACAGGAGTGTATGGTTTAGGTTGCGCTGGAAACTATTGACTATTATTATATCACTGTAAATTTCATTTTTGTATTCTCTGTTTTTAATGCTACTCATTTGCTGTTTTAGTTATGTCTTTTGGGGTGATCTGCATTATTTTCATTTGTAGATGGTTTAATTATTATAGCTAAATAGTGTGTTCAACATTCTTTTCCCCCTTCTCCCATTTCAGGTTATAAATTATGATATGCCTCTAAGTACCAATGGATATGTACATCGAATTGGACGTACTGGAAGAGCTTACAGTACTGGTGCTTCTGTTTCTCTGGTGAGTTGACGCAGAGGATTATGATTTATTGAGATCTGAGCAGAATGACTTTAGACCTATCCATGCATAAGATATAGTAATCGCTTTCTATAGATGAATAAGTTTTGTTTTTGTTTTCATATTCTCTCTGTTTGTTTTCATATGAAACTATGAATATATATGGCATTTCCAATACTTTGACATTCTGATTATTGATCTGTTGATAGGTTTCTCCGGATGAGATGGAAATTCTCGAAGAAATAAAATCCTTTTTAGGGGATGATGAAAACAATGAATTGAATGTTATTTCTCCATATCCTTTGCTCACAAAGAATGCAGTGGAGTCTTTACGGTACAGAGCTGAGGTGATTTTTCTGATTCCCTCACTTAATAACATTACTTCTTTTTTGGATTAGATAAGATACAATAATGAGTTTTGATTTTTGGTGTGATATCCGCTAAGAAGAGGATGGTGTATTGGATTGTGTTTTTGTTGTTGCCAAGCTGTGGTGGGTGTATCCTGAAGTCCATATGAGTGCCAATGACTGGCATCTATTCCCCTCCCCCTAAGAGGTCTCATGTTCCAGCATCTCCCTTGTAGCCCCCCAAAAAGAAGCTCATGTGTGTTTTAGTTTTCTTGGATGTTTCTATCTTTCAGAATAGCTTTTTCCTCAATTTGTTTCTCCTTACAAAGCATGCCATTTAGAAGGGTAATTTTTTTTCTTGCCCTGTGATCTCCCTAGCCCCTTCCATGAATGGTGCATGTGAAGTTTTGGTGATCATAGTTGCTTACTGTGATTTGCTATCCTTTTTAAACTGGCGTTTCTGTCCAACTCTCAGTTATTGTCCTTGCCTTTAAATTTGGTTATGAATTCGTTGTGTGGACACAATTTACTTCCAGAAGAAGCAAAGGGTCATAAATATCCTGAATCATTAATTGGTAGAGATTAATTTTGCAGGACACGGCAAAGAGTGTGACAAAAATTGCTGTCAGAGAAGCACGAGCTCAGGATTTGAGAAATGAGATTCTTAACTCTGAAAAGTGAGTATATGCTTTCCCTCTGTCCAATTTCTTAATAGTCTTTTAAATTTATCTCCTCTTATTTAACAGATTCTTGATATAATCGTCTATTGTGCTCTATCCCATGTGATTTTTAGTTGTTATGAAACATGTGTTGAACTTGTATGCTAGCATTAACCTTTTCTATTTATTTATTTATGTTTTCAATGTATGTTCCCTTGTGTAGGTTGAAGGCTCATTTTGAAGTCAATCCAAGGGACTTAGGTGATGCGCTTACTAATTTTGTGTATTTTGACTTGCCCTGCTTCCCTCACTTCACTACTCGTCTAAGTTTTTAGCTTTGATTTTTTTTTGGAACAGATCTTTTAAAACATGACAAAGTTCTGAGCAAGAAGCCCCCTGCTCCGCATCTTTCCGACGTGCCTGACTACTTACTGGATGCAACAACCAAGGAAGCAAGCAAGATGGTCAGGCTTGCGAGAGCTGCAATGGGAAATAATAACTCTGCTCGCCGCCAAGGACCAAAGAGAAACTTCAGAAAAAGTAAAGACCCCCTCAAGTCTTTCTCTGCTGAGGTAATATATGTTCATCTTTGGTGCATGTTTGAGAATGTGACTGAGGTTGTTTTTTAAAGTGTTTTGGTTCAAAAATGCATCAAAATGAGTTTTTTATTATTTTTTTAACATCATTTTTGATATTAGCATATCAAAATGATCTAAAAACACCAAATTTTTTAAAAGTGTTTTACAAACCAGTAACCCTTCGTTCATCACAAAGGCAAGCCAAGTAGTGGTTGGAAATGCTAGCTTATAATGCTATTATTTTGGTTTCAGGGGCCGAGGAGAGGTCGCAAGGGTGGAATGAAGAGAGAAGGAAAAGACGGGGATGATTCTCATAAACGCAAGAAGAAAAAGTTTGTCTGAAAAAACCCGCCCCTTAGGCCTTGGCCATACAGTTTTGTATGAATGACTAGTTACAAAAGAAATTTTGTTTCTTTCATTTTTCGAATGCCCAAAATCTGTATACAGGTGGCCATATTTATTCTTTTTCGCCGCCGATGTGCTATTTATTGGCAAAAACAAGTTCGAGGCTTGCTTAACACCTGATTGGAATCCAGCAACATTATCATGCATGGAATAGTATTCTCTTAGCTTTACTCTATACAGGGAAAGATTATAAAATAAAATAAGAGAGAAGATTGGTATTTGCAGGCAAGGCTTTTCAACCTTGAATTGAACCACAGCCCACAATATGATCTTGGTCCATTCAAATCCCAAAACAATGTTGGTTTTGGAAATTGACTATGGAGTGCTAGGGATTAAGTTTAGAAAACAGCATGCATTCTTTTTACATGTAGGTGGGTCGTGTTTTTTATTTAAAAATATATAAATATACTATTTTTTTATTTTTAATATTAGCAAATCAAACTAATAAAAAAATAACTTTTAAAAAATTAAATATTCAAAATCAAACACCACCTTCGTCTCCTCGTCTGATGAAGTGCAGAAGCTTGGTCAGAATCTAAATAAGGAAGAGGTAATCACGTCAAGGCAAATTCAATGCTCTAAAAAGAAACAAAAACTTAAATGGTTTTTAGTTCCCGTGATGAGATCAGAGCAGTGATTTCTCTCATACATACAGGGTGGTTATGATCACCTTTTCAATCCATCCATCACTAACTTTAGTTTTATCTCTGCAAACCACTACAAAAGTTGGTAATAATCCCTCTTGTATTTTTGCTCACAAATTATCTCCAATGTCCAGTGGGCCTATCATGTCTGAATACAAGTTAATTTGGGGGTTGACTATCTGAATTAAGAACTACTAGTAATTAACCGCTGGCTAGTGTAGTGCCTGGAACGGCTGCTTCCTTTCCTTGACAGAAACATGCTTCTCTCAGTCCGGTCTCATGTTAGAAGACTATGTGCAGTAGCAACCATGGCTTACGCAGATTGCAGAGACCTCGCTGTCTATTATCCAAAACCAGAAGCCTCACCTCCGAAAACCCAGGTTGAAAAACACTTAAACATGCAAGAAATCAACTCAGTTTTGAAGGATCTAGTGAAAACAGGTCGTTTAAACAATGCACGTCAATTGTTTGAAAAAATGCTTCATAGAGACGAAATTTCATGGACTACTATAATTTCTGGTTATGTCAATGGTATGAACACGACAGAAGCGTTGTCTTTGATTTCTAAAATGTGGGTTGAGCCGGGTCTCCACATGGATCCCTTTATTCTTAGTCTTGCACTCAAAGCTTGTGGGCTTGCTATGAGTGTGAGCTTCGGTGAGTCATTACATGGGTTTTCGGTTAAAACTGATTTTATTAACTCAGTTTTTGTAGGGAGTGCACTTGTGGATATGTACATGAAAATTGGTAAAGTTGAAGAAGGTTGCATTGTGTTTAACGAGATGCCTTTGAGGAATGTAGTATCTTGGACTGCTATCATAGCTGGGCTTGCTCGTGCCGGTTATAATAACGAGGCTTTGGCTTATCTCTCTGATATGTGGATACAAAAGGTAGGGTGTGATAGCTACACTTTTGCTAGTGCGTTAAAGGCATGTGCTGATTCTGGTGCTTTGAATTATGGGAGGGAGATTCATTGTCAAACATTGAAGAAAGGTTTTATCGAAGTGCCTTTTGTGGCTAACACTCTTGCTACAATGTATAATAAGTGTGGGAAATTGGATTATGGTTTGCGGTTGTTTGAAAGCATGACCAAAAAGGATGTGGTTTCGTGGACTACAATTATAATGTCGAATGTGCAGACAGGTCAGGAGGGAAATGCTGTTAAAGCATTTAGAAGAATGCGAGAAACAGATGTAAGTCCTAATGAGTTCACTTTTGCAGCAGTCATTTCTGGTTGTGCTACTCTTGGAAGAATTGAATGGGGTGAGCAATTGCATGCACATGTATTACGTCTAGGTCTGGTGGATTCTTTGTCAGTGGCCAATTCCATTATGGCCATGTATTCGAAATGCTCGCACTTAGATTTGGCTTCAACTGTGTTTCAAGGGTTGTCTAGAAGAGATATTATTTCGTGGAGTACTATGATAGCAGGGTATGCTCAAGGGGGCTTTGGAGAAGAAGCATTTGATTATCTATCATGGATGAGAAGGGAAGGCCCGAGACCGAATGAGTTTGCTTTTGCAAGTGTGCTGAGTGTCTGTGGAAATATGGCAATTCTTGAGCAAGGGAAGCAACTCCATGCTCATGTCTTGTGCGTTGGATTAGAACAGGACTCCATGGTACAAAGTGCTCTAATCAATATGTATTCAAAATGTGGGAGCATAAAGGAAGCTTCAAAAATCTTTGATGAGGCAGAATATAATAATATTGTATCATGGACAGCTCTGATTAATGGATATGCTGAACATGGGTACAGTCAGGAAGCCATTGATTTGTTCAAGAAGCTTCCCAAGGTTGGATTGAGGCCAGATTCTGTGACCTTTATTGCGATTCTTGCTGCTTGCAGTCATGCTGGACTGGTTGATCTTGGTTTCCACTACTTCAATTCTTTGAGTAATCCTTCAAAAGATCACTATGGATGCATGATTGATCTCCTATGCCGAGCTGGAAGATTAAATGATGCAGAGAGCTTGATACAAAGCATGCCATTTCAACGTGATGATGTTATTTGGTCTACTCTTCTTAGAGCATGCAGAATACATGGTGATGTGGATTGTGGAAAACGGGCAGCGGAAAAAATTCTTCAACTAGATCCGAATTGTGCAGTGACTCACATTACCCTGGCTAACATGTATGCTGCCAAAGGAAAGTGGAAAGAAGCAGCAGAAGTGAGGAAGATGATGAAATCAAAGGGAGTAGTTAAGGAACCAGGATGGTCTTGGATTAAGGTTAAGGATCGAGTTTCTGCATTTGTGTCTGGTGATCGGTCTCATCCAGAGGGTGAATATATATATGAAGTGCTGGATTTACTAGCATCCCGAGCTCAAATGCGTGTCCTGGAAATGGATTTTCTTCTTAATGAAGTCCAGGAATCTCAAACGTGAACCATGCTTCATTCTAACAACGCAGATTTTAGTGATCTGTTAAAATCATTTTAATCACTTCTTTAGGAGCTGCAGATCTTAAACAATGGCAAGGATGTTGCAGAGTGTCGAAACAAATCAAAAACATAAAATGGAATCTGATTTTGTGTACAAAAAGTAAATCATTTGAAAGATGAAGTGAAGTAGAAGTCCAGAAAGCAGATGCATCTTGTTATGGGGTGGCATGTCTTGGGATTGCTATATTTTATGGTAAATTAAAGTTACAAATGATTCTGCAGCAAAACTGAAAACTGAACAGAAGCCATTAGTGGATCAACTGATAAAGAGGGAGTTTTATGCAGAAACTCCTGGAAATGATCCTGGTTTCGGCACATAGCAGAGATACCTAATTTTCAATTTCATCACTATCTTTTGCAGCAGCTTAAAGTCTACAAATGAATCTGTCAATCTGAAGAAGAGTCGTAGGCTGATGCACCAATAATTGGGTCAGAGAAATACGAGGGCACGCTTCTATCATTTATACCTTGCTATTTAAGGTAAGGAGTCTTTCAATTTCAGCAAAATCCCATCTCCTGTCCATGATCTTTTGTGAAGAGTTTTTATGCATTTTGCAAAAAAATCCTGGTCAAGAACATTCCAGTGCAATCCAACTGTTTCCAAAGGCAATGTTCTCATTTGTTGCGGACCTTGTGGTGATAGCCTATCCTACCTAACAGGGAAGTTGGTAGAGTTACAGCAGCAAATTGAAGCTTCAAAATGCTAACCTTCTTGTGGAACTAGTTTTTTCTCGATTATCTTTTCCTTGACCCTTTTTTGTCTAACAACATTACTATTAAGGTTTTGAAGTGAAACAAGAAGGTTGATGTTATTGAATAAATGTTGAGCAGTGTTTCCTGATTATTTTAAGATTTACATTAGAGTAAGATCTTTGGCATCTTATCCAAAAAAAAGATCTCTGTGCGTGAAATTGTTTTCAGAGGAATGTCGGGGAAACTATTCTAACACATGTCCACTTTAAAGTCTTGTAGTGATTAATGAACTGGCCAGCCATAATTTGCTATCTTTCCACCATGTTAGATTATGATTTAATTTATCTAAATAATGTGGAAAGTATTCATTTTTTTAATACTTGTTGGTTGTTCATTGATTTTGGTTAGATAGTTTGAAGCACCTATTCTTGATTATGTGCATAGTGCTCTCCTTGTTCCACTATGTCTACCAGAAAAAATAACATTTTCCTCGTTGTTGGTTAAATAATGCCATACAACGAGATGCCAAAGACAAGTCAACAAAACCCTAGTCTCAAAATAACTGAGGTAAGCTCTATGAATCAAAGTTGACAATACCATTTCTATTGGTATTTTATTTTTTTAATTGGAATAGAATATACTGTTTTGAAATTATATATGTTTATTTATATATAAAATAGTTCAAATTCAAAAATAAAATTATTTAGAAATTGTATAATTTAATCTAAAAAAAAACACAATTAAATGATTTTTTTTCTAGAAAAAAAATTATGAACATTTATAATATTACAAGAATATCATCATCAATCTTGCAAGAATCATTACATTCTCAAATTGCTCTAACATTTTCAACATAATATATATAAATATGTCAAAAGATTCCTCGTAAAATTTCATCTTATTCTAACGATCGGATTAAAAGATATGATTGATATCATAAAATTATTTATTATTTAAAAAAAAACACTATTTAGCCGAAACAAAACGAACATAAACAAAACCGAGTATATCTCAACCGGTATTTGATCGAAAAATCCAAAACGGACTAAAATTTAAACCGAGGTAAAAACAACAATATTTTGTCTCGTTTTTTTAATTGTTACAAAACATTTCGGTCAAAATGAAAGAAAATTGACAACTATGCTATGAATCCGTTTTCTTGGTTTCATCCCTGAATTATTTTTCATTCAAGCATCTCTCTTTAGGGTTGCTATCTATCCTTTTCTGGTCAAGATGGGAAATTTATTCTTCCTTTTCTCTTAGCCTACTCTCCTTTTGTATTGAACAGGACAGTTTAATAAGTTGAAACAACATGGTGGTCAAGCACAAGGATCTTTCTGCAAAAACTAGCTTAATAAAAAGTTGAAAGCGCAAAATCATGGTGAGTGGACGTTTTCTATAATGTGTAGTGGCATATAAACACATCTAATATACTGAAAATAGTTGAGAAAAAAATTGAAGAATAAAGCAACCTCTTTGCTTTCAAATTTGGTTCATGAAGGTTCCTTCACTATAAGTAGACAACAGCATTGAAAGACCGTAAATATTTTGTTTAAAACCCTATTTCAGGTTTTGATATTCTAATTTGCTCCGAATGAATTGGTAGTAAATTGTGCAATCATATTCAACTATTTACAAAATTCATCATTCATCTCTGAACCAATCACGGATAACATATACAAGAAAACCTAGGCAGGATGCAGCAGCTCCCATAACAACAATTATGCGAACTGAAAGAGAGGAAATAAATGCTTTGTGCACAAATGAATCCCATGACCAGAACCAAAAAATGGAGAAAATGGATCCTACAGCGGCGCCCACCGCAACTTGGCTGATTGTATGAAGTCCTTGAGAGACCCGTAACCATGTCTACAAAACAGATGATGACAAATGAAACTTAGGAACCTGTCCATTTCATTTTACTTAATATGTTACATCTCTTCTTTGACCAAGGCATTTCACTTGCTCAACCGATGGGGGTCACAACCACATAGGATTTGTAAATCCTTACCAAATCATAGGCAAACAGTTAAAAAAATCTACAATTGTCATAAGCTCCAATCTCTAAACCCTCTTATTTGGTCTTGGAATGGATTTAGAAAATATAGCAAGTAACTTGCACTAGTTCACAGCTTTACATAATTGGCGGTGATTTTCCTAATTTGCAAGCCACTAGGTTTCTACATCATTGGTTGTTTTTCATGAACTTGAAAGTGAGACCAAATGTTTATCGCATGCTGAATTTGACTATATTATGCGGGGGATGATACTTACAAGATATGTGCCAAACACCAGGATAAATGCACTGAGGATCAATGCAAATTCATTCGCTCCCTAGCCATTCCACAACTGAAACAGCACACAGAACAAGCAATGCGTGTCAGCAATGAAGTCAGTACACTGACAATTTACCAAGGAGCATTCATTAAGATCAAAAACAGACATGCAAAGAACACCTGTAGCAGTATTATCCGTAAGAAGACAAAATATACAGATTACTGATTTCGTAGGGAGATGAGATATATTTCATTTAGTTCCCTTATCACAACATAGAAATATTCTACGTCCTAAAAGAAAAAAAAATTGTTAATTATCTAGATATTTTTTTTTTGGATTTGAGGAAACCTCACCCCTTTAGGCACTCTTTACGGGTCCGGGTTAAGCGAGTAAAACCCCAGCTGTCCCGGACTCTTTAAGCCCTGACTCGAACCCGAGACCTGCAAGGCAGATCTCAAGTCCTTTGGCACCACATCACGCCCCTTGGGGACAATCCAGATAACTATACAAGCGCATTCTCCATGGCTTCCTGGTGCTATCTAAAACTGAGGAGAACTAACCCAGATCATCCATTGCATTTGAGGAGATCGAAGATATGACACTGCTTGCCATCATCATTGATGGAGTTATCATAAGCTTCTTCAGTTAGATTTTGCAATTGCTGATCTAAATTAGTCAGTTGAATGACAAATAGCAAACATTTCAAGTTAAGAGGGGACCATACCTGACAGAATAGCAAACACCACAGTGAAGAAGATGGATTGTCCATGTGAAGATGGCATCCCAGGGTCAGACCTCAATGTGGAATCGGGTCTCTCTTGGTTGAATATTCGTTTGAGGATTACAGAGAGGATTGAGTTTACAATTGACCCCATAACAGCCCACATGGCCTCTGCATCATGCCTCCAGAGAATGACAGTACCGAATAGAACAGCTACAAGCCATTTGCTCTGTACCGACAGCAAATGTACGACTAACATCATGAGGATTTGCTTTCATTTGAATGCCAAAATTGAAATACTGACAGAAGAATATTGCAGAATATGACAATAACAAAACAAATTGGAATGGCAGTGGTGCTCAAATATGGTGCTAGATGCTTGAAATTATAAAATCAGCGCCCTACTTGAATTGAACCTCATACGAATATAAAAAAAAGATATATAGTTAGTTACGTAAATCTGGTATACAGCAGCTATAGAGGAATCCCTAGTGCTAAACACCATCCTGCCAAGAAGATTTTGTAATAACTAATGCATTATCAATGCAAATGCTTCAGTAGAGAATCTTCCTTGAATTAGTTTCATCTTTCGATTGCAAGCTCAATTCACTTCACAATTTCAGCTGTTTTGGGCACAAGTCGTACCTCAAACCAGACAAAAAGAATGTGCAATTTGTGTCCACTTTCATAAGTTTTGACCAATAAAGAAGGTAATGCCAACAGTCCCTGAAATTAGAAAGACTATCTTTGATTGTAATAGCCCTCACATCAACTGCTGTTGAAAGTAACTAAACTCGGTGCTTTCATCTCCAATAAGTCAACATGTTAAGTCATAGTTATTATCAAAAAGACCCATAAAATCAAGAAAGAAAGAAAACTTAGATTACAGAGAATAAAAACACTAAATATAGGCAACTAAACAAAGAGAAAAACACGAACCAGGCGGTTGAGAGTGGCTTCAAGTCCATCAGCCAACAGCCCACTTTGAAACTCATTGGGCCCATCGAAAACAGCTTCTTGCTGAAACAACCGTGTACTTTCGTCACTGTCACTACCATTACTGTCTCTAAAGGTAGACATCCTGACCAATTCAGTCATGTTCCTTGACAAAGCTTGATTCTTTGAACCAAAAAAATCAGATTTTGAAGCTGGAAACGGAAGGAACGAAATGGGTTTCGCTTGACTAAGCTTAAAAGGACAAAAAGGCAAGGATTTGAAAGAGGGTTTGTGGAGAATAGCAGGAACTGACATCATCTTTGTGAGAAATCAAGGCAGAGAACCAGAGTTTGGAAGCGAACACACCAGTGGAAGCAGAGAGGACCATTCTTGGAATTTTATAGTGCAGGACCAAGCAAGTAGTGTTACATGTGGAGTTTAAGATCTACTGGTTGTTAATACATAGATGGTTGCGGTTGGTTTGAGTCTCTGTGTTTCGGCCATGAATTGTAAGGTTTTGCATCCACTGAGGATTTGTAGCCATAGATTTTCCAGCAAGGGATTGGAACGCCTTTTTTTTTATTTGTTTATTTACTGCTCTGATTAGCATGTGTTTGTTTAAATTAATTAATGATTTTTGTATATTGTTTTTCTTTTTTCTATTTAATATCACTATATTGAAAGTCGTTTTTAAATTTCTAAAAAAATAAAAAGTAATATTTTATAAATTTAAAAACTTTTTTAAGGAAAATATTAAATACATTATGTGGATTTCTTTTTAATTTTATATGTATTTACACATTGGTTTTACGAAGATTAAAGCTAAATCTCTTCTCAAACTATCTTTAAAATGTAACATCTTATAATTATTTTTGGACTTTATCATTCGATTTCATTTTGTTTTGTTTTATTTAATGATGAGAGAGCCATGCAATTATTTTGAATTAAATGAATTTAAAATAGTTATCAAATGTGTAAAATAACTATGCTCTTATAGAAAAATATTTTCATGAGAAATGAAAATAAGACTTTTTTATTTAAAAAATTGAAAAACTAATGGTTTTTATTGGATTTTTTTCAATTTTAAAATATCAAAACAATGTGCTATAATGTAAATAGTAGCAATTGATAAATGTTGTTAAAAAATAAAAATATATAACTTTGGCATTCTTATTACATGTAAAAATCAAATTAGATTTTGTTGGATTTATTATTTACCTTTTTTATAGCTACTATTTATTTTTAAAAATAATAAATTAAACATTTTTATATTTTAAAAATAATAAATTAAAATACATCTCCTTTTTTTTCATTGATAAATATTCTTATATGTTGATAAAAAAATTTAAAAAAAATATTTAATATATTTATTTGCAGATATTCCGCACGGGCTTTAAAGGCAAGAAAAGTATCATTATGCTCTGTGGATAGAAACTACTTGCTTTTGAATCAAAATCTCCTTTTGCCCGTTTATTATTGAGGCATGGCCATATTTTTTATATAGAAAATTAAATTCATTTTGTTTTAAAATATTTTAAAAATAAATTTTAAAAGTAAAAAGTATATTATTTTAATATATTTTTAAATAAAAAAACTTTACGTAGAAAAACATATTCCATGTCAGAAGCACGGAGCTTTAATTGACTGCAGATTCCATGGAAACAATTTCCCACCACTAGACCACCCCTTTTTTTCCTTTTAATTCTAATTGCTTATTTATTTCTTTTCATGCTTTTTGGATAATTTAAATTATATAGAAAACACCTCTTATAATTGAAATCTTAATGTACCAACCAGGAGAATAAAAAGGAACAAAGCCAAGGCGGCAGAATTTATACGGAAAAAATGGAGCCCATTTATCTATCATTTTTTAAAAATATATATAAATTTAGGACACGGTGGAGACGAATTTAAAATCATGTTTGACTTTAAATTTCAAAAGTATTTTTCAAAAAAATAAAAATAAAAATATTCTTTATTTTAAATTAAATATATTTTAGTGTTTTTGGATCATTTTCATGTGTTAATGTTAAAAATAATTTTAAAAAAATATTATTTTAATATATTTTTAAATGAAAAAGCATTTTTAAAAACAACCTCAGTTATAATGCAATTAATACTAGACATTTGATCACTGTTTAGGTTTGACTTTTTAATTAATAAATGGACAAAGACCCACTTTCCTTAATTTGTGTTGGACCATTACCTTAACCATGCTTTTCAAAGTCCTCGAATAATGGTTTTTGTGTGTTTGAAAATGTGTTTATAGGAATTTTCAAAATATAATCAGTTTGAAAAAATATGTATTAAATCAGTGTTTTTATGATTATTTTGATATACAAATATTATTTTTTTTTAAAAAAAAATAACATATTTTTAAAAACACACTACATCACAGTATAAAACAAAGACATGCTTTTTGTCATGATGATATCTTTCTATTGAACCCATTTTACAAAGAACTAAAACAAACATTATTGTCGTATTATATAATTAAAAACATTAGGTTATCGAAAAACATAAATAAAAAATAACACTATAAATTAACTGAATCGAATCAAAGTGCTGACGTACTCAAAATCAAATAGTAAGCTGCTTGTAATGAGTTTAGGACATGAAATTGAAGGCTGGTTTACTTAAATCTCATTAGGCTATGCTCCAATTGCGTACTAAGTAGAAATAAATTTGGATGATGATTAAGTGTGTGGTTGAGAATTTAGTAAAAGTTGTTTTTCAAGGTATTTCTTTTTTTTATAAATGTATTAAAATATTTTTTTTATATCAATACATCAAAAACATTTAAAAAATGAAAAAAAAACTACTTTGAAACTATTTTTAATTTTTTATAACTATGATCTTAAGCACCCTATAAGACAATGTTCTTCATATTCTAATAGCGCGTGCTTGGACTTGACTCAAAAATTAACTGTAATAGTTGCAAGTATATCATAGCTAGATCATTCTATAGTATTATGTTGCATGTCATATTATTATTTTTTAAAATATAAAAAATATTCTGTCATTGCCAATATATTTTTTAGTATAAAAAGTTTGACGTGGATTAACCTGATGTACTTTGTGAGTACATAGGTAGTTTGAATAATCAATACAAATATAGTTTTAAGTAAAAGAATTAAAGATTATTGTTTTTTAAAATATATAGAGAGCAATATATTGAATCGATTTAGATCATTTCAAGTTAACCCTTTCAAATTCTTGATTTTAGTCATGAAATTGCAGTAATTTCATATAAAGCAAATCAAACAAACCATGAAACTTAATTCTTAAACAATTAAATATTAAATGATGAAATTGAAAAAAAAATTAAAAAAACAAACAAACAAATTACATGAATCAGCTTGAGTTAACTTGTCAATTCTATGATTTGAGTCATGAGACTGGTACAACCATTTAAAAAGCATGTCAAAATAAATTATAAAACTCAAATCGTAGTCAATACAATATCGAATGATAGAATTAGAAAGTTAATTAAAAAAAGAAAAAAAAGTAACCCACGTTTATGGCCTAGGTTATGAGACTTAGATAGCTTCATAAAAATAAAATTAAAACAAAGTATAACACTCAATTTTCGAATCAATCCAATGTTGAAGAATACAATTAAATAAAAAACAAAACAAATATGAATCAACTTCAAATTAACCCACAATATGTGTTATGAGACTATAATAAGCTTACAAAAAACAAATCAAAATAAACCACAAAACCAAATCTCAATAAACTCAATATTAAATAATAAAACAGATTTTATTTTTGAAAAAAACAATACGTTATTATAGTGAATAATTACTGGGAGTTACCATTAAATTCAACTCTACTTTTAATTTTTGCTAATGTAAAAATTAAATTTGATTAATATATACAGTTGAGTATGTATTTTTTATTAATAGTAATCAATCTATATTTATTTATTTAAAATATAAAAGTTACTTTATTTTTATGTGCATGCATGCATTCCCACAGTTAGATAATTGGACTTCCATGCAACTTCTGCATTTTAAGTCTAAAGTTCAAATAAGTAACGAGACTATGTTTAAGTAGTGTTTGATATTATAGTAATTTAGATATTTTTTTATTTAAAATTATATATATATAATATATATATATTTTAATATCAATACATTAAAATAATAATAAAAACTAATTTGAAGCAAGAAAATTCAAAGATTTTCAAAAACCCTTGCTGGACCTCAAAAACAAACATTATAAAAGCTAGTTTATTTTTATATTTCAAAAATATTTTTTTGAAAATAATGATTTTGATTTTATTTTTTTCTCCGTTTCAAATTGTTTTGATATTTCATTGTTAAAAATAATAAAAAATATTATTTTAATATATTTTTAATAAAAAATCACTTTAAAAAACCATGATTACCGCCATACTAAAAACTAAAAAGAAGTTTGAAAGAAATTGCAGGTGATGTAGATGGGGAGGTAGGGGTCTAAAGAAGAGAATGACATGTGCACATAGGGGAGCAAATGTTAAAGGAGAAAATGATGTTGTTGCGTTTTGTATTTGGGAGAAATATACGCCAAAGAAGTGTCCATCAGACTGTCAAACTCGATCTGAAAGTACAGAGATGGACAGAGCTCTACAGACCAGAGAGAGAGAGAGAGAGAGAGAGACTAGTGTCTTCTTCACTGGAACCTCTTCCTCTGTCAAACCTAGATTTGAGGTGGATTCGTTTAATATATCAGATTGTTCGAAGACCCACTAACCCGTGATTCAACAGATCCAGTCGAAAAATGAACTTGGAATTAATAAATGATCTCTCGGATCAGTTTCCATGGATATAAACATTCAAGAACTTGCAGCAAGATCTTAGTTTCTTCAAAAGGGTGTGCAGTGTGCTCGACGTTTTCAATATACACACCTTCATCTCTTCGAAAAGTTATTATTTCCAGGGATGATCATCACTTAAATCTAAAGGTAAGTGGTTTACGTAGCTTAAACTCCACTCCTGCTAATCATCTCAGAAGAACAATGGCGTCGCCGCAGTCAAGATGGTCACTAGAGTGATTCTGGAATCCAGTTTTTAAGCCATATATTCATGGTGGATCGAGTTAAGAATCAAAGCCCGTGAATAAATTAGGGCACACAAAGCTCTCGTCTGACAAACACAAGCTCTCCCTCTTCTCAGCCCTCTCCATTGCTGCAAAAACACGACGTCCGGTTTCAGAATAAGGAATTTAAAAAAAGCTACTTCATTTATTGACGATTGCTTGACCAGGTAACTGCGCCTAGGGACTCTATAAGATACTATTTTAACCCTGTCAAAGCTTCACCGTACACTGGGTTTCAGGGCCACGTGACGCTAAGTTTTTGTGCACGCAAGGTGCCTGCTTGCATTCTCTCCTACCTTTGAATGCTTCTTCTTATTTTTCTCGACCAAAACCAACGAGAGAATGATTCTTGAAGTTTGAACGTAGTTATAACTTAGTCCTTCATGTTTTTCTCTAAAACCCCACTATATATACATATAAACAATGTTTTTTCTCATGAATCTAAATATCTTAATTAAGAATAAGCTATCTTAAAAAGAGTTGAGTACAAAGTTATATGTTTTAAAACATAAAGGACTAGGGCATAATCTCATTAGTTAAAAACTAGTTTTCTAGAAAGAAAAAGTCAAAGTTTGTCTCAAATTTATGAGGAGAAACAGTGTTCCATGACTCCGACCAACCCCCCTAACTACCACTGCTGCTCGCTGTCCCTGTTTAAATCTCTCGATCGCCATGGACAGAGGCAGGTCGAAGAAGGGTTTGAATGGGGCAACAGTGAGACGCACCGTTTGGTATGGAAAATATTGTTGAATCAATCAAAAGGAGATGGACCACTGGAGATGCGGTAAGCAAAATATACGAATGGGACACAGCTCACGTGAAAAGCCCTCAACTGCATCTTATTTTACTCCCTGGTAATCTTATTTTCTTTCAAACTTTTTTGAAAGAAAAAAAAAGAGGCATGTTCTTTGATAGATGCTGCGGTGACACTGACCACACGTTGGCGTAGTTCGTTTAGCTGTTTTTAGTAGCACACAGTAAATTGTTAAAGCTTTCAATTAAATGTTCATGGATTTATTCGAACCATATATAAAATTAGATATATATATAAATTAATTCAACAAATTTATGTTTATTGAAATGTTCGACAGACAACTTCAATGCAAACACGATAAAGGGTCGTTCGTCGTCTCCTTTCGTCTTTCTCCTAAGACTTTCGCCATTATAGCAAGTGCTTGAATCCGTACTCTCCATGAATACAAATGAGTGGATGTTATAATAAATACTAAGTTTTTTTCTTACATCGTTGTCTGTGTTGAGTTTAATGCTTCCTAGACGGGTCGTCGCACTTTCCCGAACCTAAGAAAATGTTTTGGTTTGCTTGGGATTCCGATGCCGAGCTCCAGCATCGGGTTTGGTTTGCATTTATCATTAATGATTTGTTTTCTATTATTTATTAACACATGATAATTGATTAAGTTTATTTAACACACCAATGAGTTTTCAATCTACATTTTAGATTACAGAACTGGTTTTTTTTATCCGATCCACAGCGCAGGCTAGAAGAGTAAGCCAAATAATTATTGATTAGAATTGAAAATGTCTAGCATCCCACGGCTACCAGTAACTTCAGTACATCTAAAGGCTATTAAACGAGCAAAAAGACAGACAAAATATGTAAAATAATCGACGTGGCACATCAATTGGGCCCCACTTTAAGAAGCAATAATCCACGCCTGTCTGAAAATCAGGTCTCCCTCTGACTAGGACTCTAAACACTTTGATGCAAACAAATCCCTATTAATTAAAAAAAAATAAAATAATCTTCTGGAAAGGCTAATCAGAGTGTGTGTGAGAGACTCTGTTCCTCTTGTTTGTAAATATAAAAGGCAAACATTTGTCGACTCCATGGAAGGCTCAGTTCTCTCTCAGACTCGAGGAAGCGCCTCTCCCTTTTCAGACTCTTCTCCTCTTCGCTGTCCCTTTTGTGTTTCACTCACTCTCTTTGAGCACAGATTTTCTTTTCCATGCGAACCCATTTTCTAGCTCAATCTTTCACTCTCTTTGTGAAATCAAGAAATGGATTTCAGCAATTTTGATACTGTAAAAGGCAGAGAAAGTTGATGCGATGCTAAAATACAACAGCTTGCAGGCCTTAACTAAACTGTTTCGTTTGCTGGAATTCTGTCTTGCTTTCGTCCTCTTCTTATGGATCTTTAACAAGCTTCCGTTTGCTGTCAAGATTTTCGGGGATTTCTTCCGGCGACTAGCCGGGATAATAGCCAGCCCCCTCTTCGTTTTCTTGCTTTCTAACGGGATAATTGCTACTTTGATAGCAAAATCCGGCAGATTCTCCGGCGAGTATCACAGCGCAGACAATGCTGATACTCAACTGTACGAGGAGTTAATAAAAAACACTGACAGCAACCGCAACTGTCCAAAGCCATTTCTCACAGAGAATCCTAATTTGCTGTTGTCTCACGCCACGACAGCGACAGCAACAACGACAGAGATGGAGACAACATCAAAAGAGGAGGGAGTAGTGTTCCAAGAAAAACATATCATCATCTCCGGAGAGAAAGCTTCCACTCGCACGCGTGAAAATGGGGATGAGGATCACGCTCCCGACGCGGACATATATTCAGACTCGGATTCAGACTGCAAAAATATTAAAATTCGGAGGACGAAGTCGGAGAAGCTGGAGAGGAAGAATTATGTGAAGGAGAAGAAGCAGCTGCTGCGGAGATCGGAGACCGAGTTGGGATCAGGAGAGGAGAATCTGCTTTGCAGAGAGAATGAGTTGAGTGATGAAGAATTTCAGCGTGCCATCGATGAGTTCATTGCAAGGCACTTGATGTTTCGTCGGCAAGAGTCCATGCCTGTTGTTGTTCAAAATCAGATCACGAATATTGCTGGAATTGAGAAACAATGTTAAGATAGAAATAAAACCTATGAATTTCTGATTTTCTTGTTTTCCTTTTCCCTTTCCTTCCCCCTCTTTGTAATTTAGTAGTTTTGATGGAGCAATGTTATGTACAATTAATTTCTTTTTAAAAAAAATTCTTCCAGAATGCAATTTAACTTGAGTTTTATTTTGTCTTACATCAGTAAATAAAATAAAAATAAAGGGTGTAAAAATGAAATAGAAAATGTAAGGTGGTGAGGATTTTTACTACTATTTTTTTTTCTAAATTGTGCTTGATTTTGCAATTATAATTTGATAAGTTAGGTTTCGGTTTTTTTAATATAAATTATAGTTATTTTTTTATTAATTTTTTTTAAAAGATTCGATCCACAAAATACTTTAATATACATTATGAGATAAAACACAAACCACACAGCATTTCATACTACGTGCGTAAATGAAAACAATCCTGAGTTAAAGAATAAAATAATGTATTCCAAAATTGAATATATGCTTTTATGATCGATTGAAATCACATAAACTAGCTGTAAAGGCCTACCTACCAACCTAGTATTTCTTCACAAAGCTGCCCTTGTTCGTTCATTAGCATATAACGAGTTCATCTTTGAAAACGACACCGTCACTACTGGTTTTCCGGTGAAGGCTTGCAGCTCATCAAGCAAGATTTCCAATCATGAGGTCCCTAAATGAGACGTGGGCATACCCTTTTCAAAAAAATATTTTTGAAGAAATTTGAATTTTAATGTATTTTTAGATTATTTTTAAGTACCGGTATCAAAATTATCTTTAAAAAAATAAAAAATATCATTTTAATATATTTATAAACAAAAAACACTTTTAAAAACAACCATAACCACACTCTCATATAGTTGTTTAGACTAGCCAATCCTCTTTCTATAGGCTATTAGGCAGCTTATTTTTTTCAATCATTCAGACATGACAAACTTGATTCTTGAAAGGAAGACCGTGGAAGGAGAAAGTTCAACATTATTTTCTTGGTGGAGTAATTGATTAATGATAGATCTATCTTTTAAAACAAGATTTCGCGGCGGGGTTATTAAACATTGTCCCCACTCTCATTTATAATAATGTTTTCCTAACGAAATACAGAGATTTCCAGTGGATATTAGCACCAATCATTATAGAATTATGTACTAATAATTCCCCAACAAAATATACTTTTACTTTCACCATCCCCTTAATCAAAAGTCACTTTTGTTTTTCTTATCGAGAAACACTAGATGCTTGATTAGTGAATTGATCACCATCTTTCAACTTGCTTTAACACTCCCTTTTCTGTTCTTTTCATGGGGGGAGTCATGATTACTTCCACCTTCAATGACTATTGGGGTGGTTGAATTAGTTATCTCTTTGTATTTTTTAAAAGGGATTTTACCCACCTTCAAGCTTTCACTAATGTTTTTCTCCCCAAGGTCACGTCAAACACCCATGCCCTCGATTTGTATGAAAACATTAATGCGTTTTGTTTTCAAAAATATATATTTTTTAATTTTTAATTTTGATTTAAATTAAAAAAAATTGATGTTTTTAGAACACTTTAATGTCAAAAATATTTTTTAATGAATAAAATAAAAATTATTTTGATGCATTTCTGAACGAAAAACACTTTAAAAAACAACTTCAGCCATACTTCCAAACATACACTAAATAAAAATGGCTAGCATGCTCCAACGTGGTGTTTAGAAGTGTTGAAAAAGGTTTTGCCATGATGTTAGAGAACTTGTGATTTGCAGAGATCTCGAGTTCGAGTTAAAGAGTATATCCCTGATAAAAACCTGAAAGAACATGAATTTTACTCCCTCACGTAAATCCATAAAATATATTTTATAAAGAATGAAATTTCCTCACATCCAAAATAAAATAGTGTTTAGGAGTGGTAGCCAGCAGTCAAGCCCCTTCAAGGAAAAAATATATATTTTATATTTCATTTGTTTATTTATATAATGTGGCAGCTTGCTATTATCCATTACTTAGATAAGTTTTCTAAAAAGAAATCTTTGTGGGATAAAAAAAACTTTCCAATCATTCTGCTAAAGCTTCATAGATGGTCTGCCTTTATTGCAGAAAATTGGGGATAAGAGGAAAAAAGAAGAGAAAAGAAGCAAACATGCGATAATGTAATATACCAGCACCACTGCAAACTTGCATTTTTCTAATAAATATATTATTTTGAAAGTTGGGGGTGATAAATGATCTATCTTTGCTCTCATGGAAGAACAGTGTGTAGATAACAGTCCTCCAGCAGTTTAGCTCAGGGTGCAATGCCGTTTCCAACACAGAAAAATAGAAAATAAATAAACTCAGTAGCGCTTATTTTCCTTTTCTGCTGATTTTTTTTAATCTTTTTTGGGGATAAAATCACACTAGATCCCTCTACTTTTGATGCTTTGTCAAATAGATCCTTTATTTTATGAATTTGTTCAAATCAACCTCTCTTGTTAGTTCAATTAAAGGCGATTTGAGCCCTTCCTGATCTTCAATTCAAAACAAAACAAGCTTCTGCACGGTTTCTTACTTGATTCATTATAGATTGGCTATGTGGTTGAAATCAAATATTAGAAATTTTAGTGCAAAATAGCCTTCTTTTTTGGAGTAAGTAGCTAAATTTATAGGTTTTCTTTTTTTTTTCTCTTTCGTTCCAGTGTTCTTGTTTCTTTTGACTAACCTTATTTTCATTATATCAAATTATTATCAAAAAACAGAAATAAAATTGGGAGAGGGCTGAAATTGCCTCGAATTAGAGTTATAGGACTGGTTTGATCTGAATTTGCAAACTTGAGGGATTAGGGTCGGGCGTGGTTTTAGCTTCTCGAAAAAAATTTCTTTCTGCCGCGCGCTGCTAATGACTCCAAGGGGGTGTTTGTGTTTCAAAACAAAATAATTTATTTTTATTTTTATTTTTTATTATAAATTAATTTTTTTAATATTTTTAAATATTTTCATACGATGATGTCAAAAATAATTTTTGTTTTAAAAAATATTATTTTAATATATTTATGAATAAAAATTAATTTAAAAAACAAACTCAGCCAAACTACTAAACAGTAACTAAGATGCTCAATTAATCAAGACCCCACTCACGAAAAGTTAATGAAGTTATTTTAATCTTGAAAACCACTTCTTTTAGTAGTAGCTTAGTTTAGTGCAATGGCATCCTATTCTATGCAAGAACACAGACACAAATTGAGGTACGAACTTCATATACTTTGGTCCACCGAGGCAGGAAAATCTAATGTTGTTTTAGGGGGCTAATAACGAGTCAGCTCAGGTCCCAATTTTCTTCAACTAGCAAGAAGCACAGATCCCCTGTCGTTTTAAAAGGTCTAATTACATTTACTTTATAGACTTTGATCAGTGTCATGTCTGAATGCCAGGTCACGGCCGCGTAAGCAGACCAGACTGAGTTTGATCTCTTAGAAGTAGGTCAACATCATGTACTTGACATGCCACTTGCTTAAGCAGAAAATGAAAATGGGCGCCAACAAGTTATTGGTCTGATGGTCAAATAGATTACTTGTCTTACTTCTATCTCATGTTTAAGTTTTTGTTAGGTATGTCTGTCATCTCTGTGATGTCTTATTTGCTCATTGGACTTACAAAATATTCAGTGAACTCGGAGATTTAGTTATGGTGAGCGCAAACTGACCCGGATACCCCAGTTATAAAAAAGAAAATGAAAATGGTCGTTGAAGAATTTATGCTTTCTGATAATTTTCTACATATTTACATCAGAATCAATGCAATACTTCTATCCAGTACGTGGCAATTTTCACAGGCACTCGTCTAAGGGAAAATATACGCAGTTGGAAGCACATGCAAACTGAGACCATAAATGAAAAAATACAAAAAGTTGCCGGAAAAAGAAAAGAAAAGAGAGATTTTGACAGGCCATTCTCCGGCCACAAAAAAGACCAGACATCGTGTCTTGGAGAGAAAATTCCTCCACCAAAGACAAAAATCCTTACTATTTTGTAACTTTTCTAATTATTTCACTCTATTAAAAATTATAAGAAAATAATTATATTCCCGATTAAATCTTTAATGATTAATAGAAACTAAAATTCCTACACCAAATCATGTTTTTCTTTTTTCGTTTTTTGGAAAAGCAAAACCATAGTTATACTATTATAGAGACCAGTGAATAGGGAAGTGAATCACCCTTTTTTTCTTGACAAGAAAAAGTAGTCAGCAGCATAATCCCAAGTGTCGTGCATGTAAACTATACGACGACGCCTGAGCTATTCCTAGACAGGGCCCTCGTCTACATACAAAAGAGAAACCATGAATGGAAAAACAAGGAATGACACCCTACCAACCCTCGTCTACACCTGGCAATGGCAATGGCAATGGCAATGGCAATTTCAAATTGTTAGCTAAGAGCATGCCTGGCAATGGCAAGTTTTTTCTTTCGATGATGTGACTAAAGTATTTTCTGAGTTTAGGTTAGTGATTATTCTAGAATTTTATAAAAAAATAATATATATATATATACTTGAATTCAAGATTTATTAGGCTAGCTCGAATGTACTTGTTTATAAGATATGAACTCGCACGTATATACTTTCTTTCTCCCAGGCTACCAGGTAGGTGCTGTTGTGCTATGCCATGAGATATTTGGTGTTGTCCCATTCCTGCCATAAAGTAGCGCAAGGTGACCTAGCTCCATTCCATGAAAAGAGAGCATTTTCTGATGAATGGACGAGTTCCTTTACTGTTTTCTTCATGTGAGTCTCTTAGGGTTCAATGAATATAAAGATTTAAGAGCTGAAAAAAAGAGAGCAGGGGCTGACAACATTGCTGGGAGAGAGTAGTAGCAGACATTATTATTCGACAACATGACGGAAATATACAGTATAATTTTAAAAATATAATCGAGATTGTATTTTAAAATAATTTTTATTTATAAATATATTAAAATATTTTTTTTTTCAAAAACGTTTTATAAAGCATTTAAAAACACCCCCATAATGGGAGTATGATGGATAATAATGAAGGTCCAGCTGAGTTGATGTTAGCCCTTCATAATTCACCGACAAGTGTAGCTTTTACTGCCTATAGAGCCTAACTAGCCTTTACTTGTTGTTCCCTGTGATTTTTACCTTTAGTATTTACATTTTTTCTTATTAAATTTGGAGATTTTGTCGAGCTTGAGGTGGGGAGACTTCTTCATTTATATCTTGATGAGACAGCCAATATTTTCTAATTATATATGGAGAAAGAAACGAATTCACACGCCATTTTACAACCATTGTAATTAAAAATGTTCGAAATACAATTTAAGAATTTGAGTAATTTTTTATATTTTTTTATAATAAAGTACTGCCGCTGGTGGTAGCAACTAAGGAAAAGACTAACGAGACTTTCAAAATCCCGGCAAGCAAAAAAATAATAAATAAATAAATCAAAGTGGTTAATGATTAAACTGTTAGAGAATAATATAAATCATATTATGGGGTTTCACTTACAAGCTTAAGCTTTTAAGTGAGATGGTTCCTTAACATGGTATCAGAGCCTTGTTGACCCAGCGGTCACGAGTTGGAATCTCACCACCCCCATTCTATTTGATAAAAAAAAACCAAGCACAAGGTGATGTGGGCCTTTGCAAGTTTCAAGCCCAAAAGGCTTTCACTTGAGGGGGTGTGTTAGAGAATAATATAAATCATATTATGGGGTCTCACTTACAAGTTTAAGCTTTTAGGTGAGATGGTTCCTTAACATAAGCATCCAAAAGACCTATCATGCTTAACAACAACATCTACTTAATTACAAGGATTTGGATAAGGTTACCTCATCAGAGCTTCAATGTTTGTGCAACACTATGATAATTTTAATGTGTTGATGTTAATAATAATTTTTTAAAAATAAAAAAAACATTATTTTAATATTTTTTTTAATAAAAACACTTTAAAAAATAATTGAACATCATTCAATCTCGTGAAACAAATTGCTAAGCTCCATTCCAAACCAATGCAATACGGTAGGAAAAAAGGTTCAATAATAAAAAAAAAAAGTAAATTATTGTTTCAAATTCATAATAAATTGTGTTTCGATGAAAAATGATGTTCGCTTCCTTTTTAGATTTTTGTTAATTTTACTCCATCGACTGCTTTTTATTTAGAGTGGCATGGAGAAATGGAGTGCATTTATTTTCAAGTTTGACGAGCCACTTGTTTAAGAATGTGTTGATTATACTTTGGATAAATTAATTATTTGTTTTATCAATCTCACTCGTATGAAAATGGATAGAACTATAAATCACTTCCCAAATCAGCCTGAGTTTGAAATTCTCAAATGGAAAATTGTTTTATTTATGGAAGTCCCAAATAAAAACAGTAAAAAAAAAGGCCTTCAAGAGAATAAATTTCTCAAGATTGAGATAAGAAAGATTAAAATTGCTTGAATTTTGGGCTTGAATCCTGAAGGAAAACGTACCCCAAGAGAAACCTAACTCGCAATGAGGTATGGGCCGCAACCCATCTTGAGTTCTTGGCAATTCATCCCGGACGGTCGACAAGCTTGGATTCTGATGACACAAAAATCACAGCCACACCCCCATTCCATTCCATCTCCTTTTGAGGCTAGATTTATTAGAATGCATAGTTGTCAATTTCATTTTGTTTCGGTTGAAATGTTTTATATTAGTTAAAAAAATAAGACAAAACAACATCATTTTTATGTTGGTTTAAATTCTGGGCATGTTCTGAAATTTTCGTCTAAATACCGATCGAAACATACCAATTTCGTTTTACCTATTCTGTTTTAGCCGAATAGTATTTTTTTGAGCGATCAAATTGATGTGGGTGCTGGCTCCATGATCGTTGATTTTCAGTCTACCCAGGTTGTGTAGTGTAGTTATTTACCACCTTTACGCCGGCGGGTAGGATTTAAGTTTATTTTTAATATAGTAAAAGAATGTACCAATATTATTTTTATTTATTAAGAAACTAGAAAAGTATTAATGTTTAATAAAATAAATTTAAAAATAGATAAATTAATTAATTATAAAAAAGTTGTTAATACTAATTAAATATTAAATTAATAAGCTGATATTTCTTCAAAAAGCAAAAAACATGAATATGCAAATATTTAACATCCAATTTTCTTTCTAAATTCATCCTCTTTTTTTATATATATATATATATATATATATATATATATATATATATATATATATATATATATATCATTTGTTCACACGAACAAACAATTTTTATCAAGGAGAAAATAAAGATAAAAATTATAACAATTTATTTGAAATATTAAAAAAAATAAAAAAATAACTTCTATTTTAAAAAATGAAAGTAAAAAAAAATAAAAATAAAAATAAAAATAAAAATAAAAGAGGGGGTGTTAAGTTAAAGTGAAAAATAAATGTAAACTAAAAAATATACATACCAAAGAGGTATTTATTAGATATTTTACAAAAAATAATTAAAAAAAAGGCACCAACATTGCTATGGGCCTACTACGTCAGACCCATTAGTTATGTCAAATAATAATAATAAAAATATCATTTCTCAATCTATTTTTATGGGCAGTTAAAAATCATTACTATTGAATTACTCATAGAATCTTTTAGCACCAAGTTAAGCTATTTTGATTACAAATATAAAATAATGACAATTGATAACTTTCACTCTTTTATACTATTTTTTTTACAACTTCAAATCTTCTCTCTTAAATACCAGGATAAATAAATAAATAAATAAAATTTATCATGAATTTATAATTAACCATGCATTTTTATTTCGTGTGTTTTATATTTCACTAATCTATTTTTATACTAAGATAATTGGTGCTAAACGGATTTAATTTAGCGATAAAATCGAAAGTCTTCGGGACTGAAGATTGAGAAGACTCTGATACATGTTTCTTATCCTAACCGATGAACTTTGAAGGGATGTAGCAAAACCATCAGGAATATTAATTTTATATAAGAAAAAAAAATTAATTTAAGTGACTGGAGAAAAAAGATACAGCAAATAAGGAACTCTTTAATGGCCATAATTAATCATCATTTATAATTTTCTAAGAACTAGAACAAAAGTAATGGGATTAATTTCTTCTTTAAGCATTTCCTCTTCCACCATTCTTCCATAGATCTCAAACAAAGTGTCTAAAATTCCTTCTCCAAAATGATGAGAAAGCATGGATTCTTGGATAGCCCTAACTGTCATTGCAACTTCTGTTCCATAGTTTTCACTAACCTTGTAAAGCTCCTTCTCTGTTTCAAACATCTCTAACCTTTCCACTTCGAAGGATCCTTCTCTCCTAATCTCAGCTTCCATTTCATCCTTGGTTGGTGCGTAGAAATGCACATCGTAAGAATCTATGTCTTCCCTTTTTATCTCCCCCTGCAAAAGTTTAGTAAGATCTAATGATCACTCACAGTTTTCATCTCCCCCTGCAAATGTTTAATGTGACTCTCATAGAGAAAGATTCATACACACCTGGGTAGCCAAAATGGCGAGAGATCTTGAAAGGAGTTCCCAGTAGAATGAGTTGCCTCTATCAACATGATCTGGGCCGATTCTTCCTAACATTATCAGCACCATACGCCCTCCAGCAGTAAGCTCATCAGATCGCGAGCGAAGGAACAGCGAGAAATCCTCCTGGAACTGCGCATAGTATGCCTGGGATACGAGTGGAGGGCTTGACGCAGAAATGTGAACGCTGCCCCTGTTAATCGGCTTGCCTTGCTTGTCGTAAAGTGATGGAGGAACCTGCACGACATGTTTGATTGATATGCATAGTCGAAGGATCGAACTACTGAGTTGCCACCGAGTAAGAATGACCATTAACTATGAGAAAGTGCTCTAATCAACTCGAGAAAGAAAGGGAAGAACCTCACTTTGGAAAGCCAGTGCAAACTGTATGACGAATGAACAAAGTGCAGGCAATCGTTGGGGAAAAGTCGCCCATAAAATGAACCAGGATAGCCTGCTATGAAAAGCAAGGGGAGCCCACCACTTCTTTCCTTGTTAAGGTCCCTGTAAAAATCTGGCAACGACTTGAAGATTGAATTGAAGTCATTAGTTGGAAGATCGTTTAGATAAACTCTAAACTCAGGTGCTGGGATCATGATTTTACAGCTTGCTGCTTCTACAGATTCAACAATATCTTTGATAATTGATAACGAGTTCGATCCACTGGAGCAACCCAGGTCAGCTATGCCTAAGCTCTTCGGGTGCCAGTGCGAGGTAGACTTGTTGTAACGCGTCCATGGTTATGTGCTTGACCATGTCAGATACCTTCTTCTGTTAACAAAAACCAGATGATGAAAGAAAATTGAGTTGCAGAAAGGAAGACAGTGAGAGATGGAGAGGATTACAGACCTGGTAAGAGGAGTTTTTGGCGTAGCTGTTATCTCCAGTACCTCCTGTCATGCGAAAGACTTTCTCAACATCCATATTTTGGTTTCTTTTTGCTCTAGTGCTTGTAATCATCCTTCTTTTAAAGGAAAACTTTCAATCATGATTTGCTCTTTTCTTTTTAGATTTTACCCTTCATCCCTTTTAATTTCTTAACATACATTGGCCACGATGGTGTCTCAGGATAACATTTAAATTTGTAGTGTCATGGTAGCATCATTGTCATGGGGCAACAAAGCCATTCCGATGTTACATTTGATTGTTCCCCACCGAGACACTGAGATCTGAAGGATTCTTGGCTTCTCTAAGTGAGGTCTTCTAATTTCTTCGTGTCCAGGAATCAAATAAAGCAAAGCCATTTTGAAGGGTAGATAATTGTCATCGGACGACTGCATCTCAGAAAATCTGTGAAGGAGGGTGATAAAGAGATTGAGATGTGTGTTGCAGGTCCGCTTTAATATTCAAATAATATGTTGTTAAAGAACCATTTCATCTAAAAAGTTAAACTGTTAGGTGAAGCTCCAAAATATAATTTATATTATTCTCTAACACTTCAAATGAAAGATTTTTGGATTTGAAACTTGTATATAGACCCGCACTATCTTGTACTTGATTTTTATCAAATATAATGGAGGTAGTGAGATTCAAACTTATAACTGCGGGTTCAACAAGGTTCTGATACCATATTAAAAAAATAATTTATATTATTCTCTAACACATGTTCCAACTTTACCCTGATTCAATTTATTTGGGAAATAAGATAACAAAAATGGTCCAGTTCTTTTAAAATTAAGAAGATTAATAAGGATTAATGGAATCGATTAGAAATAAATCCTTTATTTTTAATTCGAGGGCACAGTTTACTGTGTTCATCAATTCTGCTGGACAAATGCCCTTTCATCCCTCAATTACCACCCCTCTTTTCTCTCCTGTTTCGTTTCCCATTCCAAGAACACAGATTGCAAAAGAGGTACTCAATCATAATCATGCCCCTTTTTTTTCATTCCTGGAAGGTATCTCACCTCAACTTCATTATTTGTCCATTGAAATCCAGTGTTTTTTATTGACCTATCCTTTACAATGACCCAATTACCGTTTCAAGATTTTAACTGATTTTTCTCTCTTAAAAATAAAAATACGACGAACCCTCCTGACTGTTAAACCTACTGCTGTTTATGATAATCGTGTCACCGGCTAGCTAGCTGCACGGGAAACTTTGATTCCGATAGGAGACCTGCAAGTGAAGCTCCATTGTTGGCCATTATCGGTCTGAGTTGAAAGACATTGGTGTGACGTATAAATCGTGCTGTGTTCTTGGATCTCACTTTAAGTGCTGTTCGAATCTCTCCCACTCGTCCTTGGAAGCAATTCTGCTTTTGAGTCCATCAAATCGGTAAATTGAAAAAAGATTCTTCTTGCGCATGGTTTTCTTCCCACCTTGCACGGATGCCGGACAGGTGTTCACCGAGGGCTTGCTCGGTGGACTGACCTCTTCTAGCTTCATCAAGTGGGGAGGACCAGAATATGCCCACGTTCTACTTAGTGGATGCCACCAGGCATGAACTTCAAATTCAATGACAGAGGATTCACGGGAGAAGACAAATATGGGAATCGCAAGGAAAGAATAGTGAGTGGGTCACTATTCTTTCACGTACGATTAAAGAATGTCTAATCAGGACTTTCTACCGATGCAAAGGTTCGTTGAATCTCTGTGTATCATTATCCATACAAAACACCGTAACTCCCCACGTATTTTTGACAGTGCTTTCCTTTGTGTTTTTTTTTAAACTTGATTTTTTTTTTTAATAATTGGGGTGTTTGAGTTAGTTTACATGAACCACAACTAATTTTTAGACTTGTTTTTTTTTACATATTTTTTTTCTTGTTTTTTTTATAACAAGGATGTTCGGGTCAGTTTACGCGCACTACGACTAATCCCCGAACCCAGTTTTTCTTAACATTTTTTTTTCCTGCTTTGCCCCCCCACTTATTCATTTTATTTTTGATAATCGGTGTCCGGACCAGCTTACACGTACCACAACTAATTACCAGACCCATATTTTTTTAATTGCTACAGTGCTTTCCCGCTATTTTTTTTTTTTTTATAACCGAGGTGTACGAGCCAGTTTATGCGCACCACAACTAATCCCCGAACACACTTTTTTTTTACATTTTTTTTGTTTTTCCCCCACGTATACATGTTGTTTTTTTGGTTTTTTTCAATAACCGGGTGTACGGACTAGCTTACAATCACCACAATTTTTTCCCCACTTATATATATTTTTTGTTTTTTTTATAATCGTGGTGTTTGGGCCAGCTTACGTGCACCACGACTAATTCCCGGACCCATTTTTTTTTTTACATTTTTTTTCCCCACTTATACATTTTTTTTTGGTTTTCTTATAACTGGGGTGTCCGGGCAAGTTTATGTCTAACATGATTTTTTTCCCACTTATATATTTTTTTGTTTTCTTTTTTATAACCAAGGTGTCTGGGTCAATTTATGCGCAACATGATTTTTTTCCCACTTATATATTTTTTGTTTTTTTTATAACCAAGGTGTCCGGGCTATCTTACGCACATCACATCTAATTCCCGGACCCACTTTTCTTATTTTTACATTTTTTTTTCTGTTTTTGTTTTCCCACTTATATATTTTTTTGTTTTCTTATAACCGGGATGTCCGGGCCAGCTTACGTGAACCACGACTAATCCCCGGACCAATTTTTTTTTAAAATGATGTGGGGAAAACACTTTAGCTCTCATAGTAGAACACTGTGGATTGCTACAATGCTCTCCCGCTTATATATTTTTTTACTTGTTTTTTTCCCTACTTATGCTTTTTTTTTTCTTTTTTTTGATAATCAGGGTATTCGAGCCAGCTTACGCACACCACGACTAATCCCCGGACCCATTTTTTTTATAATCATGTTGTCTGGACCAGTTTACGCGCACCACGACTAATGCTTGGATCCACCGAACATCTTGCAAGCCCAGTGGGTAGGTAAGGCACCGCGAGGATGACAGACATGCACAGAGAGAATCGAACCTAGGTGCAGAGGAAGAAAACGAGTCTCTTCCTACTTAAACATTTATACATGACAACTATTATGTTTAAAAAAATGTGTACATATTAGAAATTTGTCAATTACATTCTGCATTCTGCATGAGTCGTGTCTAAAAGTGTTGTCTATAATTCACTATGCATTTAGACACAAATTATTGTGGATTGTAATGGTGAAATTACTATTTTACCTCTCGCTGAACAATGATTTTAGCCATGAGTCTAGGGTTTTTTTAGATTTTTAATGTTTCTGGGTACAGTAAAATAACCATAATACCCTCTAATAAGACAAAAATCAACAGTTAAATTTGGGGTTATTAAGGATATTACACATGTTTTTTATAATATACAAATACAAAATATACATGCATAAAAGAGAGTTTCACTCTCATTTTAAAAATTTATATGTTTAATGCGGGCATAAAAGCTAGTTTAATCTCTAAAAACAAATGTAATGTTCACTTTCTAGTTCTCCGAGACCAGGATTCCACCCTATAATTCAAAGGTTTTGTTTAAAATTGTTTTTTACTCGTTATAGTTTATACTCTGTAAACACATAATATTAATTTTATATTATTATAATAAAATCATAATTGTTAATTCCATTCCATTTTGGCCGGAACGTTCCATTCCGTTCAAAAAATCGAGACAAAATGATGTCGTTTTCATCTTGGTTTTAATTCCGGTCCGTTCCGGAAATTCCGGCCAGAACGCCTCGGTTCCATTCCCGGCGTGCCGTTTCGGGTTCAAAATCTATTTTTTTTATTTTTTAAAAATTATTTTTGACATCTATACATCAAAATAATTTAAAAACACCAAAATATTTTAAATAAAAAAGAATTCAAATTTTAATTATGCTTGTTAAATTAATATTTTATTTTTTCCACATATATATATATATATAATTAATTATATATGAAAAGTACGACACCGAAACAGCACGCCGGAACGCTCCAAAACCGGAACGTACCGTTTCAATCAGTTGGCGTGTTTGGTGGTTCATGGTGGAGAGTTGATGAGAAAGGGAGGGAGGTGAAGATGGATTCGTTAGGTGGTTCAAGTTGTTGAAGTGTCATGGATTGTTGGGATCTCTGTGGATTTTGGATTCATATGGTGATGGGGTTTCCTGGTGACTGCCTTGGCATGGCTCGAAATTATGGTTGGTTAACAGTGGAGAGAGAGAGAGAGTTAGGGTTTGTCCGAGACAAATCAAGAAGGTGGGTCAGAGATGGGTTTTGATTGGTAATCTCGCTCAGGAAGACAAAACGAAACTTACTCGGCGTAAATTGAAAGACAATCTCTCCCATGGCGATGCAGTGCTCAGAAATCATACAGAACCCACCAAGGCAGAATGCGCACCTGGCAGAAGCTTTCTACCATAAAATCTAATTGTGGCGTCGAGCCTGCGCTCTTGACGAGCGCGTTGCCATTCTGAACTCCATGCATAGACTCGAAAGGATTGCTGCGAGAGCTGCTGGTGAACTATATATTGCTAAAAATAAAAAGGGTTGTTTTCAAGTTTTAATTTAGCGGGTATTTTTTAGGATTCTTTTAACAATAATAACGAATTGCTTGTTAAGAAAAGGGAGAGATTCCAACGTAGCAAGAAATGAAAAATCAATTAAAAATGTTAGATTTTGATTTCGACCTGGGTTAGAATTATCATTAGAAGAAAAATTAAATGATATTTAAAGAGAGAGAAATTGTGAAGAAGTAATTTTTTATTTTTTTTCTATAATATTTGATTTTATGATATATTATATAAGAGGACAGTTTTGTATTTTCAACCATTTTAAAACTTTGTGTTGATTCCGAATATAAACTATGGTGTTTTTAAATTAAACAGGAAATAAAAAAAAAAGGACCGAATTATGACCCTATGTGGCATGACGGTCCGACCATGCATGCTTATAACTCAACATGAGCCCAATCTAATAGGTCAACTTTTATATTTTTTTTATAAAATTTAGACTGAGCTAGGGTCTAGATTAATCCATTGAACTTTTGCAATAACTTTAAGTAATATCAAATGATTTGTCCACCCGCAGCCAGTAGCAAAATGATTTTTAGTCATGATTTCAATTATATGGTTGTCTATTATACTTTTCTAAATATATAATCCAATATGTAATGGCAAGGTTTTAGGACAACAACCTCTTTACATCTATGTTGTAAAAGGCAACATATATATAAGGAAACTACCTTTTATTTTCAATGTCCCTATAAAACTTAGACATCCATAATAATCTAACATATATAGCAAGACAACAAAATACATGAATGACGAGTTACTTGTTGTCATTCTCTATTGGAACTACCTAGTACAACCATTATCCAACCATTGTAGTTCTGTTCTTTTCATTTTCGTTCTTATATGAAAGTCATAAAGTCTAAGATGATATTTGATAACCCATATGTTAGATGCTTAGTTTCAAGACTCTATGTTGAAATCCCTGTTGATCGACCCCACGAGAGCCGTATAAATTAAATTCTGAAACCATGCATGTTTTCAGCAACTACGGGACAGGAATGATTTTCCAAGTGCTGCTCGATGCAAAACTTTCTTCCGAACTGATCATGATGTATCACTGACATGAGAAGCTCATCATAGTACTTAATCCTTCTTCTTGGATCGTATTCTTATTCTGATAAGGAGGGATCGGTTCCCCGATCTTTTTGTGTGTGTGTGTGTGTGTGTAATTAAGAAAGGCTCGGACTAGGGAAGCATACATTTATTTCACAACGATACTAGCAACCACATGATCGTGATCAAATCAGCAAGTCGACAAGATCATCCCTTTCTAGTCATGGAAGCAGCCACAATGACAATTTCAGTCTTCTCTTCCGACTTGCGATTGACAATTTCTCCTAACCTAGAGAAAACCTCATCGATAATTGCTTCACCGAAGTGGCTAACGAAGCATGGGCTCTGCCACAGCTCTCAGGCTCTTAGCAACATTGTATCCGCCATCTTTGAAAGCTTCAGACTGGTGAACTTCATCATCATGCGCTTATTCATTGAGAGCCACAGACAAAAGGTCCCAAATGTAGCAGCACTCTTTGGTGGAAGGATCTTCACTTTTTCTACTTAAAATGTTTAAAACCATACGCCCTCCGGCCACCAGCTCCTCCGAACGACACTTTAAAAACAGTGAAAAATCCGTTTGAAACTGCCTGTAATAAGCCTTTACCACGCTTGGCGGACTTGTGCCGACCATACAAATACTCCCCTTGTTATCCTCCAGTCCTTCAGGGACCTATAATCGTAAACAAGATATTAATACCTCAGACCATAAACATAATTCTATATAATCTTGTTTTATGTTCTTTATGTCTTTAATTACACTAATCGCTTAATGTTATTGTTCCTGCAGACTTATATGAATGTAAAAAAAAGAAAAAAAGAGTATATACGCCGGAAATTTTATGATTCGCGGAACGAGGGAGGTATAACGATGGCATACCTGAGACAGCCACATGAGACTGTAGGAAGAATAAACAAAATGCAGACTCTTTCTCTGGAAAAGCCGGCCATGGAAAGAACCAGGGACTCCGGTGAAAAAACATGGCCCGAACCCGTCTCCCATTTGTTTTCTCATATCTTCGTGGAAGCCTGCCAATGACTTGAAAATGGCGTTGAAGTCTTTGCCTGGAAGATCATTCAGCAGCACCTGATATTCTGGCGATTGATGCCCTAGTTTTCTGCGAACCTCGTCCACTGCTTTGACAAGTTCTGATACTGCAAATAGAGTGTTTGGTCCTGATGAACATCCCAAGTCTGCTATGGCTAAACTTGCAGGGAAGGTGTTGCGGTAGAGATTTGTTATGGCCTCTTTTGCGATTGGCTTTGTCATGGATATCACCTTTCGCTGCATGTCCAAAAATACAAAGCAGCAATCTGTTAATAAAAATAGCTTTTTTCTCTCGTTTACTTCTAGTTAGTCTTTATATAAATATATAATAGTTGTTAAGTTACCATCTCAACTAAAAGTTTAAGATGTTAGATGAAATCTCAAAATATAATTTATATTATTCTCCAACACATCTACTAAAATGAAAATTCTTTGGACTTAAAACTGCACATACTCACATAACATTGTGGATTTTTCAGGTTCTGGTTCCAAAGTCTTAGCTAATTACTGCTAATTTTAAGATAATAAAGCATATTAACACTAATTGTTCTCTGCGTACAGACCTTTTTTCCCGATATGATTAATAATCTCATATTTCTGAAAAATGCACTCGTTCTAGAGGCTTAAGATTCGTAAATTACATAAACCAAATAATAAGTTACCTGAATCGATGAGTTCTGTGCATAACTTTTCTCTCCCCTTCCCCCATTCATGTGAAGCACTTGACAAACCTCCATTTCTCTCTCTGCAATAGGTTTGCTATCACAATTTTATTTATTTATTTATTTATCTTTTTCATCAAATGAATTTCCATAGAAGATGACTCGCATGCTTAACTGTAAATATTATAATAGTTACTTACTGTACAATATAGAAATTATTATAAAATTATATATTCTATGTACATTTATGTACTTAAACAAAGCAGGTGGTCCCAGATGGCGACACGTTTTCCAGGAAGGACAGACAACGAAATAAAGAATTTTTGGAACTCCACATTAAAGAAAAGATTGAAGATGAATAACACTTCCACATTCTCGCCAAATGACAGTGACTCATAAGAGCCTAGAGATCATGCATGATCACGACATCATGACTCATATGGGAAATATCATGCCCATGCATGATCACGACATCATGACTCATATGGGAAATATCATGCCCATGCATGATCACGACATCATGACTCTATGCATGGACTCATCTTCCTCATCATCCATGTCCATGCAGGGTATGGTTACAGGCAACCAATTCGATTCCTTCTCCTAGAGCTATTTTTGGTCTTTTTTAAGGGATCGAATGGTTATTTTACTGTGCAATTATCGCGGCACCCCTCTCGTACAAATGATTTTTGTCTTTTTCAAGGGATAAAATGATTATTTTACTGTGAAAAAATATAAAAAAATCAATAAATTAGTGAACTGACCGAACTGAAAATGTAACCAACCTAAAAACACACTATTACAATCCACAGTATTTTCACTCACAATGAACACTGAAACACTGATCTCTTTTAGTTTATTTTATAACAATAATACCTTAAGACTCAGTCGCACTGCATTGTTCATGAAATTGTAGCGTTATAATAATGTGAAAGGCAGACTTTTATCCTTGATGTTCTTATTTTCTTGCAATTTGGTCCTTTAGATTTTATCATTTTTTGTTTTGGTTTTCAAACTTTGTTTTCATCACTTTTCAGTCTCTAGGTTTTGATAGTAAAAATGGGCTAAAAATAACTTTAGGTGTTCAAAAAATTAATAGCTACAATGCTATTTAACAAATTATCTAATCATGTTATACTTTTTAAATGAGATTACAACTTTTATGCTTATATATGCAATTATATTTTCAACAATTATATATGAACTTCATTTCTAAAAAATCACATGTTAGTATTGAATTGAAATTAAATAGTTTTTGGTTTGTTAGTTTTTATATGGTTTTCACAAATTAAATATATATATTTTTATTTTCTTCATATAATCATATAAAAAATTATGGAAATATAGTTTTGTTTGAAACTTGCTTTTTTAAATTATAATGAGTTGTTTTTTGAATACAAATGCATGCTAATAATATAAAATATATTTTTTCATAAACAAACATAAGTTAAAAAGAGAGTTGATGGGAGTTTTTTTTTTCATCCTGAAATAATTTTACCCCTTTATTTAATTTACTGAGATTCTTGTGAATACTTATTTGAATTATCTTAGATTGTCATTACTAAAGGAAACATCTTACAATGAATGAATCAAAACCAGAAAGACCTGTCTTTCATGGCAGAAGCGTTCCCAGTAAGGTTAGTTTTTCGCATAATTTCTTGAGATCCAGTCATGTGAATTTAACATTTGCATCCCTAATCAACACCAATCCTGTTGCACAAATTAGCACTTGATGATTGACATTTTATTTATTTTTCTCAATTAATAGAACTGCTTGATTGGTTAAAGCCCTCTTTGATTTCTATACGGATAAAAAAAAAATGGAGTGGAAGACTTTTGAAGTCACGCACGCGTAAGAGACTACTTTTCCTGGAATAAAACTGCAGAAATCTCAAGTGAGAAATCTGGGAAGAAGGTCTTCTAGCCCTTCTTTTTTCCCTTTTTATTTTGCAACTGTGAGCTGTGAAGTGAATTTATTTTGTAAATCCTGTATTTATGCTTTGAATGATCTCCTCGGTATGCTTGATCAAAAAACGTGAATGTCTTTGGGATTTTTATTGATTAATTTATTTTGTAAATCCTGGATTTTTCTTGATTTTTCAAAAAACTTTTATTATAGGTCAACAAGGATCTGATATTATGTCAAGGAATCATCTCACCTAAAAACTTAAGCTGTTAGGTAAGACCCGAGAATATGATTTATATTATTCTCTTATATATCCTCTCAAATGAAAATTCTTTAAATTTGAAATTTACACAGACCCATATTATCTTTTGCTTGATTTTTATAAAATAAAATGAGTGATGAAATGTAACTTGTGACCATTAAATAAATAAAATTCTAATATCATATTAAAAAAATATCTCATTTAAAAATTTAAATAATTATTATATCATTTATATTAAATAATATTGTATAATATAATTTATATTATTGTTCCAGCGAGTTAGCGAGTTAGCTTGTTGCTTGGCCTTACAGAATTGCAGACGGCTCGTCCGAGGATAGGAAATGCGTGTAAAATTACTACTGCTTGGATATGCTTAAATAAATCGAACACAAACACACGCGACTACATAAATTGACGTGAGTTGATCATCTCAATTAATTCACACGCTGTTTAGTCAGTATTTATATATAAAAATATTATATTAAATTGTTTAATTTGAGTCAAATTAAACTATGTTACGAATTATTTTTTAACTTACCAACACATTAAATCAATCATCACGCGACCTAGATGGTTTTAATTTTTTTTTAAATAATATAACCTACAACCTAGGGGCAGTAATATAGTAAAAATAGAAAGGACGTCATTTTCCACTAAGAAATATAAAATATTTTTCTCACCATCAGACTCTATAGTACACTTGAAAAAACTTTACAGCAATCATTGAGTGAATTTGCTCACACGCTGCGTTATATTTTTTTTTATGTAAAAAATTAATTAATTTTATATATGTTGTAATATTTAATTAATAAAATTATAATTAATAGAATATGTTAGAAATGAGTTTTTTTTTCCACCTAAAAGTTAATCTATACATTGTACAATTGAAATCAAATTTTTTTTTGTGATTGTTATGTATGTTTTATTTGTTTTATGAATTCTTTTTATTAGCAAATAGTAAAATGTAGACTTGATCACTCAACTTCGTGCTTTTCTGTGAAGGGAATTAACCCCGCTGCAGAGTTGGGCCAGTAGTAGAGAGAGAATTGCCCTACTGCATGCATTGACATTTTCCAAATTTTTCAACGACTATTCGGGTTAATGAGCTAAAGTTATATTATGATTGAGAAAGACACGTTGTTAATGTATTTAGCTCATTATAACAATAGCTAAAACAGCTCGGGTTCCGTCCACTGTGCACTGTGACTCATGTGCACTGTGGACTGGACATTTGTTGTCCGTGCGTCGCGGTTGTTCATCCGCCTTTTTACCTATGAACAGTGTAATAGCGATTTTAGCCCCGGTAATAGGACAAAATAGTGGTCGACTGAGGGGTAAATAACGGCTGGGGTCAGGGGTGCGGGCGTAATTGCACGCGTACGGACCGGTCCGGTCCGCCGCACCCCGGTATTTTTTTTTATTATTTTTGAAATGACTAAAGACGGTTCTAGCCCCCAATAAGACAAAATCGATTATTTAAGGGCAGGGACATAACGGTAACTGACCATTATTATTTATATATTTTTCAAAATCTGTCAGGCGCGTGCGGTTCACGCGGCCGACGGTGTCCACCCTGACGCCCCTTTCAAGTGGCGCGTGCGGTATGATACGGTGGCCGGAAATGAGCGACCGGCGTCTAATCCGGTGCACCTCCTCTTGGTCGTCCTCCCGGTGCGGCGCGTTTTGACACACGATGTCCGTGGACGCGGCGGAGGCCGGTTGAAGACGGCGGCAACGTCTCTCTCTCCCCTGCACCTAACAGTGCAGGCGAGGCCCGCGTGTTGTCACCTTTTGCACTTCGGTCCCTCAACTTTCAATTTCCGTTCCTGCACCTTTCACTTCTGTTACATTAGTTTTAATTTGCTGCAATTTGGTCCCTCAGGTTGAAATGAATTAAATGTGCACCTTGCACTTCGGTCCTGCAACTTTGTTTCTTCCCGGATTAGGTCCAAATTCGTCATGAAATTTGGTACACAGGTTTGAATTTTTGCAATATTATCCTTGGATTGAAATTGATAATAAATGTGATTTTCATTTCAGCCCTTCAACTTTTGATTTATGATTTAAATCCCTGTTTAAATTTGTAATGCTTATCAAATAATTGTTACATTTTTCCTAATAATTTTATTTTCCATCGATTTTTTTTCCTTTGATTTATTTCTGCCACTTTCATTAATAATAATAATAATAATAATAATAATAATAATAATAATAATAGTTTTTTTTCTTGCTTACTCTGTTGTTAATGTTTTTGAGTGTTTTTTCTTCCGTTAAAATTTTCTAATTTTAATTGTTTTTGCAATAATAGCAATAGTCATTTTATATCTAATATTACTGTGGATAAAAGACAACTCAAGAACAAAAAATAGACAAATGTACCTAGGTTACCTACAATTAAAAAACCAATACAAGTCACTTTTGTCTCGATTACACTGTTCCTTTTAAACGACAGACAAGTCATTATTATATGTTTTAATATTTATTGCATATTATCGCCTAAAAATATATAAAGAGATAAAAAAAAATGACCTCGAATTTTTTGCAAGGAAAAAATTAATATCAGCATTCTTAAATACATTTAATATAATAATATGAAGAATAAATCTTATAAAATAAAAAAAAACAAATTGGCTTCGAATTTTAATTTTGTGCTCTTTTGTTGAAGTGTATTTTTGAAAAAAAAATTGGATTTTTAATATTTAAGATCTAATATTACCCGGGGAAAAATACAACTCAAAAAAACAAAAGGTAAACAAATTTGCCTAGATTATATACAGTTAAAAAATATATTAGGCACTTTCTGTTTCGACTAGACTGTTCTTTTTAGACAGCAAATAAGTAATTATAGCACGCAAAAAATATATATTCCTTTTTTGAAAAATATTGCAATGTTTTTATTTATAATGTGTCAGATCTAATATTACTGGGGAAAAAAGGCAACTCATATTGTTTTTTTTTAACAAATTTACCTAAGTTATCTACAATTAAAAAATATAAAAATCACTTCCCATTTCGATCACACTATATAATATGTGAGACTAAATATATGTGTTTGATATTTATTTAATATTATCGCCTAAAAATATATAAAGAGAGAAAAAAAATGACCTACGATTTCTTGAAAAAAAAATTAATATCGGCATTCTTAAAGATATTTAATATAATAATATGATGAATAAATCTTATAAAAAAATCTTTGGCTTTGAATTTAAATTTATATTTTAGACCCTTTGTTTGTTTCTTTTAAGAAACGGTGACATTTTTTTCACATGTATTTTTTGATTTTTTTTACTGTCCAACTCAGTTGTTCTTTTTTAATCGGGTTTCTTTTGTTGTTTTGTTTTTTTAACCAGAGTATCCGTGACAATAAATTTCTTATAAATCATTTAACCTTCTTAGCAAATTTTCTAACAAATTTTATCAAAAGTTTTTTACCAATAACAATATTCAATCACATTTTGGTTGAAAAAAACCATTTTTAGCATATTTTATCAATTACAATTATACTAATTAAATATTAAAATAACAAAATACAACATTTATAAAATCAATTAATTTTCTACATAGATAAAAATGCCCAGCGAAGCGGGCTAATCAGCTCGTTAACATGCTATGAAAGATATGATATATTTATTATTGTAATATATTTTCAATTGATGGAGTTAAATCATAGATTTCCAGAAAACACTACTAGGAGGTGCATTATCATAACTCAACACTGAATCCTTCTCATCATTTGAAGTTGATGATATACGTAAGTTTGCTAAAACCCTATCGGGTGTGGCTCGCTGGTCAGACTCTAGGTTTGCTTCCCTAGAGATCACTAGTTCGAGCTTCACATCAATTAAAATCATTGAAAGTTTTAAGTAGTCCTTAACATTAGGGATCGTCAGATTAGTCGAGTAAGCTAACCCGGACACTCACGTTCTAAAAAAAATGGAAGCTTGCTAAGAAATTTTATCTTGAAGACTTTACTTCTATAGATTTAAATGGTTTAATTCATGAGAAAATAGATAAATATTCTGATAAAATACTGAATATATTAGTAGGTTGACATCTATAATATCATTGATTAACCTTGAAAAAATCTCAAGAGTTATTTTAAATATTCATTAATTTTAATTAAATTCAATAATTTAATAAGTTGTTCAGGATAATTTGACCTTAAAATTTTAAACTGATAAGGAATCATCTCATTTAAAAGCTTAAGTTTTTATGTGAGATGGTTATATGTTATAGTATCAGAGCCTTTTGAATCAACGGTCATGAGTTTGAATATCACCACCCTTATTCTATTTAATAAAAATTAAGCACAAGATAGTGTAGATCTATGTACAAGTTTCAAGCTCATAAAACTTTCAGTTGAAATGATATGTTAGAGAATAATATAAATCATTTCTTGGGGCTTCATTGTGGAGGTAGATTGGTCTACACAATTTTTTTATGCAATACAATCAAAATCTTATAAAAATAGTATACTTCAAATAAAATGGGTTAGAGGTGTTAATACCTTTCTGAACCATAACCAGTGTCTTACTCTTCTAAATTATGAAAAAATCAAAACATTTTAGTTTTCTAGTAATCCAAAACAAATAAGTAGTTGTCAACTCCAAAAACTCCAATAAACACCTACCGTCGACAAACAATATATTTGATTTGATTTGATTTTCTTAGCTTGCGCATCAATTGAAATTAATTCATACCATGATGATGAAGATCTTAGGGACAGATATACATCTCATGTACTCAATTTGAGATATTCATAAAAAAAACAATAAATTCTTATAGGCGATGACCTCAAGATTTTAAACTATAATTAACAATATGCAATTAGTGTAATTAAAGACATAAAGAATATAAAACAAGATTATAAATATATAAAATTAAGAAAGGCTCGGGCTGGCTGATCAGATCCTGTAGGACATGAATAACAGTTGAGCTGAAACATTCATTGATAAACTGGGAAAACATAAATTTATTTCACAATGATACTAGCAACCACACGATCCTGATCATGATCATGATCAAATCAGAAATATCATCCCTTTCTAGTCATGGAAACAGTCACATTGACAAATTCAGTCTTCTCTTCCGACATGCGATTGGCCACAATCTCTCCGTACCTGGAGAAAACCTCGTCGATAATTGCTTCACCGAAGTGGCTAACGAGCAAGGGCTCTGCCACAGCTCTCATGCACTTAGCAACATTGTATCCGCCATCTTTGAAAGCTTCGGACTGGTGAACTTCTTCATCGTAAGCATCCCAGTTGACTTGCGATACGTCCAAGAGATCAATGGTGAAGGACCCTTCCTTTTCAACTTCTGATTCCACCTCCAATGGGGATGGAGTGTATTGAGGAATATTAAAGGAGTCAAATTTCTCTTCCTCTATGATCCCCTGCTTTGTTTTGATCTTATTAGTATCATATTCTCCAGTTTATATTAGACATTAGAGCGCGCGCGCGCGCACACATATATTTCGTTGAGTTTACTGGAGCAGACAGCATATATCAACATGCGATGAATTTCCAAGGTTATTTTTAATATAGTATAAATTAAGACTCACTATCATCTAATATTCTATAAAAACAAAAAAGGACAAATTTTGAAAGGCTTGCTTGGTCAACCTTTGTAAGCTGAACAAAGGGAATTCAACAGCTGTCTTCTGATCATGCTGGTTAAACCGACAAATTTATGTAGGTTAAACCGACAAATTTAGGGATAAATTTTATTCGACACAAAAACAAAGTTATTCTTATCACAGTGTTTTAACTTTTGATATGGCAACTCAATTGGGACAAGTGCATGGTGATAGTAAAAGAAACATTTAGGGCTTTTTTTTTTTAAGAATAAGAAACGAATGAAAACAATTTTAAAAGAAAATTATATTTAATTTCTCTCAAAAGGTAAAAAAAAATAAAAAATTTAAGGGCTTTGTATTTTTCATGGAAATATCATTACTTTACCTCTAAGACCATTTCATTGAGAGCCACAGCCAAAAGCTCCCAAATGTAGCAGCACTCTTTGCTGGCAGGATCTTCACTTTTTCTACCCAAAATGGTTAAAACCATACGCCCTCCGGCCACCAGCTCCTCCGAACGACACTTTAAAAACAGTGAAAAATCCGTTTGAAACTGCCTGTAGTAAGCCTTTAGCACGCTTGCTGGACTTGTGCCGGCCATATAAATATTCCCCTTGTTATCCTCCAGTCCTTCAGGGACCTATAATCGTAAACAAGAAATTAATACCTCGGACCATGATGAACATAATTCTATATAATCTTGTTTTATGTTCTTTATGTCTTTAATTACACTAATCGCTTAATGTTATTGTGCCTGCGGACTTATTTGAATGTAAAAAAGAAGAGAGTATATACGCCGGAAATTTTATGATTCGCGGAACGAGGGAGGTATAACGATGGCATACCTGAGACAGCCACATGAGACTGTAGGAAGAATAAACAAAATTCAGACTCCTTCTCTGGAAAAGCCGGCCATAGAAAGAACCAGGGACTCCGGTGAAAAAACATGGCCCGAACCCGTCTCCCATTTGTTTTCTCATATCTTCCTGGAAGCCTGCGATTGACTTGAAAATGGCGTTGAAGTCATTGCCTGGAAGATCATTCAACAGCACCTGATATTCTGGCGATTGATGCCCTAGTTTTCTGCGAACCTCGTCCACTGCTTTGACAAGTTCTGATACTGCAAATAGAGTGTTTGGTCCTGATGAACATCCCAAGTCTGCTATGGCTAAACTTGCAGGGAAGGTGTTGCGGTAGAGATTGGTTATGGCTTCTTCTGCGATTGGCTTTGTCATGGATATCACCTTTCGCTGCATGTCCAAAAATACAAAGCAGCAATCTGTTAAAAAAAATAGCTTTCTTCTCTCGTTTACTTGTAGTTAGTTTCTATATAGATATATAATAGTTGAGTGCAATAATTAAAAGGTAATTATTTAGTAGAAGACGATCAATGGAAAGCATATGAACACTGATTTGTCTCTGCGTACAGACCTTTTTTTCCCGATGTGATTAATAATATCATATTTCTGAAAAATGGACTCGTTCTAGAGGCTTAAGATACTACATAAACCAAATAAGAAGTTACCTGAACCAATGAGTTCTGTGCATAACTTTTCTCTCCCCTTCCCCCATTCATGTGAAGCACTTGACAAACCTCCATTTCTCTCTCTGATGTCTCTCTCTCCCTCCCTCTCTCCCTCCCTCTGGTGTATATATTTGAGTTATTGTGTTTAATGAAGTTGAACGTTGGCTCTATTTATAGAGGCTTGATGACTGTGCAGTTATGATCAAGGTTGTCAATACTGTTTTTGTTGTTGTTTTGTTTTTTTAATTGAAATTGAATATTTTGGTTTTGGAGCGTTTCAACATTGTATTGTTTATGTATGTGTGTGTATATAATTAAATATATTAATTCAAAAAAATTAGTTCAAATTTAAAAATAAAATTATTTAGAATTGTGCAATTTAATCTATAAAAAACATAATAAAATAATTTTTCTGAACAAAATTATGAACATGTATAATATTACGAGAATATCATCATCAATCTTGTAAGGTCATTACATTCTTTGATTGCTCTAAAATTTTAATATAATATATATAAATATGTTAAGAGACTCCTGTTAAAATTTCATCTCAATCTAACGGTCGGATCAAGGGATGTGATTGATATTATAAAATTATTCATTATTTAAAAAAATATTATTTGACCGAAACAGAATAGACGGACCGAAACCGGAATGTTTCGGCCGGTATTTGGCCGAAAAATCTGGAATGAGCTAAAATTTAAACTACGATAAAAACGATATTGCTTTGTCTTTTTTTTAACTAGTACAAAGTATTTTAGCCGTTTTAGCCTAAACAAAATCAAACAGACAACCATGGTTTTGATTTTGTGTCTCTATGCATTGATTAACACTTTAACTCCTCTAAATTTCTCAAACAAGGCCAAAGAATGATCGTTAGCCTGATCGTTTTCCCCTCTTAACTTTTGGTAAATTAATTAATCAGTCCCTCTTATTTTATAAACAAAATGTTTAGTCCTTTTTTCCATTTTATATTTATTTTTTCAATTTTATTTTTTGTTTAATAATGTAAGAAGAGAAAATAAATAGATGGATTTTATGAAAAGATTGATGATAAAAGAAGATATTTTCTTGGATTAAACTAGGCATGATCAAGAGTGGTTAAGGGACTCCATAGTTAGTTTTAAAACAAGGGAGCTAACAAATTTGTTCCTCGAAACTAGAGGGACTAAAATGTAATTTACTCTGCAAGGATGGGCAAAGATTCTCTCATGAGAAAATCCGAGATAGATAATGAACGGTAACCGGAGATTCTCTTTCCAGTGATAATGTCCTGTGAGTCTTTCATACTGACAACGTTGCTTTGGTGGGCCATCCATCACATGCTCTTCACGTTCCTGCTCTTATTGAAGAGTAGAAGACCAATTTCTCTTTTATTTTACTTTACGTCAACAATTTTTCTGATTAAATATTCTAATTTAGATTTTCAAAATAAGAAATACTATTAATATAATTACACTGATAATGAGATATTTGCATTCACACCCTAGTATTACTAAATACATTAACCATCTAAACACGATACATTCATATCTCGTGATACACTCCACTGTGGGTCCATCTCATGACACAATCTAATGTTGAACTCAATAGATATTATAATTTGTTTTTTGTCTTGTTTTTCACAAAGACATTTTTTTTTTTATTTTATGACCGAGATGTTCAGGTCAGTTTACACGCACCTTGACTATTCTCCGGATTCATTGAACATCCTGCAAGTTCAGTGAGTATGTAAGGCACCACGGGGGTGACAAGCGTACCGCGTAGAGATGGACCCAGGAACAAACTTTTTATTATCATAGATGTAAGTCCTGTCACATTAAATTGATTTGAAATTTTATTTGACATTTTATTTTGGTTAGTTTTATTTAGGTATTCTGCGATACTAAGAATAGGTTTTGAGGTTTATTTTATGATCAATTTGACAAAATAATATCTAATTTTGTTAATTCAAATCAATTAAAAATTTAGAAATTCAATTTTAACCTGAAAATTTTTTCCCCTCTAAAAAGTGTTTTATCTTAATTTCCTGACTCATTTTTTAGTTAGAAAAATAAATTTGTTATTTATTATTAACACATACAATTCTTGATTTGTAAATTTCTCATGTTTTATTCAAAAGTTACGGTCTTTGTTTATAATGTAAATTTCTCATTTTTATTCGAAAAGTTACAATCAATATTTTATTATGTTACTTATTATAAAAAAAAAATAATAAAGTGAGAAGAACACTCGATGGAGCAGGATAATGAGTCAACAACACTTAAAATAAAAGGTCTTTGTTTTATAATGTAAATTTCTCATTTTTATTTGAAAAGTTACAATCAATATTTTATCATGTTACTTATTATAAAAATAATAATAAAGTGAGACGAACACTCAATGGAGCAGGATAATGAGTCAACAACACTTAAAATAAAAGGTCTTTGTTTATAATGTAAATTTCTCATTTTTATTTGAAAAGTTACAATCAATATTTTATCATGTTACTTATTATAAAAATAATAATAAAGTGAGACGAACACTCAATGGAGCAGGATAATGAGTCAACAACACTTAAAATAAATGGTCTTTGTTTATAATGTAAATTTCTCATTTTTATTTAAAAAAATTATGATCAATAATTTCTTTCACTTTAAATATTTTTCATTAAATTTAATTAAAATGGTTCTTTCCATTATTAGTCATCCACTCTTGGCTCTTAGAGTTGTGTTTAGCTAATATTCTAGAATAAAAATGACAGATATAAAAGAAATATTTGGCTAATGTTTCAAGATAAAAGTGATACATACAAAAGAGATAGAAACTTGTTTGATTAAAAAAATATAAATAAAAACAATAATATAAAATAAATTTAAGTTTTTATTATTTTAAAATAAAAAAGATTCTAAAAGATTGAGGGTCTGTTTAAAAATATAATTAAGGTTGTTTTTCAAAGTATTTTTTATTCTAAAATATTTTAAAATATTTTTTATTTTAAAAAAATATTTTTAATATCAACACATTAAAATAATTTATAAAAAATATTTTTTTTCTCATCGGAAATTGTGAAATCAATGGAATCTAGGAACAGTTTTTCTTCCTCATTATTCCTCTGAGCTCATCCTTGTGATGAATGCTGATTTCATGGTACGTGTTCCTCATGTACAAAAAAAAGAAAACTATGTCGTTTTCATACTGTTTGACGACCCTGGGTAACTTAAATTATATATACAAGTAATTGTTAAGTGTGGTAGATCTCTCCCCACTCGTAAGGGCTCTAAACTTCTCTACGTCTTTGTAAACATATTTTTCATTTTAGTCCGTCAAATCTCGCGGAGTCGGTGTACGATGAATCGACAAGATTTGTAGTTTTTCGTGGAAAAAGTTGATATATCGAAGTTTTTTATACTTAAAATTTATATTTGATTTTTATGAAATAAAAAATATTAATATTTGAATTCATATCTGTTAGATTAATAAAATTATTATAACACATGGCATTTGAAGAAAGGTTAACGTGAAGTTAGGTAGAGCTCTCCACTTTGTGGCGAGCAAAGAAGTGAGTGAGCGTTACTGGCCGAGACATCCAACGTAATGGCGTGGGAGGAGCTTAGAATTTGTGGTTCAAAGAACTACTATGATTGACTCGTTAAGGTTTCACAACCATATGACATCATTGCCCCACCCGTCCATTCTACATTCACAACGAAGGTTTGCTATCACAAATTTATTTATTTATTTATTTATCTTTTTCATCAAATGAATTTCCATAGAAGATGACTCGCATGCTTAGCAGTAAATATTATAATAGTTACTTCCTGTAAAATATAGAAATTATTATAAAATTATATATTCTATATATAAAGGTTTACATTTATTTATTATTATTTCAAGTTCATTTGAATCAATCCAATCCCATCTTAATTTGTATTTATTATGATTTTTTATATTATAAGTTTTTATGTACATGTGTATATAATAGATGTATTGTTGAGACGATTGAATTGGTGATATGTAATTATAAAATTATATGAAATAAGAGTACTTTCTTTTAGGCTGTGTTTGTTTCCCGGAATTCACTTTCCGGGAAACCACTTTTCAAACTTTCCTGTGTTTGTGTTCATTTGAATCAATCCAATCCCATCTTAATTTGTATTTATTATGATTTTTTATATTATAAGTTTTTATGTACATGTGTATATAATAGATGTATTGTTGAGACGATTGAATTAGTGATATGTAATTATAAAATTATATGAAATAAGAGTACTTTCTTTTAGGCTGTGTTTGTTTCCCGGAATTCACTTTCCGGGAAACCACTTTTCAAACTTTCCTGTGTTTGTTTGCCTTCCGGAAAGTTGGTCAACGGAAAACACTTTCCAGTCAAAGAAAAAATTTGGCTTGGTTTTTCAAGAAAGTGTTTTTCCGGAAAAATTTGAGTGGGAAAACACTTTCCGGAAGTTGTGAAAAAATTTAGAAATGTTATTATTTGCTGATTATATCAAATTTGATCCTCAAACTTTTGATTGCTATATATAATTTGTTTTGAATATTTATTTTTCAATTCCATCTCTTAAAATTTAAGTTTTATATTAATTTTGGTCCTTATTTTTATAATTGCTATTTGCTTTTTTTTCTTATCATTTTTTTTATTGAAATTTTTTATCTATCAAATTTGGTCCTCATTTTTTTTTATTGTTACTTATTTTATTTGAAATAATTTATGAAATGTTAATTATTATTATTTTAATTTATTCACATTTCATTTTTTTTAAAATTTTTAGATTTGATCTCTATTATTTTGATTATTATTTATTTTATTTGAGATAATTTATGAAATTATATTTTTTTTTTCAATTTCATTCTCATTCAACCTTTTAATTTGTAAGATTTGTTCCTCATTATTTTAATAAACTTGAAAAAAAAATTAATTTATTAATAAATTATTTTCCAGTTCATTTTCCATAACACAAACAAACACTGAAAAATTTTTTCCAGTTCATTTTCCATAACACTGCCAAACATCGAAATTCACTTTCCAGGAATTCACTTTCCCCGGAATTCGCTTTCCAAAAGAAAACCACCTTCCAGCAAACAAACAGGGCCTTAATTACCATACTCTATATTATTCTTATTACTATACTTATTCTTTAGTAAATATATTATATGGCTTTAAATATATATAAGTTTATTATTGAACGCATCTAAATGAATACATAGTTAAATGATATGTCATCATATAACACCCAAATAATGGAATTTTGTGAAATTATAAAATAGGATGGGAATTTATACGGGAATACAAAGACTGCAATATTTATTATAAAACCAATTATATACTTTCTTATATTTGATCTTTAAAAACATGATAGAACTTTGTAATTTCTTGCATACACCCTAATGATACCAGGAATCCTGTTCTGAATGAAAGCTTCCTCCTCCCCAGAAAAGGATGTCTCATAAACTTTAGAAGAAGACCTTAAACGACAGATCGACCCGTTGAAATGACAAGTCATTCATTCACACGGTAGCTTGACGGAATATGTCGTGGGAGGAGGAGGTTTCACACTTGAATTATACATCCAAGTGCCCCATTTTTCCAAAGTAATGGACGGCAGCAAGCTTTGTAGCCACAAAATGACTGCTATCGTATCCGTACACTGCTTTTGACGATGCGAGTCACGTAAAGGGTGTAGGGCTTGCTTGGATCGTGATTCTGCAATTCCTCATTTAAATGATGCGGGGACACCACACATGATTCACAGAATTCTTGGACGCATATGCTTTAAATCTTAAGGTTCGCTCATCTTTCAGATCATAACTAGTCGAAACTTATGTCTCAAGAGGTTGTCAATTCTGTCGTTCATCAGTCACTTTAATTGCTTTTTTTATGGCGTACATTTGATGTTTTTGAAAAAAATTAAAATTTTATTCATTGATTCACAAAATATGTTTTCTCAAAATTAGAATTTCCTTGAATCACAAGATACCATGCTCAACTAAGGACCATGAGAATGGACTTTGACACTATTGGGAATTTGGGAGACTTTATGACTACATTTCCTAGCAACATATAGGATTAATTAGCACTTGTATCCTTGGTCCTCTTCAAATCTATACCATTTTCTTACAAAAGTCTTTTCGGTCATTTTCGTGGGATCATCGTCAAGCTATAATGAGAGATAGCCTGTCAAACACTCATGTTATGGAGATCCAAAAGTGATGAACAATTTAATAAATAATAATATAAATACCCACTTACAATTTTTTTTATTTAATCTTTTCGGCCATTGTAATGGGCTCGAACATCAGCTTGTTTTCTCGTGTTTCATTCATGATTTCGATAAATGAAAACAATAAGCATGCAATCAATTATTTATATCACCTAAACATCTAATTAAGAGAATTCACAATGGAAAGAAGGCAAGAAAGATTGCTCAAGCAATAAATATTAGAAGGGTGCTTCATTTTTATTACTCAATTCAGAACCATTGAATAAAAAAAAATTCATTAATATTCCATACTTGATAATTATTTTTTTGCATCAATATAATTTTGAAAATAATTTTTCTGTAATACATGTTGAAGAATCATGAACAATTCTCAAGTGAGATATAATCAATAAAAAATAATATAAATAAGAAATTATAAACTATCCAATTCTTGTTATTTAGACCTTTTCTTCTAGTGTATGCTAATCTATGGTCAATGTTGATCATTTTTTAGAAAGAAAGAAAAAATCAATGATATCAACTCTATTCCAGAGTGTTTGTCTGAGAGTGTGATTGAATTTATTTTTAAAAGTGTCTTTTTCATTCAAAAATACATCAAAATAATATTTTAAATAATCTAAAAATACTATTTTTTAATTTAAAATAGAAAAAAAAATATTTTTTTTCAAAAACATTTTTGAAACACAGTACTAAACAGGGCTTTAGTGTCATTAAGTTTTTGTAAAATATAAAAATAACCTTTTGTTATTTAAGGAATGCTGATATTGAGCAAATAATAAATAATAGAGAAGAAAAAAAAAAAAGAGTAGAAAGTTGGGCTAGGGTGCACGCAAGGCCCCTGTGTGGCCTCGAGCTCTCTTTTTTTTAAAAAAAAACAAATAAAAAATAAAAAAGGACAGATGATGCATGGTCCACGAATGACCAGCAATGCCAATGTTGCAACTTCCGACGTGTCATCTGCAAATTTCTGGTGACCAAATTTTAGGTAGAAAAAGTAGAGGTCTGCTGTTTTTTAGCCTCCCACGTACAAAATTGACACCATTTCGAGGCCCCCAAATTCTTTCAGCCATTAAAAAAGAAGAAACTGTTTTTATTTGTTTTTATATTATTACTGTTATTTTGAATTTTTAGATAGTTTTGATGAAAGAAATAAATTTTAAAAAATAATTTCTGTTATATTTTAGATTCTATGGATTGAATCATGCAGGGTATTAAGTGACTATTTGATATTATAGTTGTGACTATTTCTGTTATATTTTAGATTCTATTTGATATTGATGAAAGTACTTTTCATTTAAAAATGTATTAAAATGATATTTTTATATAAAAAAATTATTTTTGACATCAACACATAAAAATAATTTAAAAACACTAAAAAAAAATTAATTTAAAATAATAAATAAATCAATCAATCATTTTTGTTTTCTTTTCAAAAACCCTTTTTGAAAAGTAGTCCCAAACACCCCCTAAAACCATGGTTATAAAATTGGAGTAAATCTACATTTTGATAAAAAAAAAATTCTTTAAAAGAGTTTTAAGAAATAAATTTATTTTTTTAACAGAAATAAATTAACTCTTTCTCGGATCTCGAATAACTGTAGGTCTTCATGAAAAAAAAAATTATATAGTCTTATATATATATATATATATATATATATATATATATATATATATATATATATATATATATCATAACAAAATAATCAAATAAGTGACACGCTAGGTTATGTGTCTGGCTAATTTTTATTTTTTTCAATTTTATTGTTGGTTTTGTGGATTGTTTTTTTTTTATTATTGTTTTTTTATTCTTTGCTGATTTTTAATTGGTCTTCATGATATGTTTCAATTTGATTTTTGTAGATTATTGTTGTTTTGGATGAACGTTTCAATATTTTGTTGGTCCTTAATTATCCAATCGTTTATTTTTGTTGCATAATTAAACAAAACAATTTGTTTGCTCTAGTTTACTAATTCGGCAAGGTAACACAAGTTCAACTAGTATTTTTTATCCTTTATATTATTATTTAAAAAAAAATTGTCATTTAATATTGAGTTGATTAGGAATTAGAATTTGTAATTTTTTTTTAAATGTCATTTAATATTGAGTTGATTAAAAAAATTAAAATTTGTGATTTTCTTACTATTTTCATATTTTTTCTAAATAAATCACTCATTAGTCATTACAATAAGATTATTTCCGTGTCTTTTCCCGGATGAAACACCTATTTTCAATGTAGTCTCTAAATATATTAAATTTTAAAAATTCTTTTTTCAACGCATTCAAGTTTTAATGCCCTTATTTTAAAATTATTGATTAATTTTATCAATTTAACGTTGACATTGTCTTAAAAACAATTGCTCCGGCCTCTTTTGCTAGAACCATAATTACACAAAGATCTTCACGCCACCATCAAATAGAAATAGAAAGAGAGAGGTTGAACTCCTTTTCGTCTGAAAAGCTACAACACACACAACCTATAACACAAAAGATTCAATTGATATAACATCTACTTTTACATAACGATACTGCGCTATAAATGACAGCATGGTGTTTCGTTTTTTTTAATTAAAATAGAATATTTTGGTTTTGAATTGTTTTGCCGTGTTGTTTTGAAATTGTACTCTATATATATATATATTAATTTAAAAAAATTAATTCTAAATTAAAAAATAAAATTATTTAGAATCATGCAATTTAATCTAAAAAAACATAATAAAATGATTTTTCTGAACAAAATGATGAACATGTATAATATTACGAGAATGTCATCATCAATCTCACAAGATCATTACATTCTTTGATTTCTCTGAAATTTTAACATAATATAAATATGTCAAGAGATATGATTGATATTGTAAAATTATTCATTATTTAAAAAAATATTATTTGGCCGAAACGGAACGGACGCAACAACACCAGAACGTTTCAGCCAAAATTCAGGTAGAATTTCAGGAGTGGACTGAAATTTTAAGTGAGCTAAAAACTACACTGTTTTATCTTAGTTTTTTAACTAGTACAAAATGTTTTGACCGTTTTGACAGAAACAAAATTAATAACACTAATATTAAATACCTTTTCACAATTGAGGGGGCATAAAATAAAATAAAAAAACTTGATCACTCTTCACGTCGTGTACGACAGATACCACCACCATTCTCGACCACCACTAAACTCATCATCGATAGCAAAATTTTCCTTTCTATCCACCTAGCTACGACAATAATCAATAATAACACTTCTCCTATACTTGATAGACACCACCACCACCATTCTCGACCACCACCATCTGGGGGGGAATCACTCTTCACTTTGTGTATGATAGATACCGCCACCATTCTCGACCACCACTAAACTCATCATCGATAGCAACTTTTTCCTTTCTATCCACCTAGCTACGACAATAATAACATCATCAATAATAACACTTCTCCTCCATGACAACACTCTTTTTTCTCCTCGCTAATGTCAATTTTCTTTCTCCCTTCTCGAGTAGCATCTTCTTTCTCTTCATCAATTTTTTTTCACACTCTCATCATCTCAGAGAGGCCCGGAAACACCATCGTGAGAGGATTAAAAAAAATAAAAATGGGGCCAGTTCTTTTAGTACAGGAGATAATGAGATCACACAAAACAAACAGTGATTGCGAAGCAAGTGATTAGAACTTCCAGGGCGTGAAATTTTCATGGATTCTCTTTTGATATGCATTGAGCAATCTATTGTTTTTTAAGATCATTTCATTTTTTAATGTTGACATGTCTTTCACCTCTGTTATCGGTTGTTGTTGTTGTTGTTGTTGGCTATGGAATAGAGGATGATCTGAATCTTACTCGCAGTACCATTGTCTTCTACCTCTTTTTGTATGGTTTCATTAATTTATATTTCTGTCGAATGATAATTGGTCTTCACATAGATATTATTGTATGAACTGACACTAATTTATGTGCTTAGCGAACATTTTGTGGTCGATTATTACATATTTATTTCATGAATAATAAGAGTTTATATATATATAGACACACACACACACACACACACTATTTTTTAAGACATAGAATCCTATTTACACATTTATAATTTATTAAGATGGCGTAAATAGATATAAAGAAATATCATAGTAAATAGAAAATTCTTAAGCCCAGAAGCCAGGTACACCAAACCCCAACACATATTTATAAGCAATACTTCTTAGTCCTACAGAGTAGATGATTAGTCACGGTCATAATTTGGCTAATCAAAACTCAATATAATAATCTCGATTTCAAACCTCTAAACATAAGAAATTCTAAATAAAGTGAACGTTTGAAATTGCGTTTTAAAAGTGTTTTTGAAAAGAAATTTTTTATTTAATATTTTTGGTGTTTTAAATCATTTTCATGTGCTGATGTCAAAAATAAATTTTAAATAAAAAATATCATTTTGATACATTTCTGAATGAAAAATACTTTCAAAAACAACTGCAACCACACTCTTAAACATGCACATGCACTTAGCATTGTGGGATTATCCTTTATTGAGTAAAAAACATTATATAATAGTAATGATAATAATAAAAAGAAGAATTGTTATCGTTAACTCTTCCTCCTCGGATGATCATAACGGGTTCTTCATGGAAAAAACAAACAGAGAGAAAAAATAATCTAACCGGTATGAAAAAATATTTATCTATCATCTCAAAACAATGAGATAAAATAGAAATCCTCCAGAACAAAAAACTATACAAACTCGGTCAACTAGTAAAATAAAATAAAGATTCAGGCCCAAGGATTGATTTCTTATTTTTAGCGGCATCTTCAGCAATTTCAACTTTCGATTTTCAATAATCAAATGATTAAAATCCTCCAAATCTTAAATTTAACATTCAAATCATCATCCCATCTTGACAATCAATTGTTTATATCTGCCGCAGATGGGTGCAGGCAGGCAATGCAACTTGCGCATTTGTTAGCTTGCTAATTGTGAATGCAACGTCTGCAAATTAAGATGTAAATGGTGTCAGCCGTAAGCAGCAATAACCAATCAAACCTAAAATAAATCCATACAAATAAAAAAAAAGAAAAAAAAACAGAAGGAAGAAGTCAAGATAATTGGGTTAGATCTCCAAAGTTAGGCAACTAAATCCCATCTAATTAATTCAAGGTGGTCTCGAGTCTAGACCACAGAAATAAAAAACAATTGGAAGAAGGCACATATAGTTCTAGAATTTTGTCTTGGAAGGTGAACAACCCGATGATTCTTTCCAACCGTTCTCTTCTTTATTAGGTTTTTAGTAATCTTATAACTAATGACATTCATCGTCGATTCTAATTTAAGATGAATAAAGCCAGCTCGCTTGTTTGAGCTTGAGAAGGAAATAGTGGGTTCGTCATGGTACACAGAACAGTCTTGAAGGCTGATATTTCATGCCAGAAATGCAAGAAAAAGTTTCTCAAAGCCGTGTCTTCACTTGAAGGTAAGCACGGCACCTTCTTCCTCCATTAGTTTTGAATATGTTTCCCTCCTAATTCTTCCTTCATTCACTACATCCTAATCAAGAACGATGACTAAATATGTATCATCAATCTTATGCTCTTCAAAACACATTAGTTTTAGAGATTGCACAGTTAGTTTCATCATGCGAACGTCTCTTCCTAGTATAATTTCTTACCGTTGATGTTCTAAGAGAAGTGACGTGATGACAAATAGTTTAAGATCAGCATGATAGATCCCGAGTTCGAGTCAGAACACGTATTCTTGTAAGAACCTGGAACAACCGGAATTTTAGAATTCTCTAATAAAAAAACAAAAAGAAGTCTCTTCCTAGTTATAGTTTGTTTGCTAGGGTTTTCTTTTTTTGGTTTTACCGTGCTGTGTTGCACTTAATTTCTCAACTGTTAGAGGAAAAAAGAAGAAGAGAGGTTTACAAGAAACTGAAATGATCAAGGATGATCTCTCTGCAGCTGCCATCTTCTATCATAAAAAAGAAATTGTTCAGTCTTCAAATTCGATGTTATATGCAGGTGTAGACACGATTGAGGTGGATCAAGGAAAGGGAACGTTAACAGTAACAGGAGATGCAGACCCGTATGACATAATTCTCCGTTCAAGAAAAACAGGAAAGCATGTAGAGGTGGTGAGCATCGGGCCACCTCCTGCGCCACCAAAAGACGGCGGGAAAAAGAAGCCTGAAGAAGAGAAGAAGCCGGAAGAGAAGAAGCCGGAACAGAAGAAGCCAGAAGAGAAGCCCCCCCCATGCCATGATCCGTACGCATGGCCTCAGTGCCAGCCGGTGTTTCTCATGCCGATGCCGATGCCGATGCAGGTGGGTCGGTCATGTGTCGAGCCCGACCCATCATGCTCCATCATGTGATAACTGATTGCCATCTTGAAACAATTTATTATTGGAAAGTAGCCGAGCATTATTATTTTATTTTATTTTATTTTTGAAAGATTTCATGTGGCACCATGGCATGTGGATGATGCTTATTTCTTCCCCTTTGCAATGCAGGTTTGTAGCGATCTCAACATAGAAAGTGTATTGCGAATAATATTAAATCTCTACTTTAAAAAATGATTTATTGCGGTGCAATCTATATTCTGATATAAAAAAAATATTAAGTGTAAGGTATATTTCATAAATAACTTTTATTTAAAAATATACTAAAATACCTTTTAAAATATTTAATATCTGTAAAATATTTTTAAGAAAATCTAAAAATAAAAAAAAATCAGTCTTTTAAAGACCCTCAAAATAATATTTTTATTGTTGCGCAACTTATTACCTAATATATAATAGGCGTGGCGTTTTTACTGTAGCTCCGGTACTACAGCATGTGAGTGTGTGCACTGTGGATTGTAATAGTGTATTTTTGGATCGGGCCGGTTCTCAGTTCGGTTGGTTTGCCGGTTTTCCTAATTTTTTATCATTTTTGCACAGTGAAATTGCGCTTTTAGCCCTCGAAAAAGATAAAAAATCAGTTATGGGTGGAGGGGCTCTGCGATAATTGCACAATTTCGGACCGGACCGGTCCGCCTACCTTTTCATTATTTTATATTTAACCAGAAATGGCTAATTACGGGTTTGGACCCTAATAAGACAAAATTGATGACTTACGCACAGGGCTACACCGGTAATTGACCATGCTTTTTTTTTCTCTATATCGTCTGCTGCAGTGTGTCACACACTACGGCGACAAGATTCACCACGCCCTCTTTAAGTGGCGCGTGCGTGGTGATGGAGTTGCCGGAGATGGTCTTCCAGCGTCTCAATCGAGCCTCCGCTTGGTCTTCCTCCCGGTGCGGCGCGTTTTGGCCTCTGACGTCCGTGGACGCGGCGGCGGTCGGTTAAAGCCGCTGCAGCCGTTTCTCTCTCTCCTGCACGTCAAAGTGCAGGAGAGTCCCCCGATTGTTATGCGATTTCATTTCGATCCCTTTACTTTGAATTTTGTTTATGGTCCTGATTTTTGTTATATAAGTTTTGATTTAGTTTGATTGGGTCCTTCGATTGAAATTAATTTAATGTGCAATGTTCACTTCGCTCCTCCTTTTTTTAATTTCTGGATTGAGTTTAAATAACTCAATAAATTTGGTATAGTAGTTTCGATTTTTGCAATTTTGTCCTTTGATTGAAATTGATAATAAATTTGATTTTCATTTCGGTCCTTATACTTTTAATTTTGGATTTTAATCCCTTAATATTTGATTTTCCTTTCGAACCTTATACTTTTAATGTTTTTATTTTAATCCCTTGATTTCTTTTTATGATTTAAATTTTCTTAAAGTTTTTATGGTTTTTTTAGTCTTTCATTTTATTCATTAATAATAATAATAATAATAATAATAATAATAATAATAATAATAATAATAATAATAATAATAATAATAATTTAATTGTCTTTCTTGCTTGTTATTTTGTTCATGCTTTTTATTTTTTTCCCTCGGTATAATTTGATAATTTTTATTATTTTGATAGTAACAGCAATAATAATTTTAAATGTTAAGACTCTGATATTGCTATTGTTATAATATTTTAAATTAATATTGCTTCCTTTTCCCCTTTTTTATTATTATTATTATTTGCTCTTTGTATTAAATGATTTTTATAATTTTATTATCTGCACAATAATGATTTTAGTGATTAATTTTTTTTTCTTATAAAAATATTTCGCTCTTTTTTTTAATGTTAGTTTGCGCTCTTTATTTATCTTTTATGACGCAATACCTACATTCTAAAAGATATAATCTATGCTTGCGTAACAAACTCTACTTAAAAATTTATACATTTTATCTCCTAATCTATAACTTTTATTTAGTTATATCATATAAATTTATCATTGTAAATTTAATTATATACACAAGAATGCCCGCGGCAACGCGCCGGGGCACTTAGCTAGTAATGTATAAAAGGTGTTTCTGATAAAGTTATTTTTTATTCAAAATACATTAAAATAATTTTTTAAAATTCATTTCTAATATTATCATATAAAAAAAAATAAAAAATAGTTTTTGAAAAAAAGAAAAAAACGTAAGCATCTAAATTGTCGGACGCCTGTTTGGGAGTGCGGTTGCGGTAGCTTTTGAAAGTGCTTTTCGTACCGAAATGTATCAAAATAATATTTTTTTTATTTTTTTAAAAATTATTTTTGACATCAACATATCAAAATGATCTAAAAACACCAAAACATATTCATTTAAAATGTAAAAAAAATAATTCAAATTTAAGCCAAAAACAGGTTCGATCGCATAGTCAAAGAGGCATTCATCACATTTATTTTTATATTTTTTTTTAAAAAAATATGGCTGAAAGCAGTTTTTAATGGGGGAAAGAAGACAAAAATAAAATACAGAGAACAGCAGGCAAAATGAAGCCATATTGATGTTTAGGTGGGATCCAATAGTTCGTTGTCCCTGCTTTCCCACGCAATTTGAAAACCGTTATATCGCCACCCTTTCACAAAATTAAGAGATCTCTTTCTCTCTCTCACTCTAACTCTACAGCAATTCTGAGTCCTTGATCCTCCAATAAAAATGGCCCATCTCCGCAAACCTCCTCGAGTTTTCTGTATTGGAACAGCTGATACTAAGCTCGACGAGCTCCTATTCCTCTCTGATTCAGTCAGATCCAATCTCAGATCTTCTTCCAAGGTACATCACATCCAACTCGCTTTTATGATCAATAGAAATGCTTCAGCAATGAAAGATACTGGGAAATCTCGGATTTTGATTTCTGGGTTTTCTTGTTGATTATAATGAAATGAGAAATGATGCACTAGCTTAGCAAAGTTTGGGGTTTGCTTGGAATGCTTGGTTTCACCTATTTGAAGTAGCTTAGTCTCCACTTTTGTGATTAGGTAATGTAGTGCTGAATTGATACCACGTAGACAATATTAGCGTGGCCCCTGTGCACGGATGATGCAATTTGGGGCGAACCAAGGCGCGGGTCAAATATTTTGTTGGTTTGATATACATTGACAGTCGTCGTTTTTCGGAGGACTTGGTGCTTCATAGTTAGTTAATGGAGGGTTTGATTGCTAAAATTGTTATCGGTGATTGCAGGTACAGGTAGTTGTTGTTGATGTTTCGGTTGGTAGCAAAGAGATTGAGAGTGTTGGAGACTTTGAGTTTGTGTCCAGAAAGGATCTTCTAGCTTGCTCTCTTGGTCCAGCTGAAACAGCACAAAATGTGCTTCCAGATGATAGAGGCCAAGCCGTAGCTGTAATGAGTAGAGCACTTAAGAATTTCTTAGAAAAAGCTCAAGTGGACGGTGCTCTTGCTGGATCTGTTGGTCTTGGAGGCAGTGGGGGCACATCTTTAATATCATCTGCTTTAAGGTCTCTTCCTATTGGATTGCCGAAAGTCATTGTATCTACTGTGGCTAGTGGTCAAACTGAACCTTACATTGGATCATCGGATTTGATACTCTTTCCATCCGTCGTCGATGTCTGTGGGATTAATAGTGTTAGTAGGGTTGTGTTATCGAATGCCGGTGCTGCTTTTGCTGGAATGGTGATTGGGAGGCTTGGGAGATCTAATGTTTATTCTAGTGATAATGCGAGTTTAACTGTTGGTTTAACCATGTTTGGAGTTACAACTCCGTGCGTGAATGCTGTGAAGGAAAGATTGGTAAAAGAAGGTTACGAGACCCTAGTTTTCCATGCCACTGGGACTGGGGGCAAGGCCATGGAATCACTTGTTAGAGAAGGATTTATACAGGTATATCTCTTCATAATTCACTTGGTGCTGGCCGGTTCAAGATAGATTTGTTCTTACTGTCACATGATTATAGTTTTGTCTTTTGGTGATGTTGGATCTCTTGCAATTATTGTTTACCTTTTGGTTTTTTTTAGGGTGTTTTAGACATTACGACCACTGAGGTTGCAGATTATGTAGTTGGAGGTGTTATGGCTTGCGATAGTTCCCGTTTTGATGCAATCATAGAGAAGAAGATTCCTTTAGTGTTGAGTGTAGGGGCCTTGGACATGGTCAACTTTGGTGCTAAGAATACCATACCTTCTAACTTTCAGCAAAGAAAGATTCATGTCCACAATGAACAGGTAATAAGTTGCCATTAACTTAGGTTTTCTCCTTTCGCATATTATTCTTGCATATATTTTGGTATTGAATACTATCATCTCAATAACAAGATGCTAGAGAGAATTGTTCTGAAGTTTTGCTTTCAATTCAATTGAGTGTTCATCCTGAACTAGCCGGCATCAGTCACTCAAATTCTTTTCCTTCGTATCCCTTTACACTGTAGCTTACCATGAAATGTTTTAAAAAGGATGAATTCTTTCTAATAATTTCTCTCGGATACTGTTTTCTTTTGCTTCTGCAACTTTTACCTCGAGTTTGCTCCTGCCATTTCAATAGTGTGCAGAGCTTCTTGTGGATCAATGTCAATTCCCTTCTCTGCATCATTTACTAAAGCAGTAACCTCATTATTGCCTATTCTAGCAAAACTGGTCATCAGAGCCATTGTTCGCCATTGGTGATTACTGTATATTCTCAAAATACTGATATCAATGCCTTTGGCCATGAGTGCATGATTTGGTAGGACATAAAATATTCCTAGATAATAGGATTTCTCCTACTTTTCAATCCCAAACAATTTGATTTCGGGTCAGTACCCAAAGACTGATGATCATATCTTCAAGTTGTTTTCCATTTCTAAGTTTGTAGCCTACAGTACCTTCTTTAACATAACCTACCAAGTGGAGGGCTTGTTTAGGAAAATTATCAAACTTCATACCACAATATAAATGGCATATGAGTGTAACCCAATTTGTGGCTTTTCACACAGTACAGGTTTTCTGATGTCTTTTCCATATGTATTGTCAATTTCAGGTCTCACTCGTGCGAACCACAGTTGATGAGAACAGGAACTTTGCTGGTTTTATAGCAGATAAGCTCAACAAATCATCATCAAAGGTCCGTGTATGCCTGCCACAAAAGGGCATCTCAGCTTTAGATTCCCCTGACAAGCCCTTTCATGATCCCGAGGCTACTGATACTCTACTAACTGAACTACAGAAGCTTATACAAACAACAGAAGATCGGCAGGTACTGCTGTTGCTTATTTATGATGCATGTTGGTTCCAACCTTCTATCAACGCTTCAGTTTCTTGTCTATTATTATCTCATTGGCTATACATCATGATTTACTTGATAAATTTAAATTTGCCGTAACAGGTAAAGGTGTACCCTTTTCATATCAATGATCCCTGAGTTTGCAGATGCGTTGGTTGACACATTTTTAGAGATTAGTTTGGGTAACCCTAAGGATTCCACTCATATCCAAAATCCTGTTTCTGAACCCAATCTAGAGCTTCAGGGACGTTTCCAATCTGAATTCGTCAAGCCATGAGACTATTTATTACAGCCTAAGCAACTATCCAGACGCAAGACCAGGTTATAGTCAAAATCATTTCTTTATTATAATAATATGCCAAAATCTTGGATTTTATCAGTCATTAATGAGAATGAGAAATTACACCTGGTCTAAACCATGCTTTATTGAATTGTTTGGACAGTATTGATTGCAAATTAGAAACAGTTACATTCATTTTGTAACTCAAAGAAACTTCCATAAACATAGTTATGGAATCTAGCAGATGCATATAGAATATGAATAATGGAGATTTTGTATAAAATTCTAACCAATTATGAACTAATACTTCGACAGAGACTCTACAGAAGACACAGGCAATACTTCAGCATCTCAAAGATCAAATAGATGAAGGACTTCCCATAATTGGAGCTGGTGCAGGGACCGGTATATCAGCAAAGTTTGAAGAAGCAGGCGGTGTTGATTTAATCATACTTTACAACTCAGGACGCTTTCGCATGGCAGGAAGGGGTTCTTTAGCTGGTTTATTGCCTTTTGCTGATGCAAATGCTATCGTAATTGACATGGCCAATGAAGTCTTACCAGTAAGTATCAAAGTGTTTCTTACAAGAGAGGTGAAACCAAATTTTCGTTTCACGTGTCTGAATTATAGCAGTGTTTCCTTTTGTTGACTGCCATTATTTAAGCGCAGAAAATGGCAACTAAGTACGAACTCATTTTGAAACTTGGTTGGAGAAGGCATTTAGGAAATCAAAATTTGATGCGTGATGATTATAAATAAGAGGGTGAAAACAGTCTCTCTGTTATTTCATGTTTTGTATATCATCAAACCTGGATTTCTGTCTAGAACTGGGGTCTGAATAAGCAGAAATATACAAAAGATTAAGTTGATACATGCATTCTCTAGTTTTAGGTGCAGAATGTCCTCCGTTGAAGTCACTACTATAAAGGTTTTTACAAATTAAGGTGGTCTACAGAACATATAATCAAGTTTGACCTCTGTGCTGAAAATGGTGCTACCCCCTCTCGTGTTTGTGAATTATCATCTGTCTCAGTAGTCATCTAAGTTGGCAATGCATTGTTTCTATGATTTATTTTTAATCAAGCTTATTGGAATATAGACAACTTTAAAGCTAATTAAAAGAATTTATAGGTTGTCAAGGAGGTTCCGGTTCTTGCTGGAGTATGTGGAACCGATCCTTTCCGCCGAATGGATAACTTCTTAAAGCAGGTGGAATCAATTGGGTTCTGTGGGGTGCAAAATTTTCCAACTGTTGGGCTTTTTGATGGTAATTTTAGACAAAATCTTGAAGAGACAGGAATGGGATATGGGTATGACTCAGACTATGTCACCGAGAGTCTCATACTGGGTTTTTATCAGATTCTTCTCTTATTTGTCCATCTGTTGAATCTAATCACTCTGTTTTTTCAACTCTACTAATGACCAGATTGGAGGTCCAGATGATTGAAAAGGCACATAAAATGGGTCTCTTGACAACTCCATATGCTTTTAATGAAAGTGAAGCCAGGGAAATGGCAAAAGTTGGTGCTGATATTATTGTTGCTCATATGGGGCTGACTACATCTGGGTCTATTGGTGCAAAAACAGCTGTCTCATTAGATGAAAGTGTATTTCAGGTGCAAGCTATTGCAGATGCTGCACATAAGATCAACCCCAATATCATCGTGCTGTGTCATGGAGGTACTCTCTGTTGGTGGTTTTAAAATCTTGATATGTTGAGTTTACTGAATGTTTCATTTTATTTATAAGGTAGCTTATAGGCTTTAGTCACTAAAAGATCTCTTAATGGCTTTGCAGGCCCCATTTCTGGACCTAAAGAAGCAGAGTTTATATTGAATAGAACCAAGGGAGTTCATGGATTCTATGGTGCATCAAGCATTGAGAGACTGCCTGTTGAACAGGCCATTACCAACACAATGAAACAGTACAAATCAATTTCCTTCAAATGAATGCCAAGGCGGGATGTCTATTGTAGCTCATTATCATATGAATGTCCTTCTGTGTTACCCTTTGCATAATGCTGAAATGTAATGCGAGATACTGATGAGGTTTTCATTGGCTAGGCTTTTTTATTATTATTAAAAGTAAGGACCCCAGACCATTATACCGGGTCATTCTTTTCTCCTCTCTTAATTTCGTGCTGAAGTGAAGCTCCCATGGCTGTTTTTTCATCGAATAGGGCGCTTTGGAACTGATGGATGCGTCAGTGAAATGAAGCAATGCGGCAGCAAGTGGTGCGGGGCGACTGCCAGTTATATGCAGGCTGTTATTCCTTAATTCAATTCTTTGTATGATATCAATTTAAATCCCTATTAAACTCGCTTAATTTCTCCCCCTCCATTCCATCCCTGGATGTTTCAAAAACTAATCCAGAATCAGTTCTCGCCATTCTTCTTCTCTGTTCTGAAGTGAAGCTCCGACGTACTTCCCAAACATTTTGTCACTCTCAAAATCAATCGAAGTTTTTGATTTTTTATTGTGATGATGTTAAAATACTAAAAAATAAATAAATATTGTTTTAATATATTTTTAAATAAAAAAATATTTTAAAAGACAACTGCTACCTTAATATCAGAAATTATTTATGTCTTAAGCCTGGCATTTTGGATCTAAATATTGAAGAGTCAACATTCAAAACGCAAAAATCACGCAGGGTTGATCGGTAGTAAATACCATGTTCTCCCCTTAAGTTGATTTGTTTTAGGGCAACCTTCATAATAGTCTTCCAACTATTAACAGTTTCTCTTAATGGTTCCTAACTATTATTTCATCATTTGGATCCCCATCTTGCCATTCCAAAAATTGAATTCTTTTGTTAACGTCCATGATGAATGTTACTATCTATGCACGTGATCATTTGTATCTCATAAATCGAGATTTCATAATTAACAAAAATAAATAATAAGTCTTTGTAAGAAAATTGAAATTACCTAAATTTATCAAGAAAACGGTTTTATATCCTTATTTTTTTTAAAACAAATCCCATTGTTTGAAAAATTATTAAATCACAAAAAAACAATTATGAGAGTAAAAAATAACTAAATTCACTCTAGCTAAGAAATAATAAAAATTAAAAAGCCTCACCATTTCTCAACAGAAATCTATAATATTTCAAATGACAAAACCCCAAGCAAGAAAAAAAAATAACTAGGTTTGTCCAGGAATCCATATTTTAGACCCTCATAATGGTCTACTGACTGTCAATGTTTTCTCAATCTAATCCTTACAAGTCTGGATTTGGCAGCTGCACGGGAGCTAAAAACCGGGGACCCAATTGAGAAACTTAGTAGTTAGAAGACTATGATGAGATAACTAATAATAGTTGGGGAGTAATCTGATCAGGCTTGCCATTTTGAGGGGTACCAAGCCACTGTGTGCTATGACATTTGACTAGTCAATATGTAGAGTCAAGAGACATGGACCATTCCATCAGAAATAAATACCTAGGATGGTTCGATGAAATTGTAATAATAAATTTTCATCAGAAGAAGTCGATTCCTTGATGATCACGTATAGAAGAAGAAGAAGAAGAAGAAGTAGAAAGAGTCAACTGTTCCCACCGACTCATACACCTATACATACATAGTTTTTGCCCCGAAATCTTTCCATCCATTCTAGTTAATTTCCTCACCACATTTTGCAGACTCCGAAAAGCTCCAAACAATACCATATATATATAGTAACATCATGGAAATCTCTTCATCGACGTCTGAAACAAAACTAGCCACCGCAAAGATGGTTCTGTCCACCGCAGCCTCCGTCGCGGCTGCGGCGATGCTTGCTAGATCTATAGCTCAAGACGTCGTGCCCCATGAATTCCAAGCCTACTTGTACTATAGAATTCGCAATTTCTTCGGCCGTTTCTCATCCCAACTCACTATGGTTGTTGACGAGTTCGATGGATACACCTACAACGAAGTATACGGGGCAGCAGAGACTTATTTGGGCAGCAAAGTCTCTCCAACAACACAGAGACTCAAAGTAAGCAAACAGGAGAAAGAAAACGAGTTCACTGTCAAAATGGACCGCAATGAAGAAATCGTCGATATCTTTCAAGATGTTAAATTCAAGTGGGTTCTTGTTTGTGCCCATGTTGATTCAAAAAACTACCACAACTCTTTTGATCATACCTCTACACTAAGATCAGAAGTGCGTTCTTTCGAAGTCAGTTTCCCTAAGGAGCACAAAGACATGGTTCTTGAATCTTATTTTCCTTACATTGTCAAAGTGGCAAAATCCATGGTGCAGGAGAAGAAGACTTTGAAGATTTTCACAGTTGACCATGAGCACATGTACGGGAATCTAGCTGATGCATGGAAACCGGTGAATCTTGATCATCCTGCAACATTTGATACTCTTGCTCTGGACGCAGAGGATAAAGAGAAAATCTTGGAAGATCTTGAGAGGTTTGTGAAGAGGAGAGATTATTACAGGAAAGTTGGCAAGGCTTGGAAAAGAGGGTATTTGCTGTATGGACCACCAGGGACCGGTAAATCTAGCTTGATTGCTGCAATGGCGAATTATCTGAATTTTGATATCTATGACCTGGAGTTGACCGAGGTGAGGTGCAACTCCGAGCTCAGGAAAATTCTTATTGCTACTGCAAATCGGTCAATATTGGTGGTGGAAGATATAGATTGCAGCATTGAATTGCAGGATCGAATGGCTGAAGAAAGTGCTTCTCAACGTCATGGTTATCCTCCACAAAAACAGGTCAGTCTTCAGTTTTACTGCAAGTCATTTGGCTAAAAGAGGGTCAAATTAATAATATATAAAAAAAAATTAGGAATTGATTTGTTTATTCGTTTAGTTAGGCATATCGGCAAAATCGAATTTATGACTCTACTTATTTCTGGTAGCCATGCACAGAATATCATGATCAGAAATTGGAAGCATCTAGGTGGTTTCCTAGGAAGTTTCAAAAGATATGGATGGACCATAATACCTGCTACATTTCGACAGAAAATGAGCAGGATTGTTCAAATTGTCACATAGCAACCTCTTACCATAGAAATTCTCGAGAAAGACATCCATTGTAGGGAATTTGAAACCTTAGCTCCACGAACTGTTCTAGCTTAATAGATTAACTTGGTGATTCGTCAACTTTGATAATCTTATCTGGTTTAGGTCTGTAAAAAACATTCTGGGACTCAATTTTGTTTGATCATACGCTATTAAATTTCTATATATATATATATATATATATATATATATATATGATCGATCTGCATTGCACAGGTGACGTTGTCAGGATTGCTAAATTTTATCGATGGGTTATGGTCTAGCTGCGGCGACGAGCGAATTATAGTGTTCACCACAAATCACAAAGGCCAAGTTAGACCCGGCATTGCTGCGTCCTGGACGCATGGATGTTCATGTTCACATGTCTTACTGCACTCCTTGTGGATTCAAACTTCTTGCTGCAAATTATCTTGGAATTAAAGATCATGTTTTATTTGAAGAGATCGAGGAGCTGATTAAAACTGCAGAGGTGACCCCGGCAGAAGTGGCAGAACAGCTTATGAGGAGTGATGATCATGAGACAGTGCTGAACGAGCTGATCGAATTTCTTGTGGATAAAAAAAAGGAAAATGCCATGGCTGAAATGAAGGAGAAAGAATCAAAAGTCGAAAAAGAGGAGGAAAATGATAAAGATGAGGAAAACGAGGGGAAAAAACTGAGTATGATTTTCAGATGATGATGATGATGAAAAACAAAAAATATAGACTCATGCATATGAACTAATCACTTCCAACTTTTTTTATAATATAATGTACTCTCTTTACTAGCTTATACTTATTCTATTGGCATTTGTTATTAGATTAATCTTGAAATACTATAATTTCAACTGTTTAATTATAAATTTCAATTAAACTATACGGGAGATTAATCCAATTTAAATTAATTCATTTTATGAGTTTAAATGTCAATAAAATCATAAATTTCAATTAAATCGTACAATTGTTAATTTGAAAGTGCATTTCGGTTTGAGTTTTGATGGTTGTTTTCGGGATTTGTAGAATGATTCAAGAGAAAATGAGTGCATAATTATCCCAACAAAAAACATAATAAATTGGTTTTTGACATGAACATTTGGGCCATGCTTTTGTGCAAAGTGTTTTCAATGTCTTTGCAATTTAAAAAAAAACACTTGAATAACTCATATTATATGCTTAGTGTCTGTTTGGAGGATGGTTGAAATTGTTTTTAAAAATATTTTTCGCTAAAAAATATATTAAAATATTTTTTTAAAAAAAAATATATTTTTGACATTAATACATAAAAATAATTTAAAAATATCAAAAATAATTTTTTTTATTTTTTTTTAAAACACTTTTGAAACGTTGTAGGGATTATAGTGGTAAAAATTGCAGTGACCAAATGTTGCAAACGACAACTTAAACCATGTGCTAATTGTAATCTATCCATATATGAAGGTTACTTTTAATCCCAATCTCTTTTCCAAAACAGTCGCTATCAAAAAAATTGAAGTGCAGCCATTTATTTTTTTAATATAGGAGATCTATTTTTTGATATTATCGGACTGTTATCATATGATATGACCTTTTCTTTCATATTATTGCATTATTTAATTAGGCCCAAACCCACCTACTATTAGACTCTAAGCTATTTTTTAATCATTTTTCTAATCTTTTAATTATTTTTTTCTACCCGTCCTTATATTCTTTTGGTTTGAAAAAGTCTATAATTCAAATAAATCATGATTTTATTTATTTATATCACTATAAATTAGGATTGTAAATTTAAGATTTGAAAACCATAATATTTATCAACACTACACACTCCCTTCAAATAGAATCACTCATATGGTATCTCCAAGATTTGGAATCTTTTTAACATATTAATAATAAAAATAAATTTTAAAAAATAAAAAATATATATTTCAAAACATTTTCAAGTAAAAAACAATCAATATAACAAGTATAACGCTTCACCACGATAACCTCAAACATCAAAATGGTTGACTCCGAGAAACAACAACTTGGTATGCGGATGCTTATCCTCTCCTAAAGAAAGACAAAGGCATTTAAGTTGATGTCGTAAAAAGTGGACGATAACTTCAAGAACTTCAGCTGAGGGTGACGAGGATCAGTCCTTTCTGCCACCGGAGGTACCAAACCGTGGTCCATTTTATTGGTATTTAAAAAGTTTATTCGTTGTCTTAATCATGATTAAAGACTTTTGGAAAATAAAAAATATATATATAAAAAATATATATTAGTTCACCGGATTTCTAAACTGAATTTCCGAAACGGATCATATTAAAAAACAATATAAATTATATTTTGGGGTCTCATCTAAAAGCTTAAGCTTTAAGGTGAGATGATTCTTTCACATGGCATCAGAGCCTTGTTGACCCAATAGTCATGAGTTCGAATCTCACCACCCCTATTATATTTGATAAAAATCAAGCACAAGAGAGTTTGAGTCTGAGCAAGTTTCAAGTCCAAAGGTTTTCACTTGAAGGGATGTATTAGAGAATAATGTAAATTATATTCTGGGATCTCGCCTAAAAGTTTAAGTTCTTAGGTGTGATAGTTCTTTAACATGTCAGAATTTTAAGTGAGGTAAAAACTATTTTTTTATCTCAATGTAACGAAAAAGATTAGACGTCAATTGTAATTTCTTTTATATATATACAAGTTGAAAATGCATCGTGATCCATGGTGGGCTCATACGTGATGGACCCTGGCTGATAACAGGGGAACCACTAAACGAAACGAATCCAATGATCTGCGACAAAAGGACTCTTGCCATTTCTAAATTGCTTTGTTTTTCGGCTTTTTCGAACATGCTATATATTATTACAGTCACTCCACTCACGTACACTAGCTGGATCCCATCTTGAGGCAATATAAACTCTGTGATTGGGATTGAAAGATAAATTTGGGAGATTAACATTACTAATACTTTCTCGTAGAGATTGGCAAATCAAGCTTGGTTGCTGCCATGGCTAATCACTTGAGGTTTGATTTGTATGATTTGCAGCTTGCGAATATAATGCGGGATTCTGATGATCTGAGAAAATTGTTGCTGGCAACTGGGAATAGATCAATTCTTGTGATAGAACATATTGATTGTAGCTGGTCGAAGACAGGTTCCTACAGAAGGAGATGGTCGAAAACAACATGATGTGCAGGTAGATGTTATTCTATATTTCATAGTACGGTAATATCACAACATATAGAAATATTTATGTTGATTTATAAGAATACATAAATAATTAAATGGAAACGTAACTGGATCTATATCTAAAAGTCACTTTTTAGAGTTGTACGGATGATCATCCATACTAACGTGTTTTCTTTTGAGAGTCATTTGATTTTCTCTACCTTAACCTTATTCTCTCTAATAATAGAATGTCAGAATAAAAATGAAACATGAAGTGTAATTTGAGGACCACAACCGTGTATATAGGTAACAAATTGTCTTTGGTATTTATATCTTTTAACATTCCTACCCTTTGGTATTCATGTTTTTTGGCATTCCTATTAAAACTCATCACTAAAATAAAAATAATCTATTAATCTCTACACATTAAAGATTCACCACACTCTATTAGATACACAAAAAAACTCAATTATCTAAAAATACTTAGCATATCATTTTTAATTAGGGTTTATTTTATTTGATAGTCTACAAACACATAATTATTCTGATATAAACTCAACTTTCGATCAATTATCCAACATAAACTACTTGTAATGCTCTTTTCTTTTTTCTAATATTCAAGCCATCAAGTCCACCACTTCCCTCAATTACCCAAACATGTGTCGACCATCCTTCTACCATCAACTCACACTCTGCAAACTAAGAAGATGTTAGAATTAGCAGTTTTTTACTGCCGAAAAATTGATTTGTATTAAAAAAGAAAGTCTAAAGGTTTCCCTCGTATGCTTCTGGTGGTAAAATTGCAGCGTCCAAATGCTGGTGGGGATAAATTCTAATATGAGCCAAGTGAAATGGATCCACATGATCATCACGGGTCCCTCGTATCTTTTTCAAAATCACCGCCATCAAAAATCTTGGGAGAGTCAGTTTGTCATGGGGGCAACTCTCCTTCGATCACCAGCGGGCATGGAAAGTCCTTGTGATTCTGGTCAAATCTCTGCAATATTGCATTATTCATGTAATGCGTCCAAACATGTACCTATTAAAAGCATTCTGGTTGATCACCATGAAAAAACTTGCAGAAAAAGATGGGTCGCCACATTGTAATTGTAAGGCTATGGGCTGCAATCGTGTCTGTAATTGGCTTAATTAAGTTCTCTCCTCTCGATCGTGTCGCAAGGATGCTTTCAGTAGCTTGAGTCTTATACGTGCATGCATATTGTTGTATGCATATTTTCCAGTAGTAAGAAAAGCTTTCGAAAATGAGAAATGGAGCTAGTCCTTCGTACAACCATGGAGTTAGTGCGTAGGAGATTCTTAGCTAAAAAGCAGACCTTGCATTGAAAGGTTCTGCCAGCATGAGTGAGAGGACTCCGGTCATTTCTCCAGGCCCTCACCACATCATATCACTAAAACCCAAAAAAATATGCAATCACGTACTGAACAGCTTCTCAGAATCCAGATCTTTTGATCCCTTTACTACAAATTAACTTTGACAGTCGTGAATATCACGTCGTGTAGCTAACTAGTTGATAACATCAGCAGTTGTAATTATTCTTGTCTGATACAGTTGACACTGTCTGGCTTACTGAACTTCATTGATGGATTATGGTCAAGTTGTGGGGATGAAAGAATCATCGTCTTCGCTAAACCCAGCTCTGCTGCGCCTTGGACGCGTGGACACGCACATTCACAGGTCCCACTGCACGCCTCGAGGGTTTCGAATGCTGGCCTCCAATTACCTGGGCGTCGATGGTAATCACAGGCTGTTCGGAGAAATCGAGGGCCTGATAGAAGACACAGAGGTAACTCCCGCACAAGTGGCAGGGGAGCTAATGGCGCGTGAAGATTCTGATACTGCACTTGAAGGGCTTGTGAAACTACTGAAGAGAACGAAGGTGGAAGACGATGAACTTGTTGATGAAGGTGTACGCAAGGGTGAAATACACAAGGCAAAGAAGCAGAAAGTTGAGAGCAAACGTAGAGGGTCTGTTAGAATTCAAAGCAGAAGGAAAAGCACTATGAGAAGAAGTTGTTAATCAGCCATTTAATGGGGTGTTTTACGTTTCAAAAGCAGAAAATAAATTGAAAATTTCTTATTTTCATTTTAAATTAAAAATATTTAGTACGATTAGATCATTTTTATTTGTTTGTATCAAAAATAATCTTTAAAAATTCAAAAACAACTTTAATCATATTCTCAAATATACCTTAAAGGTTGTGGCTATTGTCTCTAATTTAGTGTCTGCTTGGGAGTATAATTATATTTATTTTTTAAAATGATTTTTTTTTATTTTAAAAAAATATTTTTGACATTAACACATGAAAATAATCTAGTAATACAAAAATATTATAATTTCAAATAAAAAGTAAAAAAAAAATCATTTTCTTTTCAAAAACACTAATACAATGTCAAACATTAGTATTTTCCTGCAATCCAGACAGCAACTTTCGCTTTATATATCCTTAAAAACAACAGAATTAACCAGTTCTTTTTTATTTTCAAAATTACTGTGATTATGATGGGCAACTGCATAAACGAACCTGAATTGCAGGCTGGAGACGGTCAGTCCTCCCAAACTTTTTAAAATTTTTAATTATACCCTTGTTTTCAGGCCCCCGATTTTTTCTTAAAAGATCATATACAACCTCTTGCTTTTTGATCCTCATGTGCTTATACCTCATAGACTTCTTGCTCCTCAAATATATTGATTATGTGATAAAAATACATATATTTTACATTAAAATAAACATGTTAAATTAAGAAACTCAACATGATTCTATCTTCAGATATGAGACCATCTCACATTTAATTTAGCTATAAATGGTCATTACAGATTTTATAAAACCAATTCCAAGAATATGTGAGGCAAATTTAAGAGAAATACGAAGATTATATATAAGGCTTATCTGAGAGTGTGATTGTAGTTATTTTTCAAAATGTTTTTTTGTTCAGAAAAATATTATAATGGTATTTTTTATTTTTTAAAAATAATTTTTAAGATTAAAATGACCTAAAAATTCTAATTTTTTTTAATTTAAAATACAAAATTATTTTTTTTTAATTCTTTTCAAAAACAAATTACAGTTAGTTTTACTCAGAGGAGGTGTTGGCTTAGAATGGATTTTAACCACCCGTGCCATGGACTATGAATTGAAAAAAAAGAGACAACCTTAAATTCATAGTCCATGGCACGTGTGGCTAAGATAAAATGTATAATAATAATAATAATAATAATAATAATAATAATAATAATATAAGCTAAAAAATAATTAAAAATGCAAAAAACATCATCAAATGACCTAATTTAAAAGTCATTTCTAACTCCAACTGGTTATAGATAGCGGAACTCTATAAAATTGTGAGTGCGTAGAACCTTCTAGCTGAATTTAAACTTAATTTAATAATTAAATATAAAATTATAGTTGTTTTTCAAACCCTTTTTTCTTGCATGACTGTGTTGTCTATTTTGTGGCTTTTGTCTATAACTGCGTTCACGGGTCATTCCACGTCACGTAAAAATAATTTTAAAATATCAAAAAAATATTTAAAAACAAAAGATTTAGGTCCAATTCAACTTTTTTGCAGCTCACACACTCCATCGACGGATTGTGGTTTGAGTTATGGACAGGAACGAATGCGGCCATTTAATTACTTTTGTCTTTAGATTTTGTTTTCTAGAATTTTGATTAATATTTGTTTTATTTAATTTAATTTATAAGAGAGTAGATCATATACAATTTCATCTCTAATAAAATTCTTTTATTTTTAAAATTGGATCCTTATAAGACTCAATGTAACCTTTCAGTTACTCTTTTTTTTCAGATTTCATCCCTTGTTTTTTTATTAATATTTTTTTATTTGGAATAATTTATAAAATTATTATTTTTTAATTCCATCCACCATTGATTTTTTTTATATGTTGAATTTGATCTCTATTCTTTTATTTTATATCTATTTATTTAAAATGGTTTATAGAATTATTTGTTTTTCAATTTCATTATTTGGGGGGGTATCTTATTAAATTCTTAAGCTTTAAATTTTTTTTATTTTGATTTTATTTTGCAATTTCATCTTTCAATATTAGATTTATCGGATATTTACCTTATTAATTTAGCACAGATCCAAAGCTTAACAGGTGAGCAAGTTTAGGATATTAATTTGGGGTTAGAAGGATTGACCAGATTTACTTGGTTTTTTTCATTTATCTTTATAATATCTTCTCTTTTTGTTTCATCATCAGGTATTATTTTTCCATTTTAGATTATACTTTTCTGACTTTTTGAGAGCAACACGAGTTGCTTGTGAAGAAATTATCTCATTTAAAATCTTCAATTATTAGGTGAGTTTTAAGATATGATTTATATTATTCTCTAACACATTCTCTCAAGTGAAAGTCATTTGGCAGTAAAAATAAAAAGTCAAAACTAAGAGTATAGATACATAAATACGAATAAAAAAATTAAGAATTATCTTAGAAGGACAAAAAAAAATTAAATCAAAAAATAAAAGAATAAGAACCAAAATACAAAAAAAAATCTCCAACGGGCAAATACTAGTGTTTTAATACAACAACTAAATTTTAAAATTTTGTATACGAGATGTATGCGAAAATTGAATGATATTATAAAAAAAATAATATTCATTAAATATTTTACAAAACACTTCAAGAGCTGAAAACATTTTGGAGCAAATAAACTAAATTTAAAGGTTGACTATCAAATATTGTCTAAGTCATTCTTTAGAAGTTAACATGGTTAGATGCGGGGCGGCCATTTCAGCATTGACCAATGAATAAATAGATTAATAAAAACTTTTATTATTATTTTCAATGCCGCAACCCGCAAGCATTAGCTAGTCGCCTGTAAATTGAAACTCGGAGGCTCATCTCTCTCACCAACAACATTAACTATCAGCCCTCTCCGAATCAAGAAAAGCTTTCCCCTGGTTTCACGATCTTCCATCGCCATGTTTTCTCAAACAAACATGCCCTCAATCAGTATCCACATTATTCTCTGCGTATGCCTCTTTTGCAGGATCAATGATGCTTATCCGTTCCATGGCCAACGAACTCATCCCTTTCGAGCTTCGCTCTTATTTATCCACTGCGATTCACTACCTCTTCACTCCTCTCTCCGCTAACACCACCCTTGTCATTGATGAGCATTGCGGCATGTCTCGCAACCAGGTTTATGATGCCGCAGAAATCTATCTCAAAACCAAAATTAGCCCGTCAACAGAGAGACTCAGAATCGGCAAGACATCAAGACAGAAGACCTTCTCTGTAGCAATCGAGAAAGGTGAGGTAGTTGCAGACGTGTACGAGAATATCAAGTTGAAGTGGGCTTATGTCTGTACGGAGCCCCAAAAAACCATTCACTCCGGAGAAAAAAGGCGTTTTGAATTGTCCTTCAACAAGAAGTACAGAGAGAAGATCATGGACAGTTACTTGCCTCATGTTTTGAAGAGGGCTAAGGAGTTAAAAGATGAAGAGAAGGTTGTTAAGCTTTACAATCGTGAGTGCCCTTTCAATAATGAGGATGGGGGTGATCATGGGGGCATGTGGGGATCCATAAATCTTGAACATCCTTCTACTTTTGATACTCTAGCTTTGGATCCAGAGTTGAAGAAGATGATGGTTGATGATTTGAAGAGATTTCTGGGAAGAAAAGAGTTTTATAAGAAAGTGGGCAAGGCTTGGAAACGCGGGTACCTGCTGTCTGGACCACCTGGGACTGGAAAATCAAGCTTGATTGCTGCCATGGCTAATTATCTCAAGTTTGATATCTATGATTTGGAGCTCACTAGTATATATTCCAATTCCGATCTGAGGAGGGTTCTTCTGTCCACCACGAATCGGTCAATCTTGGTGATAGAGGATATCGATTGTAGTGTGGAAATGCGAGATCGGCAACAAGGAGGGGATCAGTACGGTGGTCCTCCTAGCTCCAGAGTTCGTCCTCCTTTCCCCTTCAAGCTTATTTTCTAACCTGCAATTTATACTGTTTGTGCACAAAATGGCCTCATTTGATTCTGTTCCTGCAGCTGACACTATCTGGATTGCTGAATTTCATCGATGGATTGTGGTCAAGCTGCGGTGATGAGCGAATCATCGTGTTCACCACTAACCACAAGGACAGGCTAGACTCTGCCCTGCTGCGTCCTGGAAGAATGGATGTGCATATTAACATGTCTTACTGCAAACCTCAAGCATTCAGCACTCTGGCCTCTAATTACCTTGACATTCGCGACAAGAACCATGATCTCTATGAAGAAATTGAAGGGCTGATGGAGATTACTACCGTAACTCCGGCAGAGGTGGCAGAGGAACTGATGGCAAGTGAAAATGCCGATGTTGCCCTCGAAGGACTTGTTAACTTCCTTAAGCGGAAGCATAGTGAAGCTAATCAAGTTAAGAGCGAAGAGAATGACAAGGTTGAAGGTGGAGAAGCAAAGAAACTGAAAACTGATGATGAAGGGAGAACTGTTTTTTGAAAAGAAAAGGTCAGCCTAAGCCCTAGTGTCCTCGATCACGAGTCAACATAACCTCACAATAGTGTATTTTGATTTTGATTTTTAAAAATAAAATAAAATTGAGTCCTCACTCTCTTGATTTTTAGTTTTGTTTTGTATTTTATTGTGAGGTTGTGGCCTCATAAATTTTTAATTTTTCTCTTCAATTCAATATTTGATGGTGTTTAAAGTCTTTGACCCTCAATATTTTAATTTTATTTTTTTATTTTTTTTATTTTTTTATGAATTTGTTTTCTTTCAATTTCATCACCAAAGTGTGCTGTATTTTTTTTGTTTTTTATCATTTTTTTAAGAATAGAAACACAAGCAAGCTATCCAGTCATTATGAAGTGAACATGGTACAGCAACTACAAGGCAAAATAATATTTTAAAAAGCTAAATTAATAAAATATTTTTTTAAATAGTACCAATATAGTTTTTTTTGTTTATATGTATTTTAATAGTAAAAGTCATTTAGAATAGTCAAATATATTCTAATATAAACCAACCAATAATATAAAACAAATTATTTTTTTATGATTACATAATAACTGGTTATCTAATTAAAATGAAAATATTTTAACTATATCATTAATTTATATATTAGTTTTAATCAAGTATAGATAGTTTTTTCCTTTAATATAAACAAAGAGATAAACTTAACCTCACTGTTTGAAAACTAATCTAAAAGTGAAGTGAGCATGGATTGTAAATAAAACAAAAGGAGAGGGAACTATAATTAATTTTACATTACTTGGAAAGGGATGCACAACAACGCTTCCACTAGAAGACAGAAAATAGCAAACAATATTATATAGCTTTTTAAACTTTTGGCTTTTCTACAGGAATATGTAAAAATAGTTGCTCAATAGTCAAAAAAAATTATTTTAGCTATTGATATAGTTATTGCATTGAAGAAATAAAAAGTAAATACAATTGCTAAAAATAATTTTATCTTCTCATATGGCTTGTGCCTTGGAGTTGCTCTTAGATGTGGTACGACCATTTCATCATTGACCAATGAATAAATAAAAGAATAAAACTTTTATTATTATTTTAGATGCCACATCCTTTTGTTTTCACATTTTTGTATCATTATTAATTAATCGCATCCAATGCAATTTAAGACTTTTACACCTTAATCAATTTATCCATCAAATGGGAGCATTTTATTAACATACTAGGGGTGTTTGCACTGCATTTCAAAAGTGTTTTTGAAAACATTTTATTTTTATTTTTTACTTTAGATTAAAGAAATTTGGTGTTTTTAGATCATTTTTCTTGTGCTAATATCAAAAATAATTGTTTAAAAAAAATAAAAATATCATTTTGATGCATTTCTGAGCGAAAAACACTTTCAAAAACAACCTCAACTACACTTCCAAACAAGCAATTAAATGTAACAAACAAAACATGAAAAAGGTAAAAGAAAAAAATATTAATTCTTTAATTGATATCATTATTGAAAATCATAGATTATTTGACATCCTTACTTGAGTTGTTTCTTTTTGTTTTTTTTTAGGATGCACCACGATGTGGTCCTAGGCGGGCCTCCGCTAAGGGATGCACCTTTAAGCCATCCCCACACCTAGACTAATCCCTGCTCACAACCGGGTCAACCCGTAAGGGGTAAAATGTTGGGCCAAAGTGGTGTGAAAAAGGTAAAAAAATAATATTAATTGATACCATTATTGAAAATCATTGATTATTTGACATCCTTACTTGAGTTGTTTCCGGCACCATGATGTGGTTCTGGGTGGGCTCCCATTAAGGGGTGCACATGCACCTTTAAGCCATACCTACACCCAAACTAATCCCCTCTCACAACCGGGTCAGCCCGTAAGGGGTAAAGTGTTGGTCCAAGTGGTGATTCCATATAAGAACACGAGTTGAACCATAGATCTCTCTGAAGAAATGAGATTGTTGAACCACTCAAACCAACCATATTTGGGTTTTTTTTTCAATGCCCTTGGATAGATGAAGTGGTAAAGAGAAAGACACGTAAATGGAATGGTGATAAATAAACTCAAAGTTTAAGAGCTTTCAAATACCTAATCTTTTTTGCAATCATCCTTGGAAAAAACAAAATTTTCTTCACTCAATCTTTTATAGACAACCACGTTTTGAATTCTAGTATTTATACACTTGTTAGGCCCTTTAAAGTCATTAAAAAAATTATTATATTTTAAATGATATTAATATTGTATAAAAGACTGTGTAAAAATTCTTTAAAACCCATCATATTTTCAATCACACACACACACACACACACACATATATATATATATATATATATATATATATATATACACATATATATATATATATATAATATAATCATAACAAAATTATATTTCATCTTTTTTTATATAAAAAGACTCATGAGTTAAAAATAGAGTATAAATATTTTTTAAACATGAGGTTTTGAATCTCTGTTTTCTATTGCATATTTATTTTCAAATTATCTCTTTGAGATATTACTATATTTTCTCTAAAAGAGGTCACTGATTTAATAATCAGAGAATCCACAAATTCATCAAATAAAATATTTTACAGATATCACGCATCCCGCCTTCAACTACATTGGTTAGAAAGAATGAATTATATTGTCAAAACCAAGATATTAATCGATTATTCAAACACACAGACCTTGCAACATCACTAGTTCGTTTGACAAATATTTTGAGAAAAAATGAAATATACATGAGATTTGAAAAATAATAATCTTTTAAGTGTGTTTATATTTATTGAAAATACTTTTATTAATATTTGAAGGGTGATAAAATTGCCATAAATTTAAGTGGCAAAAATACGTATGCCAATAGAAGACTTCAGTGAAAGAGAAAAAACTACTAATAGAAAAAAATATTATCCCAATAAATTTTGAATCAGGTTTAATCAATAATATCAAGATTCGAACAACTTTATCGATTGAGAGGAGTGTTCTTATATATTGCTAAGTGGGTGTTTGACACTGTGTTTCAAAAGTATTTTTGAAAAAAAATTAATTTTTTATTTTTAAATTAAAAAATAGCATTTTTAAATCATTTTTCATGTGATGGTGTCAAAAATAATTTTTAAAAAATAAAACAATATTATTTTGGTGCATTTCTAAACGAAAATTATTTTTAAACCTCAATCCCACTTTCAAAAAAACACTAAACATACTCAACTTGTGGGTTGATTCAAAGTCTATATTAAGTCAAGTTTCAATAAAAATAAAAATAAATTAAAGTCTATATTAAGTCAAGTTTCAATAAAAATAAAAATAAAAATAAATGAAGGAGTGATTTAGTAATAAAAAAACTCGGTTGACTCATGACCTAGTCAGACCAGATAAAACTTATGATGTTTTTTCTTCTTCAAAATAATAACATTTTTTCTATAAAATAAAAAAGGTTGACCAATCAACATACCTAACTCATAACTTGAAACTTAGCCATGATCAACCAGTTTAAAACCATGTTCTCATCAACTACAAAATGGCAACACCACTTTCCATGGATGAAAAGTCAAGATTGGACCCACTGGAATAACTTGATAGTTTCCCTCGACTTTTGGTAAATGAATAATAAGATTTTGTGTAGTTTGTAGTTTGTACTTTGTACATGCATTTAGCATCACGCTTAGAGTTTGTAATATTGGATAGTAATTATTTATTTTAAAGTATATTAAAATAGTATTATTTTTTAATATATATTTTGAGATGTAAAAAAATGATATAAAAAATGCTTTTTAATCGAAAAACAAAGTGGGCTATACCACAAGGGACCAATCCCACCTCTTGTTCAATGACGTATTCCCCACGCTCTCGAATAAAATAAAATAGACCCTCACGGGAGCTTCCTTAACTCGCCTGTAAACTGGAACCCGAAGGCTCATATCTCTCACCAAACCCTCTCAGAATCGAAAAAAGGTTTCACGATCTTCCATCACCATGTTTTCTCAAACAAACATGCCCCAATCAGTATCCACATTTTTCTCTGCTTATGCCTCTTTTGCAGGATCAATGATGCTTATCCGTTCCATGGCCAACGAACTCATCCCTTACGAGCTTCGCTCTTATTTATCCACTGCGATTCACTACCTCTTCACTCCTCTCTCCCCTAACATTACCCTTGCAATTGATGAACATTGCGGCATGTCTCGCAACCAGGTTTATGATGCAGCAGAAATCTATCTCAAAACCAAAATTAGCCCGTCAACAGAGAGACTCAGGATCGGCAAGACATCAAGACAGAAGACCTTCTCTGTGGCAATCGAGAAAGGTGAGGTAGTTGCAGACGTGTTCGAGAATATCAAGTTGAAGTGGGCTTATGTCTGTACGGAGCCCCAAAAAACCAATCACTCCGGAGAAAAAAGGCGTTTTGAATTGTCCTTTAACAAGAAGTACAAAGAGAAAATTATGGACCGTTACTTGCCTCATGTTTTGAAGAGGGGTAAAGAGATAAAAGATGAAGAGAAGGTTGTTAAGCTTTACAATCGTGAGTGCCCTTTCAATGAAGAGGATGGGGGTGATCATGGGGGCATGTGGGGGTCCATAAATCTTGAACATCCTTCTACTTTTGATACTCTAGCTTTGGATCCAGAGTTGAAGAAGATGATAGTTGATGATTTGAAGAGATTTCTGGGAAGAAAAGAGTTTTATAAGAAAGTGGGTAAGGCTTGGAAACGCGGGTACCTGCTGTATGGACCACACGGGACTGGAAAATCAAGCTTGATTGCTGCCATGGCTAATTATCTCAAGTTTGATGTCTATGACTTGGACCTAACTAGTATATATTCCAATTCCGATCTGAGGAGGGTTCTTCTGTCCACCACGAATCGGTCAATCTTGGTGATAGAGGATATCGATTGTAGTGTGGAAATGCGAGATCGGCAACAAGGAGGGGATCAGTATGATGGCCCTAGCTCCAGAGTTCGTCCTCATTCTCCTTCAAGCTTATTTTCTAACCTGCAATTTATACTGTTTGTGCACAAAATGGCCTAATTTGATTCTGTTCCTGCAGCTGACACTATCTGGATTGCTGAATTTCATCGATGGATTGTGGTCAAGCTGCGGTGATGAGCGAATCATCGTGTTCACCACTAATCACAAGGACAGGCTAGACTCTGCCCTGCTGCGTCCTGGAAGAATGGATGTGCATATTAACATGTCTTACTGCACACCTCAAGCATTCAGCACTCTGGCCTCTAATTACCTTGACATTCGCGACAAGAACCATTACCTCTATGAAGAAATTGAAGGGCTAATGAAGAGTACTGACGTCACCCCGGCCGAGGTGGCAGAGGAACTCATGGCAAGTGAAAATGCTGATGTTGCCCTCGAAGGACTTGTTAACTTCCTTAAGCGGAAGCACAGTGAAGCAAATCAAGTTAAGAGTGAAGAGAATGGCAAGGTTGAAGGTGGAGAAGCAAAGAAACTGAAAACTGATGATGATGAAAAGAAAAAAGTTAATAAGTTTATTTATATGAATAGATTTTTTCGAGGTGCAAGAAGTAATCGTGGCCGAAGAATGATTCCCCCAAAAATGTTTAAAAAATAGTTAATAAGTTTATGAATAGGAGTTGAGTTCTTCGAGCTGCAAGAAGTGCGAAAATTAGTGGCGGGCGAAGAATAATCCCCCAAAAAGTGCTCGTTGCCTGAACCTTTTCTGTGCATGTTGAAGATTTTTCTTCTGGTAAAAATCTTCTCAAATTTGGTTGATTAGCCCCTTTGAAAACTTCATCCTCTTAATTGCCCCCTTAAAATTATCATTACTATCCATGGCAGTTGACATATTTTGTGCATCTTTGCCTTCTCCACTTATTTTTAACTCTGGGTTTCCAGATTCCTACAAAAATAGTTGTCCCTGCTTCTCCTTGTAAGTCTTTGGGGATTTTTTTTTCTTGTCTCTTGCTCTTTGCCTTCAGTTTGATTCGACTTTTGTGCTGCAGGCCATGTGATTTGTTTCACGAACATCATCTGTTGTATAAGGGAGATTGTTAACAGAGAGCAAAGTCTACTGCAAGTGTGAGATTCCTGATTCAAAAGACTCGTTATTTATTATTCTTTTCTCTTATTGAGGAATGAACTTGTTCCCGGTTTGTTTTTTCTTGCTTTCTTCGATGGCTGTAGTCGAGCTCTCTTTCTTGTTTCTATTTTGAATTTGATAGTTACTAGGATAGGAAAAGAGGGTTTGCTGCCATTTTTGGTGGCATTCTTTCCTTCTGCTTGTATGTGTGGGTTCTAGGTTGCAATTATAATGTGGATTCTGATTAACGCCAGTGTTTCAACTAACTGTTTGGTAAATTATCTGCCCCAGAGAGTACTGGGCTTGACATATATGGCTCAATTCAACATAACCAAACTGCATTTTAGCTCATATAATATTGAAAAAGGTGTAAACTTTCTCTATGTAACAGCTATCTGAGTACTCTTTCCTGTTAAGAATCATGATGGGTTTGTGCAGAAAGTTCTGAAATTGAAGGCAGAACTTGATTGTTTATGCAACAGACACCATTTCCTGTGTTCTTAGCGAAAGCTTCAATCACTAGATATCCTGCTGGGCAAACTTGATTCAAGCTGCATGAGCTCTGTCTACTGTTTTATCCAGGTAAAAAGCTATGCACCGCCTTCCTCAATCCCATTTCACTTCAGGTGCTAAGATATCTTTAGGAAATCTTGCCATGAAGCATGAAACCCTATTTTAGAGAGAACAGTGGTGTGTGGAGAGCGGTTGGTGTTGGAATCTCGCTCAGGTGTAGAAATGGAGTGGAAAAGGTCGTGACTTTTGATGCCATCTTTGAAAATTGTAAGTGCAAGCTGGGGTCCGAGTGCTTTCTCGGTGGAAGATGACGGGTTTTGAGAAAGGATGTCAATCGGTTAGTGTGTTGGTGTTTGTTTTTTCAATTGAATGAAATGTTTTAGTTTTAAGTGTTTTGGCACGTAGTTTTGAGGTTATACTGGTTGTGTGTATATATATATATATATATAATTAAATATATTAATTCAAAAATAATTTAGTTTAAATCTAAAAATAAAATTATTTAGAATTTAATCTAAAAAAAGACAATGAAATTATTTTTTTGAATAAAATTATGAAACATGTATAATATATCACGAGAATGTTATCATCAATTTCACAAGATCTTATATTCTCGATTTCTCTGAAATTTTAACATAATATATATAAATATATCAAGAGATTCTTCACAAAATTTCATTTCAATTTAACGATCGAATTATGAGATACGATATATATTGTAAAATTATTTATTATTTAAAAAAAATATTATTTGGCTGAAACGAAATGACGAAATGAAATCGGAACGTTTCGGAAAAAAATTGGGCGGAATACCCGGAACAAGCTGAAATATTAAACGAGAAAAGAAAATATATTATTTTATTTTATTTTTTTAACTTGTATAAAATATTTTGGTGATTTCAGCCGAAACAAAATGAAATTATCAACAATGGTTTACAGGATACAAAGGGAGAGAATACAGGAGATAATGTAAAGCCATTGCAGCTTCAACAGTCCCTCCCCTGTTTTGCTTCTGTTTCCTGCCTGTGAAAGACTTGCCATCAGTTATCAACGAGAGTACTGCTGTGATTTTTTACACTGCACCCACAGATTCTCAGTTACTGATTCCTGCTATTTGTTTCTCTTATCGGACTGTCTTTATCTCTACGTTTTTTCCGGTGGGTTATGAGCAGCCTCCTTGTTATTCCGGCGTGCCACTCTCTCCATTTATTCCGGTGGGCTATGAGCAGCCTTTTTGTTATTCTGGCGTCATTCTAAAAAAACAACGTTATTATAATACTAAACACTATTTATTTTTAATGAAAACAAATTTAATAATTTAAAAGGCAACCGAAAGGTTAAACATTGCTTATGTAATGATCCAAATCTAATCTTTTAAAAAAAAAATATTATTATTATAATATTAAACATTACAGATCTAATAATTAACACTAAATCCAAGGGATAAAAATATTTTTCATGCCCGCTCCTCTTTCCTCTCTTTTATTCAGGCTTGTTAATTCCGTTTTGCTCTAATCGGAATGTTCCGTGCTATTAAAAAAATAAGATAAAATAATATCGTTTTCATCTCGGTTTTAATTCCTGCCGGAACGCTTCGGTATCGTTCCGGCTCAAAATCATAATATTTTTTTTATTTTAAAACATTTTACTATCATAATATTTTGGAATTTTAGAGATGTTTCTAATTTTGAGATCATGTTTGTTTGACTTTATGTTTGTATTGTATAATTTAAAATTAATTTATCTTGAATTTAAATTATACTTGTTAAATTAATATTTTAATTTTTTCATATATATATATATATATATATATAATTAATTAATTATATATGAACAGTACAACCCCGAAATGGCATGCCGAAACACTCCGAAATCGAAACATTTCATTCCAATAGAAAAACCAAAACGACAACCGAAATAGTATTGACAACCTTGTTTTTATTAGCACTATTTAAGGATTATAAATTTGAAATTGATTTGAGAATTTAAGCTCTTTTGTTACGGACCATAATGTAAGATTGACCAAAAATCTTAAACAGCAGTAGAAATTGTTTAATAAAATATTTTCTTACTTAAAAATATATTAAATAATATTTTTTTATAAAAAAAATTATTTTTGATATAATAATATAAAAATTAATTTAAAAACAAATAACAAAATGATGATGAAACACCAAATAATATACTATCGTTTTAGTATTTTAGTAGTTATTTTTAAAAAAAAAAATTTAGAGATGATTAAATATATATATATCATCAAAACATTTTAAAAATATTAAGAAATTATTTTTAAAACAAATATAGGTTTTTTTATATAAAAAAAAAACGTTTTGAAACATAAAAATAAATATAATTTAGACATCTCCATTAAGGGATCACCATTGCTAAGATTCATCGTCCATCTGTTGCCAGGTAAGTCTTCTAGTTTCTTCTCCGTCCCTGCTTCTTCATCTCATTCTTTCGTCTCCCCATTACTCCTCTGGGGAATTCTTAACTCGAATTTTATCCCAAATTGATTTGATGACGAACCCTAACCCTAATCTCCGGTCTTCTTTTGCAGGTCTACTACAGACTATCGTCTTGAATCCTGTCTCTCATCTGTTTCATTGATTCTCGAGCTACTAAGATTTTCTCCTTGTGGTGGAATCTCAAGGTTGTCATAATTTTTTTTGTTTTTTAATTTTAAATTATTTTTATATATTAATATCAAAAATAATTTTTTTAAAAAAATATTATTTATTTATAAAAAAAAACACATAATTTCAATCTTGCCGCAGCTTTTTGCTACTGTTGCTGTGTTGATTGTATTTTTATTTTTTTTAAATAAATTAATAAATTTTAAAAACATGATTCAAGTATTCAACCATACAAATCAATAATATGCTTTCCTTTTAAAGAATCGAATAAGAACAAGAAGCTTCCAATTTAAGATATTCTTAGCCATTTTATTTAATGGTGATTTTACGGGCTGTTCATCAATGGTTCTTTCCTCTTTAAAATATATGTCACTTTTCCATGTGATTAATAAGAGTCCTAAGTGATTTCTATTAGGCCTTTAATCTCGCCGCAGCGTGACTCCTTATTATAATTGTTTCAAATTAAATTATATAATAATTAAATTTGATCTCACATATTAACTTTATAATTTTTTTAATCTGTAGATAACTAAGATTAAATTTCAAATTTAATTCAATATAATAAATGTAATTAAATGAGTCAAAACCTAATCCAATCCGTTTTGTTTTTAAAACAAATGATAATAATAAATAAATACAAACTCCAAAGTTTCAAGTATAAACGCGGATCTACTTCACGTAGCAAACGACCTGCCGGTGACTCAGGAAAAGTGCAAAGAGACAGTAACTAAACGACGTCTCACACACTCAAAACTAACTCCTGGTGGTGCAATCGACATGTCCCTCGCTTTTGGGAGTGGGTTAACTAAAATACACCCCAAAATTGCACCAGTCCATTCCATTGCCCTTAATTTTCTTCCTCTCTCACTGTTTCAGATCGAACTTTGGTAAGGTTCCAATTCTAGATCCGCTTCACTTTCACTTTTTGATATTTTAATTTTCTTTTTTAAGCACCAGTCTTAGTTGTGCTATGATTTTATTTTATTTTGCAGACAGGAAAATGGATCCTGATGCAGTTAAATCAACATTGACAAATTTGGCATTTGGCAATGTAATAGCAGCAGCTGCTCGTAATTATCAGAAGGTTTGTTCTTTCGAGTTGTCTTCTTTTTTTTCTTTTTTTTTCTCAAATGGGTTTTTGTCAAAACCGTCATATGTGTCTTTGCTTACTGTTGGGTCTTTGTTCATTGATGTGAAGTTTGCATTTTTTTTTGGATTTATTTAAACTTTAAGCTTGTATTGAAGTAAACCCACTATGCATCCCTTAATGTTTTGTGGTTTATCAAGTTTGTTGTGTGACTTTGTAATTTATTGGAGAAGAAATTTATTGTTTAATGAGAATGTTGATAGAAGAAAGAGGTAAGCTTTCTTGCTTCTGATTCTTATAAATGATTGTATTTATGGGAAAATTGATGCCTAGATAGTGTATTGGTGATTTAAGTGGAAATTTTGAAGATTTTTTGCCAAATTAAGAATTGGTTGTAGCAATCTGGGTTTCCTGCTAGTACGTGCACATTGGGAGATCAGTCTAATGGATCAATAATAATTAGGGGCAAATATATGGTCCAATGACAGTGAACAGTTTGCAACAGAGATAGGAATGCATTTCAGGATATGTGCGAGAACATACCTTTTTTTGTGCACCCCTATTGCTTTTATTGTGCTTGTTGAATTGCTAAAATATATTATGGAGTTCTCAGAGCTCTTAACTAGAAGGATTTCACTTCAAACAATTATAAAATACTGATTTTGATTGAGGAAATGGGGGGTCAAACTTCCTTCCTGGCTGTACATTAGCCTTTTCCATTCATGACTGGGAAAGATATACGTGATTGAATTGATCTGAAGGACTGGATACTCCAATAAAAATGTGGCGTTGAATTAGTTATCTTCGATTGTTTATTACAGTTATTATTGACACTACATGCTTATGTACAGGAAATACTTGCTCAAGAGAAGGCACAGTCATCGAGTGCTTTTAATGAAGAAGTTGACCTTGATGAGTTGATGGATGTGAGTTAGATATTTCATTAATATTGGTACCTGCATTTTCCATGATCTCATTTTTTGAAAGTTGCTTGCATTTTGTTCTGTAGGATCCAGAGCTGGAAAAATTGCATGCAGACAGGATTGCATCTCTCAAGGTAATAAGTTCATATTCCTTATTTTATCACGTGTATGTTTAGAAATGATTAAGCTTCCTGAAGCTGGTAAAACTCACAATAGGATTTGTTTGAATAGAAAGAAGCTGAGAAACGAGAAGCCCTAAAGAGGAAAGGCCATGGAGAATACAGGGAGATAGACGAGGGGGATTTCCTGGGTGAAGTCACTGGGACTGAGAAAGCGATCTGCCATTTCTACCATAAGGAGTTTTATCGATGCAAGTATAACTCTTAAATCCTCTCTTGCATGCACATGATCACATGCACATGCTACTGGAATTGACACATTCTGTGTGCTTTATGATCTGTGATGTGTGATCGTGTTAATCAATTACCCTAGGATAATGGATAAGCATTTGAAGGCTCTTGCACCAAGGCATGTTGATACCAAATTCATCAAGCTGGATGCAGAGGTCAGCACTTGAATTTTTAATGTTTGCTTTGGCAGCTAAATTGAAATCGCAGTTTTGTTTATCGCAAATGTCTGATCTAGTGTATAAAATGAGTTGACGTACATTGAACTTATTTCCAAATCAAATGCAGAATGCACCCTTCTTTGTTGCGAAACTTGGAGTGAAAACATTGCCTTGTGTAGTACTTTTCAGGTGAGGCCACATTTGTTGCATTTTGTTTTATTTATGCTCATCTTGAATGATAGTTTCCTTGACGTGGAGAGAAGAACATAGACATTATATTTTGGCTTTGCTTTCATGATTCTGTTTGCTTGTAAACTAAATGGTAATGGAAGTAGTCGGGGGGAGAATGAAGTCAACCAATCAACGCTAATGATTAGTGAATGACTTTGCGAAGTATGCTATTGTTATGCTTCAAGCTATACATATCCAACTTATCTTCTGTGACCTTAATATTTGAGATTTGCATCAGATATTGAAATGCGGAAGTTACATTTTTGCTAATCAAGTATTATACTAAGATATGCACTGTTCACATTTTCAGTAAAGGGGTTGCAATGGATAGATTGGTTGGCTTTCAAGATATAGGAGGAAAAGATGATTTTTCCACTAGGACTCTTGAGCTTATACTGATAAAGAAAGGTAACTGTCCAACTTGCTGTGCAATTTATAGCTACCGGCCAAGTCTCTAAACCATTGTCTTACAGGTATAATTAGTGAGAAGAAAGATAACGAAGGTGATGAAGATGATGACTACCGTGAAAACAGTCAAAGGACAGTAAGATCATCAACCAATCCTGATTCCGATTCCGATTAAAAAACCAGAAACTGCAACTTTGGGCTTCAGTTATCTGTTTCTTTTGAAATTTGAGCTTGTATTATTATCCTCGCTTGTTATTTTTATCAATTATATCCGTAGTTTCATTCTTCTCATCAGATATTACTCGGGGGAATTTTTCCCCTCTGAGAACTGAAATTGCTGTCTGATCATGATGGGAAATGCGGAGTTAATGAATAGCACTTTAGGGGCAACAGCTCCGTGTTTTAAACATACAGCCAGTGGCTATCCAGTAGCAAGTGATACGAACTTGTTTTTAAGAACCTGACTTGTTCAACTCACTGAAGACATTTGATCTTTTGGTATGCAGATTTCATCATTAAGTCAAGTGAGATAATTATGCTTGCACATCAAACTTAAATCAGAGTGTTAAAATTTACCAGCTGATAGGTACAATTGTGCATGGCAGTTCAGTGGAAATGTGACTAACCAATTGATGGTAACTATTAATACTCTGGTGTTTTCAAGTCATTCAAATGTAATAGTATGAGAGATGAAGATGAATATCAAGGGTCAAAAAGGTTTTAGCTCTAATTGTAAGATGGGTCAACTCAAATCACTCTGTCCCAAAGTTTTTGGCCTCAGTGCTTTAACTCTATTTTGATTTCTCTGGCATTCCCTGCAATATTATGACAGCTTTTATATTGAGGGCAAAGGATGCCTCGAAGTTTCCCTGGTTGTTATAAGGGATATAGTTACTCATAATTATATTTGTCGGTTTTGTTTCGGTTAACGTTTTATTTTTTCTATTAATATAAAATATTTTAGTTTTAGAGTGTTTTGACACATCATTTTAGGGTTGTACAACAATTTATGCGGGAGATGAAAAGCACAGTGGCAATGAAAATCAATAAAGAGAGATGAAAAGCACAGTGGCAATGAAAATCAATAAAGACAATTTTTTTTCTGTAGCCGAAATGACACAGACAAAGTAATAACAGCATGTTTCAGCTGGTATTTAACCAAAAAATCCGGAATAAATCACAAATTTTAACTGAGATAAAAACGATATCGTTTTATCCTATTTTTTTAATTAATATAAAATATTTCTACCAATACAAAATAAAATTAACAACTATGTCCCAAACATAGCAAGGCCAAATTGTGATTCCGAGAATTTTGACATGAGACATCGCGCCATTAACGTTAGGGTAAATTTCTCTGAGACTACTGACCATCCCTAGGACAAGAAATAGGATCTACTCAGGAGTTTGGTTGTTGCCACGTAGCACAGAAACAAGTGTCACTTAAGCTGTCTATCCGGAAGTAGAACATTGATTTTCAAGGGAAAATGTGACAGATAGGTTGCTGTTTTGAAATGATTTTCAATTTCTGTTAAGGAAACAGAGTAGTGGCCTTCCACTCTTCTCCCATGCAAAGCACAGCTAGCTTAAAAAAAAACCAACCCACTCACTATATAGGGCCTATGAGAAGAAGTGGTCAAGAATAATAGCATTAACAAGAAAAAGAAGAAGATGATGATAATAATTTATCATTAAAAATAAACATTAAAAAAAATATGCCAATACACTTGTCTACCCTTCCCGCGTCGTGTGCGCCTCACTGTCTCTCTCCGCAAAAATCTCCACAAAAAATCAAAATTTGTTTTTTCTTTCTATTTGTAGCCCTTTCTCGCATTTTCCACTCACCCTTTGCGGAGGTACCCTCTCCCTCCCTCCCTCCCTCCCTCTCTCTCTCTTCATATTTTTCGTTTTGTTGAAGGAATAATGTTGCTTGCTTGCTTGAGTTTGTGTTTATGTAATTTGTTTTTCTCTTTTTCGGTGTTATGTTATAAGTGGTCTTGTAATGGTGAAATGCAGGCATTTGACTAAGGCTTTTGGTTGGTCGTGGCATCGTTTTTTATGTAAAAAGCACATATCTCACACCAATGGCAGCAGCAGTTTGTGTACCTTTGTCTCCCAGCCCAGGTTAGCTACCTAATTCAATCATACATTTCAATGTGTTTTTATCCTCTAGTAACATTGAATCATTGTTAATCCTGGCAAACGTTCTTCCTGAAAATACTTCCCGATGAATTTAGATCGTTGCATTTTATGATATCCACTAATTTAATGCATGGGATATTCAGAAATTGATTTCGAGAATAATCTTCTGTAAAATTAGCATCGCTCATTCATACATGTATATGTTTTAAAATCAATGCCTTTTTTTCCATTTCAAAGAACTCCAAAAGCTGCCTATGTGGCATTAGTATATTGAGTAAGGATTGTCCCAAATTAATCCCCCATCTGTACGTCAAGATAACAAAATAGAACGGAAAGAATCCAAAGCTGAGAAGATTGCATGTTATGATGTCTGTCAATTCTATATTGATGCTACTGAAACTATGGTGAAGAGAAAAAGGCTATCATTTATTCATCAAGGTCACTTCTTTTTTAATTTAACAACTGCTGTTTCTTGTACATTTAATAGTGTTTGTCGTCATGTATTTTCTGATTGAGCAAAACCCTAATGTTTTGATTTTATATCTCATCTTCTTTGATATATGGCTAAAGGGGATATTTTGTACGAGTTTAGGCCAGTTTTATGCTTTCGTGTTCTTAGTTTAGGCCAATGTTATGCTTTTGTATTCTTGTGTCTTGTTAATCTTTAATCATGCTTGCTCTGTGTTTGCAGTACCAGAGATGGAATATTTTGGGGATGAGAGAAAAAATAGAATTGAATCATTGAAAAAGAAAGCAATCAATGCCTCCAACAAATTCAGGCATTCATTGACAAGAAAGGGTCGCAGAAGCAGCAAGGTCATGTCTGTTGAAATTGAGGATGTGCACGATGTAGAGGAGCTAAAGGTTGTCGATGCTTTCCGTCAAGTGCTTATATTGGAGGAATTGCTTCCTTCAAAGCATGATGATTATCATATGATGCTCAGGTTTATTCTTCTTCTGGTTTCATGTTCAATGGTTTGTTTGAATTTGTTATTCCAGGAATAATTCTCAACCATATTGAAATACATAAATAATTTGTATGTATACTTTATTAATCTTTAGATTTATCCTCTGATAATGTAGATTCTTGAAGGCCAGGAAATTCGATATCGAGAAAACAAAGCAAATGTGGTCTGATATGCTTCAGTGGAGGAAGGAATTTGGTGCTGACACAGTCTTGGAGGTATTGATCATAGAAATGGCTTTATTAATAGATCTTTTTTTAGTTTAACTTGGTCCATAATCCACCTGGACAACCCCACTGAGCATTGACTGAGTCTCATGAGGTTCTTTTCCTGCTATTCTCCTAATTTTTCTATTTTTCAGGAGTTTGAATTCCAGGAACTCAGTGAAGTCTTGGAATATTATCCCCAAGGGCATCATGGAGTAGATAAAGAAGGAAGACCTGTTTACATTGAGCAATTAGGCAAAGCAGATCCTGCCAAGTTACTGCAAGTCACATCCATGGACCGCTATGTCAAATACCATGTACGAGAGTTTGAGAGAACTTTTGATGTCAAGTTTCCAGCTTGCTCACTAGCAGCAAAGAGGCACATTGATCAAAGTACAACCATATTGGATGTGCAAGGAGTGGTATGTTTGAACCATAATGATTGATGTGGGTAAATCAAATAATTGCCATCATCTGTGTAGTAATGTGATCTACGATTTTGATTATCATGAATCTTCCATGTGGCTTTCAGAGATTCAGCACAGTAAGTAGAAGCGGGTAGTTAGGTTCTAGACAAATGTTAGGGTGACCTTCAAATATGTGTTCCTTTCTCTTTCCCTTATTTTATAGACCACAGTACAAATTATAATTACCTCAGAAGGTAGTTATTCACTCTCAGAACTAATAATTACAGGGCCTCAAAAGTTTAACTAAAGCTGCAAGGGATCTCATCTCTCGCCTTCAGAAGATTGATGGTGACAATTATCCTGAGGTACAAACCTGTGTTTTGTCTTAGATTATCAAAAGCAATAAATTGTCCATGCAAATGACATAATAGTTGTGATGTGGTGTAAATTGTTGGCTTCTTGGCAGACCTTGAACCGCATGTTCATCATCAATGCGGGTTCTGGATTCAGGATGTTGTGGAATACCATTAAATCTTTCCTTGACCCTAAGACCACAGCAAAGATCCATGTAAGTGCACACATTTCAATTCTAAATTGCTAGTCTGATGTAGGAAATTATCTAATGACAAAATATCATTCACCAGGTTCTTGGCAACAAGTATCAGAGCAAGTTGCTTGAGATAATTGATGCCAGGTAAGTTCATAATTGGTTGTTTGCGCAAACCATCTTTCTCGTCTCAGCTTTTCAGTCTTCACAATTGTATTCACTCTTTTCTCCAAGTTATATGCTATGTGTAATCACATATCCCCCATATGCTTATTTTCTGCTCACAAATCATGTGGCCTTTTTCCTAGCCCTTTTTTTATTTGCTCTCCCTTTTGACCACAATGGATGGATTTTGTTTCAGTGAGTTGCCAGAGTTTCTTGGAGGTACTTGCACCTGTGCTGACAAAGGAGGCTGTACACGTTCTGATAAAGGCCCTTGGAATGACCCAGAGATTATGAAAGTGATCTGCAATTCCTTGAGCAACTTCTTCTGTTTACTACAGTTGAACTGACCATCTTATTTAGTTTCATGTTGAATTCAATTTCTTATGCCATTCAGTTTCTTGCAGATGGTTCATAATGGCGATCACAAATGTGCAAAGAAATGCGGAACTCATTATCCTGATGAAAAAACAATCTGTGAGGATGACCTAAGCAACTCAAAGGTTTAATATTGAATATACATTTCTCATTCTATTTCCACTTTTTGCATATCTGGGCTGCCAAATTGTTTCTTTCCTCCGAGTTGTTGGCTTTCTTCATGGCGTGAGTTTTGAGCTACTCTTTACTTCCTATTTGATTGACAGCTACATGACTCTCCCTAAGGTGGAATCAGCTCCACAGCTTCCACAACCCTCATTTGTTCCTGAGAAGGTACAAGTCTAACAAACATCCTCAGACTTGATGTTTATCATTCAGTTTAACCATATTTTTTTAATTTCTTTAATTTTCTTTAATTTAAATTAATATTTTTCAGTGTTTTTTTATTTTGATATATTGATATCGTAATATATATATATATATATATATATATATATTGATGCTATGAACTAAAAACATTTTGAAAAGTAACATTTATAATACTCTCAAACATACTACAAATTCTATCACATTTTGTTGACTGGACAGAATTATTATTTTTTGTAGACTTCCAGCTGTTCTTTATTCCCTTTGCCTGACAGTTCTAATGCATTTTCCTTTTTCCTGGAAAATTCAACCTTCAGGCTTACAAGTTAGAGGACTATCAGCATATGGTTGATAAATCTGTGGATATGAGTTGGAAAAAAGTGGTGAACAGTGGTAAGTTTGGTCTTTCCAAAAGTACATTACTTGTTAATATATGATTAAATTAAGTATATTCTACTGATTCCTCAAGGTCTACGCTGGGAGTTGACCTGGGATGGGGATTGAGCTGGGTTGGGAATTGATCCATGTCAAATTTATCTTGAACTTTCTTAAAAAAAAAAAAAAATCATTTTGTTAGTGAAAAGATCATTTTTTTCACCATCACTAACCCAACTCTGGCCAAGTTCCCGGTTGACCTGTCGTGCTAGGCCATGAACTTGACTATATCTTCCAACTAGTTTTTTTATTATATTTTTATAAAAAATTACTATCTAATTTAACCGTATATTCGCTAAAAAAATAAATAAAATGGATTGACAATTTGACATTGTTATTAACAATATTTAAACAGAAAAACCACTTACAATATCATCTAATTATTTCAACCATTGCCATTATAATCTCACCACCATCATTGCTACCATCTCACCACCTATTCCTCCACTACCACCACCTTTTTTTCACCACAACCACAAACATCTCATCACCACCTTATTTATTATCATTGTCATGTTATCACCATCACTATAGAAAAATATTTACATATAAAATATTGTCTATCTGTAAAATATTTTAAGCAAAACAAGCAAATCCTTATTAGGAGTCTTTAAATTTCCATCTCCTAGTTATTAGCCCATGTATGCATGGACAATTTGACCTTTTTCACATATAGTTTCTTTCTAATAATGCATGGAATTTTTTTAACATAGTATGTTGAATAATATGTTAGTATTTTTGCAATATGATCATGTCATAGTTTTTGAAATTGATCAAGGTTTTTTTGTGTTTTTTGTTTTGCAACAAGGGTGGCCCTTTTTTTTTGTGATACGAGGATGATTTGTTTTTGTGTTGATGATTTAATGTCTTTTCATAATGGTTTTTTGTTTTCAATATTTTTTAGCATTGATTTTTTACCAAGTTTTTCTTGTATCTTTTTATATTTTTAATTCTTTGAATGTTGTTTATGGTTCTATTCATTTTTTGATATGCTATTTTTATTTAATTATTTGTAGTTATCATGTATTGTTGGTCTATTTTTCCCCCCTCAATACACATGCTAAATTAATTTTTTGGGCTCATTTAATTGAAATTTGATGTCTTATGTTCTTGTGTGTTTTCTTTATGGTTTTTTTTATAATTATACTATTTATTTTTATTCTTTTATTTTTGTGCACGCAATTTATGCAATTAATATGTTTCTTTGTTTGGTTCATTGGCTTAAAATTTGTCGTTTTAAATTTTTGTGTGATTTTCCTTCATGAATGTATTTATCATTTTTTTTAATAAGATAATATTAGTTTCTCCGGAGAATCGCTATTTCCTTCTTAAGAAATCATTTGTATGCAGGCTATTCCAGTTTTTTATCATTATACTGGTGATGTAAGATATGAGAAATTTGGCTTGTGTAACTGAAATTCAGGGCACCCAGCTATATGCAAAATTTTGATCAAAATTTCTATAATTTTCAAAAGCAGATTGCTATACTCAGTATGATGCTTGCAAGGCCCCCCAAGCAATCAGTTCACCACTTTTCACCGGTGTCATGGCTTTGGTTACGGGCATTGTCACCATGATTAAAGTGACACGCAATGTTCCCAGGAAGCTGACTGATGCCACCATCTACTCCAAGCCTGACTACTGCGACGACACATCAGTGAACGGCCGGGAACAACAGTCACAGGCCATCTCTAGTGCAGATTACATGACTGTCTTGAAGCGCATGGCTGAATTGGAAGATAAAGTGAGTGTTTTGAGTGCTAAGCCTGTTTCCATGCCACCCGAAAAGGAGGAAATGTTGAATGCTGCTATAAGCCGTGTAGATGCATTGGAGCAAGAGCTCATGGCAACTAAGAAGGTAGTTTCACATGGAAATGAATGCATGACAGTAAAAACAAAGCTAATACAAACAGAAAATGTAAATTAGAATCCTCATTTCTATCAATTATTCTTTGCTTATTCAGGCTCTCGAGAACTCACTTGCGCAGCAAGCAGAGCTTGTCGCTTATCTTGACAAGAAGAAGAAGAAGAAGAAGATGGTACAGCTCTAACATATCATAAGTTTGCTCATCATTGGAATTTTAATGGCTATATCATGTTTAATATTGTTTGGCCTGTGATGCAGTTTTTCTGGTAAAGGAAGAGAAGCTGAATACTAAAAGGTGCTCAAAGAACTGTTATTGTGATGATTTTCTGTTTTGAAGGATTCCCCGTTGCGTGCTCTCTTGTTCAAATTCGTGTATATAGCAATTAAAGGTTTTGTGAAGATCCAATTTGCCTTTCTAACACATATGTATCTTCAATAAATCTTGGTGTCTTATAACTCTATATAATATATCAATCAAAATCATGTGAGCATCTCTTACTTGTTTACTGATAGTGACCAGAGGGAAATAATATCCCTTCTCTGTTTATACTGTACAAGTACTCTTGAATATCTTTTAAGAATTTGCCCTGCTATGAATAGCAGTCTCATGACTCAAAAGTTAGGTAAGCTAGCGTAACAGACAATATGAAACTAGGGCAAGCTTCCAAATAATCCCTTTTGCCTTCTTAATTTGTGGTTATAGCCAACCAAAGAAAATGTCTTCTGATTGGTTATCACCCTACACTAGTAAAGCAACGAGTTTCTACAAGTTGATGTTTGAACGGGATGTGAATTTACGAGGAACAAGCTGATAAAAGAAAAGATTTGTTTATTCCAAGAATCACTTGTTGCATTACTAAAACCAAACATTTCACATAGGAAACCTATATTTATTACAGCCTTGAGCTCATCATGAATTCTTCGACATCTTTCTCATATGATATATATCTTCAATTCTTTCCTTGCGGATCCTTAGTTGTCGCCACTGCATGTGTTGAAGAATGATACACAAGATACAGGCACGAGGCATAACCCTCTACTTCTGAGATCTTTCTTTTGTTGCCCCATCCCATCTTCTTCATTTGAGCACTGTTAACAATACATTGATGATCACATTATAGAAATTAATAGAAAGAAAATAAGTACAATGGTTCTTAAACTTCCCTAGAAGAATTTCTTACCACATGCGTTGTTATAGTTGGCTTGATGTTTGGTACGCTCAGTTTCTGTCAGCAACAAGGACTAAATAAGGTCAGTAAGAAGAACAAAATCCACAAGTTTATCAAGTTAAGAGCGATGTTAGCTTGATAGTATTATTATGGACAGAAAATTGGAGGGATAAATCACCTGCACTTGGTCATGAAGAAATTGTATATATCCAATTGCTTCTGTCAACACAGAGGCAGTGTCTGTCTGCAGGTTACATTGGACAAAACAAAAACTAAAAATATAAGCATGGTCAAATTGATATTGTAATGCATTTCTTTAAGACATTCCTAATCAGGAGAATAATGTACAGATTTAATTATCACCTTGCCATAAGGTGCCACCAACCTCTGAAGAGCTGCAATCCTGTCCCCTAGTTTCTCCTTTCTGACCTAATTAAAAAGCCAACTCCATATTTAAACAAGAATCTATGGTAGAAATTATGACTTAATGAAGGTTAAATTAGAACTGCTTTGAATCATCACCTTCAATGGGGGGCACAAGGATCGTGGTGTGGACCGGTTCTTCTTAGCTTCTGTGAGAAAATTCTTGGACTGAAAAATACTGCTAGGTCTCTTTTTTCTCCCAAATCCATCTTCGAAGGTCGATGTCTTCAAAATTAAAAAGGGCATTTTCAGTTCACAGCTTTATATATGAGGTGTACATCATCAGAAATGTAATCGATCCAAGGTGTATTAATAGAGGCAAAATTAGAATAACTATACTGAAATTAATAAGATATGAAACCCACTTTGCTGCAGCTTTTTGAAGGGCTATCCTTGTGTTCTCGCATGAAATGATCAAGAGTGGTGTTTTGTGAAGACTGGCTAAAACTGGCGGCACCATCATAAGTACTAGCTGATAAAAGATCCACAGCTTGCAAGTTCAAGTCCAAAGAACTTGAAACTAATGAAGAGCACAAATCTGATGTTGAAATATTGATACTCGGTAAAATTTGGCTAAAATTATATCTGTTACAGCCAGATAGATTCTGCAGACTTGCCGTGTTTCTGAGAATTAGTGTCTGAGACATGGTGAAGAGAAGATAAGCTGTTGAGAGGCCATTGATTTCCCCCTAGATCATGAGAATACTGGTGCTTGTATTTAGATGACAGAAAATCTGGCTCCTCTACATTAGAGCCAGTGTGCATCATTTCACCTGGCTTGAAGAAAGGGTGTGGCAACTCATCTTTGGTCTTTGCCAATAAAAATTCATTGGCCGTAGATGGTTGGGTGAAACCACTCGCATGGCAGAAACTCAAACCTGGAGTCGAGGAATCAAGTGGCCAAGACAGTACCCTTGAATTTGGGATGCAATCAGCTAGATAGTTGTTGCTGGTATTACTGTTAATATTCCTGCATGATAATAAATAAGAGAAACAAATGATTATGATACGAGATTTTTGAGTAGCATCCACTAAAATCCTAAGTTCAGATTACTTGCATGCTCACAGACCCTAGAAAATAACAAAAATATTAGAGAAAACCTCCTTTCGAAGATCAATTACGTGAACCATTTGGAAAATAAAGTTGAAGCTAGCTTGCCTAAATTTCAGTGGGATCATAAAGGATTTCTTCCTTTAATTTCCAGTCCCTATTCCAGCATGAAACTTATGAGAAAGCATTGAGTTTATAGAGGAAGTAGCCGTTCTTTAAAAAATGAATCCATCAGAAGCACTACAGCAGTGCACTGAAATCCATGAACATGTATAAGCTTATATATCCCGTGATTCGTAGACCTTCAAAACACAAAATAAAAAAAAGAAGCTAGAACTCTACTAAGAGAGTAGAAATACTTACAAAATGAAGCCTGTTCCTGGGTTCAAGTCACCGGTGCTAGAAACCTTATTGAAATCAGCAGGTTGTGATAATAAAGAAGAATAACCTGTAAACTGTTCTTGAAACTGATGCTGGAGGTGGAGATTTCCAGGCTCCATTATGTAATTTTTTAGACTTGAAAATCCCTAGATAAGCCTAATAAATCAACTAGGATGTTATGATCAGAACCCTTCACTCTCTACTGAAAGAATCACTCACAGAAAACCTCTTTGCTTTGCCTTTAGTAAGTTACTTTTCTCACTTCAACTCACTTTTCACCTCCTTTGTCTCAGCTTTAAAGTAGCATGCATAAAAAACAAAAGCAAAATCAAAAACCATGACTTTCTTCCCTCTCACAGTGTCCCGAGCTAGCTTGATCGTCACTATAGAGAAGAAACTTTTTTACAGATTCACTTTGCTCTAAAACTGTATTTGAATGAGTTTTTTCGCAGTACCCTCTGGATATGCATCACTCGTGAAAGATGGAAGTACTGCTAGCTTGACCATGATCGAGCCCTTGTTTTGGCTTAAGGTAAGCAAAGGTCCTAGCTAAAGGGTAGAGGCAAATAATGGCAAACTTGAAATATTTAAACACTAGTAATAGTGTATTACATGGGGGGAACGACTTAACTGGGATTCTATAGGTTTAGCTAGTGCATAGTCATTTGATAATTAACCATTGTGTTAACCTAATCAATCTTTTCTTGTATATATACTATGGAAGGGAACATATATATTTATAAAAAGTTGATGAGTATGAAACCCTAATGTTCATTGCAATTATACACTAATCATGTAGCTAGGGGGGGATAATTAAAGTTCTAGTGCTGCTAAGTATTCTAATATTTTTTGTAATTAACAAATAATAAGAGGTCTTTCATGAAAAAGAGGAGGTAATATAATAATCCAAGAGCATAAGAAAAGTGATCAGGCTCAAGGAAAAGGTGAGGGGATGTGTGAGATTTACATTATGGGCAAGTTTGTCGCTGCCTTCCCTTCATCTCCTATACACTCCTCCAGCCAGCCTGCTCCTGTCCAACCTTTTTATTTCATTTCCTACACTTTTTATTTATTTTTATTTCATTACTTTCGATCTAGTCCTCATGTTCAAGTACAAGTTGTTGTCCAAAGGCTCACCTTCTTTTCTTTTCTTTCCTTTTCTTTTCTGAAACAATTATTTTGGATGAGCTAAAGCTCGCCGAAATGAATCTTGAACATAATTTATGTATTGGTGGCACTATTTTTGGTAAAGGGTTTCGGGTTCAAATTCCATTAATGCTTTCCGGTCGACTTAACCAAGAAGAGTAATCCTTGAAAAGAAAGAAACCCTAGAAGGGATGATCATTTGAATCCACACATAGATTCTTTTCATAAAGAAATGGAATAAAAATGGCATTATGCAAATTCCTTCCCAATAATTGCAAGCCCATTGGGATTCCAAGATGCCTCTAGTACTATGGTCTAAGTCAGCTGGAATTTTAAAATCCAATTTAGAGAACCTAGTCTGTCTAATCCACTTACATACATAGGCAGCAGGCACCCAATTGGAATCCACGTTGGATGCATTATGCTTTGACATTATACTAAAAAAAGTTGTCACATTAGAAAACACACACCCACACATAAACATACCATTTCTATGAGGGAGAAAGGAAAATGGGGGGACATCAAATTTTGCTGCCATGATCTCCTAATCCTTTTTCAGTAATTGCCAGTCAACCATTCCCAAGAATTTGTCTCAATATTGGCACTATTTTGCCAGCACTTCTGTTGAATATTACTTTGCCTCGTCTTCAAAGGGGAGGATTACTTTAAACACAATATATACTTTCTTTTTTTTTATGCGAAGAAACACCTCTCGGAAAATATATTTTATGGGTTCAAATGAGCAGGATAAAATCTCGGCTATTCCAAACTCTTATAAAAAATATGTATCTTGACTTGAATTCGAGACATTTTGTGTAGATTACAAATTATTTGTCATCATATCATATTCCTTAGAAACAAACACATATACGAGTGTACAACAGATATATATATATATATATATTTGACAAGCCTTCTCCTCCAGCTTGTTGATCGTATATATAATTATATATATTTGAAAAGCCTTCTCCTCCAGCTTGTTGATCGTTATGCATGGGTTTCTGAATCTATGCCAACGAATATCCATAACATTTTTCAGATAAATATCAATTTAAACTTAATTTTAGATTTCTATCTAACTAGTAACATCAAAATTAAAGAGCTAGTAATTAATGTATGCAATGCTGCTCAACTCCGCACAAGTGAAGAAGCAGCATAGTATTTGAGAAGAACTAGCTACGTACTTTATTGTAAAACATTAATTGATCTAACCTTGCAAGAAAAAATACAAAATTAAGTTAGGGAGTAGCATGTATACTGTGTAGAAGAAGCAAAGGCCTGAAAAGGGGGTCTAAAAAAGTTGATAGGGTTAAAGATGTTTGAGAAGAAGACAAGGCATTGGAGCCAAAGAATATATGCTTCCCTTTTTTTTTCTTCTTTTTTTTCTAGTAACCTTAGAGAAGGGAAATCGTGTATTGTTGTGGACCATAATCTTTTTGTTTTCCCATGCCAAACACCATTCTTTATTTATGTTTCTTCATCATCTTCCATTCCATTTTCACCAGTCTTTACACAAAAGCATACCCTCACCTTGTCTTGCTTTCTTCCTTACAATAATTGCTCCAAAATCATTCCCCATACAATAATACTACACAAGCAAGCTTGTAGCTTGCATTTCATAATGTTTGGTAATATTAATTATCACACACACATATATATATATAGATAGATAGATAGATCTATATCACCAGCATGCATTGCTTAGCTACGATTTCGACACCTTGGTGCAGTGTAGATATATATAGTGGCTAGCAAGTTATGAGCCTCCACCATCTAAATCACAAAATCAAACCAAGTCCTGAACTACCACCATCTAAATCATCAAATAAGACAAATATATTAGCTAGCTAGGATTCATTATCCAAAACCTCCTCCATAATCTATTCGTGGCTATTGAAAGAAGCTATATATATATCTATATATATAGATAGATGAAGTTATATGTGAAATGATTATGGTATAAATTAAGTTAAAAAGTTTCGGCTTACAACATCAACATTTATTATGTTCATCAAATCTCGTTAATATATATATATATATATTTAAATGTGGGAGTGGACATGTCTAGATGTAAAGGTGCTGATAAGTGTAGAAAATAGCTTACATATTTTTTTATTTAGTATAGTAGTTATTTATATATAAATGGATCAAACGCTTGCAGTGAAGTGGCTGTAGTTTAGTGGTGAGAATTCCACGTTGTGGCCGTGGAGACCTGGGCTCGAATCCCAGCAGCCACATCTTTTTTACTTTCTCGACTGGTTTATGGATGGGCTCAGACGAAAATTGTACAGCCCACATTATATGGCTCCGTACCCTTAATCTTCTTGCAGGCCCACACTTTGAGCAATATCTCATCTGGTCAAAGTTCAAACCAAGAGAAAACCTCATTATAGCTGTGAATTGAGTCCCGAAACATATTATCTCATCAATTAGGTCCCTTTTTCAAGAAAAACGTCAAATGTATTCTTCTATCAAATTCTTTTAATCTTTCACTTAATTCCTATTATTTCATTAAATATTCACAGTAAGATCTTGGATAAATAAAAATTGAATATTTTAAATATCTTATTGAGAGTTTGAAAATTCTTAGTTTAAAAAGTTTTACCGTACAACAATCTTCAAGCTACTCAATCATGTAACATAATTGGTGTTAAAGATACGGTGGTGTCCTCAATTCTGTTCGGCTCCTAAGACATTGTACTTAGCCCCATCCACTCTGTTCTGTTCATAAGACATTGTACTCAGTCCACCCACCTATGTTTAGACTTCAAAGTTTAAACACCCACCCCACCGACGCCCGCCACCCCACCGACGTCCGCCACTCACGGAACTAAAATCTGGCCTATGGTTTTTCATTTTCGCAGTCTATACTTGACAACACTGGAGACTATATAGCACTTTTCTATTGTTACGAAACGTTTCGGTTTTGGAGTATTTCGGCGTGCCGTTTCGATGTTGTACTTTTCATATATAATTAATTAATTATATATATATATATATATATGAAAAAAATTGAAATATTAATTTAACAAGCATAATTAAAATTCAAGATAAATTAATTTTAAATTATACAATATAAACACAAAGTCAAACAAATATAATCTCAAAATTAGAAACACAATCACAAGTTAATCAAAATAAGAAGGATTTTAAGTCCGGAACGGTACCGAGACGTTCCAGTTGGAATTTGGCTGGTATTTTAGGAACGGGCCGGAATTAAAACGGAGATGAAAACAACACTGTTTTGTCTCGATTTTTTTAACAGCACGGAACATTTCGGCTGTTCTGACCAAAACGGAATAGTATTAACAACCCTGCTACCAACCCAAAGACAGGGCTCTCTTCTCCCACGAAAAAGAAGAAGAGAGAAGAAAAACTATTGAACCGTTTACTATCCCTTGAATTGCATCAAATATTATTAATAATAAATATAATTTTTATATTCGATCGAGAGTTGATGCAGTGCAATTCTCAAGTCTGGATTGTGCAAAAAATGCAATTTAATGATTCTACATATTCATAGTTCCATTTGAAAACATGATAATGTAACCGATACTTCCATAAATTCATATTAACTATGTAATTATCCGGTTAAAAAATAGCCGAAACCGGACCCATGTTGGGAAGATGAACCCTAGGACACGCCACAGAAAGTTTGTTGCCGTGACTTTGAACCCAATGAATTGAAGGCATTAGATTTGAAGGAATAATTTGCTGGACTTGGGTCCACAACCACCGGAGGAGGATGAGCTACCGGCAAATTGAGGAAAGCCAGCGTGCTCCGACAATCCTCGGCTGCTTTCCTATTGGTGTCTAGACTTTAGAGAGACGTTTACTAATCATGCACATTCAAGATTGACTGAATTGGGGAGATGTGATGAAAAAGAATTTAATATTTGTATGGTAGATCTTGGGTTCGATTCTAGATATGTTTATTTTATAAGAATTTTAAATAACCAGAGTTTTATTTACTTAATTCAAGCATCGAACACAAACAAAAATAATTGAATTATTAATATTGATATTATGAAACGCATATTAAAAGCATATCTTCCTCGTTCAGCAAGACTATGCAAATGGAAGCCCTGTTAGACTATATAGGTTGGATTTAACCTAATACTTTGTCATTTTCCACCAATTGCCTTTATCTAATTGAAATAAGAGTTGAACTTTGTGGAAAGATGTATCTGTTTGTGGTGCTTCTTAAATGTTTGACGTATCATTTTCAAAACGTGATTCATATTTAATTTTGACGAATTTGAGATTTAAAATAATATTTGATAATTAAGAGATGAGATTTTCAAATTTAAGGTGAATATTTTAGATTGTTGAAGAAATATTTTCCCGTTCATACAAAAGGGACAAGGAAGCACTCTTAAATTTTAGAATAAAGTTTTGATTTTCTTATAAAAAACCATTGCTATAAATATATTTCTTAATTTAATAATCAATGAACATCATCCTCTTTATAAAATAAGTGAAGAGTTATGCATCGGATTCAAAATCAAGAAAATTAATAATTGGGATATTTTGTCAAATGGAAATAAATTTAGACGTTGCCCGTTAGGCTAAGGCACCAGCCTTGATCTTTCCGAAATATAGTAGGAAGCCAAAGCCAAGCTAAACGAAAGCCGTCAAACTGACAAGCAATAAGCATATATATCTGCATATTTGTTTGTGCATGAAGAGATTGATAGGTGAAGTTTCCTAAAACCCAAAGCAAATTACGTTATAGCTGTCTTTTTGTGTCAGAATTTGCTGTGTTGCCTTCACGTCTTTAACCACTGCCCCCTCACCTCTCCCTCCCCTTGCTCTAGTCATCACAAGATAGAGCATTCAACAAAAACCCTGTTAGACCAGATCTTTTTTTATCACTTTCATTGTATGGATAAGATCTCCAGCTCCAATTCTACTGAACTGTGGAAAAGATTCTGCTTTTATTTATAGGCTTCTTATTCGAAGGCAAAGTGGTTTCTGGGTTTTGAGAGTCTTGCAATTCGGTTGTGTGTAGAGGGAAAAGGAAGATTTTGGGGCTTTGATTAGATTGTGATCATGTGATTCTTGGCTTGAGGTTGAGGAGAATATGGTGGGGTTTGTTTATTTGAGAGATTGAGCAAGAGTTGGAGGTGAAAGTTCAGGACTTTGTTGCTTTTTGGACTGGCTTTCTTTGGTTTAGAGGAATCTGTTAAAAGTGGGAGTTGTGTTTTTCTGTGATTAAATTATTAGCAAGAAAAGCTACACGCACAGAGAATAACATTACAAGAAAGAAGGTGATCTCAAAAGATCAAAGATTGCGGCAAGTAAGTATCAATTCCACACCTTTTCTTTCTTCTTCGTATAGATATTCACCATAGATTGTTGAATCATCATCATTCATTGTGTGTGAGAGAGTTTTCGAAGCTGTTTACTTGATTAGATGTCTTGCTTTAATTGGTGAGTAAGTGGACTGGGTTTCCTTTTATGTGAATGTTGATGAGACTTTTAAGACTTCTCGCTCACAATTTGCAGGGAAATGGCAACCTTAGTGGAGCCTCCAAATGGAATCAGGCCAAGAGGGAAGCAATATTACTCAATGTGGGAAACTGTGTTTGAGGTTGATTCAAAGTATGTTCCGATTAAGCCTATTGGTAGAGGGGCCTATGGTGTTGTTTGCTCATCGATTAATAGGGAAACAAACGAGAAAGTCGCCATCAAGAAAATCAATAATGTGCTCGAGAACAAGATTGATGCTTTGAGGACTCTTAGAGAGTTGAAGCTTCTTAGACATATCCGGCATGAGAATGTGATTGCTTTGAAGGATGTTATGCTGCCTGTTCATAGGACAAGTTTCAAGGATGTATATTTGGTTTATGAGCTCATGGATACAGATTTGCATCAGATTATCAAGTCCTCACAACCACTTTCAAATGATCATTCCAAGTATTTTATATTTCAGGTAAACATTCTCTCTCCCAGGTGGTAGTAGTGTAAGAAATTGTTATTCTTTCTGCTTGTCTTGTGATGTCAATTTCATCCTGATTTGCATGATCAATCTGCAGATTGTGTGTTTCACTAGAAAACTGCAGCTGCGTTTTTTATCTCTCTAATTACATGTATGTTTTAAAGTCATGTCTCTTTCCAGGCGATGCTGGTTTATATTGTAATGATAACAGCAGTAGATGGTTTAAAAAGGCAAATTTATTTAAGAAAGAGACTTACTTTTTAACAGATATCATCTTTTACTGCTCACAAAGAAAGATGATTAAGCTGTAGCTGGCCATTCAATAGTTATTCATGTGCAAACGAATGAGTCACAAAACTGTACATGAAGATGTAAATGAATTTGGAAAAATAATGACCAATGGCTTGCATCCCTTTCTAAATAAGCTTGATAGCTGTGCTTTAACATAGCATAACCAGTGATACTAATCTTGAATAATGATTGGATATGAATCCATGCATAGCACTAGTTGATTTTCGATCAATTTGTTTTCTTCTCAACATTTTTCTGCTAGCATCTAATCTTCATACAATACTTTAGCTGCTGCGCGGGCTGAATTATCTCCACTCTGCAAACATTCTTCATCGGGACCTGAAGCCTGGAAATCTCCTAGTCAATGCCAACTGCGATCTGAAGATATGTGATTTCGGGCTGGCACGAACTAGCAGGGGTAATGAACAGTTCATGACCGAGTATGTTGTCACGCGCTGGTATCGCGCACCTGAGCTGCTACTCTGCTGTGACAACTATGGAACCTCCATTGATGTCTGGTCTGTCGGGTGTATCTTTGCTGAGATTCTTGGCCGCAAACCTATCTTCCCTGGAACAGAGTGTCTTAGCCAGCTGAAGCTAATTATCAGTGTCCTTGGGAGCCAGAATGATACTGATCTTATGTTCATTGATAACCCAAAAGCCAGAAGGTACATCAAAACACTTCCTTATTCAAGGGGAGTCCATCTTTCACATCTATACCCTCATGCCGATCCTTTGGCCATAGACTTGTTGCTAAGGATGCTGGTGTTTGATCCTACTAAGAGAATTAGTGTGACAGAAGCACTTCTACACCCTTACATGTCAGGGCTGTATGATCCAAGACAAGACCCACCAGCACAGCTCCCAATCAATCTAGACATGGATGAGAGTGTAGGGAAACATATGATCAGGGAGATGATATGGGATGAGATGCTTCAGTACCACCCAGAAGTTTTCGCAAATAGATAGATAATATTCCAAAATCGGTTTTTATTATATGTCTATGAGACCAGTTCTACATTTCTAATTAGAATCATGATGCTGGAAAAAATTGCTGGAATCTTTACCAGGTTTTTGTTTCGACATTCTGTTTATTAGTTTGAATTTCTTAGCAGGACTATGGCATCCTGTAAATTGTAAATGGGTATGCCACCATTGATAGTGGTCCATGAAATATCTCTGGCCTTGTAGACATCTTCCCCTGAAGTATCGTGCCAGTTCTGATGCATCAATATCTAGAATTAGTGATGGGACCATGAGGTTTCATATTTTTCACCTTTTGACCTGTAGCCATCCTTTATTTTTCAATCATCTTCATCGTCATCTTCTTCCCTGCCCCGAAACAGATCCCTTCGGTGCCTAATTTGATAGGCTGCACGACAAAACCAGCCACTTCCAGCAATGGAACCCCCTCATCTTACACGCAAACCATGTATTTCACCACATGTTTATGAAACAATGGAATTGCTCGAAGGTTCGCTAGAGCAGAGAGAGAACTATTTAAGCACGCCATTAAACTCAAATTCAGATCTTGCAATCTTGGGAGGAGATGTGCAACTTCAGTTTCATGAAATGATGAAATTCTGGTGATAGAAGACATTCTGGTGGTGGTGACAGAGATATCTGCCTCCTTTTTCACACATTAGTCAGTTCTACTACTTGAGAAATCATCAAACGTAACGATTTCTTAATCACCAGAACATGGAGAGAGTCATCTGCTGGGGGCTTGTGCCACTAGTCTCGCTCAAGCTCGGCCTGGCCAAACTAGGCCTAGATAAAGCTACCCAGGCATGGCCCTTAATATTAAGTCCCAGTCTGGAAGCATCTCTTCGATAGGGTTTGAAAGCTTGATTAAAACATGAATTATATGTGCAGATTGCTGGAAATCAAATTCGAGATAATTCAGGTTGTTTTTTAAAAATATTTTTTATTTAAAAATATATTAAAATGATTTTTTTTTAATTTTTTAAAATTTATTTTGATATCAGCATATGAAAATAATTTAAAAACATTAAAAAATTAATTTAAAGTAAAAAAAAAATTTAAAATCACTTTTGAAACATAGTGTCAAACAGGGTCGGAGGATAGTGGCATCAAGCTATAGATTAGCTCCCTCCGTTTGGGACTGTGTTTATAAAATGTTTTTAAAAAATTATTTTTTATTTTAAATTAATTTTTTTAATATTTTTAAATCATTTTCATATGTTAATATCAAAAATAATTTAAAAAAAATATTTTAATATATTTCTAAACAAAATATATTTTTTAAAATAACTTCAACAACCATCACTAAAAACTTTCATAGGGATGCAAAACACAGTAAAGCCAGCTGGCAGAACCTTTCTTTAAAAAATTATCATCGACAACATGATCTCCTCCATGAATATATATATATATATATATATATATATATATATATATATAGAAGTGGGGAAAAGATTAATTATATAAAAGGGTAAGTGTTTAATCGTATGATAAATATGTTTTATAAGAAAAGTAATGTCAGAAATGGTGAGCCACAGGAAGCTTCCAGCCGTCCACTGACTTCCAGAGAACAGATCAGTGAACTTGAAATATTTTTTTTCATTGTAAACCAGACCAGGGGCAGGGAATCTTGACACTTTTAAATATTAATTTGTATAGTTCATGACAAAAAGATAAAAAAAAAAAATTGAATAGCTGACAGATTTTCCCAGATTTGAATGCTTTTTTAGGTACTCGTCCATGTTGTTTTTGTTTTTCCTCGGGGCTAATGTAAAAACAAAATGCATCAAATCAAACAACATTTACAGGTCCTTTTTTATATATTTTATATTTATTTTAAATTATTTTTTTGTATTTTAAATTATTTTAATATACTGATATATAAATGTATGGCCTGTTAATAAATAGATAAATAATTAAATCAAATGCACAGTGCTGTCAGGGTTATATAAATTGCAGCATTATATTTGTTTAAACGACCCAAAATATATGCAAGAGGGGATGTACCATGATCTTGTCGGCTATGGTGTCTCATCATACTGGCTAGGTCAAGTTTTTTTAAAAAAAAAAAAATACAAAAATAAATATTTTATACGTGAGAGTATGGTTGTCGAAATCTGAGTTGATTTGTAAAATAAAATTATATAATTTTTAAGAGTCCGAGGGCAAAATTAGTTAAGAACTTGAAAACCAATAAAATTAAACTTCACTCTTGCAAAATCATTAAATTCGATCTGTTTTTACAAATTTATTAAATTTATATTATAAATTAGGTTAGGTCTAAATTTAATCTTAAAACATTTGCTGATTAAATTTTCAAGTTCAATGGAGTTTGCTCCCATAATCAATTCATTGAGCGCAATATTGTGGTAAATTAGCAAATTAAATAAACTATATTATTTTATAATTTTTTTAAATATGAAATTATATTGTGGTAAATTTTCAAGTTTAATGGAGTTTGGAAACATATTATTTTATATGGTTGAAGTTATTAAACAAATCTCATTAAATTTGTTAAACTAAATTTTTGTGTACTATTTTGGAGATATATACAGCTATATGTAGGATTTTGATGTGATTCAAGTTATATTATAAACTAGATATTTCAAGTTTTTCAACTATATATGGTAGGTCTAATAATTCATTCAAACATGAAAGATCGGTACATTTAAAATTAAAACTGGAATCTTCCGATAATATGCAAAAAAATAATAACTAGATTAATGTTACATGGAGGAATGTTAGCATGAAGAAATTTTTTTATTATTCTATTTTATTTTTTTATTTAATGTTGAGTAATTATTTTAAATTTGGGTTTGTTATAGTACATTAGATATTGTGTAAGGTTTTATTTTATTGTTAAATTTATACCAGTCAATTATTAGTTTATGTTCATTAGCTTGTAATCCAAAAGGGATACACTAAGAATTGTTATGATGAAAACAATCAAATTATCACTCGTTTTTTGTGTACTTTCTACAATTTAGTGGCAATCCACCTTGTATCGAGAATTGTTTTTTGAGATATTTTATTTATCTTGTCACTAATTTCTTCATTTATAATATTTATTTATTTTATTTTATTTTATTTAGATCACTCATTGTTCATAGTATTATTAACTCTCTTTATCTTATATAATTTATTAAAAAACATCATTCATTATTCTTCATAAACTTGATTGATAACTTAATTTAGTCATTCAAATTGACTACCGACCTTTTTTTTAAAAAAAAAGGAACCATGTTGACCCACGTTGGGCTACCAAGTCAAGTCACAAACCATGTTCAACCCGTACATCGTGCAGTTTCTGCCCGTTGTCTTTGTAAAATAAAGGGAATTGAAAGAAAAAGAAGGAGAATTCGTAGAAAATATTGTCTTTTGTCGCGATTTGTCTTTATATGAAATTCAATGTATTTGTGATATATTATGTGTATATACATTTTCTAGTCTTAGTCCATATATATATATATATATATATTTTTAAAACCTAACCAATAAAAACTGGCCAAAAGAAGCTATTTGATTTTTAAAATATTTTTTTATCTATAAAAGTATCATAATAATGTATTTTATTTTTAAAATTAATGTTAATCATCACATTAAAATAATCTAAAACATAACAAAATTAATTTGAAGTGAAAAATAAAATAAAATATTTTTTTTATTCAAAAAAACTTTTAAAAACGCAATAACGAGAGTGTTATTGTGGTTATTTTTTAAAGTTATTTTTGTTCTGAAATGCATCAAAATGTTGTTTTTTTATTTTTAAAATCTTATATTTAACATCAGCACATGAAGATGATATAAAAAAAATTAAAAATTTTAATTAAAAATAAAAAATATTTTTTTTTAAATACCAACAACAGTTGAAAATTGAAATGGATTGCACCCAGCGGTGTACATAGACAAGGAAAAAGGGTGCCCCACTTGCTTTGTTAGTGGCTGCTAAGCAGCATGTGAAACTTATTTCTCCAATTTAACGCACAAAAATCAATTCAAAAGAGAAAAAATCAATTGAAAACTTTGAGGGACCATCTTTTACTCCCCACTCAGTCCTCGGCCCACCAGCAGCAGCCCCTCGCCTCCTGACTCTGCCAGTTAAATATAGGGAGGCCCCGGCCCCACCTTTCTAAAATAATATTAATTGATTGATTGGAAGTTACTGTTTTCAAGTTACCGTTTACAAGTTTTATTAATGTTAATTTTAAAAATATTTTTTATTCAAAATATATTAAAATAATATTTTTTTAATTTTTAAAAATTATTTTTTAAACAGAATATCATATATAAGGTGAGGTTAATTTTTAAAGTATTTTTTTATTCATAAATATATTAAAATAATATTATTTATTTTTTAAAAATAATTTTTAGCATAGCATATTAAACTAATCTAAAATTACCAAAAAATATTAAAAATAGTAAAAAATAAAATTATTTTTAAAAAACAATCAGTTATTATAAATATATAAAAAAGAGTTAAAATGCTATTCTGGCCACTACAAGGAGTCAAAGACGCTATCTTTAAGGAAAACCTAGCTGAGCCCCCACCCAGTCCTAGCCCTAGCCTCCAAAATAGAAGAAAGGAGTAAAAAATGAAGAGAGTTTAATTATTTCACGCAAGTGTAATTCAAAGTGGATGACTACCTTGGCATTGTCCATTGTCCAGCTGCCAAGTTAGGAAAATTTATCTTGGTAAATTCAGTTTGCATGCTCAGGGTTAATAGCATAATTTACTATTTGAAAGCATGTTAAATTTATTTTTTAATTATTTTTCTGAAAACTATTAAAATATTTTCTTATTTTTACTTTTTATTTAGGCGCATTACAACAATCTATACAAAAGATAATTGAAAAAATAAACTTTAACATACTTTCAAACAAACTCAAGCTAAAGTGGGAGTGGGAGTGTTTTTCTCGGCCTAACATATTAGTTTTTCCCCTCGTGGTATGCCTCAACTTGCAATCATAGTAGAAAAATCAACATTGAGATGACATAAAAAGGGTGTTTTTACTCGAAAAAATATATCAAGATGGTATATTTGTTATTTTTAAAAAGTTTTTTTTCACAGTAACATATTAAAATAATTTGAAAATACAAATAAATGATTTTAAACAAAATAAATAAAATTTCATGAAACATTCCAAGCAGCACAATTCTAAACAGGACCTAGATAGAAAAGCTAGCTAGAATTATCGTTTATGAAACTAGCTATGGTAAAAATTCAAGTAGAAGTCCTTTTCTTAAGAGAGTGAGATGGGGCGGTGGCGGTTTACTAGTTAGGTGGGTAGTCCGGTATATATATATATATTTTTTTAAAATGTATCTGGCTTAAAAAATATGTAAGAATAATATTTTTTTAATATTTTGCTATTATCTTGATGTGCTAGTGTTAGAAATTCAAGATAATATATATATATATATATATATATATATATATAGACATTAATCATTTCTCTAAAAAAAAGGGAGTCATTATAATAGAAGATTGCAGTCATTTCTTGGTTTTAGGACCGCTAATCGTGTGCCGTGTCAACTACTACTAGTGTTTGAATGAAGGCCTGTTAATTTTGTTTTGTACCGGTTGAAATGGCTGGAATATTCCGTATCATTAAAAAAACCAAGATGAAACGGTGTTATTTTCATTTGAGTTTTAATTTCGGTTTATTCCGGCTAAATTCTGGCCGGAACGTCTCGGTACCGTTACGGCTCAAAATCATAATATTTCTTTTATTTTAGAACATTTTACTATCATAATATTTTGGAATTTTAGAGATGTTTCTAATTTTTAGATTATATTTGTTTGACTTTGTGTTTGTATTGTATAATTTAAAGTTAATTTATCTTGACTTTAAATTATACTTGTTAAATTAATAATTTAATTTTTTTCAAATATATATATAATTAATTATATATAAACAATACAACCCCGGAACGCTCCAAAACCAAAACGTTCCATTCTAATAAAAAAAAACTGGAACGGTATTGATTGAATCTTAGAATTGTGAGTGAGTTTTAAATTATTTAAAAAAAATGTTTTTTATTTGAAAATATATTATTAATTATGAACCGAACCGGCCAATTGGGTTCGAGTCCAGTAACTCTGATTGCATCAAAAATATGCTGCTAGTTCATGCAAGTTGAATAATTAAAGTCTGCTAGCTCGTGTCCCCCACAGCTGGTAGGGAGCCACTCCAAGGATCTGAAGGCCACCACCAGGCACCAGCACTCATAGATCTGACACCATCCATGTGAATCTGTACGGCTAGAAGATTGCACAAGATACGGTCAAGAAGCTAGCAGAGCAGTGGTTTTCTTTTTTTCCCCAGAAAATAATGGAATCTGGCCAGGTTATTTATACAAAATTAATTAATCTTTTAATCTATTATGAGATTCTATCCTAGCCGAGTTCCAGTTCTTGACTCGTCACCATGTGTTCATATTAATTTCATGAAAAGAAAACGAACACTCAATTAAATTAACTGATAAATTTGCCAACCAGTAGTTATTTTTATTATTAATATGAATATCCATGTTAATTTTCATGCACCTCAACTAATTTTATAAACAATAAAATTTATAATTATATAAAACAACAATAATTAACAACTATATAGTTCATACATGATGTCAGAGAGAGAAAGAATCCCACTGGGCCACCAACTATCCAAGCTATTACCACTGTTCATCTAATATGGTTACATGGAGTCATCATTAACTGCTTGGAACGCCGTTTTTTTAGTGTTTAATTATTTTTTAAAACTTTTTTATTATTTTGTTATATTGATATAAAAAATATTTTTTAATACATCTCTGAAAAATATATTCCGAAGAGCTTTATCTATTTGCACTCTTTCCTTTTTTAGTTTTTTTCCTCCAATATTTTAATTGAAATAACTTCATCCTGGATGCAATTCAGTCTATAAATTCCATTACCAAAACCCACAGAAACCTCTTCTCCTTCTCATCCTAATCTCCTAGTAGAGATGTTCTCAGCCTTCACATGCTTCTTCTCTCCCTGTTCATCATCCTTGCTAGATAAGTCTGATAAGATTATAGCTACAAGTATTTTCTTTGCTCGTTCGTACAAATACAGTTCTCAAAATCCACAAAATCAGTGTCTTTCTTCATCATTTATTCTACCTCTCTTGTTTAATGCACTGTTTTTCTTATGCCGAACACATCTTTTTCTTGATGCTTGAGAATAGCAAGTGCCCATGACCCCTGTACTCTCTGAAATCCTCCTCTCTGGTTTTACGATAAACTCCGCTCTCAGGCGCGGGACTCACCTTGTTCAATCTTTCTCTGTTGTTTTCCTCTACTGGTTCTATGTTTTCTCATGATCTCTGTCAGCCCATCTAAAACCCCGTAGAACCACCATCTGATTAGGTTAACATCTTGGTAATCTTGAAAATAATCGTTTTCTTACTCCTGTGCTTTCTCTTTTATTAATCGTAGTCCAGATTAGAGTTTGAATTTGTTCCTGTTCTTGTTCATATACCATCGTCCCTGTCAGTACTGTATTTGTTTGTCAAGGGGAAAATATGATGGCCTCTTCTAGCGGGGCATCTTCAGGGTCAGCAGCCATGTTGAGGAACTCGAGTTCTGAGGAGGATCTGCAGCAAGTTATGGACACGAGGAAGCGTAAAAGGATGCTGTCCAATAGAGAATCTGCAAGAAGATCCAGGATGAAGAAACAGAAACACCTGGATGATCTCATGGGACAGCTTGGTCAACTCAGCAAAGAAAATAATGAGATTCTGACGAGGATGAATGTTACCTCGCAGCTTTACATGAAGATCGAAGCTGAGAACTCTATTCTCAGAGCACAAATGGCTGAGCTCAGCCACAGACTGAGCTCTCTCAATGAAATTATTGAGCATGTCAACTTTAGCAGCAGCAGCACTTTTGAAAACCGTGAGGATTCTGCTGTCCCTGGTGCTATCGGTCAGCTCGGTGATGATTTTTTCATGAATCCATGGAATAATGCTAATTTCCATTTGAATCAACCCATCATGGACATGATCATGTACTGAATTTTTTATGTGGGAATCTGGTTGTGATTGATGCTGTTGGTGGTGTCTGCTTTCTCTTTTTTTCTTTTTTTTTCCCGGTGTGTTTGTATTGGTTATGATGAATAAAAAATGTAAAGGTTCTAGCAGGGTATAATTTTGAAAAAATGGGACTGATTATGGTGAATTAATTATGTAATGAGCAGTAAAATAACTTTTTATTGGTTGTTCTCTGTAAATGGCATGGTTTATGTGTGATTGGTTTTTAATTAAGAATATATATATTTTTTAATTTCAACATCATTATATTAAAATTATTAAAAAAACATCTAGAAAATACAAATATAAGGATTTTTCAAAACAAAAAATTCTTTAAAAAGCAAGTCCTATGAAAAAATATAAAAAATATTGGATAAACTTTGCTTAATTTTAAAGAAAGTCGAAACAATGGTCTTTAAAATAAATATTTTTTATATATAGTTATTGCGTTTCAAGGTTAATTGAAATTATAATTATTGTTATAGTTGTATAATGGACAAAGAACTAAAGAATAATTTAGTCCAATTATTGATCAAGCGATGATTTATCATATTGATTATTGGACAAATGTATTATACGGCCATCCATACATATCATATATGCCATTTTTATCTCTTTGAATCTCTGATGTTTCATGACCTAGGATACTCGGCCAATTCATGTCTATTTATAATTATAGTTTATGTTATTTTTAAAAATATTTTTCGTTCAAAAATATATTAAAATAATATTTTTATTTTTTTAAAACTATTTTTCATATCAACATAAAACAGCACATGAAAATTACCTACACAAATTATAAAAATTATTTTTTAAAAAATATACTTTTAAAATATAGTGATAAACGTACTTTATGTTGTACTCACGTGTTATTATTCTACCAAGTCCACAGGACAATAGTTAATCACAGACAATTAGGCGTACAATTAGTAATTAGTATTAGCAGAAGTACGCTTTGTTGGATTTATCAGGCTGTAAAATTAATGGGTGTCCACGAGGGCATGCCTTCACAAAAGGCATTCGATCCCTTTTTTAAAAGTAGTTTTTTTTATTTAAAATATTAAATTAATATTTTTTATTTTAAAAACAAAATCTAATTTTAACATTTCAGAAACTACTAAAAAATATTAATTTAAAACTACAAAATAATTAAAAGTTTTTAAAAATATTATCATACCACACTACCAAACAAGATCGTGGTTGTAGTTCTTGAAGAGTTATAAAGTGTAATTTTTGAAAATGATATATAAAAGAGGTTGTACTATTAGTTTCTAAAATATTATCAAACACTTAAAAATCACACCATGAAGCTATGTGCACTTAATTTACTTAGAATCGATGGAGTGTAGTTAGATGACAAAAAACTTGATATTTGACTTGCAAGTCTTTGGGTTCAAGTCAGAACGTGTTTATTTTATAAGAATTTGAGACAATCAGAGTTTTATTTGTTTAATCTAGACACGTGAAGAATACCTAAAGAGAAGATGAGATTTCTTTGAATTTAAAATAATATAAAAATTAATGCTCATTTAGCTATATATGTTCGTATCAAATGGACTTGAGATTAGATTTGATGCTAATTAATTTCACTTCGTTTACCAAATACAAGAGAAGTGAGAAAACTTATCTTATTTTGTGATTTGTGATTTGTGATTAATTTACAAGGTTATATTTAGTTGTTATCCTAAGATATTAAAATGAATAAAAACATGTTTTTTATAGAAAAAAATCAAAAACATAAAAATAAATCTAAAATACAATGCCAAGATATTAAATAATGCTATGAAAACCAATCATCAACCATGTAGCACACGCATTGTAGAGGTGGCATATGTCATCTGTATGGTATAGACAATCAAGGATGGATAATGGGGATTAGATTTTTTATACTTATACTTTATTTTTATTTAATAGATTTTAGATATCCAATGAGTATGAATTATTTATCGGGTCTTAAAGGCTCCTAGCCATTTGGGTTGGACCAGATCGATATCTATTAAATTCAAATTAAATTTGTCATAAAATAATAAAAAGCATAATGTATAGTACGTCTTTAGCATAGTTACTTGCATGAGAAGGCCACTATAAACAATACGTATGTGTAGGTTTAAACAATACAATCAGACCACCCACTAAATTTTTGTATGAAAGAAAGGTGAGAAACTGAAGTGGGACACGTTAGGCTAGCAATCAATCCCCTGAAGATAACAAGATGCAAATGTCATTTATAGTTGCTTGTGAAGAAAAAAAATTGGATTTTTTTTTTATGTTTGATCTCCATTGAGACCAGACGAGTTCTCTTCAAGAGTCTTCGTATAAATCTTGTTGATTTAATAATTACGAGTTTTTAATCTAAACACAAGGTAGATACAAGGTAAAGTGGATCTGTATGCAAGTTTCTAGTCTAAAAAGTTTTCACTTAAATAAGTATTTTAAAAAATAATATAAATCATATCTTGAAATCTTATTTTAACAATTTAAAATTTTAGAGGAGATATTATTTAACAATATACATCCTATACAAAAGACTTCACTGCCCCACTGTAAAATAATGTTTGAGAAAGCGTTTGGAAAGAACTTTTGAAAAAAAATTTGATTTTTTTTGTTTATTTTAAATTATTTTTTTTTGGTGTTTTTAGATCATTTTGATGTGTTGATGTCAAAAATAATTTTTATAAAATAAAAAAAATATTATTTTAATATATTTCTAAACGAAAAATATTTTCAAAAGCAACTTTCAACCACACTCAAGCAGGCGGTGCCCTCTAATTGATGTTCGATAAGATTTAGCTGGTGTTGTTGCATCTGAGTCAAATAAAAAATACAATCTCCTTGATTCATATGACTAATTAAAGCATGTGACTAATAATATAGTAGGTAGTCCAGCGATAAAAGTTTAAGATTAAGAAATTTATTTTTTCATGTGATCTCAGATTCGAGTCATATGATTGCTAATATGATGGTCAGTGGAGACTTGAATGATCATTAACTTCGAGGCTCGTGAGATTAGTTGATGCACGCGCAAATTAACCTAAACACTTGTGTTAATAAAAAAATTAAAGCATGTGACCATCAAGTTCGGACAAAATAATTTAGGCCCACATATTGTAATAAAGAGAGAGGTGGGTCAGGCTGATGTCTAGTTAGGTTAAATGGAGTTATTAAATTTCCAAGGGGCTATCATATTGAAGAAGGTGGAAGTGACGATCGCTAATAACAGTGCAAATACAAAAAGGATAAATTAAGAAGATAAAAAGCGATTGAGGAGACAATGACGAAGATAAAAATAGAAATGTTTTTTATAATAGAAATTAGTGGGGGACGAAAACATGTCCTTTATTCTTCATTAATAATTAAATACAAGGACTAATAAATAAATACATAAATAAAACTGATCTAACTTTCCCATGTGCGAAAACTTTTTTTTCATTTCCGTCCTCATGACTTGGGCTTGTAATTGGCTCTACATACATGGAATTGCATCGATTCCCCATCTCCATTGTGATGCCATTACTATTATATCAATACATGTCCATGTCAACTTTGGTGGTTGCATCTATTTTATTATTATTAATTATGTAATCTCAACTTTATTATGTATAATATTGTTGAAGATGGAACAAAAACAAAAATCACCCCCGGCAAATAAATAAAAAAATCCCACATCTTCATCATGTTGTTCTTGAAAGCATCACCACCTAGCATCAAAGCATCAAAACCTAGAGAAAGCATCTAGTAGAATATAGAAATGTCATAAATCTACACATAACCCACCAAAGGATTAAGAAAGCTAGGCATTTTTTTTTTTAAAGTTACTTTTCTCTTCCAAGACAAACTTACACATGATCAGAAAGACGGAAAACAATTACCAATATCTTGTTTACACCTAAACGACACAATTTCTTCAACTTTCTTAGCTAAGACTTTTTGTACAATATTATTATAATTTGCCAAGTTTTTTTTTTTAAAAAAAACAACCGTGTGTTGTCATTGTGTTTCAAAAGCATTTTTGAAAAAATAAAAATATTTATTTTTTTGATATTTTTTTAGATTATTTTCATGTGTTAATATTAAAAATATTTTTTTTAAAATAAAAAAACATCAATTTAATGTATTTTTGAACAAAAAATACTTTCAAAAGCAACTTCAATCACACTCTCAAACAGGAATGCATTTTTATTATTTTTAATTTGTATTTTATAAACCATGTATAAGTTTTTTTTTAACTATATAGAAAACACATTCAAGGAATATTCTTGAAAGATACTTAAACCCACAATTACATATAATTGAATTTAATGTGTGTTTGATATTGTGAAAAATGATATTTTTTAAAAGTTCTTTTCGTTTAAGAAAATAGAAAAATATTTTTGATTTTTGATTTCATTACATCAAAATCATCATAAACTATTTAGAAAAAATCAATTTAATATATTTTTTTAAACAAGTATAATTTTAAAATACATTAAAAAAATTTATAATTTTTTTTCAAAAATACTTTTAAAATACAATATAAAATATCACCTTAAGCTATTACTACCCGAGTCTTCGATGAGGCATTTATTAGAAAATTATTCTTCTACAATATTTTCGAAATTTGAACCGAGACATTCAATAGGATTAGATCCTAACCCTTCATTAGACCAGGCTCAACTGTGTGACGTAACAGCACTCCTAGCCCATAATTTGACAGAGCTGAACCTTCTCTTAATGGGCCTACAAATGAATTCTTTTAGCCCAAACAACAGCAAAATAAAAGTAGGGCTAATTTCATTTGACCCCTTTAAGTATATGGGCCTTATCAATTTACTCCCAAAGACGACAATTACCCCCTTCACATTTCATTAATTCATTATAAAACCTAACGGAAAATGCCTTTATATTTTGCAGGCTTTAATTCCCACTTACAAAAATTATAGGTATTTTATCAATTAACTATTCGAAAACATTCTCACGTGAATATTTGAATGATTTATGTATAATTTTGATTGTCAAAGCAAATTCACTTCGAATAAACATAAGAAAATAATAAATATAGATTTCTATTTTTTAAATAAAAATGAAAAAGAAGAATCACTAAATATTTTCTATAATTACCAATTATTTCTCTAAATACATTTTTTGAAGATATATATAATTTTCGTTTGAGATAAGATTTTATTGAAGAACAAACACTGTAAAATATTTATTAACACAAACTTTGATGTACAAAACATTTTTTTTAAAAACAAAATACAATGAGTAAAAGCAACCAATCAGTATAATAAAGTAATTTTCGAATTCTTTTAAGCTGGGTAAATCTAAATTTAATTATAAATAAAATAAATTTTCTTTTAAAATCATGGCAGACAATAATAATATGTCATAACTTGTAATAGTTGGTTAGAAAAGAAACTAATGAATATTAAATGAATTTAAAGTAAATTTTATTTCAAAATTAAAAAAATATATAATTTTTTTAAATGTTTGAGTTAATATTTTTAAAATATTTATTGATAAACTATATATGTATATAATTTTTAAAAATAATAAAATAAAAAGTAGTTTTTGGTTAATCCCTGGATGGAAGGACCCTACTAATAGATGATGAAACATCAAGGGGGTCAAGTGAAGAGAACAAAGTTTTTAAAAGAGATGGATACAATGAAATTGACCAATAAAACTCTCCGTTCAATTTTTTTTTAAGCGGGTATCCATTAGCAAACACCTCCACTTCACTGTAACATAAAATACAAAAACCCTAATGTCTCTCAAAAACCCTAAAAATTGGAGATTCACATGGGAAACCCAATCACAATCACCAAATCTAAAGCTCTTTCTCTTCAATTCAAAATCAAAACCTTCAATTCATCACCTTCAAGCTCAATTAAACCTCTCAAAATCCCACCTTTTAGTTACCTTTATTGAGAATGAAGAAACCGATGAAGTTTCCATTAGGGTTCCGATTCCTAGGGTTTTAATTGACCCAGAGTCTCCAGTAAATGTTAAAGCTTCCGATGATCATATAGAAGTTAAACTTGTTTTGCTTCTTCCTGTGGATCACCCTTTAGTTTCTACCTTTGACTTGTTGAACTTGAGTGATGAAAGAGAGAGCAATGAGGATTTGGATTTGTTAAAGCCACTCGTTATGGATTCTGGTAATTTACAACAATTAAATTTCGAGTTTTATGGGTTAAGTATTTTGTTGGGTTTGATTTAAAAGTTTAATCAAAGCTATAATTTAGATTGAAGAGAACAGGTGTAAGGTTTTAACTTGTAACTATTGATTTCTGGCTTAGTGTGATTGTCTTTGTTATGATCTAGAGCTACGCATTAGTCGTACTGGACTTGGTTTTTGATTCTGACGTGTTTTAATTGTTTGGTTCAGATTTAAAAAGCTTATCCTCGATGGATGGAGTTCATTTTTATTGCAGAAGTTGCTCGAATAGGCTGACTAGAAGTCCTTTAAAGTAAGTTTGTTGATTGCTCGTTCTGGTTAATTCCTTTTGATTTTGCTTGAATATGCATATTTTATGAGCATGGTTGATTCATCCATAAGTATTCAACACCGTACTATACCACTTATAGGTTTACCAAAATGAAAATTGGGATATGTAGGCTGTAGAAACGGGAGCTTTTATATAGGCTGCTTTGAGTTGCTAATTTGCTCTTAGGTTTCTGGCATCACTTTAATAATTTTCTGTTTAGTCTTAGCTTTCCTCGAAATTTCTATTCTTATGTAGGCAATTTGAGGAAATGCCATCGGTTAACTGGACAGAGATGGCTGACAACTGGTTTGGAGGTTGCTGTTGTTCCTTTGGAGGTGCGAGTGAGAAGTTGGTGAATAGGTATGCACATGCATATGCATGTCCAATGGGTGTGTGCATGTTGAATTCAACAGCTGTTACACTTTGCAGTGATGATCTTGCTAGATGTAAATTTTCTGAAAAACATGTAATCCAAAAGTACAAGCCTGAACAGGAGTTTGGCGATGAAAGTTTAAGTCAAGAAGCTATGGGAGGAAGAGTACCAAGGTGTGACAGTCAATGTGGAGTAATCCACGGTGTTAATGGGAAATCAGGGTCTTCGTGTTCTAATTTGGAAAACTTTGGTGAAAATGTCAAATTTAAAGTTGCAGAGGAAAAAACTAACAATAGTAGATTATCGTCTGTCCTACCGGCATCAGATCTCTCTGAAAAAGTGGTTCCAGGGGCAGTTTGTTGTGATTCAGTAAGTCATACTCAAGTTTATACTGGTGAAGTCGGCATCCATGATGTGTCTGGACCTTCTTTGGAAGACCAGAAAACCACAAAAACTATGGAACTCAGGATAAATCAGAGATCTTTCCTCAATGGCTTTCTTGGAGATGCTTTCATTGCCAGATCCTATAATTTATCTACTGATATTGAATGGAAGCAATTTGTTTGCCCACAGTGCTCATCTCTTATTGGTGCTTATCCATGTGCAAATGGGGACATGCCTGTAGATGATGGAGTTAGACTTTTTAAATGCTACATTTCCACCTCTCTGCCAGTCGGTGGATCAGCTGACCTTTTCAGGTACATGGTTTCTGTACTTTCTAATTATTTTCCTACCATTTTCATTTCCTTCACGTGTGTATTGCTAGCTAATTAGAAATTGCAAAAAAATATGTAGTGAATCTAAAATTAAATCGGGATATATGGGATATAAGAGCCTTAGCTTCACACTAAAATTAAATTGATCATCATGAACAGGAAATATTCTCTGCAGAGAATGTTCACAAGTCAGCTAGTGGAAAGTGCAAAAGATGAATTATCATTCAGAACTGTGGTCAGGGATTTGAGAACAAAATCTCCCATGCTTCAGATTGTCCTTGTAAATCCAAATTCATGGTGCTGTAGTGGTGACTGTTTGGACACTGAGAGCAATACAGATTCGGTTTTGAAGTTAGATCTACACCCTGTTATCAAGGTTCTGTTTTCAGATTGTAGCAGCTATACAAAATCTCAACTAAGGTTGGTCTCCTAATCAATATCTTTGGTTGATTGCTTGACAGTCTTTTCTAGTAACCAAAGAATGCATGCATGTATTCTTGATGGTGGTGTGGTGGTGATTCAAAATAAACAACCAAATCTTGATACGACTCCTGCTAGAGTCTTGAATATGTGTTGGATTATACACTCCCAAAGAGCACGCACACACAAATAAGAAGAACAAAAAAAGTTGACATGAGTGGGAGCTACTACCAAAATTGTTAATAATTATTTCAATTATCTTATTTGTACTCTAATGTCCAAGAAGGCTAAAGATGCACTGCCATGGTAGCCAGTCTGGTAGAGGTCCATACACTGGCCGTGAAAATATCGCCTTAAGAGAGGACTGAGGAAGGCGCTAATCATGTCACTTTCTTTTCTGTTGATGATTTACTTTCAAAACATTTGTTCCTTTTCTTCAAGCTGTAGTTAAAGATTGAGATTTGTGCAGGGTGTTGGAAGATTGGGTGACAAAAAATCTAGCAGATGAAGTTTTCATGTTGGCGCATCTAATAGATGAGCTAATTGAAACTATAAAATCTGCTAAAGTTGAATTTCCGTCATCATGCACTTTCCTTCAGGGTTTATCCTTTGCCTCCATGCCAAGGTAATTTTGATCTCATTTTTGGAAGCTCGGAGTAGGAATTCAAGGTCGGATTTGAGCTTGTTGCTATGTTTTAATGGATGTTGCTTAAAGGTCTGTTTGTTTGTGAAGTCAACCGCACGGTTGACCACACAAACAAATACACACTCCGAAAGCCTAAGTCATTGCTGTCACTTCGACAAACCTCCATCCCTCGTGTATTTTGATGGCTAGGAAAGTGGATTTTATAATTCTTCAGCCACTTCTACTCCCTATATATATATTCGTGGTGTACTAACCAAACACTACTTTTAAATTTATTTTTTATTTTATTGTAGAGAATGTATAAAAGCCAATTAAATTAAAATTACCAGGAAATTAAAAGTTTAAGAACACCAGTACGCTACAAATTTGTTGCTTTTTTTCCCTTCAATTTGCATGAACTTGTACAAATAATCTATGTTATGAATTATTAAACTACAATTTTGAAAACAACAATAACAATCCTGATAGTTTATGCAATTAGATGGTACTTATATTTTTAATTTTTATTTATTAGCAATCTTGAAACTTCAATGCTGCTCATGATATGTCAATAGCTGTAATTCCTGTATTGTAAAGGTAGCAATGCAAGCACCTCTACGCTAGCATAGTTAGTAACAACTAAGAGATTGACAAACAATAAAGCTCTGTATCATATTATATTATAATATTAGCTTCTTCTTTTTCAAGCTAAAAAGGTATCTTTCATGTTAGAGGTTTGTGCCATAACCCATAAGATAGTTCTCATTCTTTTATCCTTTAGAAAAACTATATTAGTATTTTTAGTTAAAACCCTAACTCCCTATCCTTTTTTCTTCTTCTCAATGTTCTTGTGGGACCCAACATCTTATTCCTGAAAAACTTTTCAATAATTTTCTGTTATTTAATCCAAAAAGTTTAAGGGGGTTGTTTTTGAAAAAAAATAATTGTTTTTTGTTTTAAATGAAATTTTTTTTGTGTTTTTTAGATTTTTTTTTATATATTAATGTCAAAATAATTTTTTTAAAAATAAAAAAATATTATTTTGATTTATTTTTGAATGAAAATTATTTTTAAAAGTAACTTAAATTACTAAGTGTGCAAATCTTAATTTGTGAGGTTGGATATGGGAAAGCGGTTACTGTGTTTCCAAATAGTCACTCGATATCTCTCCTAATTGTTCCAAAAGAACTAGAAATAATTTTCTTTAACCAGAAAGAATTCAGGGTGGAACCGAGCCTCCATGTTCTTTAACACAAGATTTTGAGTCTGAGGTGTCTATTATTTTAGCACCAAGACAGGTATCTTTAAAAGTGAATCGTATTGGATGAATTGAAATTTGAAGTATGACAAAGGTGAAGTCATGTCATCTATGGATTGATTTGAAATTTGATTCAAATCCAGCATAACACCAACGGGTCCTAAATAAAAACATAGTTTTTATCAATACTTTTCCATCGAATGGAAACCTTAGAGAAAGTTCAGGGTGGAAATTATAAAAAAAAAGGAGTGAAATTAAGAAACTATCCAAACTCTAGGGGGTAAATTAAAATTTTCCAGAGAAAATTTTCTCTTCTGATGAAGTATCTAAATGCAATTTATATAGTGATCAAATGAATTATTTTATTACAATTAAAATAAAAAACAATAGTTATTAAATACAGCATAAAAAACTTGAGAGTTGACCTAGCTAACCAGTAAGCAGTTCTTGGACTAGATTATAGACCGGAAACCCCTTGAGAGGGCGTCCCACTGAACTCGTTTCACAATACAGCAAGAACTCCAACAAAAGGGACTAAGACATTACTTGACAGAAGCTAACAATCCATCTTGCTAGGTAAGGTAAACAGATGTTGTTATAATCTTGGATTGTTTCAGATCCTGTTTCATGTTTTCAGTTCTACACTTCACAACCTCTACTTTTATAACCTCTTCTTCGTCCTCCTTTTTAGCCCCATGATCCACCATTTCAGCAGTCTCCTTCATATTTATGAACTCAACTAGACTTTGAAGCGCACCTTGAGGGTTGTCATATTTCATGAGCTGCTGTGCAACTTCCGCTGGTGTAATAACTGTTCTCTGAATGAGATCTTCGATGCATTTGAAAAGGGCATGCTCTTTAATTCCAAGATATGTAGAGGCCAGCTTCTTGAATGCTGCTGGAGTGCAATGTCCCATGTAAACATGGACATCCATTCTTCCTGGACGCAACAATGCCGGGTCCAGCTTCTCTTTGTAGTTTGTGGTGAAAATTATTATTCTTTCATCCCCACAGCTTGACCATAGTCCATCAATGAAGTTCAACAAACCAGATAAGGTCACCTGTGAGAAGATTTAGAGAAAAATATGATCGAGTCAGTATGCAAATGGAAAACTCGGAGGCAATATGTATTCTAGTTAATTTCATTCAATTTGATTGATAATTTTTGGCATAAAGTTGTTTGTGAAGTCTAATTAGTAAAGGGTTATATCCAAATAAGATAAACCTGGAGATAAATTCTTTCGAAACTCACTTACCCCAGGATCAAAAGAAATCTTTTTATCAAGTTGATCGTCGTCGTCATCATCAGAATCATCCTTACCATCTTCCTTTTGATTGCGGGGGCGTGAATATTTTGTACTACAATCAATATCCTCAATGAGAAGAATTGAACGATTGGTTGTGGAGGTAAGTATCCTCCTGAGTTGAGAGTCATTTCTTACACCTTGTAGCTGCAGATCGTAGATGTTGAATCTTAGATAGTTAGCAATGGCAGCAACGAGGGTGGATTTTCCAGTCCCTGGTGGGCCATAAAAAAGGTACCCTCTTTTCCAAGCTCTACCAACACTCCGGAAATACTCCTTTCTCTGCACGAACAAGTCAAGATCTTCAGTGATGAACTTCTTCTGGTCAGGTTCCATTGCTAGAGTCTCAAAAGTAGCTGGATGCTTAAACACTGTAGATTCCCACATAGAATCCTCGTTATCGTAAGTATATATGTTGAGAGTCTCCCTCTTGTCCAGGATTGAGCCTGCAGTCTTGCTAATGTGTGGCAAGTAGCTTTGCATCACATGTTCTCTGCAATTCTTTTTGCATTTCAATTGGAAGTATCTTTTCTGGCGAAAGGAGTACTTTTTCGCCTCTTTCTCGCAGAGAGTCCATTCAAAACGCATACCCTGGAAGAAATCAATCACTTTAGCATCAATAGGAATCCCTGGTTTTGGTGGGGCAGTGATGTTGTTCGTGTCACTGGTACCTAGGAGAAGGCTTTTGGTGGAAGGGCCGACTTTGGTTGGAAGATAGACCTCGACAGCTCGAAAGGTTTCATTCTCCACAGCCTGCCATCGGTCTTCGATGAAGAAGGTGAAGTCTGAGGAGAAGTAGGTGGCAAAGAAATCAGAGAACTTAGTAGCTATGAAATCACGCATGCCCCTCGGAATCATTTCATTCAAGATGGTGCGGATGAGCATGGATAAACCGGACAGGGAAGCGTACACGGAGAGAATTGTAGTCATGGAGGGCAATTCCTTCAAGAGAGACGCCATTTTCGGACTGTGAAAAACAATGGGATAGAGCAGGTAGAAAGGTTAAGAGAAGCCTGATCACTTGGATGGATGACACACAAAAGAGCAATGAACTTAAATAAAGACCAGATCGAGGATAGCAATAACTCAGTGGAATTGTCCAGGAAAATCAATGGGAGGCAACAATTTCTTGTTTTTTAATTGACCTTATCTAGTGCGAGGGAGACCTGACATCTGCAGTGCTCTGTTCGGAGAAACCTTGTAGAACATGCGAGGAAAAGAGCAGCCGAATACCTACGAAAAAGACAGTTAAATTCACACTTGAATAACGTGGCCAGAACCTTCCTCTCTGGACACGAGGGTCTAAAGCAGTTGTAGCCTTTAAGATCAACTCCAACGCGTGAGGTATAATCAAAAAACAAAGTTAAATAAAATTATATTTTAAGTTTTTGTTTTAACTTTTAACTTGTCTAATAAAATAGTTGTTTTGCTTTTAAGTTGCTATTTCTATACATTTCGATAGAGAATAAAATATACTTGCTGAGTAGATAACGAGTCTTTAGATGAGGTTTTTATATTTTAGACTGACTTGTTACCTTGTTAGATTTTTTGACAAAAAAAAAAAGATCTTGTTCTCACTCACTCTTGTGTCCAAACAAGAAAAAAAAAGAAGGAAGCAATAAAGGTGTTGGATTTTGCTCTCTCACACATTAAATGACGCCTTATTCTACACGTTTCGACAGGGAAACCAAACGATAAAATATACTAGTCAAGTAAATGACAAGTCTTTTGATGAGGTTTTATATTTTAGACAACTTGTCACCTTGTTAGATTTTTGAACAGAAAGAAAGATCTTGTTCTCACTCTTGAGTCTAGACAGGATAATAAATGGAGGAAGCAATAAAGATGTTGGATTTTGCTCTCTCACACATCAAATGACACCTCAAATTTCTAGCAAAAAAGCATCTTCAAATAGGTCCCTCCCATCTCTTTATGATATATAGATTTATGAGTTTCCTTCAAAATCTAGACTAGAGTTATGGATATTTAATTGTTACTGTATTTTGGAGTAATATAATGTATAAAATCAATGTTTATCAGTTTATACCTCACTAGTTCAATTGTTATTGCATTTTATTTTAAATGTTACTGTATGTTTGTGTATTTTATCTCAAATGTTATTGTATGTTTCTGTATTTTGTTTAAATGTTACTGTATATTTGTCTCTTCTAAAATGACGTTTTACCATTGGAATACACATAAATAAAAAAATCTATATTTATACTATTCAAAAAGTTATTTTTATCAATTTAGTTTTCCAAAATAAAATTTTGCGTTGGAATTGCTCTAACGAGGTTTTGGCTCGTGCTCCTCCGACGTGGATCAAATTTATTTTTATGTAAGAAAAACAAAATGTTCAAAAAAAAAGAAACAAAGAAACAACTTCGTTAAATAATCTCATAAAAACAAAAACTTTATGATAAAAGAGTGTCACTTCAGCCTATCCATATTATTAACAATCTAATATTGAATGAATAAAATTAAAAAAAAATTAAAAAAAATTAATTGATTAAACTAGATTAACTCGTAAATTTCATAAACATGAATATAAAGTTGAAGGTAAAAAACATATCAATAACCCAAAGAAACTAAACATGAAAAAAAAGAAGAGAAATTGAATGAGAGAAAAGAGAGGAAACAAATAGTTGCCCATGTCAAACCCAAAGTGTGACGGGAGCACACACCACCCATTATGCAAAGAAACCAAGATCTTAATATAATTGTTGCGAATGAAAGTCATGTTCATTTTATTTTTAAATTCAACAAAGCAATTTTACTATTTTGAAAAAAAAAAACATCACACCTCTATTTGAAAGTCATTCAATGTTTTTGCTCCAAGATTAAATTAATAATTTCACAATACATAAAAACAAAATTGTTAACCTAACCCTACATAACTTGTTAAAGGTATACTATATTATAATAAATAAACCTTCCATTATCTAGTTAAATTAAAGTATATTGTGGACAAGGAGCAGGTTCATCGTAATAATATTACAATAATGGAACACGAAATGTACACATAGTATAGTAATCCTGTCGAGATGTGGCCGGAGCCATCATTTCGAAACTACAGTTTCTGCTATTGATCAAAACTACAATAATGCATCCAAGGGTTCTGGCGTGAGTGGTGAGGGCATTCTTATCTTTTAAAAAAGGTCAGGGGTTCAATCCCTATTCTTGTATGAAGCTGGCTATTTGGGAAGCATTTTCACCCCTTCAGGGCCCACCCGGTGCGAACATGAATTAGTTTGAATTAGTGTCTAGAACACCGCGTGGTTTATACCACAAAAAAAAAACTACAATAATGCACTCATCCGACCGCATGTAGACCCGATAGTTTATTATATAGGCACAGATGTTCTGTAAGATTCTCATTGGAGAACAGGTGGGACCCGCTTTTTTTTTTTTTTTTACAGTTGCTCGGGTGGAATTGTTTTTTACAAACTTTGCATAATTGAAGAAGAAATTAAAAAAATCCATTGATTATCATATTGAAAGTGGCACGTCGATATTCTCAACAGCACAACCTTGTGAAATTTGAAAATAAATAAATTAAACTTCAATTGAAAGTGCTATTTTACAGATTTGTTTTGTTTCAATTGTGATATTTTTTTTTAAAATACTAATAAATTCCCACTTTCGCTACTTTTAATATGAAAAAAAAAAACTCGACAGGATTCTCGAACTATTATGTTGATTCTTACTTTTGATTTGCTTCCATTTCACAAGATTCTCACACGCGGATGAGTTAACGAAGGTCATTATCACTGCAATTACATCATAATATAATTGTACTGTGCACTTAGACTAAAATTACTGTGGATTGTGGCAGTGTCCGGACCCTTCTGCTCTTAATGAGCTCGCCTGTTTTCATTTCTTTTGAGGGGCTGCTTTGGCTTTTGCCTTCATTCTCTCTGCGTCTCTTCAGTCTCTTTTTTTATAAGTGGCCGTGGTGTCACAGTAAAAACATTTTTTTTAAAATTATTTTTTTTCAACTTCAATCGTAAAAGCAAAAACAATATCAAATACATCCTAAATAAACCCTGGGATGCTGGGCCCTCTTGAAAACATGCAATGCTTAGGCCTTGTTTGTTTCAAGGAAAGTGAATTCCCGGAATTCACTTTCCTTGCTTTCCAGTGTTTGTTTGCTGGAAACAACTTTCCTGGAAAGTTGTTTCCAGCAAACAAACACAGGAAAGTTGTTTCCAGCCAAGGAAAACCTAAGGCTTAAAATCCGGAAAGTGTACTCCTCTTTTAAAATCCGGAATACACTTTCCGTGAGCTAGCTAGTTATTGTTTTTTTTTTAAAAAAAAAATAGAAACATGTTAAAGTATTATTTTTTATAAAAAAAAAAAATAATTCTGATATTAACAATTAAAAAACACAAAAACTAATAATTTAAATCTTAAAAATTCTATTTTTTTTTAATCACCCTAAATTAAAAATTTTGCATTGAGATTTTGATTTAAAATTAAAAAAAACTTATTTTAAGCTTTTAAAATTGGAAAAAAAATATATATTAATAATAAGTTTTACTTACAAAAATATTTCACAAGCTTATTTCTCTATAATATGATATGACATATATTGTTATATTTTTATAAAATAAGCTATGTATGAATATAGGATATAATAAAAAAAATTCATCATTATACTTTTTTAGATTTCATTTTTTTTATTTTAAGTGATTAAATATTTTATATTAAATATTTTATATATATTAGATAATCTTGAAAAAAAATTTAATTTATTAATAAATTATTTTCCAATTCCTTTTCCATAACACAAACAAACACTGGAAAGTGTTTTCCAGTTCATTTTCCATAACACTGCCAAACATCGGAATTCACTTTCCAGGAAACCACCTTCAGGAATTCACTTTCCAGGAAACCACTTTTCAGGAAACCACTTTCCAGGAATTCACTTTCCAGGATTCACTTTCCAGGAAACCACTTTCCAGCAAACAAACGGGGCCTTAATCGATGTATCAATTGTTGAAGTACTTGGGTTGAAAATAGATGTCAAATAAGGTTGCTTCCTCTTAGCCAACCCGAGAGAAAAGCTGAAGAAAGTCCACATGCTTTGCACAGAATAGTTCAGTCTTGTCATGATTTCATTTTGACCAACCACTCTCATTAACGGAAACTTTACGAGACTGCTAACCAATTTCTTATACCATATTTGTCTTCGATGTATTTCAAAATATTTTGGAAAATATTATTTTATTTTATTTTATATTAAGTATTTTTTATATTTCTAAATCATTAAGATACACTAATAATTATTTTGATATATTTTTAAATAAAAATACTCTTAAAATCAACTTTAATTAACTCCTAAATAAAAATACTAAAATGGTTACTAAAATTCAACAACTAAAATAATATATTTTTTAAATGAAATGTTATATCTATATTTTTTATAAAAAAGTTAAGATATTATTCAAAGTATAAATAATTGTTGTCAATATCAATAAACACTTGCTTCCTCATTTTTTAAAATTGATAAAAAAATAAAAATTATATCACCTTGCCTTGAAAGAGAAGCATCAGTAGCTAAAATAACATTTGACATTACAGTACAAACCTTAAAAAACTTTAATTTTATTATTTAAAATGTCACATAGATTATTTAGCATTTATTTATTTAGTAGGATACCCACCGAGCTCAAATGCAGTGAAGGTACCTACCCATAAATAAATAAATTACCTATAATATAAAACGTGTTCCAGTTTTACTCTGCTAATCCACATTACCCTTTACTATTAATTTATATTGTCTGGAATCATGAATAATATGTTGAGGTAGTCGAGTTGGTCCCAGCAGCGCGACGTTATGGCTGTTTTCCGAGAGGGCATTTGTTCAAATCCCACTTTTAGCATATTTTTTTTGTTTATTGCCTTTTTTTTGTTCTCTTTTATTACGTTTTTTTTCTATTTTTTTTTCATTTTTTTCTCAGAAATTATTTATTTTCTGGTTACACACACACACACACATATTTCCACTTATATATATTTTTTTAATTTGTTTTTTTAATAATTGGGGTGTTTGTATTAACTTAAGCGCACTACGATTAATCATTGAATTCAATTTTTTTATTGTTTTTTTTCTTTCCTGATTATGTTTTTTTTCTATTTTTTTTTCCATTTTTTTCTCAGAAATTATTTATTTTCTGGTTACACACACACACACACACACATATTTCCACTTATATATATTTTTTTTTTAATTTGTTTTTTTTATAATTGGGGTGTTTGTATTAACTTAAGCGCAGTACGATTAATCATTGAATTCAATTTTTTTATTGTTTTTTTTCTTTCCTGATTATGTTTTTTTTTTCATTTTTTTCCATGAAATATTTTTTATATTTTTATTTGATTATTGCAGGTCTTCTCTCAATTTATATTTTATTTTTAAATGTGATTTACATTGAATTATTAAATGAACTAATCTTAATACAATGAATTTAATAATTCAAATATCCGAATCTTCTTGCTTTTTTAATGATGATGATAATTTTATGTTGGTTATTTTATTAAAACCTACTAAACAGATAAATTTATATCAATTTAAAATTCATATATTTTATAGAAAATTTGCACTTCACAGTAATTCTGCACATATTTATTATTTTGACTAAATTTATATTATAACAAAAAAAACACATTTAATTTTTTGGTATTAAAAAAATATAGTGCCGCCAAGACGAGACGCGGGGCATTGGCTAGTTTGAGATATTAGTAGTGAAAATATGGACGTAATTGAAACAAATTATTTATAAATCTTAGTCATATTAACTTATCTTATAAAGAGTGGTGTTGTAGGTGTTTTTTTGTGTGTGAAGTCCTCATAGTGAGTTGTTAGTTGTTTGTAACTGTTACGATATATATATATATATATATATATATATATATATATATATATATATATATCAGTTGATTATACGTGATATTGATTTTCTTCATGTAAATGTATTTATTTTTTAATAAAAAGTTTATTTATTTTTAATAACCCTTAAATATTTAATTAATAAATTTAGAGTAAAGATAAAGTTATAGAGATAAAAATATTTTGCCAAGAAAATTATAAAGTTTATAAAGTTACAAGATTCATATTTCATCAAGGCATTGTTCCTAAATGTTCCATATTAACTCTATATTAAGACTAGACAACAATTAGAGTTGTCAAAACTGATACATATTATGTTTTCTCTTTTTTATAAAATAAAACAATCATTCTTATAGGTTGAGGTATGAAGGACATTTAAAAATAATATATATGTGCTTGTTAAATGACATGTATATTGAACTAACCTATACGAGTTTTTCATATGGAGAAATCACCTGTGTTTATAAAAAAAAAATCATATTGGTTGTGTAAGTGATTCTTAGACTTAAGATCACTAAATTATTTTATATAAAAATATCATGTTTTGATCCAACTATATGTTATCATAATCAAAGGCAACAAAGAAGTAGATATTGAGTATAATATGAATTACATAAATATATTTTAAGTAGTTAGGAGATGATTTATCATTTTAGGTGAATTAAAAAAATATTTTATCTTTTCTTACAAAATATTTATTGTGAATCCCATGTAAGGTGAAATGAGATTTGAATAGAGATTCAAAACGCGTGTAAAGAATCAATGATTATGATGTTGAGAATAAACATGATTTGATTGAGTAGACATATTACATACTATGATATCTAAATCAAAATATTATTGATGAAATGTTAATAATCACCCTGAGAAATTGACCACTTAAAATGTTAAATCAAACCACTTGTTATTTTTCTAATATATAAGAGGATCATGACACGTTACTAAACATTGTACTTGATCTTTAAATATAAATTATTTTGCTTAATCTATTTTATTTAGATTATAAAACCCGACGGGTCACATATATAAGAACCATTTGTCAAAAATTGAAATAAAATGATTAATAAAGTGTGGCTTGACTGTAAATAAGTTTTAAAAATTGAAGAATATAATGTGATTTTTAGAGGAAATTACAATTCTAAACCAAAAAAATAATCAAGTGGATATTTGATTGAATTTTTTTTAATATGTGTAGTATTATTTAGGGGGCAAATTGATATTTTATCATTTATAAAATTTTCAGGTTTTCATGTAAATAAAATGACTATACCTTTTATTTTTTATGTAGTATTATGTAGTAAATAGTACAATACAAAATACTTGAAAAACACACACACAAAAAAAACTAACACTCAAAGTCATAACAATCTTTCTCTTCTAAAAACATTTAATAAATTTTTTGCTAGTGATTCATGTGGATTAGTGTTAGAGACGGATCACTTATATGCATTAAATTAGCCGCCAAATCAATGTCTAACCTAATTTGAAATATAACATGACCCAAGTTAGGTTCATGGCTAACAGATTACCAGGATGACAGGTCGGATCAAGACGACCGGTCGGACAAGCAGGGTTTGCTTTGCAGATTGATCTCCAACAAAAGTAAAGGGCTTCATTGATGGTAAAGAAATTTCATTCATCACCTTGGCACAAGCTGCCTGGAATGAATAATCTTGGTTTCCTCACTACTTTCTGCTCCTAATCACACCCTTCATAACTTGCAATACATGTTTTTTCTTGCATCATTTATATAGAATTGAGCAATGCAGAAACGAAAGGAAAGAGTAACGATACTAATGACAAAATCAAGAGCATTATTTCATACATTAAAATAAATATTTAATAAATAAAAAAGCATAATTAGTAGTAAATTAGTTTTTCACAATTCTACCAACATGGGATCCCTCAAATTTCCCCTTCTAAAATGATTTACTAGCAAACTCTTCACCATTGCTTTGGCAACCCCACACACACAACTTCTCAACTAGAACAGCAAGTAGACAACATGGAAGACCCCCAGTAAAAAGAAATGGGAAGCATGGAGAGAAAAAGAAGAGGCCTTTGAGGAGTAGAAGTAGTAGTAAGGATAGGGGTATGGTCCCTTTCCAGGGGGTGCTTGGCCCTTAGGAGTGTTGAAATAATAACCAGGAGGTGGAGGAGTGCCCCATATAGGATACCATGACGGTGCTTGTGGTGATTGCGGTGGTGAATGATAGGCTGGTGGTGATGTAGGTGGCGGCGGAGGCGGGGATGTAGATGGTGATGTAGGTGGCGGCGGTGGCGGGGAGTGGTAGGAATGTTGAGGAGATGGAGAGTGGTGGGATGGGGGTGATGGATGGTAGAGGAGTGGTGGAGGAGGTGGTGAACATATGACCGGGCATGTAACACAATCACTGATGCAAAGTAAACCCGCCGCAGGCTCTCCCATTGGATCGCCATCAGAGTTTGCTCCAGCAAACGTGACCATCTCCAACACAATCACTATCTTGAAAAACAAGGTAAACCATCTCCCTCTTGGAGATGTTCGTGGGCCCATCTCTTGTAGTTGCATTGGAGAACCTTGAATCAAGGAGCCTGCAGGTTATGATGTTGGTGGTTTCGTCAATCCTGACTCACGAACTTGTTGTTCTTATCTACCTTGTGACTTAATAGAGAACCAAAATGCAGCTAACATAAGCTCCTTTTTAGCTCTACAAACGTGTGTATGACTCCTTTAAAAAGCAATTTTTTAGATGTTTTATCATTACTTTATCATCTTTTTGGAGTTTGGAGCTTGTGTTTTTGTATTCTTTCATTTTCATGGGAGAAGGAATCCTAAGCCAAACTTGTTTGACAATCCTATTCGTACTTTCTCCTATACCTTTCTCTGATCTTAATCCAGTTTCAAGGGCACTAATTCTCTCCACTTTTATCACTTTTTTATGCCTTTCTTCTTTATTTGTTCTTTTCTCTCAGGGTAGGTTTCTGAATCTTCTCTCCCACTCCAGGTTTAATTATGAATTAATTGGTGTTGTCCTATCTTGAACACTTCCTTCCTCGGGACAAAACTGATTATGTGGACCATCCCCACTATCATGAACATATTTTCTAATTATGAGATGGTTCTTTATGTTCTTTTGTGGCTTTGTTCAGTCTTCTTGATCTTACAAAGTTCCGGTGAGGATGGGGTAATCCTACTCCTTTTTGCTTGTACTCAATATTACTAGAAGGAACCCTATTTTGCAGTTAATGTCTCACTCGTAAATAAATAAACAAGAAACCGAACCTCATCTGCCATCTCACAAAATTGAAAAAGCTACGAGACTACCACTTCCCAAGCAGATGCCACTCGTTCTCGTATAAATACACCAGCTCTCTACGGTTTAGTTAAATACACATGCTTGCCATGTGAGGACCGATGTCTTTCACCTTCCAAATCTAACTTAGCTCATAACAAGGCTCATGTTGCTTTTGCTGTAGCTCGCAAATTTTACAAGGAGCATAGCTCTTTTACCTTCTTGATCAATGAAGCCATCTGTATATTCAGCTTGCTGTGGTTCTTGCTGTGGTTCCAAATCTTTTAGCAACCTCGGCCTCAGACAATGTATCCCATAGCTGCGGGATTCCAGTGACATAAATTAGAATAAAATCTACCATACAAACTTCCTCATAGATATGCGCTAGAATAAAAAGAATGAAAAAGACGGGGGTTTAAACTCACTTCCAATTTCCCCTTGGAGCCTCCAATAGCGAGCAGAAAAGGGTTGTCCTCGGAGAAGGAAACAGAAAAGACAGCTCCCTGAAAACATTCAGAGCACTGTGATGATCCAACTCATGCTCACATCTAAAAACATGCTTAAACTTTTTTATTGCATAAGATCCGAGGAAAGTTATGATCACATACTGCTTTAGGATTCTTGGATACTAAACATGAGGGTTGGTTGTTGGACAGATCCCAGAGTTTTACCTGCAGAAACATTCAGCAGAAGATTGAGCTTATATGAACCATCGATAAATTCTACTTTGGATGACCAAAAAGAGGTAGAAAATAAACTAATGACTTTACCATTTTATCTGTTGATCCAGTAGCAAGAAGCTGTCAAACACGGCACAAGGTTAGTGAAGTTGATAGTCTAAACATCTAACTAAAACTGAGGATTAGAATATGAAAACGAAGATATTACATTAGGTGCTGAAGGATTATAAGAGATTGTGCAAACAGCTTTGTCATGAGCATGCAGGGTAAAACTTGGCTTAAGGTCAGTAGCTGATCCAGGCTTGGCAGCCCGGATGTCAAAACCTTGAACTGTACCATCTTCAAGACTCACCTACAAGGATAACTCAGCATTTTAGGGCATATTTCAGTGCCTTGCAAATCAAAACTATATACACCTATCATGTATTTAAAACCTAGAAACAATGTTCCCCTCTGTTTCTTTGTCAATAAGAAATAGAGCAAACTCAAAAATAGGTAGGGAAAACCATAAATAGAATGATGAAGCACACACCACAAATAAATGCTTATCATGCGGATCCCAGGCCAAGCTTTCAACATCAGCTGCGACCGACCACTTGAAACCAGGATCTGAAGGCACCCTTCCATCCTTCTGAAGAGCACAAGGGTAACAACATCAAGACTAGGCAAGCTCTTAATTACCATGACCACTGAAAGACAACTTTCACATGGCAGTGATCTTATAAGGTATAGTGACGATAGAAATCTATAGACATCAGACTATGCAAGCTCTGTGTTACCATGACTACTGAATGATCAAAAGATCCACTGAGAAGAACTTGTGGCTCATGATGATTCCATGCTACTGCTTGAACCTGTCAGCATTGGTGTGAAAAGAAAGTAACCCAGATCAACAAGCTAATAACACAAGTACCATGGTTTTTATATCTACTATATTTAAATTGAACCGTAAGACACAGCATATTGATGTGTGTTCATTACATTGGCTAGCACAAACAGCTTCTATGACTTAGAGCTGAAAATAGTCCAAAAACCCTGCTCTTATAATTCCGACAAATCTTGGAAGACTAAATTGTTTTATAAGACAGACAACTCACACATTGTACGACAATCAGATAAAAAGAAGGTGCTCAACTTTCATTTGTTTTCTTTTTCATTATTAGAATTTCCTTAACAAGTGTTCAGCTTTATGACAAAGGAATATTGACAAGTTATTCAATCACTAGCATGATGTCTTTGCATGGTTCAGCAGCATGTCTTGCAACATTCATGTGCATTACAATCTGCCTGGTTGTCCTTGGGTTGAGGACACTGATAGGTCAGCACTAATGAATGAACAGTTGTAATATCCTAAGGAATGCTACCCAAATAACAGATGAATCTGGCTTGGTTCACCATCCAAATTATATGAAAGAATTATGTGAGGCTAAATTCTTGCCTTGTCTGTATGATGCTCCATGGTAATGTCACATTTTCCAGCATCCACATCCCAAATTTTGACTTGTCTGTCAGCACTGGCACTAGCAAGGATGTTCCTGTATTTATTTCAATACTTATTAGCTATCAGAGAAGTCCATCTGCATTAGCAAATAGAGCAGAACTAGATCGTAAGCGATTCCCCAGACCTGAAATGCTTGTTCCAAGCAAGACCAAGGACAGAATCAGTGTGACTCCCTTCTTTGTATTTAATTGATGCCTGACAAAAGAAGTTGCAGGACTAGTGAGAACAAACAAGAAGAAAAATAATCATATTGTATCAAGCCATATCACATTATGCCTGGGTTTTGAAATGACGCTGCTGCTCAGGATGGAGTGGTAACATCAAGGAAAAGCTCAAATCAATATAGCACCATAACAGTGTTATCCATGACACTAGTAATCAATCATAGAAACAAGATCCAAAATCAAGGTACAAGAACAACCATTAAGTTGGCCATTTCCAAGATGTTTCAGGGTGAATTCTTATATAATAAAAGATGTGAGAGGAGGACCTAGCATGGTGCAGCCCATCCAGCTTATTGAAGTGTGTTTTTTTATTAAAAAGAAGGGGAGAAAAAGAAAAAAAAAGGAATATTTTTTTTTCCTTTGCCAAGGCTTGGCCCACTTGTTCGCACATGCGGCAGGCATATCTTAACACCTGCCAATTATGGACACCTCTATAAAGGTGTCAATGCTTTTCTGCTTGACAAGATAAGCATGAAGAAAAATTCAAGAGCTCCACTTCAACATTCATGTCTGCTTGAGCAGATAATTATGAAGAAAACTCATGGATCTCAATCACACAAAGATGAGACTTAAATGGATGCCAATGAACAACAAAATTTAACTTCATTCCTTTTCCTCATTCATAGCCTTTTGGACACATAATAAAATGTGCAAAGAACATTAACCAAATTTCAAGAACAAATAAAAACATCATGGTTATTTCATTGTCTTGTATTTTCCAAAATAAAAAATAAATATGATTCAATTCTGAAAAATAAAGAAACTCTAGAAAACACCTTTTTCCCTTTTTTCTTCTTCTTTTTCTCTTTAATGCCACCCAATACCACAGCTGGTTGCACTTCATCAATCTGAGAACAGCAGAAAATGTTAAGAGATTCCCTGCCTTTAAAAGTCAATGTATTGTAATTTTGTGAGATGTTCCACATACAATGTCAAGGTCCCATATTTCAATGGCAGGTTCCATTGACCCAACAGCTATAAAATTCCCTGCAAAAATCACAAAAATCCTTATCTCAAAAGAGATAGTAAGGCATACACTTCTGCAAGAAAACCAAACCTCATGCGCCATTTTTTAATTTCAATGCTACATTAAGACCAGATGTCTCCAAAATTGGAGGTGTGGGCCTAGATATGGGAATATACCAGAGAACTTGCAATCTGCAAGAAGAACAAGTTCCAAGCAGACATTGTAAAAGCTATCATACCTTTTTCTCCCCCTTTTAGTGGGCAATCAAGCCATGCTGTGCAAAGGGGAAATGCTGAAAGGGGAACCTCATGGTGAACGTATACGTTTGAATCACCATCACTTGTTTCATCCAATATCCAAACCTGCATGCACAATTAGCACTTCATGTCAGAAGAGAGAGAGAGGGAGAGAATTGCAGAGTTTGCCAACTAACAATTGCATGCCTCGAGGTTACTAAATTCATCCTTGTTGCATGCACAAACAATGACTGCATCCTTTGGTTTGATAGCCATGTCCTCGAGGTCTTCAGAATCATTATCCTAAAAGAGTCAGTGCAAAAATAAGGAACCAAATACCATTAGAAGTCAGATACAGCATAACAAAGTAGTCAAACTTACATCTTCATCCTTGATGTACGGGTCCATGCTATTACTTGGGTAATAAAGGTCCCCCAGTCCTGTGCTGAACAGCTCAATACCTGTGTGACCAGATTCATCTTTAGTTGCACATCCAATGTGAATTAAATTCAAGGCATGCGACCAGAAAATGATGTGAATCAAAAGGAAAAAAAGAGCTGAAAAAGTATTTATGCAAGTGATTGTTATTCGCTGGTTAAATAATTCCCTCAATGATTCAAAAATTCATGAGAGCTCTTATCAAGAGCGATCGATACATGTACAATCCATCCTAACCTCCCAAACTAAACCCGCATGGCGACCAGTGACCCCCTAATTTTCTACAAAATGCTTCAGATAAAAAAAGTCCATAAAAGAAAAGGCAAAAGAAAAATGGACTCTTTGTAGATGCATAATTACCATCCTCCTCCTCATCATACTTGTCCATATCAAGTTCCTGAAGACCATCTGCTATGTCATCAAGTTTGGTCTCTGACTTGTTAACTTTGGAACTTCTGCCAAGTGCATTTGCTACAGCTAATGCTTGGCTTACTTCACCAGTCTGCTTGGCAGCATCAACATCCATTTCCTGGTCACCTTCCTCGCTGCCACTATCTTCTCCACTGGACAAAACAAAACAATCACACTGATCAACGACCCAAAAATTTGACAGTATAACTAGAGCAGTCATGTTAAACCCAGGTCCATAAAATATAAGCAGTAATCACAAAAAACAGAACCAGAAATTGATAGTTTCATCACACAAACATGCACAACCAATTATCAATTTGCATAAGTTGAAGAATGATACAGCCCAATGCAATACCAGAACACCTCCAAGTTCACATAACCCATATATCCATTCACCCTTCGTAACAGAGATTTAAATCCCCCATCAAACTGGTCTCAAAAACTCCAACCAAATCAGACATTACAATAAAATCAGCACCTCCTAGTTTTAAACTCAGCTATTATAGTTCTCAAACAATCAGCATTACAATACCCCATTAAGCCTAGTTCTCCCATTCCATTACTAACAGCATTGAAAACACACAAAGTGAATGACACAGCAAACCGTATAGCAAAACAAAAAAATCGTATATTCAACAATTAGTAGCTATCAAAACACAAAAAGATGTAAATTTTTTTGAAAGAAAAAGGGAGAAAATAGTAGATTACCTTCTCTCCAAGACACCAGCTTTGATCAACTCTTCAATTTCCTCTTTTGAAGGTGGGTCTGCTACACTCGGTACAGACTTTGCGACCCCTTTGGGTACCCATGAAACTGCTGCTATCATTATTCTTCTTTAAAGCTCGATTTTTTTTGTCCTCTTATTAATCAACGATTCAACATGCAACAGAATAAATAAGAACAACGAACAGATTTTGAGTTCAGGAGCAAATCAATTGAGAATGGAAGCTGATTGATTGATAAGAATCAATTGAGAATGGAAGCTGATTGATTGATAAGTACCTTGTTGGTTATATGTTAATGAGTGAAAGAATTTTGCTTGTGGGTTTTACGCTGGAGGATGAACCGTTTCAAGCGTTGCAATTTATATTATATTTGTAGCCTAAAACCCTAATTGCAGGATATTATCGGGTGCAGCAGGGTTTACTGAATGTGTTAGATGTAAGGCTAAGGTTGATTGACTTCAGGTGTCAATTCAGCCTATAAATTCGGAAGATAAAATCACAATTTAATCCCAAACAGATGTACCTATTTTCAATGATATCTCAAACTTGTAAATTTTATCAATTAAGCTCTAGATATTTCCTCCATTTATCAATTGCAACCTTTTATATATTTTTTTAATAGTTTAATTTAAATGCGTGTATTTTATGCACTGAAATGACGTGGATTTAAAAAAAAAATGATTAAAAAATAGTGAACTCTCACATTTATGATCTAAAATAGTGTCAATTTGAAGAAAAAAAAGAAAGTGTTCAAAACATGAAAGAAAATACCTGTACGAGGAATTTTAAAGGATGAAATTGATAAAAATTAATAAATTTGAAATTCAATGAAAATGAATATAAAATAGTTTAATTTGAAATTTCATTCACTCTATTTATTTAAACAAGCACAATTTTAAACACAGATTTTTTAAAAATTGGTCCAGAAATACATGGCAGGTGATACGCAATCCAAAAGTTTTACATCCAAGTAAAATAGTTGATAACTTGAAGAGATCGATCTAATTATATTGAATCTATTAAAAACTTTTATAATTATTTTGATATTTTTATGAATTATCTCGATCTCATGACTCAAAATTCTGGTTTAGTGGATTATCGAGGGTTGACTAAAGTTTTTTTTTATTATTAAATTAATTAAAAATTCAGTTTCACAATTTATTTTAATTTGTTTTATAATATGCTATCATAATTTCATGATTCAAGGTTGTTTACACAAAAGTTGACTTGGACCGATTAATTATCTTGTCATATCAATATTTAAAATAAAAAGATGGTAACTTGATTTTTTTATATTTTTGTTTTGCCCCTTTTATGAATAAATTGACAATGAATTCAATTATAAATAGTTTAATATTTTATTTTAACATAGAAATTATAAGAGTCTATCAATAAAAAAAATAAATTCAATATGTAATTTAATTTAAAACAAGGTGTAGTTAATTTATTGTGTTTGCTTTGCTTTCGAAATCCAACACCTTTTTTTTTAAATTTAATTGATTCCCTAGTTTAAAGTAAAATTTAATATTAATAAATTTAAAGAATTTTAACTTATAAAAGAACCTTACTTACCCAAATGTAAATTAAGTAAAATTTAATATTATGATTAATACAAACTCATTGTTTGCACTATGAGTCAGAAAATGCCTCAATACTAGTTTCACACTACTAGTAAATCATTTTTAATACCCTTGACCTAAAATAAGATTTGTTAATTTTTATTTTTGTTGGCTTTTGTTTTAAGTTTTGCTATATATATTTTTATTTATCATCACAATTTCAGCTATTAAGATGACTAAATTTTAGTGGAGGCCTAGTTATAAACATCACAGTATTGATTTTTTTTTAAAATTTCAATTTAGTTAGCGTATTAGATTTTAATTTAAAGCAAATAAAAAAATAAAATAAAAATATTTGTTTTCAAAAAATCTTTTGAAATTAAAAAAAACAAACATGCTTAAAAATTTGAGATTCAGAAATTGATTTGAATATAGTTTTTAGTTAAATTTTGATCATAGACTTAATAAAATTTAATTAACCTGATATATTTTGGTGATTTTGATTAATTACAAAAAAAAATATTTAAAAAATTTGAAATAATATTATTTTAATAAAAATAATTAATTATATTAATTAATTCAACAAGATCTTTTCCAAGGGAATTCCCAAGTGAGGCCCGACAGCTATTTGTGCACGAGCCACCCATACCCCCCTTAAAGGCCTCACATCCTAAGACAAGTCGTTCAGATCCGAATGTCTAGTCGTTCACCACGCAGAACAGGAGAGAGGAGAGAAGCAAAGTTAAGAGGAGGAAGGCCATGCTTGTAATGTAAAAAATATTTTGAGAAGATGATGCAGAGTCAACGAGACCTTTTAGTAGAATCTGCACCCTGTTCATGCATAGTAATAATAGTAACTGGTATGTTTCCTTTCTAATTACTAAAATATAATCATTAGATCCACTGCTGTTCTCGCATTTCATTTTTTCTTTGTTGTCACTTCGATTTCAATTTTGTTTCAGTTGTCGTTGCACAAGTGCTTGTTGGCGTTTCATCGGTTGCTGTCCCGAGCTCTAACTGTTACGCTCTCGATAATTCGAGTCGAATTGTTGATTTTGTATCCTACACTGACATTGTTTTAAATTACGTTGGAAAGAAAGCATGTTGTTTTCTCGGGTTTTTGTTGTTTTTCCTTAAGATGTTAATTTCTTTAGAGCAGTTGGATTGGACATTTTTTTGAGTATGAAGGAAAGGTAGTTTCGTTTTTCAATTGAGAATCTGAAGACTTTTTTTTTAAGTTTTTTTTCTGGTTATAATCTGTATTGTGATGCAGGACACGGACGTAGTGATTCGGTTTTGCAAAGACGTGGAGACTAGATCCCAAACGGTAGTAGTCTATAACAAATAATTTATTGAAGTAAACTACTGGTGGCGTAAAAAGATTGGATGATGTATAGGGAGGAATTGCATCTTGCGTTAAGATACTGTGTCAAGTGATCTTTATTTTTACTTCCACCAATTGCACAACTTGCGAAACTTGACCGATTATGCCACTGAAGCACAAATTTTAAACTGCACATGCAATTTAGTTTGCAATAGAATTTTTCTGTGATGCAATTGTGGTTTATATTCTAGTGTATTTTGCTTGCATACTGTGCAGGGATATGTGGACTTTGGCCAATTTAATAATTTCAACCATTTTGTTGCTGGCTCAGGAGGTGTTGATTTTGTTCAGGTAAGGTCTTTGCTTGTAAATTATGTTCTGAACTTTGTTGATGATGACATTATGCTCTATCTTTACCCTGCTCCTTTTCCTTAATGGGTACATCAAATTTGTCAGATAAGAAGTATTTTATATTTTAGAGTCCTTAAGGGGGTGGGTGGGGGGTGAAGATGATAATACAATACAAGAGAATGATTCTTGGCAATCCATCTTTCTGATTGATGATGCTGAACGAAATAAACACTTTTTAATGGTTGGTTGACTAATTTCTATTTATCGATGCTATTCTCAGCTTTGTGTTGTTAGCTGATTTCTAGAATTCAAAATCCAGTTGTCTGAATTACCTTTTCTTTAGGGGTATTACAATGGTGACTTACTGAATTGCGAGCAAAGTTATGACAAACTGGGACGTACAGCTCAGGTCAGTTGTGATGATGTTTCTTTTCTTATTTCATAGCTCAGCACCCCCACCATAAATAAAAGAAAGTTAAATGATCATTGTGAGAAAACTTATGTTTGTAACATGTATTTGTAAAATTGTTTATTTATTGTAGCTTTGCATTCAATAGTGATATTGTATTCATATTATCTTAATAAATTTCTCTCTTTTCCAATCTCAGGTGAATATTATATGCGGCAGCTGTTCAAATGGACAGTGTAAAGGTTTGTGAATGTTTCATACATGTGTTTCAACATCCAGTTGCTTCATGGCAATCTTGAAACTGTAAAAGTGTTGGTTTTGCTCATCATTTCTTTATTTTGTTGCAAGGAAGCATAATTCATTAGTAATAAACAATAAAAAACCTAGAAATTCTGTGGAAAATAAAGACTAATAATGGCAGTCAAAATTCTAGAAAATGTTTGTTTGAAGAAGGTTAATGCACCCTTGGAGTAGGTTTTGTAAATTCACAAAACGCTTAATGGATTATTTTATTTGACATCGTTAATTGCTGGTGCACATATTTTGGGGCTGAATGTGTATCCTATACACTGCAATCTGCCATTTATTTATTTCTTACGCTTTGCTTGATGGATTCCTTTTGGAACACCCTATATGACTGAAAATAATATAAAGATTAAACTCACAATTGCTTTTAAGATTGTAGCATACTGCTTATTTGTTTCCAGACTCTATTTCCTTGGGACAACTCTTTCAATGATTGGCTGATTTTGGAGTGCATTGTTTTTGTTGTTCTTTCTACCTGTCTTTGTGATTTTTGTGTTTCTGCGTCTCTGTTGCATTGCTTGACATTCAAAAACACTGTGCCATTAATTAGAGACTGGTTTCATCAATCTTTTTTTTTTGTCTCATTTCAGGTGAACTTGGATGCATATGCAATGTTACCCAGGAGTCAAGTTGCAGGTCTCTTCCAATAATACTTTGAGTTTCATTTTATTCTGCATAAATCCTTTTCGTACTGTACCCTGGAGTTAGTTTCTAGTTTACGATCCTGTGAACAGCTACAATTTGATATGGTTACATCAATTATTGTGAACTTAATATGCTGAAGATGCGTGGAATTGAACTATAAGAGCCTTGATATTGAACTTCAAGGGTTCTAGGTGCAGAATTGTGTGTGGTCATGTGGGTAAAAAATGTTCAGTAGGATGTTTTGACATGTTTCACTGAGTGGGAGTGGAAATTTCTGCTGTTTTTTTTTATTGACAAAATTCATGTAAATGTAAGTAGGATAACTACCCCAGTAGTCAGAGAGGTAGGAAACTACCTTGTTTACAGTCTGTGTATCTGGGTTACAGATGCCCATTCCCAGTTCCCACTATGAAATTCAAGAAGTAAACACAAAAAGTAAGAGAATTTCATTTCAATAGTTCTGTTTGTCTGTAATTCTATATTATTACATCTTCACTTTCTGGTGGAGTAAGTTTCAACCAAAGCACATGTTTGTACACTGAAACTTTCCAAGTAATATCAATTATTTTATTTCAAGGCAATAATAAGGTCATATCAGAAAGGTTTAAGTATGAGGCTGTCTTTGTCCATGAGATGTGTAATATAAGCAAACAGTAATTGTTTTTTCCTTTTCGGTGATTGAACTGTCACTTGTCTCCCATTTTAGGGGAAGTCAAATGCACAAGCTCCTTAAAGGGGGAGTATTTCTACCAATTGAGCTATAGAACTTGATTGGTTAGCAGGTAGTATTTGTTGACAAAATTGAACAATTTCAAAGTGTCAGATACTGAATTTTGACCATAAATGTCACATTTTTCAAGATAGAAAGAAGAATTGCAAATTCTTCACAGAGAAGACCTTTAGATAGCTGTGAAAATCTGGAGATGGAGAGTTTTAAATCATGAGTGATTGACTGGTTTTTTTTAGAGAAAAGTCAAGTAAATCATTGGCTGTGCTGTCAGTAAATAATAAATAATCAAGATCTTCCTACCATTTCTCATTTGGCCTTCTACGACCTTTTGAAGAGAGAGGTGAAATCATTTCAAGTCTCCTTGCTAAACATCTTGAAGAAAGTGCATGGGGCCCCTGTGCTCCACCACATCAAAAGGGACATGGAAGCTATAACTTTGTGCACAAAAATTTATCTGGAAGACTGCTTATTGATTAATGATTATTACTTTGAGGAAAAACTTGGTGGAAAGGGAATGATTGGGTATGAAATGTTCAAATTGCTTGTGGTGTCTGGAATTGCGATTATGTTGTAAATTAACTAGCATTAGAGATTCCCTTTTCTTTTTCTAATTTTCCAAGTCATTAGTTGAACTGTTGAGTCACTTCTCTAAATGTGTGGCTATTTTCCCACTGTCAGCAGTTTTTGTTGAACTTGCAATTCCATGTGAGAAACCTGGTCCTCGGGCATTTGAGGGCTTCACCGTTGGATTTCATCCACGATCATGGGAAATTGTAAGAAGCCATGCTTTTACTGTTGATGAATGCAACAAAAGAGAACCTTTGTGGAAGTTTCACTTCTTTCATAAAATTGTAGGTTTACAATGGAATGACTCAGCTAGGCTATGAAAAGTCTCACCATGAATTTAGGTAAAAGATCTGTCCATTGAATGGTGAAGCTTTGTCTTTTTATTCCAGTGTAGCAAAAGCTTTTGCTCCATTTACTGAAAAAACACTCGCATTATTCTGACCAATGATGTGCTTTCTCATTTTGCAGCTTTGCAACTGAACAAACTCAAGTAACCCTTTATATGACTGCAATTGCTTCCCTTTCCACTTTGGTGCGGAAGCCTATGATTCAGGTACTACCTGTCAGTTCCATGGATTAAAAGCTGATATTTGTAGTTGTATGATGTATCCACTTATGTGTCTGATATTTTTTTATTGATTGCCGTCTCAGATTCTTCCAGAGAAAGGCCTGAAGGTGACGTTGTCAGGTTCAGGGGCGACTGGAAGTCCTCCTACAACCTTGACACCTACATTGTTAAATGTTGAGTGGACTTGTATGTTTACCACCCTTTTTGCATTTTCATTAATATCCCTTTTATTTAATAATCTTCTAACATTAGAATTGTGCATTTTGAAGGTCAGGAGGCTCGCGATACTCCATATGAAGTTAATGTCACAATACCGATAGAGGGTTATGAGCCCGTTCAGTTTTTCCTTACCAAAATTTGTGGTAAGGTCATATTTCTGTTGGAGCAAGCCAAGCTTTCCTGAGATGTGTGGTTTTCTTAATTTCTCTCCAATATACCATTTGAATGATCCCATAGATGACATATGCTTTTCTAAACATGTTTAGTCATGTCAGAACTTGTATCATTCTCTGATGGCAGTAACAAATTTTCAGAGACATTGTTTGAGTGATGCCAAACGTCAACAAGTTTCTGTGCCAATACCCACTAAAAATGTGCCGGTGTTTGACTTTAGTTTCAATGCCTGCTTGCTTCCTGTGTAACAAACTTGTTGTTTGTTCAAATTTTGCAGAACATAGGCAGGATCAAAGAGGAGATTCTACAAGAGGATGGGCTATCTTTGGAATCATATCTTGCATGTATGACAATTCAATGATTTCTCCATCTTAAGTGTCAAGAGAAAATTTCAAGTAGATTTTGTATGGGCTATATTTAGAATCTATCTTGCTTTAAGTCGATTTAACATTCTTCATCTCCTTCAGTGACTGATAAGGAAAGAAATTTTATGTCCTCATTGGCATGTTATTGGTTCTTATGGGTGTTTCTCTATCCATTCTGAATTTTGACGACTGAACACATTGGCATGGAACAGATTCATTGTTACGTCAACTCTGTTTTGTGTTGGGGGATTCATTTATAAAACACGCATGGAACGCCTGGTAGGCCTCTTTGCTTTCCTTTCCAGCATGAGATAATCTATAGATTCTGATTCTCTTCACAATAGCTGTGAAATAATATACATCTATATTGACTCATTGATTTATTGTTTGAATTCAGCATGGGATTGATGCATTGCCAGGCATGACATATTTGACTGCATGTTTAGAAACTGTAAGTTCACATAACTTTTCTGGCTAATTATGTTATTTGATTTTTACTTTTAAACTATGGTCTATAATGAGCGGACTTAAATAAGACTTTCACGTAAGCGATAAGGGGTCTGTGAACAGGCCAGCCGGCTGAAGTTCATCGAGTGGGTGAGAAATCTGTATGGTCATTGCATATGTATAGTCTTCCTAGCAGCTAATTTGCTTTTCTGAAAAATAGGCAAGTGGAGTAGGTAATGGCTATTCACGACCAGAAGAGAATGCCAGTGGCTATGCTAGTGAAGCTTCCTGGGAACAGCCATCAGCTACAGCTCAGGGAACAAGGAAGCAAAGCACACGAAACTACGGTTCCATTTAAGGCTTGCAGGCCTCGGCTTCAGTCAGGGAATATGGAGACCAGGCAATAGAAAGTATTTTTGAGCTATAGGTAATTGTATCCTTTTTTAACCATTACTTTAGAGCAATTATCTGCAATTTTTTTGTGCATCAACATGAGATAGTAGAGAATTTTAGACGTTGTATCACAAGAGCTTGTTGAGGGTTCAAATTAACAATAAGCATTTCTCATGAGTTTCAAGTGCTTCCAGTTTATTTTATCTCATTCTCGATCTTAGAATCACCTCATCATTCTTCCAAGACTTGCCTCTCTGATGACATATTTTTTTACTGATCTGGAATAAAACATTTGCTAATTGCTGTGGAAATTCACTTTTCTGTAGATCCTGGTTACAATATATGGGTGGTATCAAGTCACCAACTGCGTGGATGTAGGATGAAGTGCTAGACAAGACAAGCAAGGATGTCAAAAATGTTTTTTTGATACTTATAAAATTACAAGTATTGTTTCTTAATCATTTATTTATTGACAATTCAAGCCAAGTGATAAATATAATTCTACTTGTAAAAATATGATACTATTCTTGATGGGAAATTTTAATTATATTAAAATCTGTTAGAGAAAGAGACAATTTTTTTACTGATCTGGAATAAAACATTTGCTAATTGCTGTGGAAATTCACTTTTCTGTAGATCCTGGTTACAATATATGGGTGGTATCAAGTCACCAACCGCGTGGATGTAGGATGAAGTGCTAGACAAGACAAGCAAGGATGTCAAAAATGTTTTTTTGATACTTATAAAATTACAAGTATTGTTTCTTAATCATTTATTTATTGACAATTCAAGCCAAGTGATAAATATAATTATACTTGTAAAAATATGATACTATTCTTGATGGGAAATTTTAATTATATTAAAATCTGATAGAGAAAGAGTCAATGATATTATAATTAATGATAATATAAATAAAATAAGAGATATAAATAATAAAAATTATGGCAGAAAATAAAAATATTTTAGAATAAAACTTCATTATGACATGCAATTTGATATTTATTTTGGGGTGAATTTTAAATTAATTAAATGTAAATTGACTTGGTCAAATATAATCAATTTCTGATTGGTGGATTAACATCTGCCTCGCTCAGCGAGTCTAAACTTGTTTGATTTAATAAATAAATAAATATATATTTTATTAACTATTTTAAAACAAACAAGATCTTTGAATTAATATGAATTAATTAAGTTAGTTTGCTCCACTTAGGTTTGAGGCAAGGGGAGACCGGGTTTAAAACTTTGGTGCGTATGGTATCTTTCCATATCAAGGAAAAGCGTGATTACAGGGAATCAAGAAACACAAGGAAACATTCAAACACAAACCAAATCTTTACTCGGCGGTTTTGAGATCAAATCATGGATTTTATATTTCCTTTTGCACAATATTATGACTACTCGGTCCACTATTTTCAAGTTGCAGCGTGTACGGTCAACTCGGATTTCTTAAAAAAAAAGGGAATTATTGATTGATTCGACAAGCCATGGATCGAGGCAAGAGCTGTTAGGATGAGGAATAGTCAATACTCGGAAAGGGCAAACCAATATTCTCTCCCAGGCCAAGAAGCCATTGAAGGCTGCATGCTTTCCAAGAATTACCAACTTTTGGGAGTTGTTGTCCAACCCTAGCAGCACTCTAGGACATTGATGGTCTGATATGATATTCCCATGCTCTATTTTATAGTATTTGCATGCCAACACACACACAGATCACAGAAAAGAGACGAAGGTGCTTTACTAATATAGATTATTCAAGTCCTAAAAAGATCATACCAGTATGAACACTCAGAACCTTCAATAGGGTTTAATTTATTCCATCTAATCTCTTATTAACATTCTGTTTATAAGCAAATAAACGATGAGAGAAGCTAGCATGCTTGTTACGGATTCAGCTTTGGTAATCAGAGGTTGATAGAAACAGTTTGAATGTTTCAACCTCTTTTGATGTTTACAGCTAGCTGCCGAATTGCTTTCCAGTGGCCTCAGACTATTGATACTATCTTTAGCTGGAATTAACTTGAAGTCAAATGTTTGAGATCATCCATTTTGTCAACAGAGCAGGTGAATCTACTTCTCTTTCCGCGACATTTCTCATCAATGCTTGTCTTCACATTGGGACTCAAAATTATAAAATACTATATCATTTGGCCACCCCCAAATCTCCAAACTTGAGTCATGAACGAGGGATTTAAACAAAACTATGCAAGGAAGATGATGATTAGCCCTATCATCTGTGATAATGAAAACATCCTTAAAAATCTGGTTTTTGCTCGTCCGTCAGTTTAGAAAAAGGAGGTTCAGTTACATGCTCACTCTGGTTTTTTTCCACAGCAAAGATTGGAGTTCAAGTTATCAAGGATTGATTTAGATAGGATGTCTATATCAGCACATGATGTCGTACAGACATGGTAGTACCATGCTGAACATAAAACCCATTACAGATTTTAAATGATGATACGAAACTAATGTACTGCAAAGTTGTAAAGATGTAGTTAATGTGACCTAAGAGCTTACTACACGTAAACTCAATTTAGAAACTGCTTAGTTGCTTCCTTACAACTTTTGTATCAATTTGACTAATAGAATGAATAGGTAGCCACTCTATCTTTTCTTTATTGTTTTTTCCATTGATGAAAAGCTAGTTAGTTACCAACTCCAACCTTTTGTTCCCTTCCCTCCTTCTCTGCCACTATCTCTCAAGGCTATTTCATAAGTCTCCTTCTATAAATACCCTAAGATCATCTAAAGTTCTCTCATCATATCAACTTTTGAAACTTGATTCATCTTATATTCTTTAGCATTTCTGTGAAGGAGTCTTGGTTTTGTAAGTGATAGTTTAAAAAGATTGAAGCAGTAATGACTCAGTCTATTAGCATTGTCTTAGTTCTTGCTCTTGCATTTGCTCCTCTTTGCCTTTGTGGCAAGACAACTGGTGGCTACCTTTACCCGCAGTTTTACGATAGGTCATGCCCGAAAGCTCAAGAAATAGTGAACTCCATTGTAGCCAAGGCAGTTGCTAAAGAAGCTCGTATGGCAGCTTCATTAGTTAGGCTCCATTTTCATGACTGTTTTGTCAAGGTCTATAACTGATTACTTACTACATGTAACTCTGATCATCACTAGCTCTTCTACCATCATGACTAAAATAATCTACACTTTTGTTAAAATTGCAGGGCTGTGATGCATCAATATTGCTAGACAGCAGTAGAGGCATAATAAGTGAGAAGGGGTCAAATCCAAACAGAAACTCAGCTCGAGGATTTGAAGTGATCGACGACATTAAATCTGCACTAGAGAAGGAGTGTCCTAAAACTGTTTCCTGTGCTGATATCATGGCTTTGGCTGCAAGAGATTCTACTGTTATTGTAAGTGTTACATGAGAATCAGTCTTGTAATGCTTAGTTAACGAAAACTCCAGAGCTAACCAGATTTTGTTAATGAACACACAGTCTGGAGGTCCTAGCTGGGAAGTTCCATTGGGAAGAAGGGACTCTCGAGGTGCAAGTTTGAGTGGTTCTAACAGCAATATTCCTGCTCCAAACAACACATTTCAAACAATTCTTACCAAGTTCAAGTCGCAAGGCCTTGGTGTTGTTGACCTTGTAGCACTATCTGGTAAATTAACTCATCCAATGCCCTTCTTTGAGCTTTCGCAAACTATTAATAAGGTCCTTAAGTTCCGAAAACTTTTGTTCAGGGAGCCACACAATTGGAAATGCTCGGTGCACCAGCTTCAGGCAGAGGCTTTACAACCAGTCAGGAAATGGGCAGCCTGATTCCACTCTTCAACAATCATTTGCTGCTCAATTGCGCACCAGGTGCCCCAGATCAGGAGGTGACCAGAACCTGTTTTTCTTGGACTTTGTAAGTCCAACAAAGTTCGACAACAGCTACTTCAATAACATATTGGCTTCAAAGGGACTGTTGAGCTCTGACCAGGTTCTCCTGACAAACAATGAAGCATCAATGGAATTGGTCAAGAAATATGCCGGGAACCAGGAGCTTTTCTTTGAGCAATTTGCCAAGTCCATGGTGAAGATGGGAAATATCTCCCCGTTGACAGGTTACAGGGGAGAGATTAGAAAGAGTTGCAGGAAGATTAATGCTTGAATTGCAGTACCTAGTTAGATCTACGCTTCAAATATGTTGTGTTAAAGTGCATCGTGTCTGTTTCCTGTTCTATGGTCTCGTCTTTCTCAAGTTCTTTCAAACATAAATTTTATGTTTCCATTTTGTTTTGGCTGCTTCCAGTATACTTTCATGAATAAAAATCACTTAAAACCCATCTGCTTACTGTTATTTCAATGGCGATCAGTATACTTTCGATTTCATACTGTGCAAGCTCGTAAATTCCTTCTGGCTGAACTGTTGGATGAGTTCAAAAACACCCTCCAAAGCTAAAGATCGGAACTTTGGTAGCTACATATCTCCATGATTCTCAACAGATTCAACAACAGACTTGATAGGTAGCGGTGATGAACTTCAAAATCAAAGGGAAAAAAAAGTACCACTGGAGCAGTTCAATTCTTTTTTTGACCAGAAACAAATTGAGTATTTTAACATATCATAAAGTTTTTCAAAATGGATTCTTTTTTATATGACAAGTAATTACACTGGATTCCTTCATAATTAGCTAGTCAAATTTTAATTCTTTAAATGGATCAAAAAAATATGTAACTTTCTGACTTTTAAATACCAACATCACTGAAAATGTAACAAGAAGAGATGGATCCTGGACTAGCTGGCGGGTTAAATCTATCTTGCTCGATTCAGAATATGATCCGAGTTGGATTTTATAAGAAAATAGAGGGAAAGTACTGACTAGTATAATCCAAATAAAAACTCAAGTTAGTTCATAATTCGATTAAAACTCAATAAGAAAACAATAATACAAATTTTATTGGTTGTGTCTTTTAGATTTTTTTGTTAAGATATTTTTTATTCAATTATGATGATTGAACTTTGTAAATTTTTTGACTTTTTATATTGTTAAAGTGACTTGTTATAGTGACCTAAGTTGCCTTGATTTATTAGTTTGATAAAAAAATTTATCGAACTTGACTTTGTTATCGTCTTTTTTATCTGATATAGCTAAAAAATGTTTTTTAAATAAAATCATGTTATTAAACTTTATAAAATTTATAGACTTATTCACAAGTTTGGTTGGCTGACATGGTTACGAGTTTATTTTTTGATTTTGTCAATAGATATTAGATTAATTGAGAATTCAATTTCATAATAGGTTTAGATTCTTTTTGTATAAAATTATCGCGGTATCAAAAAAATATTTGGGTATTGGGTTGATGTTTAATTTTATGATAATTTATTTATGTTATCATATAATTAAATAAAAAATAATTTTTAAAAAATAATCTGAGTGGAGTACATAACTTAATTCACGAGTTTGGTGTGTTATCATAGGTTACCCAATTCTTTATTGGTTTGCTCACCAACCAGATATGTATTTTTTTTGTATTTTTTTCTTCAATATTTGATTGGTTAGGAAATATAATGCATGTTTTATTTTTATTCATTTTCTATATGATTATAATCTCAAATAAATATTTATTTTAGAATTGATAATTTTTTTAAATATTTATTTTTATCATATGATAATATAAAAAATGATTAAACATGATAGAACTCATGATAAAAAAAACCGGGATTATCCAATATGTGATATTATATATAAAAAACAATATTTTAAAGGCATAATATTTTTTTCTTATATTTTTTAAAAAATAATAATTTCACCGCGCAAGCAATAGACTAGTTAGAGGCTATGCCTGGTTCAGCCCATCAGTGGATCAAACAGCAAAGCCTGTTTGATAGCGGTAGTAGGGTTTATGCCTGGATTTTACAGTTACCGCAGTTTCTCTCTCAGCTTCGAAGGAAGGAAAACAACACTGACCCCCTTCATTTCCCAAAAAATGCTCCTATAATTTACTCAGTGATTTCAAAGAACAGGCAAAACCCATAACCCCTAAAGATGAGATCTTTACACTTAATTTCTCGAATCCACAAAACTCTAAACCTTAAAAATAACCCAAATTTCACTCTCACATCCTCAAATTTCACTCGCCGTTTCACATCTCCCTCTCAAGAATCGACTCCATCTCCACGAGAACCACCGCCATCAACTGATAGGGTCACTTCAATTGTGGACGAACTCTCAAAATTAACCCTTCTAGAGGTATCTGATTTAACTGAGGTTTTGCGTACTAAATTGGAGATTAAGGAAATGCCAGTGATGGCAGTGATGATGCCAGGAATGGGGTTCAGTATGGGACCGGGGATGAAGGGCGGAGCTGTTGGTGGGGCAGCAGCGGCGAAGGCGGAAGAGAAGGTGGAGAAGACAGTGTTTGATGTGAAATTAGAGGGGTTTGATGCGGCATCGAAGATTAAAGTTATTAAGGAAGTTAGAGGCTTTACTGATTTGGGATTGAAGGAAGCTAAAGATTTAGTGGAAAAGGCACCAACTTTGTTGAAAAAAGGAGTTACTAAAGATGAAGCTGAGAAGATTGTTGAGAAAATGAAGGGAGTAGGGGCTAAAGTTACAATGGAATAAAGAATGTGAGTTTTTTTTTCTTATTTTTTTGGGTGAATTTTAGTTCTTTTCAGGAACTTAGAGTTTAGGCAATGGGTTTTGTCTGTAAAGTTGAATGTGAAATTCAGTTACTTTTTCTTTCGTTCTGGTTAATTTGGCTAAAAGCTTGTGCTTCATAAATCTGTTTGTTCGTGCATGTTAATTTTTCTTGCCTGTTACATGGAAACGTGAACTTTATCAGTCTTTCATTTTTCGTGGAGAGAGTTTAATTCATGCAGAGTAGTTTTTAGATCAGCCTGTTTCAATCTCTACTCTTACATTGAATAATTTGCAAATGATTGATATCAAGAGTATTAAGAACTTTTATCTGGAAACTGAGATGGGCTTTTTGGGTAGAGAGGATGGAATGATTTCAATTGAGAACAGTGGCATTGTTCAAGAGGAGCAAAAATTGGTGCCACAACAGTTAGGAATTTTGGGGATATATGTATCTTGATAGTAGATAACTGCAAGTCAAGAATGTTGATCATATACAAATATTGAATCTAATAGCACAAAAATGTAAGTGGGAGCGTGAGACTACTTGGAGTATCAGTTAAAACTCAAATGGACAGATTGTTGCGATATAAATGCAACTTGGTTATGGATGGCTAGCATGCCTTGTTTCTTTTATGGATGGCTAGCATGCCTTGGTTTTTTAGCTATATTAATTTTCAAAAGATTAACTTTTGGACAAGAAAGGTTAGGATAATGAAGTCGTGTGCAGATTGTTAACTTATTTGTTTGGACGAGGTATGTAGGAGTGTGTAGCTGCATTGCTTTTGATTTTTGGGTTATGTTGATGAATCTTGCTTTGTTGAATTTATAAGATTAGATATGCAATGCAAGATGATGGGGCAGGGTTTTACTTTTTATTCTACTGTTCCTTACCAAATGGTTGTTTATTGAGTAACATATGAGTTGATTGGTATGTGGAGAGCTGGAGAGGTAGTTTTTATGTTCGAATAGGAAAACTAGGGAAAGAGATTACATTCTTATTTAGCAGACTCATTTGAAACTGTTTCAAGATCTGGTATGGTGATAATTCTTTGGAATTTGTCAACTATCCAGTTATTGTCCTAGGAGTAATTTGCTTGAAGAGGGGATCTAAAACTTTCTTGAATCCCATGTGATTGATCATTTGGATACTAAGATCTTTCATCCAGAAAAGAAAGCTTGGGAAGATGTTTCATCTGTTGATTAACTAGTTGTGATTGCAAAGGTAGACCATTTGCTGTAGTTGATGTGAAAAATTAGCACAGATCAAGTGGAAATTCCTTTAGCAAACCTCATGAGCAGGCACATATCACAGTATAATCACAAATCTTTAACTTCGTTTTAACCAATATGTTTAATCCAGTCATGAAAATATAAGCCTTACAACTTGCACTTACAATTACCTCTCGCATATACATCTTTTATTCCACCACCTTTATGAAAGGACCGAGGACCAAAAATATGTAATATCTATGTATTAATAGCTGCATTCTCATCATAGAATCTCTATTTTCTAAATCACATATATTGCTTGTATGGGTATTGTGCTTGTGTTTTTTGCATTAGCAGGGATAAGAGAGGGCAACTTAGTTGCTAGAGCTAGTTTCACTGGGTTAATTATTTGCAATACACTGTTTTCTGCTTATCGCTGTTACTATTTTAGTTTTATGGATGCATCACTTGTTTTTTTCATTTTGGGTCAACATCCTATTAGCTTCCAGCACCTTATAATAATTAGCTTTTGTTGTTGGTTAGGCTTCCTCCAAGGATAAATGTTAAAAGAACTAAAAGTGGAAGGCTGCACTGGCAAGTTTCATTGAAATCAAGAGCAGTTGATGTATCACGTCAGATTTGCTGGCAGATGATGAAATTAATAGAGGTTTCATCATTATTACAGAACATTCCTTGTTAAAAAGTTTATTGCTCTTCTCCACTTGGAGCAGCCAGCCTAAGCTCAAATTAGTTTATTTTTGTCAATTGTAACTTCCCTTAATTTCCTGACAAATGCAAAACCAGTTGTAGAATCGGTTTTTTGATGATAGATCCGTGAAGGACTCGATGGATTGTGCCTTGCAGCATTCTTATGGATATGGGATTGATGTTTTTCTCAGAACCATTTTTACCTTGCAGCACTGGATAAAAGGAATATTGGAGATAAAGGGTCATATTTACATGGCTTTTGGCGGTAGTTATTGTATTACCAGTCAGCTGCAGAAAGGCCAAATATATGTTGAACTAGGCCTTGAAAATGGTTTCAGTTAAAATTAAAAAAAATTTCATGGAATGACTTGCGAATTAGCAATAAAACCATGTCTGGCTCTATGGATTAGATGTGCAAGTTCTTTGTTGGCATTTCAGTCGCTCATCGCCAAGAGTTTGTTGCATATGCTGGACGAGACAATTTCAAAGTGAAATTTGAATTTAATGAAAGCTTTTCGGCATATTCAATTTACCAGATCAATATTTTATCTGTAGCAGGTTTTGAGTTCGATTTCTTGAAACTTGCTATAATATTCTGGACATGGCATGTTATATGGAAACATTTTAGTCCATGGAAGAACCTGCAATGATGATTTTGTATCATCAAAGTTGCAAGATGACACGATCACCAGCATTCTATTCCTCGTACAGCATATGAAATGAAGATGGAGAGTATGGATGCTTGAAATCAAATTTCCTCTGCCCAGCATGATCATATGATGCAATGCTAAGTTTTCTATAAATACTATCATCTTTCAAACCACATTGCGCAGCTTTTTTAGAGCAGACAAGACAATGAATCCTGTAACCTGCAAAGAAATGTTGCAGCTTAAAAGGGACCTGGCAATCAGCTTTATCGATACCATGCACTACAAGTACGTGGATATATATTCATGTTGAAAATTGAAGAATGTTTTTAAAATTAAATTTTGATATATGTATTTTATTATTAATTAAAATAAAATGCCTATTCTTAAATTAATCATTAAAAATTAACAAAACTAGTTGAAATATATGAAAACTGCAAATTATTCTGAATAATATCCATAATAAGAGTATTTAATTAACATTTTTCCCAACATTTTCCATGTAATTTATATTATTTGGTTTGATATTATAAAATTTAAATGCGAGACTAAATATTGAAAATATTCTGTTTTTCCTCAATGGTAAGGATATTTGAAGTTGTTTAAATTAATTATTAATGAAGAATTCATGAGAAATTGGATGCATTTTTAAGTTATACTTTTAAGTTTATAAAGCAATATTCTTCTTTAATAATTATGAATATATTTGAGAAAAAATAGAAAAATATATTATAAAATATCGGATCAAGTATCATATATCATGTATATAAATACGGTGTTATTAAAGAATCGATACAGGATTTGATCGGCCTACTGCTTAACCCATGCGACAAGTCGTTCTATTTTTATTTTTCGACTCATTTTTCTGCCAACGCAGTCAAACATCCAGTCTCATGATGTCAGACTCAAAATGGCAATGGGAAAATGCCACCGCCGGTGCCGTCGCAGGCTTCGCCACAGTCGCCGCCGTGCACCCTCTTGATGTCGTACGTACTAGATTCCAAGGTAGTCTACTACTTTTCATTCAATCAATCAAATTTTTGTTCCTTCTCTTATGGCCTTGAAACATTTGAAAGACACTGATAGCAGCGAAAAAACAATGAATGTTTCTAAATAGTTGACGATGGCCGTGTCCTCAATCTCCCAGCTTACAAGAACACTGCACATGCTATTTTAAACATTGCTCGCTTAGAGGTAATCACCTACTCTATTGGGTGTCTGTTATTTTTTTTTTTAAAATATCTTTTAAATATTTCTTTGTTGCTTGTTTCGCTTCTGGGTTGATTTTATGTGTTGAAAAGTGTGTTTGGGGGATATTATTTGTTGGGGTAGAAGAAAAATTGCTGCTTGATTATAAAGTTGTTGCATTTAGTTTCTTTGGTTATTTCGGAGTGTGGGATCAGCTATGGAAATGTTTAACAGTGTATATGCATGATTATGATGTTTTGAGAAACCAAATGGGGTGTAAAATATGGAGAAGCTAATTTTTTTAAGAATGAAAATTCAATTTTGAAGGAACCCATTTTAATTTAGAAGGTCTTTATGCGAGTTTGATAAATAAAAGTAATAGATTGTGATTGAGTTTGGGAAGCAAGTTTTTAAAGTTTCTTTCTGTTTGATGTCTTATTGTGTGATCGAATGTTTGCTAACATAATGATGCATTTGTGTTGGCAGGGATTAAAAGGCCTTTATGCAGGCTTCTTTCCTGCAGTTCTTGGCTCAACTGTTTCCTGGGGTTTATATTTTTTCTTGTAAGTCTCGCTTTTAATAGCTTTTGATAGTGTACTAGTATGTAATCTGTCCTTGCTTTCACCAACCACTATCAAGTAGTACTTTGGAAGGTTTTTAACATGCCTTTTCTAACATCAAAAGGATTCTTTCATATAATATTGTTTGCTTTCTTCTTGGTTTGAATGTCTAGATATTCTAGGACTTCCATAAACAGACTTCTTAGTGATACTTATCTGCTTCAAAGACAGTACATTATCGGTAAACCCTAAAGGGTTCTTCCATCATGATGCATTTATTCTTGTCATCTTATAATTCTTGTCCGTCATGTAGATCATTTGAAGGGTTTTTTTTAATCTTTCTATTTGTAGCTATAGTAGAGCCAAACAAAGGTATTCTAAAAACAGGGACGAGAAGCTGAGCCCTGGTCTTCATCTCGCATCTGCTGCGGAAGCTGGAGCTTTGGTGAGTATTTGAATCTTCAGTGATGTTATATTGTTTTGAAAAATTAGATTTTGCAAGCTAGAATTAAGTTTTTAAACATAGGGAGCAAAAGAGCATAAGGAACTCCCAATGCTGGCATATAAGTAATAAGAACCATAAGATTTATGCAGAAACGTGCCTGGGACAATGAAACTAAAGGATACTGTTAATTGGTTATTAACTCAGACGTCCCTTTTGTTTGAAAACATCAACAAATATGTAGTGATAAGAAGTGCCAATTAGTGTCAATAACGTCATCAAAAGAGGTGCTCTGGAACAACTTCTTAGTTGCAGTGTTGATACTTTTCTGTATGTAATGCATTTAGGAGGTTGGTTTCTCAAGACATCTATTCACTGAAAGTTGGCTTCTTGTTTCTAATTGCTTTAGTGAAGATAGGTTGGTTCATTTCTTTGTTCAACAAGAGTCTTGCATATTGATAATTGTGTCCTTTTCCTTTCTGAGGTTTGCTTTTGTACAAATCCTATCTGGCTTGTAAAGACAAGATTGCAGCTTCAGAATCCTCTTCACCAAACTCGGCCATACTCCGGGCTTTATGGTCTGCTCTGCACCTTTCATTAACTTGCTATCAATGTGCTCTCTGAGATATCCTTTGATGCTTGTGTTTTGGCACTCCTTCATCATGATTGTTTCTGACCACAAATGCATTTTTGTTGTCACTGAATTACAGATGCTGTGAAAACAATTATGAGAGAGGAAGGATGGAGAGCACTGTATAAAGGAATTGTTCCCAGTCTTTTTCTGGTATTTACAGGGTTTATCTTAATTGAATGCCTTTCTTACTGTCTGTTGGATTGTCAATTAGATGCATGGTTCAGGTACACAGGTTTTGTTAGAAGAATTGATACTTTTTCCCCATATATGGTCATTAAAATTTGATGCTTTTCTCTGTTATTATCCTATTGAATCAATGACATGCTGCTTTATGAAGGAACCTCTGATATCTATCAAATGCATCTGGATATACCATTCTGGTGATAGCTGTGACCTAGTTTAAGCTGCGTTACTGCATATAGCTGCTGAACTGCGTCTGATCCATATTTATGAGTTATCATGTCATTTAAAGGTTTTCTTAAGCTAATTTCTGGTGCAATTTAACTGATTCCAATGAGTTTGGAATGAGACTCCGTTGAGTTGATTGACACATGAGACATTAGGTAAAGCCTCTCTGGATGAATAATAATCTAATATGCTGATTCAAACAGGGAAAGATGTCTCTCAAGTTACTGAAATAAAAGTATGTCTTTTAGCTTGTAAGTTAGTTCACAGTTGTGCTGTAGGATCAAGGTCTGAAATGATCTGAGAGACAAAATTACTGACTGGGAATTTACATGCATGCGCATATTATTTCTTGTTTCAGCTGTTTCCTTATTTTCATTTTCATGATGAGGTATTTGTTCAATTCAGCAGGTTTCTCATGGTGCTGTCCAGTTCACAGCTTACGAGGAACTTCGTAAAGTTATTGTTGACTTCAAAGCCAAACAAAGAAAAGAAGATTGTGAAAGTGCTGATACTCAACTGCTGGTATGTATTAGAATTTATGGTAATTTTAATTATTTTTTTTGTTGGTTCTCATCCGTACTCCGTCTCCATCATTACTTTCCTCACATAACCATAGCAACTTTGGCGGTGTTGCTTGCACTTGTTGTTTACCTCCTGTCTCATTTCTGCAAACATGAGGCTGTCCAAAATAGGTTTTGAACTTCAGCTCTCATAGCAGTTCTGGTTTTCTCCATTGAACAACTTCAACATTCTCTCTTTGCACAGAATTCAGTTGATTACGCTATCCTTGGGGGTTCTTCTAAAATTGCTGCCATTATTCTGACATATCCATTTCAGGTAGGCATTCTTGTAACTGACGTGAAGCTTAGACATGACTGTTAACCTTTTGGTCGATCATTGCATTTGACACAGTTGGGGTACTATTTTTTCCAGGTTATTCGGTCCCGACTACAGGTATACCTGCTGTCACTAAAATCCCATGGTGTTTGCATATATGTTTTCCAAACTATGCAGTTTCCTTAATCCTAATAAGAAAGAGACAATGCTGTCACAAGGCTTATTTATGGCCCATGGACAAAACTCTGCCTCCACCTGGAGGAACCGAGTTGCTCCTTGGGATGCTGCATAGCTTGGTATACTTATACTCTCACCGGAGTTGTGTTTTCTCTCTCATGCAGCAACGGCCCAGTATGGAAGGAATTCCAAGATATATGGATAGTTGGCATGTCATGAAGGAAACTGCTCGGTGAGAATAACAATTCTTCTCCCTCTTGGCTACCTTTTAAACCATAATCTCGCCCCATCATTACGTGGCGTACACTCATGACCTCTCTTGGCTCTCAGTTAGAATAAATTCAGCCAGAACTTTACCATTTTTACCACCAACAGAGGAAATCTAACTGTTTGTTTAAACATAATAGCTTTCTGAAGTGTTTTGCTCGATCCCCTGCATGCTTTATAGGGATCTGCACCAGGCATATTATATATCTGTTGACTGACATTTTCATGCGTGAAAAAGAACCAGTGGACATCTCCATTTATTGGTGAACCGAGGATCATCCAAATGAGATTGAAATGTTATCATTCTATGAACGCATCACTGCTGAAGGACAACCTCGTTGCGTTGATTAAGATGTTACTTTGATGATAAATGTCTGTTTTACTGCCATCTACTCGTTTATTTCTGATAATTTAATTTGCTTTTTGGGGCATGCAGGTTTGAAGGTTTCCGAGGTTTTTACAAGGGCATGACACCTAACCTTCTGAAAAACGTTCCTGCTTCTTCGATAACATTTATTGTATATGAAAACGTCCTGAAGTTGCTAAAATTGGGAAGAACAAGAGACTAAGATTTTTCATTTGTATGTTTCTTCTCTTTTAGTAGAATTTTTGACAACGCTATCAAAGAAATTTTTTGGCACAAACAACGTTATGATTATTTTTAAAAGTGTTTTTTATTTAAAAATATATTAAAATAATATTTTTTATTTTTTAAAAATATTTTTAATATCAACACATGAAAATAATCTAAAAATACTAAAAAAAATATAATTCGAAGTAAAAAGTAAAAAAAAAAATTATTTTTTTTAAAAATACTTTTGAATTATGGTATCACATCAGGATGACTGTTAATGATTGAGGTCAGCCTCTCAAATTCAAAATTTCATGAACTCTTGAAGCCAGAAACCAGATTTATTGTCAAGAAAACCTACGGGTAACAACTACTACATCTGTGTCCATTGCAATGTATTGTTCATTTTATTCAAATACACTCCATTTTGGGCATGGCATCATATTACTATTCCACAGAAAGCTTTTGAAGGAAGGTTAGAATTTCTTGGGAGACTTCATGTGCTCTCTCTTCGTTGATAAAATGGTGGCCCTCTAAAATAACAACTTCAAGGTCAGGCACCAAACCTTTGAAAGTGTCTCCTTGCACATATTCCCTTGTACCATAACTGTCGAAACCTACGTCTTTGTCGCCAAAGATGCACTTTGTCGGAACAGTAACCTTTGCTCCTTGCCAAGGTGCAGAAAGTTCCCAGTTCCTGTTGGCATTGTAAAGAAACATAACAAGAGAAATCATTATATATATAGTCATCGCAGTTGACACAAGCTGCAATGCTCTTGGCAACACTCCATTTTCTTGAATTTTTGGTCACTTTCAATTGATCAGGCTTCAGATTCTATTTACTTTTAGCAAATAACAGATTATGGGCTTATCAGATCTTCAAACCATGTAAACTAATCATGAAGGATAAAATGGTGAGAGTATTTGCACTTTACAGGTCCATAGCGCGATAGTAGTTGAGGGGGCCAGTGAAGCCAGATTCTTCAAACTTGTCTGCATAGACCTGCAGTTCTTCCTCAGTAATCCACGGTGGCAACACCGATGGTGTTTGCAAGTGATCAATGATCTCCATGCCGCCAGGAGCTATTAGCAGATCAGTCTTGTTTATCAGCAAAAACTTCTTCATCACTGTCAAGTAATCATATCTTGCAAAAGCCCTTTCTGCTCTTCCTGGTTCCTATCCCCCATAGCACCAGTACTTCAGACATACAAAACAGATGCTGTAAATGGAAATTACGTGAATATTTACCAAGAAAGGTACCTGGAATTGAGAAATGTAAAGCCCATCTCCAAATTTTGCTGTAAAAGATTCGATAGGTTTAGCAGCAGGATCTCTTGGATAGTATGGGGTAGACATGGCTATCAGTCCCTTGACTCTGTCAGGCCTGAATAGGCTTAGATGCCAACCAAGAACAGCTCCCCAATCATGTCCAACCACAAAAGCCTTCTCAAATATCAAAGATAAATCAGTCATAATCTACTTTTAATCCATTCAAAAACACAGATTTTCAAGTATTAATAATAATATTGAAGAACAGAGTTAGAGAGGACCTGCTGTTCACCAAAATAGTCAAGAAGGCCAACTAGATCGCCGGCAAGATGCAAGACAGTGTAGGAGCTGGGGCTGAGAGGAGAGTCCGAGTCACCGCAGCCTCTCAAATCAGGAGCAACTACATGGTATCCATGGCTGGCCAAGAAAGTGATCTGGTGACGCCATGAATACCAGAATTCTGGGAACCCATGAAGAAGAAGCACCAGGGGTCCTGACCCTTTCTCTACTACGTGCAACCATATACCATTTGTTTTTATCCTTTGGTGATTAACCTCTCCCAAATCCCATTTCGCCCCTCAATTTTGCTCAGACCTCAGACAGAGATGATATATAAAGAGTGATATTCATTGAATAAACACGGTCAAGATGATGGTTTTGTAAATTAAAATACTACTGACTTTTCATGTCTTTCTTGGCAAGGAAGCTGCCGATATTGGCTTGCAAAATTAAAATTCTAACTATGACCTTGTACTTGTGGTATTCTTTCTTTAAAAACAATATATATATATATATATATTACAGATTTATCCTATTTGTTATTAATATTTCAATTTTAATTTTAATTTCCAACTTGATCTTTATTATTTTGATTTTTAATTTTGTTTTCTTATTTTTTAAAAGTCATATCTGGTTTTTAATTTCATCATCCAATCCAATTAATGATATATTATTTTTTTCTAGTTTAGTCCTCATTCTTTTAGTTTTTGTATTTTTATTAAAGTTGTTTTTCTTTCCAATTTAATCCTCTAATAGAGAACTTATAGTTGCCTCTATTTATTTTTTATTTCAATCTTCATCTTCATTCTTTTAATTACTTCTTTTTTTTAAAAAAAAATTGTAAAGATTTTTTATTTATTTTATCTTTCAACGCTTGATTTGTTGAGCATTGAGTTTTACAGTTTTTCTATGTATGGTGCTTCCAATCTAGTAAAAGGTTATGAGTTTGAAAGGTTAACATAAATAGATATCTTTTATGACTTTCTTTCTTTTTTGCTTTCATTCGACATTAAATTTTTTTCCTTTTGTTTTTTATAATTAATTTGTATTGTTATTTATTTTTGACCCTCTTTTGATTTATTTTTCTTCATTTTTTTCCTTAGACATTTGATTTTTATATCAAATTTAATCCTCCTTTTAATATTTTAAATCCTTTTAATAATTGATTTTTTTTAATTTGTCTCTAGCATTAGATTTCAATTTATTTTTCATGTCGAATTTGGTCCCCTTCTTTTTTATGTTTATTTTGTTTAAGGTCTTTTTTTTTATTTCATCCATGGAAGATTTTGATTTTTTTTGTCTTATAATTTTAATCATGATCTCATGATCAAGACCGCAAGTTTTGAAAGTTAATATGAGTTGACTTTGATACTTTTTTAGGTTCTACAAATATTATTTTTTTTAATTTCACAATTCAATATTTGATTTTTTTGAAATTGATATTTTTTTCCTTCCTATTATCTCGATTTTATATTTCATGGTCATGAGGCTAGCAGGTTAACCTGAGTTAACTTTTTTTTTTTCCGATTTTATCACTCAAATGTATTTTGTATCAAGAATTGCTTTGGTTCTACCTTCCCTCGAAGATTTATGATCTCTTAAGATTTGTTTTAAATTATCCATAACACCCTCTAGTCCAAAGGGTTGAGGCTAATGTGGTGCCATTCTTGCCCCACCTGTTCTCTGTTAATGGGCCCTAGTCTTCTAGTGTCTTGTTTGTAGTGTTTAAGCACCCAATTTGTGTTAGGTCCTCCTTACTAAGTTTTTTTTTTCCAATTAATATTGATTACCAAAAAAAAAACTCAGTGCCTGTCATGCACGAGTTGGAACTCAACTTATCGATTCCAGGTTCCAAATTGATCACTCTGATAGTCTCTGTTCACATTCGTGCTACGTTAATGAATCAGGGCCTGCAATTCATGAAACGCGGGCAAAAAATAAAACACAGAAGTAGGCAAAAGCTTCAAAATTCAGCCTTTTCTAAACCATGGTTTCAAATGATTTTTTGATGGGTCTCGTAACAATTTAAACTGTGTTTTATCAATTATGAAATGCCACAAAAACTGATTTTTCTTGAACCGCCGTTTGGATCGCAATACCAAACGGCTACTTATTGTCAAGAAAACCTACGGTAACCACTTCTACATCTGAGTTCATTGCAATCTGTTGTTCATTTTATTCAAATACACTCCATTTTGGGCATGGCATCAAATTACTATTCCACAGAAAGCTTTTGAAGGAAGGTAAGAATTTCTTGGGAAACTTCATGTGCTCTCTCTTCGTGGATAAAATGGTGGCCGTCTAAAATAACAACCTCAAGGTCAGGCACCAAACCTTTGAAAGTGTCTCCTTGCACATATTCCCTTGTCCGATAAGGGTCGAAACCTATGTCTTTGTCACCGACGATGCACTTTGTAGGAACAGTAACCTTTGCTCCTTGCCAAGGTGCAGATAGCTCCCAGTTCCTGTTGGCATTTTAAGGAAACATAACAAGAGAAATCATTATATATATATACATAATATGGTAAGAACAGCATTACTGTCTCCTTGGCAAAGTGGAAGAAAAGAAAAGAAAAAAAATCGCAGGTGACACAAGCTGCATTGCTCTTGACAACACTCCATTTTCATGAGTTTTTGATCAATTTCAATTGACCAGGCTTCAGATTCTATTTACTTTTAGCAAATTTATGGGCTCATCAGATCTTCAAACCATGTAAACTAATCATGAAGGATAAAATGGTGAGAGTATTTGCACTTACAGGTCCATAGCACGATAGTAGTTGAGAGGGCCAGTGAAGCCAGATTCTTCAAACTTGTCTGCATAGACCTGCAGTTCTTCCTCAGTAATCCACGGTGGCAACACCGCTGGTGTTTGCAAGTGATCAATTATCTCCATGCCCGCAGGAGCTACCAGCAGATCAGTCTTGTTTATCAGAAAAAACTTCTTCATCACTGTCAAGTAATCATATCCTGCAAAAGCCCTTTCTGCTCTTCCTGGTTCCTATCCCCCATAGCAACAGTACTTCAGACATACAAAACAAATGTTGTAATGAAATTACGTGAATATTTACCAAGAAAGGTACCTGGAATTGAGAAATGTAAAGCCCATCTCCAAATCTTTCTCTAAAAGATTCGATAGCTTTAGCAACAGGATCTCTTGGAAAGTATGGGACAGAGATGGCCATTAGTCCCTTGACTCTGTCAGGCCTCAATAGGCTTAGATGCCAACCAAGAACAGCTCCCCAGTCATGTCCAACCACAAAAGCCTTCTCAAATATCAAAGCTAAATCGGTCACAATCTACTTTTAATCCATTCAAAAACACAGATTTTCAAGCATTAATAATAATATTGAAGAACAGAGTTAGAGAGGACCTGCTGTTCACCAAAATAGTCAAGAAGGCCTACTAGATCGCCGGCAAGATGCAAGACAGTGTAGGAGCTGGGGCTGAGAGGAGAGTCGGAGTCACCGCAGCCTCTCAAATCAGGAGCAACTACATGGTATCCATGGCTGGCCAAGAAAGTTATCTGGTGACGCCATGAATACCAGAATTCCGGGAACCCATGAAGAAGAAGCACCAGGGGTCCTGACCCTTTCTCTACTACGTGCAGCATTATACCATTTGTTTTTATCCTTTGGTGATTAACCTCTCCCAAATCCATTTCGCCCCTCAATTTTGCTCAGACCTCAGACAGAGATGATGTATAAAGAGTGATATTCAAAGAATAGACACCGTCAAGATGATGGTTTTGTAAATTAAAATACTACTGACTTTTCTTGTCTTTCTTGGCAAGGCAGCTGCTGATATTGACTTGGAAAATTAAAATTCTAACTATGACCTTGTAGTCTTGTACCTGTGGTATTCTTTTCTTTTTTTTAAAAAAAATAATTTACATTACAAATTTATCCTCTTTGTTATTGATATTTCTATCTTAATTGTAATGTTTTTTTTTCTTATTTTTATATAAAAAATATTTATTTAATATTTATTTAAAGAATAGGCACACTATCTAACCAGCAAAAAAACCTCACACTTAATAAAAAGAGGTTTTAAAATATTTTTAAACAAAATTAAAAATTGACATAATAACATGTATACGAGGAAACGACTTGTCCATTATGCTAGCAAGTTAAGATCAGAAAATAAGAAACTGGTGAAATGGTTACATAGTGATTAAAAATGTGCTGAAAAAGCACATGCTTGAATGATCTACCTGCTAGGTAACAAGAGTCAAGTTTGATCCTCGGATATTACTGAAACACATTGTTATTTTTCCTTTACACACATTGACATTTAGTGGAGTTAATTAGCATTCAGAAATATTTGGTTCTCAGAATGCTCCCCTCTCCTCAGTTTTAAAGGCAGCCATCTACCATAATTATTTGGCCTGATAAGCATGGAAATGCTTCAATTGTCACACTTTATCATCGTGGAACCACCATCTGGTCTCCTTGGGTGATCTTCCATTTCTACAGTTCTTAACATATCGGTCATTGTCCTCGGGACGTTGCTGCAAGCAAGGCCAACCCCATTAATCAGACTGCCTTAAAAATATGATTTAAACGAGGTGAAGAAACAAAACCTCCTGATGCCTATCTTAACTCACTGTCTAATGAATCATAAGATCACTAAAAGGCATGCTTATCATTCATCAAGGGTATTGGCAAATATATCCTTGCTGACCAGCAGTCAATAGTAGCACAATGAAAAGAAAAGCATATTCATTAAAAAGGGAGGGTAAGCGAGCACACAAAAAAATGACCGCAAAATCAAACCTTCGCAGGGGAGCTTGAAAGCATGGAGAGAATACTGATACAGACGGAACTAACAGTCATGGCAGGAGACCAGGAATCATATAGTATATCTGCACACAGTAATAATCAAATGCTAGTCATGCTGCAAGTATTATTAACTGCAGGTTTAGGTTGAAAGGATCACGAGAGAAGAGATACATCATATATTAAAACCCTCATCCCATTAAAAGTGTTCATCATTCCTTTTTGAGGTGTCTCATTATGTAATAATTAATTAATTCTCACATTTATGGAGCAACATAACCACCTTCAATTAGAAATCTAACCACTTTCAACAAGACAAATTAAAAACAAATTCCACTGACAGTAATTAATGATCACTCTTTATATAGTTGGAACACTAAAGTTGCGCAGTAAATATGAGATAGAAAGAGAATAACTGAGATAAGAACCATATCCAAGGTTACCGAGCTTGAATCATAACAAATAACTCATACCCAGCTTATCCAGAATAGGAATAACATAGCACATGCATCAATACGTGCATGTGTCCAAGTTGTATCACAAATGAACAGAAAAGGAGAAACTGAAAGTACATTCTTATCTAGTGACAGCATTGAGAGTTAAAATTTCTAAACAAATGGATTACATGACAGGCTTAACTTATACAGCAATAATTAGCTACAAGTCAGTTGGTGTCACTGTACTGCATGCCCAAGGTTTTCACTATCCATCATAATATCTATGTCCGTTACAGTGAACTATACCTGAATTTGGCTTTTGCAGGTCTCACTGAAATGTAATGTTCTGAGATTTACAATGTTATTTTTTCTAGCAAAAATCATGGTTTTCCCCTCTACTCGATGGAAATTGCAAGAAACTAGAAAACGAAGAAATCTACAAGCATGCAACTGGCCATGTATTGAATAAAAAACTTGTAAATCGAGAATGACAATATGCCAACAACCAAAACAGCCCAGCAATTACGTGCAAGACCATCACTTTCAAAAAATAAGTGAATACTGTGAAATAAAAGCATTGAAATAAATAAGTTCATGATGTAGCAAAAGGAAAACACCCAGCTAAGTGGGCCGAGATAATTCAACCCGGGACAGAATACAACAACAAATTATCCAAAAAAATCGTAATTACAAGGTTAACTTAAAGCCAATATAGAACATACATATAATTACCTAAACAGATATGCCCATTGCTATAAATATGCGGATGCAGCGGAGCCGGGTTAAGAAAGATAACCTGTTAGAACCACAAACACCACAATCAAGACTATTACATGGGAGGGAAACCTCGCTAAAATCAACACAGTTAACAATATGCTGTTGCAATTGCAAACCTGAGGGGCTTCCATAGGGTAATGCTCAGGAAAATCGACTTGAAGCTGATAGATCTCATTAGCGTACAGGGTGCCCGGAGCTCCAATTACTTCAATAACCCACCTTCAATTAAAAAATCCCAATAACCGCACATAAAAAAAAAGTGAGAGCCAAACTAATCAAACATAAAAACTAATTGAGAAAAATTATATTCTTAAATTTCATTTTACAAACATTTCCAAAAAAAGATCCAAACTTTAGTTTGATTTCTTATTTTCCAATAAACTTCCTTTGATTTTCTCGGCAAGAAAACACTATTTAACATAAAATAAAACATCCCACGCCAGTAATCAAACAGAAGACCAAACCTTTGGAGATTATCAGTGACTTTATGTTTGAAACCAGTTGGAGGGTTGACTTGCCACTCAACAAGTTCTTTTTGAAGCCGATTGCAAGCAATCTTACTCAGTGCCTAGAACAGAACAAAACACACAAATTTACTATCGTCGATGATAGAAAACACGACATAAACAAAAGCCCATGTCATCGATTAAGAGTATGAACCTTGCGAGTAGTTGCAGAGGAGCTCGTCATGGTGGCAAAGATAGCTTTCTGGATACAGAAAGGGGTATAATTAGATTATTAGAGAGAATTTTAGGGGTTTGATGTGAAGGGGTGTTTGAAGAAAGGGACAATGAGTACCAGCGACGGTTTATGAGGGGAGGGTATGGTATGAGAGGTAATTTTCGTGTTCCCACCACAGTACTTCCATATCTTCTATTTATCTTAATTTTTTTGTTCTCTTTTTCCTTTGCTATATTTTTAGTTAATTAAAACTTAATATAATAAATTAGATAAATTGAAGAGGGATTAAATGTTTTTTTTTAATTTCTAATATTATCATAATAAGATTACTAAAAAACACTAATTTGCTGGTTTGATATGGTACACATTAATTTAAAAAATATTGTTTTTATTATAAATCATTACATCAAAATTATTGAAAAACTTAATGATATTTGCTTGTTTGTTTTTGAGATTTAACATGTTTCTTAAATTTCTTTTCAATCAATCAATTAATTAAAATAGCATCACTGCAATGTATTTTTAATTAATTTATATTTTTGCAAAAACATTATATATCATATTACTAAACCCACGCTAAATATAATCTTTTGAGTTCATAACTCTAATGATAATAATTCTTTTTAAAAACAAGATCCAGCCATCATTTAGTTTCTTCCAAAGATAGAACTTCCTATGGGGTTTTGAGGCATCCATCGTTATCCACCTCCTTTCTTTTCTATAACATCCATCAAACAAACGTCTTTTCTCTCTTTTTTGAGCAGAAAATAAATAAACAAATACATAAAATATCTTGACCGTACACACTAGGCTGCTTTCCTATCAACAGTCAGTCGAGTCGAGTTGTCTTCAAGTATTTATTGCCCCACTGCCTCTTGACCAGGCAAAAGTTCTGGTTTGGGACAAAAAATTGTTCGTTCAAGTCAGGAAAGGAAAATATTTTTTATTTATTTATAAAATTTATTTATAAATTATCTTTAATTTATATTTATAAATATAATTTAAAAAAATATATACAAAAATAGTTTTGACATAATCCTTAGTGAGCAAAACAGATGAGAACTGTCATGAATTGGTTTGTTTTGGTTTCTTGAGTTCGATAATTCTTTTTTTATTCTGCTTGGTTTGAAAATCAAACAAATCGAAAAAAACCAGATTCTTTTTTTTCTTTCATTTTTTTTGTTTTATTTTCAAGAAAAAGAAATAAAAATAAATAAATTAGGAAATCAAATTAATTGACAAAAAAATTTATTAATAGTAAGTAAACATGAAACAGACAAATCATTGTTTGATTTCTCAAACTCTATTCGGAGACAATGGGTCGGTAATAAAAGACAACAAATGGTAACGGGTCAAACTTCAAAGTTATGGAAAAGAGTAAATCACTAATCACTCACCCCACCTGGTTGACAGATTATTCTAAAATGTTCCAAATCCCTTCCTAGGTCTTATTATCCAACATCAAAAGCATTAGAAAGAGAAACCGGCTTTTACTTGCTTCTTACTTTTCCCCTGCCTTTCTTTTTAAGCAGGCGCGTATGCAATCATCGTCTCATCTGCCTCTCTTCTAAGATGAGTATTAAGCATATTCTAGCCTTCATCAATGGAAATGTTCCCCTGCAATTTGTCTTATAGGGGGGTATGGGCATCTAGTAATCAAAAGATTGATGATTAAGTTTGATATAATCAATAAATAACAACATATATTTTCATAATTTTTTAAAGTGTTTTCCAAATAAAAATAAAAATAATAATATTTTCCTAGAGACCAAGTCAGATTTTCCTTTCTTATTCAACTTTTTTTAATGGTAAATAAATACAGGAAAGTCTAAAAAATAGTTTATAGAAACCCACTTGACACGAAACAAGCAAGGCAGCATGACCTAAAAGTTCATTTCCCATTCAATCCAAAGGGGGAATCGATGACTTCAATCCAAATGTAAACGACAGCCTCTGGAAAATGTATGTGGCTGACAAAATAAGCTAACAGGATTCGGTCCCAGTGGGATAGAATTGGATTTTGCTTTAATCCTTCTGCTTTTGTCTAATGTTTCTTTACTTGGTTGCGTGGATTGGCCACACCGTAGAAGCATAAAGTGCTTTTGTAACATCACATCTGGAATAATGAATGATCAAAAGGTAAATTGCTGACAATAGTATGCATATTCTGAAGTGGTGGCCACTGGTCACATGCGCCTGCGCTCTATGAAGAGCCCCCCCCCCACAAAAAAAAATGAAAGAAAAAGAAGAAAAAAGTACCACGTATTTATGGCTCAAAGAAATAAAATTACAAGGCATAAGCAGGTGAAAAAGAGAAGGGAGTGACAAAAAAATAGGTATATCCAGTCTAGGGGATTCTGCCTGGATCTAATGCAAGAGTTTTAACTGCATTAAGAAATGCATTTACTTGAAGAAAACAAAAGAAAGAGACTAATCTCAGGAAAAATCACACTTACAGCACAGGTTATATAACAGCTTAGGCCTAGAGGAAATATTATTTATTTATAGCAGTGTCAACTGGGATTTAAGTGATTCAACATTATACATAAGCAATGCATCTTGCACGTTATAGGGCACATGGTTATCCCATAAAATACGAGCAACAGTGTTCTTGTTCTTTCTTCAATTGTCCCACAGGGCCTAGTCAGATATTACCCACAGGCAATGATAAGAATGTCCACAGTGAGGAAAAGGGTCCAGGAACTTAGCTGTAAGAGAGGAGGGAGCGAGGGAGAACTTTATATGGGTTAAGGATTCCATTGGGGTCCAGCAATTTCTTGATAGAAGCCATCAGTTGCACCTATCCAAATGAATTCCACGCCATTCACACATTATCATTTAAAGAAACCCCACGCTATCCAAACATATGCCAGGAAATATGCATTTCTAATATTTTCAAATGTAAAAATGCTCACAGTTCCATGTGACTTGCTATAGAATATTTCATTGGCTTTCATCAGTCCCAGGCCATGCTCTGCACTTATACTCCCTCGGTGCTTAGATGTCCACTCATATACATAGGGTTCAATTTGTGCTAAAATCTGCAAATGTAATTGAGATATAAATTTAAGAGTCGCATAGTATCCAGAACAAAAATAACTCAAAAGACATCACTGGAGAAGAAAACTACTGTATCATCATATCGCGGTGCTGAAACATTCAAATGCAAATTGCCATCTCCAAGATGACCATATCCCACTACATTGGCTGATTGACCTAAAATAATAGACAGGGAGAGCAAAAAATGGGGTCAGCTGATGAGTTTGTACTGGACATACTGCAGAGTATCCAATCACTCTATACAGAATTAAGTAGAATATCTAAATAATACACAACCCAAAGAAGAGATATTTAGTGAGAAGTTCTTGCTCAGCTTCCAGCACATGCACAGCACAATGTTTCTTCATCAATTCTCTTCCTTTTCTCTTGAGGGGTGGCAATGTTCACATCTATTGTTAATTTTAGTTATTCTGCTAAAACTGTTACTGAACATGCTGCAAGTTCACCCCTACAGGCTATCAATGCAACCTTACACTAGCGTACAAAATGAATGTCCAATAATTCAAAATTTAAGAGGTAATGCTGCCTTTTCTCACCAAGTCTTGCTCGCATTTCCTCAACAAGACTGTACATTTTTTCTACCGGCAGAGATAAATCATATTTGTATACAGGCCCAGCTCTCATCAATGCTTCTGGTACACCCTACAGCCATACAAAATGATCCAACAAACAGAATATTAATATCTATACCATGAGTTAATTCCCAAACTGTTAAGGAACCATCTCACCTAAAAGCTTAAGCTGTTAGGTGAGGCCCCAGAATATGATTTATATTATTCTCTAACACCCCCCCTCAAGTGAAAGCTTTTTGGGCTTGAAACTTGCACAGACCCACACTACCTTGTGCTTGATTTTTATCAAATAGAATGGGATGGTGAGATTCGAACCCGTGATCGTTGGATCAACAAAGCTCTGAAACCATGTTAAGGAACCATCTCACCTAAAAGCTTAAGTTGTTAGGTGAGACTCCAGAATATGATTTATATTATTTTCTAACACAAACTACTATTGGATGAAGAGTAGAAGCAGAAGCACGGGAACATGAATACTTGATACATAACCATAGAGAAATTTTTACAGCATGGGTCTTTGTTATTATCATCATACCAAACCAATTTTCTTTCTCCGTGTTTGAATTTTCTAACATCAACACAACCATATATGTAGTTCCAAAAGTAAACTAATGATTCGAGGGCACAGTGTGTACATGGAGAACATCAGGGTTAAGGTTTGTAGCACAGGTAGATAATCATATGTCTCAACTGTCAAAAAACTAAACAGGACAGGACACAAAATAGTCAGAAAGGTTTCAGGTAGACATGAAACAATTTTTCTGAATTTAATGGGCACCTCACGTATACGCCAAAATGAGGATGCCTGATTTATGTCTTGAGCAAGAACCCCATCAGAAATTAAACCAGATTCCATTGAGTGAAGCAGGAATGCCTCGAGCTTCTCTCTGTAAGCAGTCGAATAAAATTTTCAGTTTTAGCATACTGGGCATCATGTGATCAATCTATGCAAGGAAGAATACAAGAAAATAACCCAAGGATGCTATAATGATTAATGACAAGATAAAACAAGATAAAGGGGCAAACAATGTTGGCAAATGAAAGGTGTTAACTTGTACAGAACTTCCTCTCAAGGGAATATATTAGTTATGCAATCTATTGGTCATTCAACGGGTGCATGAGACAGCTATATTCTATTGGTCATTCAACGGGTGCATGAGACATCACTAGAGGTTGGAGCTTATTCCAGTGTTTTGCATAGTTAGGTGAGGCATTTCAGGATGACAAATAAAATAAAAAGCTACATCTTGCCTTCTCTTCAGCGATGCACTCAGAATTAAAAATCTCAAATTATTCTGAAAAACATGACCTCAAGTATTTGCAACCACCAAATTTAAATAGAAGATGTGGTGTTATAGCAACCTTAGCAAATGATAATCCATTTTTTTAAAGGAAGAGGAAAACTGGAGAGAAGGTTACTTGTCATAAGATTCATCACTGCCCGTCGTCTCAATCAGCAAATAAAAGTTGTGTACTGCAGAAGACAATGGATTCCGAACACCTTCTAGATGGTTTAGAACCTGCCACATGAAACACAATAAGTGAACACAAAATAAAATCAAAGCTAAGGTAGGTACAAAATCTGGATTTCTTCAATAAAATAAACATGAACTGCAAGATAATCTACATAAGAAAATATCTTACCTAGCCATGACAAAGAATGAATTTGCAGATCACACTACTATGTAGTCCAAAACATGTAAAACTAAAAAGTGCTTGTCACCAGAACATAAAACTCATGATAATCAAATTTTCTTGCACAAATATTAAAATAGTTTTTCCAAATATTTCACCAAGAGAAACAAAACTTGAATACAAAATATGATAGCAGAAACTCAAGGTAGGTTCTCAAATATCAACAATTCTAGTAGGGTAAGGAATTTTTTTAAGAATAACTACCCTTCATTTAAACCATGAAATTATGTTAAATATGGGACTTCTTTGATATTCTTCGAGAAGGATAAGAGCTATCATAGCAAATAACTCAAATAACACTCATATATACCTTTACCAGTGATTACAAAAACACTCATTAAATACTTTAATTTCTTACAGTGTTTTTAATCAGATTGTAATTTCTTGCTTTATATGAGATAAGTAGAAAAAGAAACACTCATTAGATTTAGAGCAACTGTACCAAATCCATTGCATGGCTATCCAAAAATTCAAATGCAGACAGAATCTCTCCAAGTTTCCTCTTCGCTTCTGATAGAAGTTTCTGATAGGACAAAAATAATAAGGCAAAAACACTTCTTAAACTCAGCAGAAAAGAACTGAGAGATATTGCAAAAACAAGTTTATAAGCATACTTTGGGTTTAAACCTTGGTCTTTCCAGAAAGTAAAAGGTAATTACTTTTAGCCATTTGCACATCATTTAAAATTATGAATCCTTATATACATGTCCATGTTTGAATCCCCCGCCCAAAAAGCTATCAGCTTTAGCAAATAGTAAGACAGGAAAAAAAGAGACTCATTCTTCAAAACCCTTTAATACTTTCCCAATCCAAATCATTAGAAACACAATTAGCCCACTAAGATGGTTGTGATTAAAACTCTGGAAGAGAAAAATCTGATTCAAATGTCAGATGGAAGTGATAAAGCTCCAGTATTCTAATTTAGCATGAAGTTTCTAGTTCCACGTGTCCTAGCTTACTCTGCAGCCTACAGTTTGTATGGTACTGTGGCAGGGTGTAATTGTTCTAGGTTTAATTGTTTGGATTATTAAGGTCCTAAGCAATAATGAGATGTTTTGATATGAAATAAGGATTACTAGAAACAAAGACTCAGTTCCTATCAAACCAAACAATTCTCAAGAATTCAACAAGAGGGTGGAACACATACTGATACAGCAGGCAAGAACTACATCGACCAGAAATATGCATGCATGCACTATTTAATTATTTGTATATCCTGTAGCAATAACATAATATATGGAAAAGGGAACATATTTTCAGATGACGAAGCTTCAGTCATTTTCACTAGAAAATATACTTGGCAGCTCAGATAATCTTCACATGCAAGGAATGCTATGTTCACTGAAGATAGCTTTGGGGGAGTAAGAATTGAAACTTTAGTTACAATTCCCAAGGAACCTTCACTTCCTACATCAATGATAGCAAGAATACATGAATTGGACCATCTGTTAAAACTTGGCTGGTGATAGGGAAAAATAATCCAGTTCAAAGTGATTGGCATATACCTATAAACAGATGCTTCAAGTCATACCCTGTATTATCTTTACGTAATGTCCCTAGCATGTCAAGCACATCACCATTTGCCAGAACAGCCTCAAGACCTGTAAGATTGGCCAAGAAAATGCTTTGCAATAACTGGCATCACAAAAAATATACATATACAGAAGCGTGATGATACAGACACAGATTAGACATCTATAACTCCAATATATCCCCCTTATAATATCCAGCATTGCAAGAATAATATTATGATTATGTAGCAGGACCCAATAACATAATCAAATTCATCTCATTTTACATAGTCATATGAATACAGGAGTATCAATCACACTCACACAACAAACCATTTATTTTATAAAAAAAAATGCCTTCAAGTTCTTAACAAATCATGACTTAATGGTATAAAATTCTCACCAAGTACATTCCCATGAAGAGAGCCATAACGTACAAATCGCAAACCACCTGCATTAGTTGAAACATTTCCACCAATTTGGCAGCTTCCTTTTGCACCTAAGTCCAGTGGCATTACAAATCTGAATGGAAGTTTAATTTACATGAATGCAGAATGAATTAAAATGCCAAACTTCCATTTGCTATAATTTCAATCACATGGGTCAAAGATCAAAACATGTGTGAAAGAGTGTAATGACAGTAGTACATTAAGAGTAAGGAAGCAATTCAATGCAACAAAAAATGAAAATAAAAAACAAAGGAAGGAAAAATCAGTATCATATTTCGCTGCAAACTGGCAGTAGATTTTCATAAATTCTCTTAAAGAAAACTTTGTTCAAATATTTTAACACAAAGTCCTCTAGAATTACTGAAAGATCTCAAGAAACTCAAAAAAGTATTCAACTACATAGTGGTGGATTAATAAAAATAACTAAACTGCACTCTCAGCATGAAAATTATCAGCAAATCAAAGTAATATCCATCACAATATTCAAGGAGAAATATCAATAACTAAGCTTAATTTTTTGTTTATTATTATACATTATAGAATCTCTTTTCCTTTTAGTTTCAAATGCACTACAAGTCCAATGAGAAAAGATGAAGATTTATTGAACAATTACCCTTGGTTATCCAGGTAAGAAATAAGATTTTCCAATATGCATCCAGCTTCACAAACTAGTATACCACTGACCTGAAATGCAACACAAGGTAAAAACTTTCTAATTGGGTTCAGAAATATTATTCAACTTGGTAATGAATGCCACAAGATTTTCTACCTTGTCAAAAGCTATAATCTTATTCATTGAACCCACATTGATAATAACCTGCACAACAAATAATCAAGAAGCTCTTAAACATGAGATATTCTCCAAACACGCGCTCCCACCCCCCAACACACACAGAGAGAGAAGATTACATTACCTCATCGAAAACCGGCACACTTCCACCAACAAGTCCAGTATTTCCACCTTGTGGAACAACTGCCAACCGCCTCGAATTACAATATTCTAAAATCTTAGAAACCTATCCAAATAAATAAATAAACTGCATTGATTCATAATATAACAGAGGATTTAATAAAAAAAAATTAAAAAACGAACCTCCTCGGTGTTTCTAGGCAAGAGTAATAGTTTACTGAATCCTTTATATTTATGCATCCAATCAATATTTGCTGTCTCCAATCTATCTTCATCTTGAACCACGTTTTTCTCCCCTAACACTCCCTTGAAATAACTCAAGTCATCGGAATTCAAACTCGAGAACGACGGATTCCTCTCAACTTTCGTCGCTAATGAACCGAAACTTCTGTACAGTTGTGGATTCCGACCTCCATTTCCGAGCGGCAAAGCTGTTTAAGACAAGAAATTTGAAAGTTTCGTTGCAATTGTAGGATTATTACTAGGAATAGAGAGTGATTGTACCTGAAATGAAGCGATAGATTGGATTATTGGAGGTTAATTGGCGATTAACAAGTGATTTTATCGATTGTCTCAGGAGGCGATGAGTCACTTTGTACTTATCCATGATCACCTCTCTGTTGCTCTCTGTTTGTTTTTTTTCTTCTAATGGCGTGATTAACTTTGCTTGCTTTCCATCTTTACCGTTATTTAGTAGTGAACAATCGTATCCAGAGACCCGAGATCCTTTTATATTTTTCAAGTGAACAGTGAAAACGAATCTGACTTCTGTGTTTTTCCGAAGGCCTCTTGTATTGGGCCAGTCCAGGCCAGCTCTGTCGGGCTGGGTACAGGAGAGACGTTCTCTCAAATATGGAAATGTTACTGGGCCGGTCCGGGACCATTATAACAACGGCACCGTTTTATGGGGGAATACAGCGAGACAAGACGACAGTAATCACTAATCCCTATCTGGCTTCTGCTTTAGCGCTGCTGCTACGCACTCCACTCTTTTTGGTTCTGTTTCTCTCATGGCGTCTTCTCTCGCATCGTCTCTTTCAACGATCCAAAGGCAATGCTGCTGTTTATCTCTCAGGTCTCTCTCTTCAAGGAAGCCACGCCCTTCTCATTATCATTGCTATCGACATTTCAATAAAGGACCACTCAAAAAGAGGATCTTCTCTCTCACTCTATCAAGAAACTTCTCTCAATCTCACCTTTCTAAGAACACTCAAGGTCCTGGACTTCACCACTTTGTTGCTCAAGCTACTTCCTCCGCTTCCGCCTCGGCTTCTGCCTCTCAAACACAGCCCCAGTGAGTTCTTATTTATTTTCCTTAAAAGGTTCTGTACAAAATTGAATTTTGATGTGTATTTTTAGTGATTTCTGTTTTAAAATGACTTAGTTGATACTGGTATCCGTTTTTCTTGTGGAAATGCTGCTTTGGGGAGTTTAGAACAGAAGGGTTTCCATTAGAAATGATTTTTTGTTTTTTTGCATGAAGGGTGATAGAAAGATTAAAGCTTTATGTCTCAAATAACCAAGCTTATGCTGCAAATGTAATTCAATCACCTCTGGTTTCCATTGAATTCTCTTTGAAGCAAGTTTTTTGATGTGAAGGGCTTTGTAAAGATTTAAACTTCGCTTCTCCAAGACAAGTTAATGTCTGAAAGGGAACCAAATCATGATTACTTTCCATTAAATTCTCAAGGTTTCTCAAATGAAAATAACTCTAAAGATTAGGACTTTAGAGCTTAATATGAAGTTAATACTTGCAACTTTAGTGCTTGAGAAGCAAGTTCATGCTATAAGATTGCTATCCAATTTTATGCTCCCTAAATCATGTTTCTTTGGTGAAAGATGATGTAAAGATTGAAAATGTGGGTAAAAATGAAATAAATGCTTGAAATGCAATTCAGTTATGAACGCTGGGCATTGTATTTAAAAGAATTCGTTTGAATTTATTCTTTCTTTTTCAATTTCTGTCAAGGTTTGAACCAGCTTTAGAAGTCCCACCAGATATTGAAATTCTGCCAAGAGGTCGTATTTATCATGAGACTTATGGGTGTCAAATGAATGTAAATGACATGGAGATTGTTCTATCTATCATGAAGAATGCTGGATATAGTGAAGTTGTGGATGTTCCTGAAAGTGCGGAGATCATATTTATTAATACATGTGCAATAAGGGACAACGCAGAGCAAAAGGTCTGGCAGAGACTTAATTACTTTTGGTTTCTAAAGAGACAATGGAAGAGCAATGTTGCCATTGGAAGGTCACAGTCGCTTCATCCACCTAAGGTTGTTGTGTTGGGTTGTATGGCTGAGAGGTTAAAGGATAAGATATTAGATGCAGATAAGATGGTTGATGTGGTTTGTGGACCTGATGCTTATAGAGATTTGCCACGATTACTGGAAGAGGTTGAATATGGTCAGAAAGGGATCAATATCCTTCTTTCACTTGAAGAGACTTATGCAGATATTAGTCCTGTGAGGATCTCTAAAAATTCTATTAGTGCTTTTGTGTCAGTGATGAGGGGTTGTAATAATATGTGCTCGTTTTGCATTGTTCCTTTTACTAGAGGGAGAGAGCGATCACGTCCTGTTGATTCAATAGTGAAGGAGGTGGCAGAACTCTGGAAAGAAGGTGTGAAAGAGGTAACTCTTCTTGGGCAGAATGTAAACAGCTATAATGATGCATCTGAGATTGAAAAGGAAGTTGAGACTGGAATGAATTGGAAGTATAGTGACGGTTTCTCCAGCATGTGCAAGGTGAAAGAGGTGGGTTTACGTTTTTCAGATCTCTTGGATAGACTTTCCTCTGAGTTTCCTGAAATGCGGTTCAGATACACTTCACCACACCCTAAAGATTTCCCAGATGACTTATTGTATGTAATGCGGAACAGACATAATATTTGCAAATCTATCCATTTACCTGCTCAAACTGGGAGTAGCGCAGTTCTGGAAAGAATGCGAAGGGGATATACTAGAGAGGCATACTTGGATCTTGTGCAGAAAATCAGGAGAATTATTCCAGATGTAGGGATAACCAGCGACTTCATATCTGGTAAGAGATCCTATCAAAAAGCCTTCATTTTCTATAAAATTGGAACTTGCACTTCTCACAACTTTTTATGCTTGGATGATATCCAAGTGAGATGAGGACAATATCATAGAAATAAAACTAAAACAAATCATAAAATTTAACTCTCAATTAATTCAATATTGAATGATGAATTTGAAAAAAAATAAAAAAATAAACTTCAAGTTTTGAGATTGAGATAACTTATAAAAAGTAAATTGAAAAAAATTATGAATTTCAATTTTCAGTGAATCTAATGATAAAAAAAATCATTGAAATAATATTAAAAAAAAACACTATGTTTTGTAAAGAGGAATCTCAATCCTCAAGTTGAAAAATGTAATTGATATTGCTTAAAATAATTTAATCAGCTTTATTTTTGGGCCTGTTTACCTTGAATCCTGCTGTTCATGTCGGCTAAGACCAACTGAACGCTTGTACGTGATCTAGTACTCTTTTAGAATGTCTGGTTCTGATTTTGTTCTCATCCCATGTAGTTTGTGCTTCTTGTTGGGATTTCATAGGTTTTACCATTCTCTCAATCATGCTGTTATACTCACTGATTTTAGGCGCAGTTTTACTTCCTTGTCTTAGTATCATTGCCATTCTCTCCCTGCTCTCTCAAGTTCCCCAACTGGCCTGTAAGGGAAGGCAAATCTCTTTTCTTTTGACAAACCATCCTCCTTATTTGTCGACGCCCATATCTATTTATCAATTTAATTTAGATTTAGATTTTCCACATAGGAATTGCCTCCGGTTTTGCATGTGCAACATCTATGTGTCTTAGTTGTGTACGATGTTGAACCTCAGTTTTGATATTGCCCTCCTAATTCCTGGGTTCATTTCTACAGGGTTCTGTGGAGAAACTGAAGAGGAACACGAAGACACACTAAGTCTTGTGAAGGCTGTTGGTTATGATATGGCATATATGTTTGCATATAGCATGAGGGAAAAAACTCATGCCCATAGGACCTATGTCGATGATGTCCCTGATGAGGTCAAGCAGAGGAGGCTTGCTGAACTGATTGAGGCTTTCCGTGAGAGTACAGGTCAGTGTTTTGACTCCCAGATTGGATCTGTCCAGCTTGTTTTAGTGGAAGGGCCCAACAAGCGAGCTCCAGACACAGAACTTATTGGCAAGAGTGATAGGGGCCATAGAGTTTTATTTACCAATCTGCCACTGCGAAATCGAAATGAGGATGGAAGTCAGGCGAGGAACCCCGTCGTTGGTGATTATGTGGAAGTTCTTATAATGAAATCGACACGTGCTTCCCTCTTTGGAGAGTCACTTGCTATTACCACATTGAGTTCATTTTACAACAATCTTGACCAAGAAGCTGTTGCCAATGCAAGCTGATGCTGAACAGCACTAGCTTCCTGGAATGGCATGCATTTCCATTTTTCAGTTAAATCATCGTCAGATCATTCAAATGCATTCTTTCTTAGCATTGGTGGAGCTGTTTCTTGCTAGGAGATTCAGAATTTTGCATGCCAGCAGCCAGGACTTGCTGCCAATCTTGAACACTGAAGTGGCCTATAGGTGCAAGGTGCCAGTGCTTAAGCTTTGGTGGAAGCATTGAGGTACATATTTGCAAAGGGAAAAGTTCAGCCTGCCCACAAATTGGACGGTAGTTTTTCATGATAAATGCACTCTCCCTTATTGCCTATATAGGGTCCAAGTCTTCTGTAAATGTAAAGGTATCGATCGAGACATTGAAATAATTCTTTTGTAGGGGATCTATTGAAAAAAGTTTTCCCATGTTATTCTGTGCGGTTATATGCTTGGCTGAAACTATGAACATGAATCCAATTTGATGTTTCCTTTGATGTATTTAGATCATAATTTGGTTGCAAATCCAAATCCATAGTACACAAAGAAATTATTTCTTGCCACTTCCCTCGTGTCGGTTGACTATAGTTAATTCCTCGAGCCAATCATGCCTTCTGACGGACCTCAAAAATGCTGTGCAATCAATGGCAATCCATATCCTTTTGATTCTCCATCAGTTGGTTCCACTTCATTCTGTACCGTATATACTAAATGATTGAGCTTCGCTGGAGTCACGAATTCTCCATGATTGTATCTTGACCCCGATTGAGATGTTCAGTGCGTCCCTGTCAGAGAGATTTTTCTACTGATAGCACTCCCCGTGATCAATCCGATGACTAATGCACGATTGATTACAAGCTCGCAGTTATTGTACAGAACAAAGTGGTCAAAGCTTATAATGAACATGCAGGAAAACGTCTCCACTTGATTTTCCTGGGCCAAAAACACTAGCAGAAAAACTCGTCGGATCACGACTCGTATTATACAGCAGTGCTTGCCCCAAAACATGGTATGGATAATAATAACAATAATGCACTGGCAAAGTTTTGAGCACGAGAAGAAGGAAGCGTGGGGTGACAGTGACGGTGACAGTGATAGTACTGAGAACGATGAAGACAGTACGAAGGTTTTCGCAGGAAAGTGGAGAGGAAAAGGAGATGGCTGACAAATTTCGGCGCCATTTATAGTTCCAGTGGACTTGTCTTACGTGCCCACTGCATGTCCTTGAGTTGCGTGACATAAAAACCAGCTCCCCTCTAGGTGAACGAAGAAATCACGACCCAGAAGGCCAAAACTACTATCACATTTCTTCTTCTTCTTCTTATTTTCTTTTTCTTTTTACAGAGACAAAGGTTGAGCCCGAAAATATATATATTATTGGAAATATGTTTTTCACTGAATAATGAACCACGCAAATAATAAATATTTAAAACTCGATGAATAAAACATAGATATTGCATGTTTTATCTATTATCTATTGAATAAAATGTGAATATTAATGTTAATTTTAAATATTTATATAAATATTAAAAAAACCCTACTAACTATACACTGATGTGAGTACATGATCAGTAAATTACTTTCAACCTGTAATAAAAAACTCTTTTCCCAGAATTTTGAAGATGGGCCAGTTTTCTATTTTATGAACATCATTTTAGAGAGAAATAATCATTTTGATGGTGTAATTAATAATTTTCAAAGACCATGTATATGTTGCTTATAGTGATTCTATATGAATGATTTTAACTGAGGAGTTGGAAATTATTGGCTTTTGTATATTTTTAATTTCACGCATTTCTCTTTAGTTTTATTTTATAAATATAAGACTTATTTTTTAACATGGAATATAAACAAGTTTTAAAGATAATTAAAGATGAATTGAAGTTATTTAGGAAAAAAACTTTATAATAAGAAAAGTTTCAAACTCAAAATAATTTAGTGAATTGAACAGTGGGCCCGTGTAACCATGAGTTTTAAGTTTGGATTTGGTTGATAAAAAATATATGCTATTGAATTTTTTCTATCAATAGTTTTTTCCAGCTTTTAAAATATCTTGGTACATGAATCAATACATAAGTTGTAATTAATAAATATTTATGAATCATAAGAAATTAAATATTCATGAACCATGAACATTCATTGTAAGTAATAAACACTCATGAGTTATAAAAAAAAACTCATGAACTATGAACATTCAATGATGTAAAAATTCACTGTAATTAACAACCTCTAATGAATTATAAAAAATTAATGTTTCAGTTTTCAAGCTCTATATACAAAAGTCTTATGAAATTTCATGAGTTATTCTCTTTCTCTATCTGTTGTTGCTTTTTTCTTATACTTATTCATCTATTATTTTAGTTTAGTTTACTTTAAAGTTTAAGCTTTGCATCATAACCAACTAAAAAGTATCAGATTTTGTCTGAAAATATTCCGTGATCTATGGATGAGATTATTTTTAAAATTATTTTTTTGTTTATAATATATTAAAATAAAATATATTTTTTATTTTTTTTTAAAAATTATTTTGGTATCAATATATAAAAACGATTTAAAATCACCCAAAAAAAAACTTAAAAAAAAATCATAAAATATTTCCCTACCGGGAAACAAATAATTTTAATATTACCTCGTAATTAATAGATAAAGTCTGTATTGATTTATAATTATAGTAAAATAAATTACTTTCTTCACACCATCCTATTTAGCAAAGCTCGTCTAATATTTCCTATAAAAAAAATACAAAGTAAATAAAGTGAAGACAAAATACATAGCCCCTGGCGGAAAGGGTGCACACAATATGGCCAACTCATAAATGATATTCGCAAAACTCTAGATCTCACGAATCTCGCACTTAATATATCCATGCCCCCTCTCATTCATTTCTCTTTCAAGGAGAGAGAGAGAGAGAGAGGAGAGAGAGAGGCTTCTTCTCAACACACCAGAGAGAATAAGGGAGCAATACAGGACCAGGTAGTGCATGTAGTTATCAGAGGGCCAGTTTTTCATAGCTCTAAAATCAAGTTGAAGGGTTCCCTGGCTAGGGTTCCACGCAGGAAAAAGATAGAGAGAAGAGGGTTTTGATCGAGAGAATGGAATGGTTTGTAGTTTTTTGGATTTTGGTTGGTATCTCTGCTGGATGGTGCTGGTATCGTAAAGAGAAGAGCAGCAGCAGCAGCAGCAAAAACGACATAAAAATGGAGCAGAAGAGTGGAGTGCTTCCAAAGGGAAGCTTCGGCTGGCCGTTGATCGGAGAAACTCTCGACTTCATTGCTGCCGGCTACACTTCTCAACCTGTTAGTTTCATGGAGAAACGCAGATCACTGTAAGCTTTTAATCTATCTGATCAGTTTCTTTTTTACATCCCCCCGTGAGCTCAAAAGCTGATCATATCTTTAATCTCTTCTGCTTTTTTCTTTATTATTTTTATATGAAAAGCTGATGAAAAACTGATTAAAAAAAAAAAAAAAAAGTGGGTATAACCTCGCATGCTAGCCAATATGGATCATTTATGCCATGTACTTGCTAGTCTCTCTCGGATGCCGTAGGGTTTCCATTTTTTATAAATTCATTTATTCTTTGTTGATATTATTTATTGTAATTAGCATCACTGTATATCCTGATTTTTCTTTTTTATATGAAAAGAAATACAATTAAGGTATTGGTGATGGAATTTCTTGTCATTGAATGTGTTCAAAGTCGTCTCAAAATGAATCTTCATGGAATTACTCGAGATAGATTGATAGATTTCTTTTCCATTTCTCCACCCAAGTTCTGTGATAAACTGATCTGATGTTTTGCTTCTGCTGTAAAATCTTACTACAAGATATGCCACATGAGTTATCATGGATTGTGTCCACAATAATAATAATAATAATAATAAATGGATTCATAGATTTTATATGATTAAAATTAGATACCATGTTGCTGTGATCTTCTACTTCTTAACTTGTCGGTCTGGTCACCATTATTGTTTCATTAAAATAAGTGTACGTGTGGTGACGATGATGATGGCCTTGATGATGATGATCATGATGATATAGTGTGGCTTTGCTAAAAATAAAATGCATCACAGAAGATACTGTGAAAATGTGATTTCAAGCTTTAAATTATTATTTTGTAGGGCTATTGAATTGCATATTCCGCACTCTATTTTTTGTCGTTGTTTTTAATTGAGCCGTGAAATTAATGAATTTTAAAGGTGTTTGGCAATGCGACTTTAGAGTTTTTCTTTAAAAAAATTGAATTTTTATTTTAAATTAAAAAAATTGATATTTTTAAATCATTTTAATTTGTTTACGTCAAACAAATAATTATAAATATATATATATATATATATATATATATATATATATATATAATTTTAATATATTTTTAAACTAAAAATATTATTAAAAATAACCACAATTAATACCGACCCATCACTGATTAATACATTGTCAAATTGCATGGAGGGAAAAAAGAGAGAACCGTATTTCTTTGTCATTTTACCGAAGATTTCGTCGATTTGATGTTCTTCTGAATACACGTGTGCCTATAACACCTTCTCCTGTAACAAAATTAATTATCTTCAAGCCAATCCAAGCTCACGATGCCGACAAGTTTTCATAGTCTAGAGCCATAGATAGATCAGAAGTGGTGGTTTTCTAGACGAGTCAACATTTCTGTAGCTTACCTCCATGCCTATGACCATTGAAAACTGAAGCTCCTACCCTATATCCCTGTAGAGTTTTCAGCTTTATACTGAAACGACAATTTTCTTATCGTTTTCATTCCATGCAAAGCGTCGTCTTCTTCGATCAGTGAAAACCACCGAACAAGGCCTGGATCAAAATCTGTCTGTCTGCAGGTACGGGAAGGTGTTCAAAACACACATCTTGGGGACACCCATCATAGTATCCACGGATCCAGGAGTGAACAAGGTGGTTTTACAAAACCATGGCAACATTTTTATTCCTGCCTACCCTAAATCAATCAGGGAAATATTTGGAGAATATTCTATACTTCAAACCAACGGGACTCTGCAGAAAAAGGTCCATGCACTTATTGGTGGTTTCTTGAGGTCACCACAGTTCAAAGCTAGAATTACCAGAGACATTGAGCACCATGTGAAGCTAGCCATGGCTTCTTGGAAGGATTTGCCCGTTCTTCTCATCCAAGAAGAAACCCAGAAGGTCCATCTCGATCTTCTCCCCTTTTCTAGTTTATATTCTTTAAGATCTGTAAAAAAAATTAAAAAATTCGAGCCTTACTTCAGGACTAATTAACTTCCATTTACTTTGAATATTTCAGTTCACGTTCAAAGTCCTGGTTAAAGCATTGATAAGTCTTGATCCGAGTGATGATTTTGATTTTCTTAAAAGAGAATTCGATGAGTTCATCAAAGGATTGATATGTCTGCCGATCAAATTACCAGGAACAAGGTTGTACAAATCTTTAAAGGTAAAAACAACATTTTATGTTCTTGAATTATTACTTATCATTCAATAAAAAATATGTTTGGATCGATGAAGATATAGAAATGGACGACATAAAATAAATATTTTTAAAACAATTTACGGGAGTTATTTTCTGAGGTTTGGGCTTGTTGTGATCATGCAGGCCAAGGAGAGAATACTCAAGCTAGTAAAAACGATAGTTGAGCAAAGAAAATTGGGTATGGAGAAATCAGGGGATCATGAACATCAAAATTCAATCCCTAATGATGCGGTGGACGTGCTTTTACGTGACGGTTATGGTGAACAAAGTGACAAGCAATCTCTATCGTTGGATTTCATCATTTCACATATTATCGAGCTGATGATCCCTGGAGAAGAAACCGTGCCCATGTCCATGACCTTGGCTGTCAAATTCCTCAGTGACTGCCCTGTCGCTCTAGAGCAATTAACGGTATATATCTTCTGCCCCGCGTATCGACCACCACACGATAGAGTTTGCATCTTTTTAATCTAGGAGCTAGGATTATTCGAGGTTCCCTGCTATTGGGTCCCACGTTGTCGGCTTATTAACGTATTGTGAAAATGGTTGACTTTTCTCTAGAAGTCTTTTCAATGGACACACACGTGGGTGCTTTTTGAAAGGGCCCCACAATTTCGTGGACGCTTATGATCCGTACGATCAATAGAGTCGAACGGCTGTAGGGCAAGGACCACCTTATTAACTATGTGTCTGCTAGGGTTTAGACCACTATAGGCATCACTTTATTATCAATGTTAGTGAAAGGTACTAAGAAAAAAAAATAGGGAGAATAAAATTATTTGTACTATGCTTTTTAGACGTGGTTGTGGAAAATGATTTTATATATAAACTCTAAAATATTTATATGAATGAGTTTTTTAAATGATATCAACCGGTTAATGTTTGGTTGATTATTTATTTAACAAAAAATTAAATCAAAATGGATATTTATGATAATAATAATAAAAAAACATCATGTTTTGCTTCTTCATTTATGTTCTGTATCTACGTGGGGTTAGTGTTACATGATTAAAAAATACAGATATACTTGGTTAAAAAGATAAAAATAACTATATTTAAAACAATAATAGTTCTAGGCTGAATTTTTATATTAGCAATTATTCTTAAAATGTTGAAACTGGATGCATGGAAATGGTTCTTGCATGTTGGGGTTTATTTTGTGCGGGGTGGTGATGGTTCCTGTGATTGTGCAGGAGGAGAACATGAAATTGAAGAGGCAGAAAACTGATTCTGGAGATGATTATTGCTGGACTGATTACATGTCCCTGCAATTTACTCAGAATGTAAGTGAAAAATGCTGAAAAGGAGGATGAAATTGATAAAAAATAGTTTACAGTAGAACAAAGTCTCGCCATTAAGCTAATTTTTGTGGTAGATTATGAAACTATGTTCATCACCTGAGTTTATTTGTTTGCTTGTCTATGACCCAAGGTGATAAATGAAACTCTTAGAGTAGCAAACATAATCAACGCAGTTTGGAGGAAAGCTCTCAAGGATGTAGAGATCGAAGGTCTGTGTGCGCTTTCTTTTTTCTTTTTCTTACTGTGATTTGGAAATCCTGACGTAGTGTAAAACATGTTTCTGAAAGTCGAATAAGGGATGTTTTCTGAAAATTAAAAGAAACTTCTTGTTTAATTTTGCAGGAATTTTGATCCCAAAAGGATGGTGTGTCCTGGCATCTTTCAGTTCTGTACATATGGATGAAGAAAACTATGAAAACCCATATGAGTTTGATCCATGGAGATGGGAGGTAAAGCTGTGAAACCTGTTTGATATAAACCTAGAATCACCTCCTGTCTTTGTCTGGCAAGATGATAATTGTTCTTTTCAACTGCAGAAAACTGGAGCTTCTGTTAAGAACAATTGCTTTACACCTTTCGGAGGTGGACAGAGGCTATGCCCTGGTCTGGAACTATCCAGGCTTGAAATCTCTGTCTTCCTTCACCATCTTGTCACTACTTACAGGTAATTTTGGTCCCTAAAATTATCTCCTAGTGAAAGTTTTCCATCTGATGTGGCCTCTGTTTGGAGGTGATGAATAATTTCCTGAGAAAATGATCGTATAGATGTTTAGGGCCTGTTTGTCTACTCTGCCAGCTGCGTTTTAAATTGCTGGTGGCCACAAAACATTAGGCCAACCACAGTAAAAGTGGGCTGCTGAAAAGACATGCATTGTTGGATAGTGATCTTTGATCTGTTAATTTATGCGGTGACGTGACGGCAAAGAGCTTATAATCTACACAGCAGATCTCGAGTTCTAATCAGAGTAGAGTGTGTATTTTTATATGAGTCTGGGATAGCCGCAGTTTTATTCGCTCATCTGGATTCACAAAATACGTTTTCGGGGATAGGGTTTTGTTAATTTTGCCATTAAATTTATCTTACTGCAGATGGGATGCTGAGAAGGATGACATTATCTACTTTCCAACAGTAAAGTTGAAGAAAAAGCTGCCAATCAGAGTCACCTCCATTGGCAACTCTTAATGAACAAATTATCAACAGAAACCATGACGGGGTAGCCAAAGCAGGAAGTTGTGTACAGATAAACCTCAACTCGAGGATAAATATAACCAGACAGATCCATGTGTGGGTTTCTGTGGGGAGGGGACTCCCCTACTACCATGGTGGTAGTTCTTGTGTCACTGTCAATTTTATCACAGTAGCTGGGATCCATGTACCCATTTGTCGGGTCTTTCAAAATTGATTGCAAGTAGGGGACCGATTTAATCCAAGACTGTTTCTGTTGTTTTCTTTTTCTTCATTTATAATAGAATGTTTTGGTTTTGTAATGTTTTGGCGTAACGTTTCAGGATTGTATTGCGAATGTTAAAATGAAATTATTTAGAATTATGTTATTTAATCTAAAAAAATAATAAAATAATTTTTACAAACATTTATAATATTACAAGAATATTATTATTAATCTCGTAAGATTATTATATTCTTTTCATTGCTTTGAAATTTTAACATAAACTCATCGTAAAATTTTATCTCAATTAAAGGTTGGATTAAGATATGTGATTGATATTGTAAAATTAATTATTATTTAAAAGAAAGATACTATTTGGCCAAAACAAAATAAAGCGGAACGAAACCGGAATGTTTCGACCAGTTTTTAGCTGAAAAATCCAGAATTTAAATCGAGGTAAAAAAACGATATTGTTTTATCTTGTTTTTTTTTAACTTATAGAAAACATGTGATATTATAATCTAAGCAAAATCTTGAAGAGATAATTCGTTCACAAGAACATCTAGCAATCACAGGAACAGACCCCAGTGGTGAAACTGCAATTTGCAAGCTCAAAAGAGACCTTAGAGGTAGCATCCTAGCGTCATGTAAATGGTCGAGAAGTGGTAATGTCAACCATTTACATGATGCTCAAAGGGACTCACTCGGGTTAGGTCTGGAAATTACCTCATTAAATCCACTCTCCCACTCCAAACTAAAACAGAGCAGATTAAAACCTGCCGTTTAGATCTATAAACAAAGCCTCATTAAAGGCAGCAGACTGTATAAACAATGGCAAATATGATAGCATCATATGAGGCTCTTTGAAACACAGAGACAATGACGGTTTAGATATACAAGTTTTTAGATGAGATAGTTTCTTAATATGGTATCAGAGTTTTATTGACCCAGCGATCATGAGTTCGAATATTACTACCCTCATTCTATTTCATAAAAATCAAGCACAAGATAACAATTCTACTGTTGGGAAGCTTTTCCGAGAGTTTACATGAAGCCTTGACAGAAAGATAAAATCAAATTTAAGTGAGTCAAAACCAAGGAAAGGCTCAGAACAAATTGAGGGCAGAGTGATTACAACAATTGATACCACAAGAACCCTATCCTTGCCAGAGCAGTCTGCACGTCAAAAATCAGTTTCTAAGCCCTTGGAGAATAGAATCTACCGACCCATTGATGAGACTGCCATCTAAAAATGAAAAAAAATAAACAATGCCACAGAATAATAGATCACAGCGCAATCAAACGTATCATCTACCCTATACATTGTTTCATCCTCTCATCAACTTTCCAGACACAAACAGCTGACAAGATCCTGTATTTTATCCATTAACTCACAGAATCACAAACAATGCTATGGATAGAAAACAATGAGTGTGGAAGAACGCTAAGGAGCGTTGTGAAACATTGAGCTTTTGTAGTTTCTTGTGCGTAATAATGATACGGAGATAATTGATATGGGCAATAATGAGCAAGGAAAAAAAATAAAACCAACGCATAACGATGGATGCTATATACCAACTTCAAATGATGTTTTTTTCACCAAAATATTTAGTTAATTATTTTTATGTAATTAAAAAAAAATTAAGAGTTGGCCAACTGGTTAATGAAATTTGCCTAATTCGTTTAATATTTATTATAATCGAACTTAAAATACCCTCATCGCTAATAATTACATGAAGAGATTACAATAGTCATTTTCAAGTAGAAATAGCAATTTTTATAGTGAATTTAACACCATCATATATATATATATAAAACGAAGCAACTCAGTATATTTTCAATAATAAAGACAGATTGCTTACGAGTTAATATATTTAAATATTAACCAGCAATGTTTTTCCATTAACATGTTAACTACACAGATGTTTTCAACCGTATATATGATAGATGAACAAGGCGGTGTTGAATTCTTAATTTGGGTTGTTAACAGGGCTACTCTCTCTCTCTCTACCTTCGAACAGTCTAGTTGAAGAGAAAGCTACCTTTCACCGTCGCCCCCACTGGCAACTTTTCACGGCCATATTATTAACGGCAACCACCAAAGGATAACCAGCGAATATATCTCAATTTTTGGATGAATATAGCCAGACAGATGGGTGTAATTGTAGCTCCACAAGGACAGTCATATGGAGCCGAATTAAATAAACAGGGACTCCCTATCATGGTGGTGGTTCTTGTGTCACTATCTTTTATCACGGCAGCCGGGGCGGTGGCGTTTTGCCCACTTGCCGGGCCTTCCAAGATTGATTGCAAGTGGGGATGATTTAATCCACCTCTCCTCTCCTCTCCAGGTCTCAATCTAGTAAATCTGTTGTCTGATTTGATAGCAACACTTCCAGGTTTGGGACAATTTGCCTCGGTCCCGCTTGCTGAACATGCATGTATTGCTTACGCAGGCATGCTTAGCAGCCCCATCAATAATATGGTGCCGGTGATGCCCATCAGAATTCTCACGCGCCTAATAATAATGTGGGGGTAAGGCTAAGGATTTCTATAATTCAGTCCACATTTGTACACGTTCAAGTACGGATACGGAATACCATAAGATACAGTACATTATGACTAGAAAGTACAGAAAACGAAGAACAATCCAAAGAAAAAATACTTAAAATGAATGTGGATACATACCTCTTTGAAATTTCTATCGCATGTCCATACGTATCCACTTGTCAGCTTGAAGGAACTTATGATACACAGCATGCTCAAGGAATGTACATTAGACCATCCATAAATCGATTTTGGTTGCGATCCACTATCCATCTACACTATTGTTCTAATTGATTTCTATGGGGTCACCTACTGGTTCAACCAGTGCCTGTGCTAAGCTAGGTGCTTAAGTTGGAGACAACTTGCAATTACTACACAAGACAAAATATGTTTTTACAATCCCAGGCAAAACTTTTATGATATATATATATACACTTCACAGAAGAAAACCACCTGGTAATCACAGAAAGAAACACCCACATTTGAATCTGCAACCCCAAAACTTAAAAGAGCCCTTTAAGTTAGCACCATGTGAATAGATTAGGGTAAAATAACTCTGGATAGCTCTATAAACTGCCCCATTGAATCGACTCCCCCCGTCCAGGCTGAAAAACGAAAACAAAAAAAGGCAAAATAAGACCTGACATGATAAACTTGAGAGATCAACAGAAGGTCATCAGACTCTAAATAATTGCAACATCCTAGTATCACATGAGGCTTTCAAAACACACGAAGACATGCACACTCATGCATGCTCGCAGGTTTTGCTCCCATCACCGGTGGTAAGCCAAATTACATTAAGGTCATCTTAGCCTCCAACATGATTAAAGGATTTGCATTTCCCCCTTTTCTATTTCTTGGGAGGTGACTTTCTAAGTAAATGATAAAAATCTGTTATCAAGATACAAATCCAGAATAGCATAATTAATCAGCTTGCCAAAAGAAGAGAAGAGAAAATGGAGGAAGAACCAATAACATAAACCCTAACGCGTTGCAGAATAGGTTTTCCTACTCTCGCACACAAACTTGCAACATCCCATTTATAAGTCAGAATTTTATAACATGAATAAAAACTTATGCAAAACAGAACTTGTTACAAATATTTAATGACATCAAGAGCTGCAGTGGTTAAACCCAACCAACAGATAGGAAGGAACTACATGTGAGGAACTTACAAAATTTGGGTCTATTATTCAACTTTTATCAAGCAAAAGCAACAGTACCACATATAGATGAAAGAGGAATTATTAAGACATGGATTTTTTCTTCTCTTCCTCAAGTCGTTGCAGCTCTGCCAGTTTTTGAGCCCATTCTCTATCCCTAGCTACTGCAGCCATCTTACGCTCCACCCTCACAATTCTTTTCTTCCTGTTAGCCTCCTGCATCTCAGCTTTACGTTTCTTTTTCTCTGCCTGTTCATACTCAAAACCAGTTCCTTGTTAATGAAATGGTATTATCTTTAGATGGGAAGTAAAGCAAGTCTGAAGTCAAGCCATCAGCCATCCTACAGGATGTTTCAAGATAATCACAAGGGGGGGGGGGAATGTAGGATTAAAAATAAATAAGGATTTGTGAATGCACAGGCACACAAACACACATTCAAAATAACAAAAGGTAGGTTAAATCAAAACAAACAGTGTTGACAACTCAGAAGACAAAAGGAGAACAAAAGATAAAGCCATAAGAGACCACACACTTCTCCTTTGGCATAAAATATGGTCAATTCACAATGAATTCTAAAAAGACCCACAACGAAGCCCAAGAAAGACAAGTGTTAACAGTGTTCTCTCAAGGGTGTGAATCAACCGTGATAATCAATGCATTCAGCAAAATGAACAAGGGTAGCACATACATATTACAAACAAAGTTGTTAAGGGACACCCACTTACAAATAATGTTTTTTTGTTTCCAAATAACACATGACTGTCATTCAAGAATTGATATCCTGCATTGCAGGATATATTCTTGTATTCATCTTTATTTATGGAACTTGTGAAGGAAAGTAAATTATGAGAAGCTAAGAGCTCACTCTCAATGATCACACAAAGACCCATGTCTGGTGATATCAAATCCAATGATCCCCACATAATTCAGGATACACTGGCTATCTTTTGATAGTTGATAAATAATTGGCTTGTGCCACCCACAATTCTTGATAAAGTTGAGCAATTTTTACATCATTTTCCATGCACAAACTACTGACGAACAAGACTTGCTTGAAAGTAAGAAATGGACAATTAAAATACAGGCAATTAGTTCAGAAAACAATTCTTCCACTGGAAAGCTTTTCCCAGAGTTTAAATGAAGCCTTCACAGAATGTACAAAGTCAACATAAAATGGTCAAAACCAAGGAAAGGCTCTCGAGAAAGTGAGGATGGAGTAAAAAAAGCTAATTGCTACAAATACCCTATCAGAAATTAATTTCCAAGCCTTCAGGAGTTGGTGACAAACAGAATCTATCAATCCTTTTGACACCTCTAGAAGGAATCACGAATTGCCCATTGATAAGACTGTCATCTAGAAAGCAATTCCAAAATGAACACCCTACAGCATTACCTCGATAGGTTTAGGTATCCCCAAGACAGTTACAGGTTAATGTAATTTAGCTCAAAAGGGGGTTGGGGGTGTTGGTGGGGGGCTACATGATTGTTTCCTCCTACTAAACAAAATTCGCTGCATTTTTCTATAATGCATAAATCCTAGCATCTTCATCAAATTACTATGCACAAACACGTTAATTCTGTGGATATGAAATTCCATTCAGGTTTTGCAAAATCAAACAATGCCATAGAACACTAGAATTTCCCTTTCACCATATATCCCCTCACTAACTTTCTTTATGATATACTCTGTCCATTAACTGACACAAGTAGTACACGATATTTTTCATTAACCATGTTCGATTTCTTTTTTATTCTACACAATTTTAAAGTTTAAACAGAAACTACCCTACAAAACTCAAAGAAGAGACCAGCAAAATAACTGCAACAAATAATTTACTCTGAACACATGAAAAGAACTTTCTATAGGATTAATGAACACGAACCAGTATAAACTCCTGGCGTTGCCTGATACGCTTCCTCTCATTCCTTCTCTTAACACTCCCTACATTAGGATTATTCGGTTTAATGGGTTCTCCTGGTACATACTGAACCCAGGCATATGGACCTGCATTATTCTCAATCCAATTAACATTTCTGACAAAAAGCCAATCCACACCCACAAAAACACAAAGTACAAAATAAAGAAACTACTTTATCCCTTCTAAAACCCTAGTCCCATAAAACCCCAAATCAAATTATCATTTGTATCAAATTAAAACTCATACACAAAAATACACCCAAACCCCCACCACAAAAACCACAAAATTTCCAAAAAAAAAAACAAAACCCTGAAGCTCCAAATCAAGAAAAAAAATAAAAAAAAATCGAATCCATTACCTGGAGGTTTCAAGCTAGCTCTTTTTCTCCGAGGCTTATCGACGGGTCTTCTTTTTGGAAACCGAGTGCTGGTTAATCTATCGAAAGGGTGTGCTTCTGATAAGAAGCTGAAATGCCTGATCATTTGAGTCCATGGAGACTGGGCTCCACCGCCGAGAGAGAGCCTGAACTCTGGTCTTGAGGCCAAAAAAGGCGTCGTTGAGGAAGTTCCGGTGTGGGTTATTAGGGTTCTTGACAAGGGTCGAATTGCGTTTCTTAAAGCTCCAAAACCCATTATTGTTCTTCCAGAAAAATCAAGAATTGAAGGGTTACAGTCGAAGGCTGATGCAAGCTATGGTGAAGTGAAGAGTGACATGGGCTATGAGAGTGAGTGCCCAAGAAAAGGAAAACCCACTTCGTGTCGTGGGCTTTCATATGGGCTTGTGTTTGTTTGGTCCAAACGAAAAGGGATTTTTTGAAAAGAAATTTATATTTTTCATTTCATTTTTTTACTTGATTAAAAATTTTAATTAAAAATAATAAGAGTGTAAATAACTTATAATTTATATTTTATATTATCATTTTTTTTAAAAATAATTTATGGGATGTATGGTAAAGTTGATTGAATATTAAATAGAAAGCTCCTTTCTTTCTTATGATCTCATTTTTTTATGATAAATATATAATACAAGCTTATAATATTGGCTTTCACCAAGAATAAAAAACCAAAAAAATATATCTTGTAATAAATTTTGACTCAAGCATTTCTGTTAAGTATTTTGTTTTACTTTTTATCTTCCAAGGATTTATTAATTTTGCAAAGTTTTGTTTTTTTTTTTCTAAATTACACATCATAAGAGGGATCCATTTTATATTTTTAATTTTTAATACATAGAATGCTTTTGTTGATTATCACTTTTATACACATGACTAGCTCATAAATCAAAATCATAATTATAGAACTTATAGAGGGATGTTTGTGTGTTTGTAGGGGGGGTTTGCTCACTCGATCACTTTGAATATCGCTGATTTTATGGTAAATTCTCACACTAAAATCATTTGTGATGGCATAATTATCTCAGCAAATTCAAGCCCTGGTAATTAACCCTTTTTCTCTGACGAGGCATGGAGCTAACCCTAGTTTGCCTGCTATTATAATATGGCGCCAATCGTACACTGATGAAGAAATGGATTTTTTCAGGTCCATTAGCCACGACCCCGCCAGAACAAAGAAAAAAAGAGAAAGGCGAGGGAATCAAATCAACACTTTACCATTATAGCTCGTAGAAAGTGCAGAAAGAGATCTGCTTTGATGAGGAGGAGAAGAAACCAGAGACGTGAGATTGCACCATGAAACCCTAATTCTAACAAAGCATGCACCAGCACCTTGGCCCCAGAAACGTCAATGGACATGCTTCCATGTTGCAGACAATGATCGATGCACTCAAAAAGTGCAAGAAATATATACGAAGTCTTGCAAACGAAGGCACGGCGTCGTCTTGGCGTGGGAGCTAGGCGCGTGCAAGATCCTAATGAATCGAGTTCTTACTTTTTCATCAGGCTTGTTTGCTAGGGTTTGGTACATCACACTCTTAATATCTGCTTTGGCAATTAAGAAGAGAGATTCCATGTGCTAATCAATCATTGTTTTCGATAAAGCTTGATTGATTGCCTAGTTAACCGTTGCTAGCTTCCTTTTTTTTCTTTTTATTGCCTAACCACATGGCAAGAGGATGATTGTGTTGAATATACCGTTTCTTCTTTTTCCTTTGATCACTCAGAATTGTAACGTTGAGGTAGCTTTTAATCAGTTATTATTTCATAATATGAGTTAAAGCAGCTTCAAAGAGGAAATAGTAGGGAAGATGATGATTATATTTTTCTATATTTTTTGCTGTAGAAATTTTATTCAAAACATCAATAATTATGTTTCATCCTGCACTGGTCCGGGCTTATTATTCAGCAAACCTGATTAACTGCTGGTTTTAAACATGATCTATCAAGTAAAAAAAAATTTTTGATATTATATATGTATTTTGTGAAGAGATTAGTCCTGCGAAATCTTTCTAGTTTAATGGTGTTGTTTGGAAGAGTAGTGTTGCTTTTAAAAGTGATTTTTGTTCAGAAATATATCAAAATTTTTTTTTTTAAAAAAAAATTATTTTTGACATCGGTATATGAAAATAATCTAAAGAAACCCCAAAATTTTTTTTATTTAAAGTGAAAAAAAAAAATAAAAAATAATTTTAAAACGTAATGTCAAACACTCCAAAAAATGCATTGTTAAACCTTTTTTTTATTCAATGAAACCCTACTTTCTAGAAAGCATACTTTATGGGTCCATATGAGCAAGTAAAATCCTAATTATTTTAGATTTTTATAAAAAAATATATGTCCTGACTCAAACTTGAGATCTACTTTACAAATCTTCAATTTTTTATCATCATATCACGCCTTGTATACTGCATGGTTAAAGCTTCAAAGTAGGAAGCCTTCATTTTGACTTTGACAAACCCTTCTCTCTTTTCTATGCAATCACAAAAGCGTAAGCCTTCACCTTTGACTTCCTACACACTTAAATTAATTGAATTGATGGGTGATTTTCCTATACAATTCTTTCTTTGTCCAGGAGAAAAGGCTACTATTTCCCCCTCTAAAATTTAACCTTAATTAAATTGATAGTTTTTAGATTCAGAATTGAAGAGTTAGGAAATTCGTTATGTGCGTGTGTGTTAGACTTTTTTTTTGGTGGTAGATGAATTGAAGTTATATGTAATATCACTAGTGAGCAATGATATTTAATTTATTATAATAAATCATGTAAATATAATAAAGTTTTCAAGAAAGACCTAGAGTTTATATAAGTTTAAATCTACAAGCATGCAAAGACATAACTAGACCAAACATGTTTTCAACACAATAATAATAATAAACTGCTAACATGAATATTAAACATATATTCAAATTTGCAATTGATATAAAATCAAAACACCTAACATGATATAAAATAGGGCGAGAAAGAGCTGTGTACAATACAAAATATTTGAGTTAAAAACTCTTTTTTCATCTCTTTTTTATAGTGAATTTTGAAAGCTAGAAAGTTGCAAAATTGTTGAAAATTAGTTTTCATCATTATCAATATTTGATTAGCCACCATAAATCAATAATTCAATCTAAAATCTAAAGTTTTTTTTAGATTCATTCCACATTCACCTATAATTTATTTAAATCATGTTAATTAAATTTTTGTTTTTAAGATTTGACACCAATCATTTATAAGTATGTATACACACACACACACACAGGATCTAAAAAGAAGTATTTTCTAACATTATCATGGTGGATAGACTTGTTTTCACTAGTATAGTTGAAGAACTAATTTTTATTATAGCACATAAAAGATGGTCATACATGTAATATAGGCGCCACATATATATAGTTATGTATGAAACGCGTGTATAACTAATAAATTATCATTATTGCATTCCTTTTCCAAATAATTAACTCATGTAAAGGTCAATATATGTATTTTTATGGAGATCAAATAACATGAAAAACAACAAAAATGATCTAATGGTAAGAAGAAGAAAATAGATGACATGGCAAGAAAAAACTAGAGATGAATGAGAAAAAAAGAAAGAGACATAGAGACACAATAGAGTTTTGATGATAAAACTCTTAACACGCATGAAAGATATTGTCAAGACAAATCTATAGACACTATAGAAAACCAACTTCATTCTTATTCACCAAGTTTCCATGACTTGTTTTTTAAAGTTTAGTTTAATCTTCTACAAAGCTTATAGAATAAGAGAATCATTTTCGATCAATTTGTATATTAAATAATGAGATTATAATAGTTTAATTAAAAAAAATGGTTTAAAAATAAATTTGAATCAACTCATCAAACTTGTAGTTTAGATTATCAGATAAGATATCTTAATAGTAAACAAATTGAAATAAATTATAAAATATGATTTTTTATCAGCCTAATATTGAAAAGATAAAATAATTTTTTTAAAAAAAAACTCGATTCAACCACACGTAACTTGTTAATCATGTGACTAAAGTCATGAAACGATGATAAATTCATAGAAAACTATTCATATTAAATCATAATTTATAATTACCAATCAGAGCTAGTGATGAGTCACACTACATTTTAACATCAATATGCTCATCTGTTGAAATTTCATCACCGACTTTGAAGCTAGTTATTTGTGATGTTTATGGATTTGTCAGGTCGATATTTTTTTTCTAGTGGTACCAGAAGTTTCATCATTGGTGCTCTAGTGTTTGTCTCTTACACCTCATTCTTTTTTTTCTATGTTATTTTTTAAAATAGCGTTATGAATTTTTTATTATTTATCTTTGAATCTACATAAAAACATGTGGACTTTTATATATATTAATTATTTGGAAAATGAATAAAAAAATTAAATTTATAAATTTTAATAGATCACGCATTTATTAAATGCATGACCTATAGATTACATGGATACTATATGCATTATCACTATCAAAGTAAAGATTATTTTTTCATTTGAAAAATAAATTTATCTACTATGCTAGCTAATGTGGAAAAAAACTATCCGCAAGGATCTTCTTTGCGTTTGCTACTTCATCAATTGCACGTGAACCCCGTGGGAATATTCTTTTCGATGCAGGGGGGCATAATTGACAACTTCACCTAACGTCACAGCACCACCGACGTTAACGGTCGTTAACCACATCCTGGCATCATGTTAGCTACAAAATGATAGAATAAATTAGATAATTAGCCTGTTTTTTTGCGGATCAAATCATCAAACCAAACCAAAGGTTTTTTTGGAACGTTAGGTAAAAGTTGCTGACATATTTTCTACTAATAAAAATACTTTAATTATAAATTTAAATTATGATGTATAAAAATAAATATTATCAATATTAATAGACGTAGGATCTTTATAAAGAGAAAAAAAAGGTAATTATGAAAAAAGAACCCCACCTATTTTTATTTGTAGCATCAATATTTATATTACTATAAAAAAAAATAGACAGGAAGGGAAAAACATTATTTTTTTTTATTTATTAAATCAGTTATAATTTTTCTCCATCTCTCTAATTAAATGGATGGATAATGGATGTGATTGATGAAGAATAGACCGAAATATAAAGTTCATAAATAGAAGATATCGATATTGAAAAACTGTTTGATAATATAGCTGTTTATGAATAATTATTTAATTAGCTAAATAAATTTTACTTTTTATGATTTATCTAGATAGAATTGTATTTTGATCTCGTAAAAGCTAAAATAACTTTTTTTTTTGTTTATGAAATCTGGTTTTTATTTATTTTGCAGGTTAAACTTGTCTCATAATATTTTTAATTGAATATATATTTTTAAAAACTCCAACTAAAAATAATTTCTTATTTTTTTTAAAAATAATAATAGTAAAAATTAGTAATCCCATGAGCTAATTAGTAATTGGCACGGTGGTGATAATGGTTTTTCCTTGGGTTCCATGGAAGCAATCATTCATGCAGGGCAGGTTGCACCGACGCTTTTTTTACACGTGGACCCCAGCGAATAGCCACCTTATTTCTCTCTGCCTTCTTCATTCACGTGTAACAGCCAATCACCTTGTTTCTTTGCCTCGCCAACCCCCTGCTTTCACCCTCCTTCCCGTTGAATCTTGATTTGATTGACGATACTTTGCTGCTCTTTTTTTCCTTTATTATTATTATTATTATTATGAAAAGAAAAAAAACTGTGGTTTGGTTTGATCCGCAAAAAAACAGGCTAATTATCTAATTTATTCTATCATTTTGTAGAGTTCATAAATAAAATATCAATATAACATGGTTTTATGAACATTACATATGAGAAAGCATGTAATTGACTCAAATTGAAGAAGTTTATATATTATTAGTATTATATATAATGATATTATTTAGAATTGATCTGATAAATTAATAACTCGACTATTAAAGTTGTTTCAAAATGATAAATGCGGATATTTTTTCCTTCCACCGCATTCATGGAGGCATATATATATATATATATAAATTCATGGCAGTGGACCGCTGAGCGATGAACCATTGTCATTTAAGGGCACGAACGATACGATAAGGGTGCCCACACTGGAAAATAAAGAAGCAGTGCTTTGTGGTTGGTGATGCGTGCGGTTCATCTTCCATCGCATTTATACAAAGTGGCTGCTTACCTGTAGTCTAGGTTTTCTGACCGTGATTATTGGAGATTTATATATTTATTGATTTTAAAGTTTATAAAATTAATTAATATTTATATAATTTTGATCCAAATATTTATATTAATAATAATAATAAAAAAGTGGCTTTTGTCACTTTGAACACTCATTGAACCTTTAATATAAATATCAAGTGGGTTCTCAATCTAGCAAGTTTCCAGTTTTCAGAAAAACTATAGGATTTTTTTTCTTATTTTTGTGCACCGACGAATATAAATTATTTGTTTAAGATTTAAAATAAAATAAAATTAATTTGATATAAAAAACTATAGAATAAGAGGAAATGGAGCCTACTGAGTGTCCACTCCATGTAAAAAGATGCAACTCGAGAATTGACAAAGCTGGTGATGAAGGGAGAATCTCACTTTTGGATTATTATAAAGCAACTGGGATTAGCTATGTATTTGCTGTGCTATTTCATAGACGATTGAAACAAAATCTTAATCAATTAGTATGGGGGTGCAAATTGATTTTTAAATACTTAAAAGTTTTTGTATTAATATATCAAAATTATTAAAATAAAATAAATTATCATTTAATCTAACCATTTAACTTTTTGGATAAAAGTTCCTTGGCATGACATTAAGGACTTCATCTAATAATTTTAAATTTTGGAATAAAATAATTATTTTACATGATATTAATATTTTAATAATTAATGGTTACAAATTCAAATTTTAGTATCTTTTAGAGAATATATATATAAAATATGATATTAAAAATTGATGTAAAAAAAGTATGGAAAATAACTCAAACTATAAAATATTAAAATCAATATTTTCGTGGAACTAATTAAAATTCTCTAATCTTAACCTATCATAACCGGCTTATCTTTTATACATTCACCTCTTAACCAAACTCAATTTAATAATTAAATCTAAAAGTATAATTGTTTTTATTATTTTTGCTGTATAAACACACTAGAGGTTCCATGCAAGTTTTTTTTATATATACATATAAAAACAAAAAACTAAATCAAGAATCTTTTATAAATATTCGCTGTCTCTATACGGAAAGAAATGAGCAATAAATTCTATCAGATTCGTATCACATCTTGGATGTGTTGTCAATGTACGGGCGTGTAATTTGACAGGACAATGACAACAATAATCCCACACTTCTCTACTAACTACAAAAGTTAACTTCGAACTACTTACCTAAATTTAATTAAGTTGTGTTGACATTTACGATTAAAGTTGTTGTTTAAAATAATTTTTATTTATATATATATTTAAATAGTATTTTTTTTAAAAGTTTTTGAAAAATATTTTTAATATCAATATATTAAAATATAAAAAAATAATTAAAAATTAAAGTGTTATTTTAATGTGTAGTTGAAGTTATTTTTTCAAAGTATAATTAAAGGTTTTAGAGTGTAAATGAGGTTATTTTTTAAAATATTTTTTATTTATAAATATAAAAAACTAATCATGCCTGGTTATCCATTTAGAAGCTTGGCCAAAACGGCAAGCATGATTGCATTTCACCCTAATATATCTATCTATATATATATATATATATATAATCATGAAATTCTATTATCCTAGTGTAAAAAAGTAGGCTGTCTATCTCGAAAACACCCTTATCTGAAAAAACAAAAAGCTTCTAAGAAAAAGGGTAGTCATGGTATAATATTCAAAATGAGATGCTGCTGTCGTCTTTGTTCATGTGAAGATCGAGACACGACCATCTTTTATGGACAAAATGATGACAGGGATGTCTCAACAGAGAGGATAGGAAGAATTTTATCTGTGATCGATGGAAGAATCTGTTTTGGTAAGAACAGGTTCCCTCCACCATTCATGCAAAAAGCACAAATCGAATTTGTTTCCTTTACTCAACCCAAGCAAAATTTGTCGTTCCAATTTGGGTAGAAGAAGAAGAAGAAGAAGGATCACATGACTTGTCGTTCGTACACCTGGCATGAAGATTGCTTCGCTGTTCTTTGAAATGAATGGCTTGACCCTGACTGTAAATGGTGCACATGGCCATACTTCGAAATTAAGGCCATTGTCGAGTAATTTGGAGCTGTCAAGATGAAGATATTGACCTAATATTATAGCTATTACAGAATTAATCGAGCTGCACGTAAACTGATTTTTTACGAGCCTGGCTAAGTTTACTATAATTAACCTGCAGCCTGCAGGGTTCCGAGCCTGGTAATTGAGGCAAACCTGGCAAACAAAACCCTGCAAACAATAAGTGATTCCTGACATGAACTTTGACCTGAATATAATTAACATAAAGAAATGCGATATCTGCGGTATGGAGTGGGTGACCATGATGAAGCTAGTGGTCAGATTATGCGGGATGCAACTCAGGCCCCAGTGTTTTCCTCGCACTTTCCTCCATCATTCACGCCATTGAAGATGAAAGACAAACAAGAAAGAACAAAGATTGAAATGAAAGCTGCATCCTCACGCTACACTACTTTCCTCACCCTATTAAACATAAGCACGTGGCATGTGGGTCCGTGTAACACAAAGATCATGGCCGTGGACCTAGATTGATTGATTATATTTGTTTATTATTAGTATCAGATCGATGGATTGAGAAGCACATGAACAAGCTTTGGAAGTATGAACAGGAGACACATGTTTTTCAATCTCCACATGAAGGTAGCTGTACTTGTAATTATGTTTTCCTTCTCTTTGTTTTATTGAGAGGGAATCAAAATTTCCAGGCAAGAAGTACGGTCGGTAGCCGTCGACTGATTTTTCCAACTCCAACCATGATTCTTCATTTTTTACTTCTTTTTTTTAAAAAAAAATATTGCATATTTAGCAGACCAGTTCCTGCCGCATTGAAGATCATGTTCTAGATTGATGTCAAATCAAGAAATGCTAAGTCATGAATCATGAGTATGCCTCATTGCGCTGAAATTGATGTAGAGTTTGGTCAAATTAAGCATCCAAAGTGTAGAATTAATTATGTAAATAATATATTTGTAAAAATTTTACTCTTGATATTAAAACATTTTTGCAAGGTCTTTAAGGTCAATAAATAGAGGCACACAAGGGTCAAGTGTAAGAAATAAATTGAATCGGCAAGAATTGTTTGCAAGCCTTGTTTTTGAAAGGCTGGTTGTTGCCCGGGGTTGATGTTAGCGGTGTATTTTTTAATATAAAAATATTTTAAAAATAATTACAATCAAACTAAAAAACAGAGTCACTAAGTTTTTCAACAGAGATAGCAGAGATCTACTGGAGGAAAGATCAGGGGAGTGGAAAAGTTGGCAAGCAAGGTGTGACAAAATAAAAATAAAAAAATAAAAAAAACGATAAAAGAGCATGGGAGGATGGTTCATGGTTCACATGGAAGGCTGTGCTGTGGGGCCTACAGGAATTTAGGGAAAGAACCTTCAAAGACAAAGGCAGCAAATTTGGCATTTTTTAATGGTATATCATAGAACTTTTAGTTTCTTTTCCATAACACCACTAGTTCATACCGACAATCACTGCTCATACCTCTAATTTTTTTATTAATCGATTATAATTTCAAAATATAATTTATATTATTTTTTATATTTTTTTCAAGTTTTATATTTTATTAAATAGAAAGATAATGTTGAGATTCAAATTCATGATTATTTTGATTAATAAAATTCTGATATTATATATAAAAAAACATCTCATCCATAAATTTAAATTATTAGACATGTCCCAAAATATTTTAACATAATTTCTAAGTTTAGTTAATATTCCACAATAAAAAAATAAAAATATACAAGAGATAAAAATATATTTAATAAAAAAAATACATAAATAATTAATCAGTTATATAATGAATTTCTATGTAGACACACGTGTGTGTGTGTGTGTGTGTATTAATTTCTATTACTTTTGTGTATTAAAACACTAATCAAAATCTACATAAAGAGTGAATGAGGTAAAACATAAAACAACTCAAGAATTCAGACTAAACAAATGTAAGAAGTATTTGAATATCAATTGTTAAGGTGAGGCGATGCTTGTTAAATCAACAAAATACATTTATTGTGTAATTTATAAGGGCAACGAAAAAATGACAATAAATAAATAATGTCTAGTGTAATAATTGATTATAAACAAGATTTTAAGATACTGTAATTATAACCTCCAAAGTACACTTAACTCTTTGGTGTTTACTGGATTATGTTAACGCGTGCTAAGCAATCGCCAACCATGCTGTTCTGGTCTCTAATCTAAGTTAAAGAAAAGATAAAAGTGCATGAAAGCTTCTTAGTTTTACTGTTGACCGTATTCCCTTTAATTTTGTCAGGTTTTTATTTATTTATTCCTTTAATTTTTACCCGCTACTACTTTTTAGTAGCTCACAGCCACGCACTGATGATGACTCTTGACGCTTGTGAACTGCAGTGAAATAGCCAGCTGTATACACACATTGTATGCACAGATTGTAGTTTTTTACTTTGTGTGTGAGTGTGTGTGACCATATATATATATATATATATATATATATATGGTTCTGCTAAAAGCTCAGTGTCTGAAACCTGCGAAATTGTGGTCTCCAAAGTAGAAATGGTTTCACAGTAGCCCAAGTAGAGACCATAATAACAGAAACCTTTCCCCTTCTATTTTCTTTGCCTCTCTGTTTCTGCTTTCGTTCTTTGCCTACCGAGGTGGATAGAGGAGTGAGTTGAAGGGAAACAAGAAAAATGGGAACGAACTCAGTGTCCAAGCTGTGTAGTTTGGTATTTTTGGTTGTGTTTGTGGGTTGTTCCGAGTTGATCCAGTGTAGTGTGACTTATGATAGAAAGGCAATTATGATTAATGGCCAAAGAAGAATTCTTTTCTCTGGCTCTATTCACTACCCAAGAAGCACTCCTGATGTAAGCTAACCCTTTTGATTTCTTTTCATTGTTTCATTGTTTCATTGTGTAGTTTGCTTTGTGTTTTTGATGGGTGTCTAATTTTCTTGGAAAATGTTGGGTTTTTGGTAGATGTGGGAAGATCTGATACTGAAGGCAAAAGATGGAGGGGTTGATGTGATTGAGACATATGTGTTTTGGAATGTGCATGAGCCTACTCCTGGAAATGTACTTCTTTTCACTCCTGGTTTTATTTCTGTGGTGTTTTTTTTTGCTTTGGTTTCTCTCGATTTATTTTCTTGCTGTGTTTGGATTTGTGGGTTGTTACAGTACCACTTTGAAGGGAGATATGATATTGTGAGGTTCATGAAGACAATACAGAGAGCTGGCCTCTATGCCCATCTCCGCATTGGACCTTATGTTTGTGCAGAATGGAATTTTGGGTACTTGCCACTTACTTCTCTTTCTCTGGATCTAGCTGATTCTTCTCCCATTGTGGTTGCTTTGCAATTTGAATGCTTTTCAGTTTATTTTGTTCAATTTAGGTGCTAATTTGTGAATACAATTTTCATTTTTGCTAAATTCACTTATGTGTTTATATGCAGAGGGTTTCCTGTTTGGCTGAAGTATGTTCCAGGCATCAGCTTTAGAACAGACAACGAGCCTTTCAAGGTTTTTGTCTGCTCTTTTTTATTTAGTTTGGGTACTTTGAATAAAGATGCATGGCAAGTAAAATCAGAATTAGTGAAAAATAATCAAAATCCTGTGCTCATGTACTGTTGCAGAGGGCGATGCAAGGGTTCACTGAGAAGATTGTCGGATTAATGAAGGCTGAAAATTTGTTTGAATCCCAGGGTGGCCCCATTATACTCTCACAGGTTTGTGTTCTTTGCCTCTCTGGCTTTTTTTCCCTTCCATTTTTGGCTTCTTGTCTCAATTTTTGTTGCCAAATCATGCAACTAATCTCTTTGATGTGTTGAAATTACAACAAATTGCTATTGATTTTATGGTTTAAATAGAAAAAGGAAGAAATCTTGTAAAATGCTATATATTGTTTACTCCTCGACATGGAGTACATTGCACTGTTTCTTATCTTTTGTTTTTCATTTTCTGCTTCCCATGGCTCTGCAGATTGAGAATGAGTATGGCGTACAAAGTAAGTTATTTGGTGCTGCTGGTTATAATTATATGACATGGGCAGCAAATATGGCCATACAAACAGGAACTGGAGTTCCCTGGGTGATGTGCAAGGAAGATGATGCCCCGGATCCGGTGGTAAGTAGCCTTGCATTACCTAACAGAAGATCTTGGTGTAGTTCTCATTTTATTCTCTCTTTTAGTTGATACTCCTACAAACAGTCACAAGTCTGCATTTTCCACCGACAGATAAACACATGCAATGGTTTTTACTGTGATTCGTTTGCTCCTAACAAACCTTACAAGCCGACAATTTGGACAGAGGCCTGGAGTGGATGGTATGCACATTGCTTCTTTTAGCTTTTGGTATATCAGATTCACAATTTACAATGGATTGGCATTTCACCCAAATTTCTTCTTCATTAAACTGTGAAGGTTCTCAGAGTTTGGTGGTACAATTCACCAACGTCCTGTTCAAGATTTGGCATTTGCAGTTGCTAAATTCATACAGAAAGGAGGATCCTTCATTAATTACTACATGGTCATTTCCTTTTTCTTAAGCTACTCCAAGTACATAGAATTGTTGGTTTGTAAATTCTGTTCTCGAGAGACTGATTTCCTGTGTTCTGTGAAACAGTACCATGGAGGGACCAACTTTGGTCGCAGTGCTGGAGGGCCTTTCATCACCACTAGCTATGACTACGACGCTCCAATAGATGAATATGGTAAGGATTTGAGTGATATGGTTACATTTGAAGGGTTGGGCTCATCAACACTTCATCCATACTCCACAGCAATATAACTTGACTTGAAAAAGCTCCAAGCTTTAGGAATAAAATTGTATCTTGTTGATAGTCTTTAAGCACATTAGCTTCCATCATGGGTTCCTAACCATTTTGATTTCGTAAATTTGATAGGTTTGATCAGGCAACCAAAGTATGGCCATCTAAAGGAGCTTCATAGATCCATTAAGATGTGCGAGCGAGCTTTAGTTTCAGTTGATCCCATTGTCACTCAATTAGGAACCTATCAGCAGGTTTCCTCTTCTCTTCTGAGACTCCTCTTGTACTGGAAGTTCTGTTATATGGTACCGTGTATCAATTTCTGTCAATATTTGGTATTTGCAGGCTCATGTTTACTCTACAGAATCAGGTGATTGTGCAGCTTTTCTTGCAAACTATGATACAAAATCTGCTGCAAGAGTGTTGTTTAACAACATGCACTATAACTTGCCTCCTTGGTCCATCAGCATCCTTCCTGACTGCAGAAATGTGGTCTTTAATACTGCCAAGGCAAGGAATTTCCTCTTAACTTGTTATAAATAATTTCCAGGGGGACAATCTACCATCCCCTCCTTCTGAAAAAAATTCATCTTCAGTTATATAGCATAAAGCGTGAGAAAACTAAATACGATGGTCTTTTTTTAGGTTGGAGTTCAAACATCTCAAATGGAAATGTTGCCGACAAATGGGATATTTTCATGGGAGAGTTACGATGAGGATATTTCTTCTCTGGATGACAGCTCAACATTCACAACTGTTGGTCTCTTGGAGCAGATAAATGTCACAAGGGATGCCAGTGATTATCTGTGGTACATAACTAGGTAAGACAGCTGGTTGTATTAAGTTCCTCTGTGATCCTCCAATATGTGCCCCCCCAGTGATCTTAAGATGCAGACATTTTATAGTTGGATGTTATAATGAACCTTTCACTTTTCAATGTATCTGTACAGTGTTGATATTGGTTCATCCGAATCCTTCCTGCATGGAGGGGAACTCCCAACTCTCATTGTTCAATCAACAGGCCATGCTGTGCATATCTTTATTAATGGACAGCTTTCAGGTATGCACATAAATTGTATTATTCACAGATTGTCTTTTAGCTGATTAGCAATTACAAAGTTATATATGCATCATATAGGTTCTGCTTTTGGGACAAGAGAAAATAGGAGGTTTACTTATACTGGGAAGGTCAATCTGCGTCCTGGTACAAACAGAATTGCGTTACTGAGTGTTGCTGTTGGATTGCCGGTTAGTTTTACTAATCCACTTTTGCTTATATTCTGGTGTTTTAGCTCATACAGTGGTAAGACTAGGAGTGTGGGATATAAGTTCAAACAACTGAAATTGGCTACTTGATGACCAGTTGCTGAAATTTCAGAGCTGTTGACAAATGCTTGTTTGAAACTGGGATTCCTTTGCCCACTCACTATATTACTCTCTTCTAAGGGAACATAAAAAATCAACCAACAAAATCCATTAAAGGCCTAGCGTATCATGAAACATGTGTACATTTTGTACTTTTTATTGAATTGCATAAGCCTTTGTACTTTAGGTCAGAGCGCATTTCTATAACAACGGTTTGGTACTCAATGACTTCTAGCAATATGCACCACGCCAAGTTTTCAAGATCATTACCCGGGATGTTGAAAACCCTGTGACTAAGATATCATTCATCTTTAATCTGGGTAGTTACCTGGGATGCCTTCTGATTATTAAGTTACTGATAATGTGTTTTTGTTTGTTGTCAATGAAGAATGTGGGTGGACACTATGAGTCCTGGAACACTGGTATCCTTGGTCCAGTTGCACTGCATGGACTTGACCAGGGAAAATGGGACTTGTCTTGGCAAAAATGGACCTACCAGGTCGAGTACTCTTGACTGCTTAAAGCTCATCAATTTATTGTTAATTTAATGAACTATTCCCTCACTGTTTTCTTTACAACAGGTTGGTCTGAAAGGAGAAGCCATGAATCTTCTCTCTCCAGATAGTGCTACCTCTGTTGAGTGGATGCAATCATCTTTAGCTGCACAAAGACCTCAGCCATTGACATGGCATAAGGTATAAATATAGGGGGAGTCCAACTTGGGTTGCTGCAGAAAACAGGTCGTTTGTGTGGGGAATTTGACTCATTCTATAAACTTTACAGGCATATTTCAATGCACCTGAAGGAGATGAGCCGTTGGCTTTGGACATGGAAGGTATGGGAAAGGGTCAAATATGGATTAATGGGCAAAGCATAGGAAGATACTGGACTGCATATGCTAGTGGTACTTGCAATGAATGCAATTATGCTGGAACATTCCGTCCTACCAAATGTCAGCTTGGGTGTGGCCAACCCACTCAAAGATGGTAAATGCTGCTTCTACCATGGAGACATGCTAAAATATTCATAGAACTCAAAAAACCTAAGCCCAGCACCCCCAAAAAAGAAAAAAACATCACGTTTATTGTCTCTGACAAGCTTCATTTTCCAGGTACCATGTTCCCCGGTCTTGGTTGAAGCCAACCAACAATCTCTTGGTTGTTTTCGAGGAACTTGGAGGCGATCCTTCAAGAATTTCTCTTGTGAAGAGATCAGTGACCAGCGTTTGTGCTGAGGTCTCTGAATTCCATCCAACTATTAAGAACTGGCAAATTGAAAGTTATGGAAGAGCAGAAGAGTTCCACAGCCCCAAGGTTCACCTTCGGTGTAGTTTAGGCCAATCCATTGCTTCCATTAAATTTGCAAGCTTTGGAACTCCCTTAGGAACTTGTGGAGCTTATCAGCAAGGAGCTTGCCATGCTTCTACCTCTTATGCCATCTTAGAGAAGGTTTGTAGCATCTTGTTTTATAATCTCTAAGCATCCTCGAATATTTTTCTCTCACCATGTTCTGTTTCTTTTTCACAGAAATGTATAGGGAAGCAGAGATGTACTGTTACCATATCCAACAGTAACTTCGGACAAGATCCATGTCCACGTGTGATGAAGAAGTTGTCAGTTGAAGCTGTTTGTGCCCCTACCAATTGGAGGGGTTAATTACGCAAAGTCCCTTATACTGCAACTAATAATTTAACAACACATTACCTGCAAGAAAGCAAGGAAGAACAGTAGTACGTGAGGCTACGAGTACAGCAAAAGGGTGTTTAGTTAGATAGGTAAGATGCTACAGTCTTTTAAACTGGGAGGCTGTGGCAAGGGTGTTTGTTGCTCAAGGAAAATTACTGCTTAATTTAATATGGTTAATGGACTGCTGTAAATTAGTCATTTCTTAGATAGGTGAGTTTGAAAATTCCCAGGCTCTGCAATTTGAGGCCTATGGTGAATTTCAAGCCCCAGTCCTCCTCCTTTTTAGGTGGATGAGGGCACTGGGAGAAGAAGTGTTCTAGTGGTGTGTTTTATCTCGTGTTTGTATTAAGTGGGGGGCAAATCAAACCCCAAGTATGTTTTCATGTTGGGAGCGGATCCTAGTATGACACCATTGTTTGTGTAGTTGTTCCTGCTTGAATTTGAAAGAGCATTCTGCCAGCTCAATTTCATTTACTTGCCCAGAATTTTACGCTGCTCTATTCTTGGTTTCTTGAGGATGCTGCTCTATACTTAATTCAGTCAAAGCAGGCCAAGAAGTGGCAGGTGCAGCCTTGTTTTCCCCAAACTTAATCTAAAGCCGCTCAGATTTCCCAGTTGCATATGGAACTAATCCTTGCGTTTGAACAAATGGGTCTTTCCCTTTTTTGTTTTGATGAATCAATAAATTTTAACTGATCAATGCAACTGGAAGATGATCCCTGGTGCAAACTTGTACAGCGACGCAAGCTGTCAAACTATTGCTTGCTGCAAAAATCGGAGCATTTTGGCTTTTAATATAGCTTCTCCCAGTTCGTGAATTATACGATCCTATATTTTACAATCTGACAAACCATTTGCGAGTTAGGATAGCCTGAAAGCTTCTTTTTCGCCCAACCAATCTCTAACAGCCATCCTCCACAACCCTGGGAAAGGAAACCCCATAAATATGCAACACTATTTTGCCAAATCTATGGGGAATAAGGGGAGGCAAAAAAACAAGCGAGTCTCTATCTTCATCAGCAGAGCCAAAATAAGAATTTGCCCTACCCTTGCGGAGAGAGCCTGTTGTTGGCCGCACTGCATACTTTTTTTTTCTAGATTCGAGAAAACTTCATTCCCTAGAAAACGTATTTTGTGGGTCCAAGTGAGGAAGTAAGACTCCAGCTGTTCCAGGCTCTTACAAAGGATGCACATCCTGACTCGAACTCGAGATCTACTGTACAGATCGCAAGCTCTTTATCATTATGCCACGCTCGGAGAGAACCTGTTGTGGGCCGCAATGCATGCAATAAAACTGTGTAGGATGTTTGGAGTTCCCTAAAATAGCTGTGTTAATTATAGCATCTTTCCTCCTAATATAGTCCCAAGCACTTTCAGGAGAAAACTTTCAGTCAGGAGGACTAGGCTTCCTTTTACGGTCCCGTGTGATCGAGTTACAGGGAGATTGACGGTGAAATCAATCTGTAAAGAATGATGTCTGCCGGATTTTCTTCCTCCATGACCTATTTTGAATTATGTGATCCCAATGCTATAAAGGTTTGAAAATTTTCACTAGCTTTCTCAACATTCCAGCTTACAATATAAAAAAATTGTTCAATAACCAACTCCTACAAGTAGGCACCACTAGTGCACGACACCACTACTACACTATATAATCTAACAATCATAAAAATAGGAAATAACAATAGAAATTGAAATGAAATCTGCATAAATTCTGCAGGCTGGACATAATGCATTGCTTGACAAACTCCCATCTTCAAGCTTCTACTTTTCAGCCACGCCTCTCAAACACTTGCCCTTTGGAAAACTTGTCCACGTAACACTTCCACACTGCCATGTCACAGTTTCGAGGATCAAGAAACATGGTAACACATATGGCTCCTTAAGTTTCCACCATTGAATTTGATCTCGCACCGAAACCTATTCCAATTTTTAATAATTGCAGCCACCCTGGAATACGAGAGACCAGTTTCCGTGATAATTTGCTTGCTTATGATAACCTCCTACTAGAAATGCATGCAATCTCACCAATGGCTAATGGATTCATCATTCCAAACGCTACACTATTCTCAATCACACCCCCAGATAAACTCTCTCAGTTTTAAGAATTTCCTTTTCAGTACCAAGCACCATCAGGTGGCTTTTCAAGCCTCCAGAAACTCCTGCCTCTTAAATGATAACATGAAATCCACGGAATCGGCAAGGAAACAATAGGTACTTCTTCACTCATGGACAGCCTCATTCTTCAGAAAATACTAAACGTTAAGTGCAACTGAGGAAAAATTGCAGCACAGAATGCAGGTTGAAGCAGAATAAAATATTTGATTTGGAGTTATGTAGCGAGTGAATTGTCGGCGTTTCTAGAGTTGACCCGTAAGAATCTACCGTAAACAAAACAAAAGGGGTTATTGCTTTGCCTACCCAACTCAAATTTCCATTGCTCAAAACAGTTCCATACTTCTTTCCCATGCTTCTTCCTGTAGAAAGCTATTCTTCTTCCTTTAACTTTCTCATTTATTCTCTTTTTGGTTGGGGAATTAAAACTAAAAGGGCATTGAGCATTTTAAGGAAACCTTGAGGACATTCTATCTACAATTGATTTCTAAGACCACATCTCCAGGAGTCAACTGTGATGTTGCATCATACCCAGCAACACCACTCATGAAGATGTTCCAAAGTACTCCCCGCATGTATTGGATCTCAAGAATTTAATAAACTGCCAAAAAGAAATCCAGAAATAAATGTCCATGGCAATGAGAGTTGGAGCAGCTGCAGTTAAATGCAACTGGCATAACTGTAAGAGATTATATTTCATAAAGCAAGCATCGGTTGAACACATGGACTCACGCAATAGCAAAAACCATTGATTATTCACCATTCAAGCAAAATGAAGCAAGCTGAAAAGGTAGCTTAATTTTACTTCACAACAGCCATCAACACTCTTGTAAGAGATAAAAACCAAGGTTCAGAATCCAGATTTCTAATAGCATATATCTAAAAACGATAAGCAAATTCATCAGCTTCAAGCAGAAGCAGTAGCAGCAGCAGGAGCTGTGTGCTTTGCTATAGCCTGCTGCAGTTCATCCTTCCTTGCTCCCACAACTTTGTCCACAATCTTCCCCCCTTTCAGGAACATGAACGTTGGCATTGCCTCCACAGCCCAATCCTGAGCTACAGTCTGCAAACGAAAAAAAAAAAAAACATCCATCAAATTCTAACCTCGCAACTTCAGCATCAGAAACTGAACGCAATTTTGACTAAATATTACCTTCAATTCATCAACATCAACCTTAAGGAAGATAACATCAGGAAGTTTCCTAGCCAATTCAGCCAGGAAAGGAGCAATGACACGGCAGGGACCGCACCATGAAGCAGCAAAATCAACCACCACCTGCATCAACCACAGAGTTAAATCTATGCGGTAGAAACACAATCCAAATAGACATCTTGTTACTCCCCTCCCTAAATAAGGACAAATTTGGCCAAAAAGTTTGATCTGTTAATTATCAAAATACATTGTGAATTGACCACGTCACTTTGTTCAAGGAAAACACAACATCTGTCTCATAGAAACATGAACAAACGCTTCTCTGTGTTTAGTCTTAACAGACAAATATACTCATTCAAAGATTCCAACAGTAGAAAAACCAACCCTGTCCCAGGAGACCCTACCGGCAACCAGTCATCAACCAAGACTAAAGGGCCTTCAATGCTTTGGTCCCTAAAGAGTAAAGACAGGCCATTCCACTGGTGGAGCCCAACTTAGACAAATATTTTTCATAGGTTGCCGAAAATCAGATCCCGACAAAGAAATCGCATGTAACTAACTATCAAACAAAACCACCAATCAAAAAACACAAAATCATTTTCAATTCAAAGGAAGTATCTTTTTCATCCAAAAAATAAACTTCATGATCTCTGAAAAGAGCTTCGCTATTGTCTTCTCCTTAGCTACGTCAATGGAATCCCTTTACTTTTTCTAAGAGAAAGGAAATCAGCATTAAACAAATGCATGCCCCAGCAAGAGATCGAAGCCCAATTGCCAAATCACAAACAATAAAACAATCAAATCCAGTCTAAGCAAAAACTATAAACAGAGGCCACAACAGACAAATCTATGTTATATCATTTCAAATCCACCAATCAAAGAACACAAAAAACCAAAACCAAAAACAAAAACCCAGTAACATAAATTAAAAAAAGCAAACAAAACAAAAACACATTAAGAATCAACCCCGAAAAACAAAAAAAAAAAAAAGAACGCAAAAAACAATACCAGCTTCTTAGATTCATTTCCTCTCTGCAACTGATCGTTCCACGCCTCAACAGTGTGGCACCCGATCACTTGCCCATCTTCTGCTGCCATTTCTCGAACTCTCTACAAACTTTCAAAGGAAACAGGCACAGAGAATGTTATCACTGGAAAAAAAAAAGAAGCTTTCTTTGCCTTAGTTAGGCCTTTGTTATTTCATTCTTTTTTTTACGTTGCCTTAAATACAGAGAAGCGGTTGAAAAGTGGGCTTGGTTTTAGTTATATTACGATGTTGCCATTTTAATAAGACCTAAGGTTACGGAGAAATACATGCAACGTGGAAAGATAACTCATTAATTTGAGGATGTGTAAGGGGATTTGTTTTGTTTTTGATTAATTTGTGGTCGTTGGATTAGTTAAATTATGAAAATTAATCTAATTGGACGGCTAATAGGGGGTTGATTTAATGTTTCTGACGTCATACGTAATCCTGGTTGGTGTTAAATACCAATGATAAATGTTTTCGGATTATATTATATTGTTTTTATTGATCATAAATTTTGTTTATTTACTTTCCAATTAAGTTCAATCTTGCTTTTAGGATTTCTTCAGGATGTGTGTTTGGTAATACAGTTTAGAAGATTTTTATATAAATATTTTTTAATTAAAAAATCAATTTAATATATTTTAAAATAAAAATATTTTAAAAAACACTTTCAAAACTTTGAAACTCAAAAATAAACATTGAATATCCATTATTTGAAATAGTCTTAAGGAAATATTTTCTAGCTTATATGGGAGGTAGACAAAAGAATAAAAGGGAATTTTTTTGGGATGATATCTATAATAAAAAATAAAAAAAAAAGAGAAAGTCAAATTGCCTGATCATATATTTAAATATAGTATTTGATTACGGTTTTAAAAGAGATAAAGACAGCGGAATGACACGTATGTTTTAAATAAATTTATTTTATATATATATTTTTTAACTAAACAAGTTTTTAACTTTTTATCCTATGACACTAACTTAATGCAACCAATGATATGTCAAATTGTTACAAGGTTTTTTCTTTTTTATGATAAAGACTAAAGAGTACAAAACAAGAGGTTTTTTTTAAAAAAAAATCACATACTTGACAATAAAATATTTGTGTTGACCGTCTTAAAGAAATTAAGTTACTTTTCTTCATGACATCACGAAGATAACGTGCAAGGAAACTCTTGCATGGTATTTTTTTTAAAAAAAAAAACAAAAAAATTGTCACACTAACTAACTATATAGGATTTAAAAAAAATAAAAGAGAAAAATATTCTCACAGGATCAGTTTGTTAGTTTAATATGATATGTTATTATTGGTTACATGTAATATTACTATATTAATGTAAATACATATTTATTATTAATAAATACTTAAAAAAAAATTAATATTTATATTATATTAATTAATGAATCTAATATTTAGTTTAAAAATATAGAGTAGATATAAAAATACATGAGATAAAAATGTTATGGATATTTACTAAAATTGTAGAGAGTAATACATATTATACTTTTTATATATAAAAGAAAGTAGTTGTTCTCACAAGTCGAGGTATATAGGATACCTATAACTAAATATACATACTTGTATTAAGACATGTATATTGAACTAACCCGTATAAGAATTTCATATAGAAAGATTACACGTGTTTATTAAAAAACTCACGTGACAGTTGTATAAATGATCCTTAGATTTGAGATCACCAAGTTATTTTATATAAAGAATGTTATGCTCTCATCATGCTACATGTTATCTTAATTTAAATCATGAAAGGGCATACATCAGGTATAACATGAGCCATATGAAGGTATTTTAGTGATTAAGAGATGATTTATCACCTTAGATGAATTAGAGAAAATATTCGATATATTCTTAAATAGCATTGACTGACCAATCAATATAAAATAAGATTTGAAAAGTTTCAGATCTTATCTAGACTTTCAATGACTATTATATAAAGAACAAACATGATTTAACAAGGAAAACATACTTCATACTTTAATGTTAAATCATAACATTATTGATGAAAGAATATTAATTACATTGAGAAATCGGTCACTGAAAAATTAAGTTAAACCACATATAATTTTTTTGATATTCGGGGGATCATGAAATGTTGCTAGATGATGAACTTGATCTTCAAATATAAATTAATCGATTTTCAAATTAATAATAAATTAAATAATTTAATTCTATTTAATAAAAAAATTATAATTTATATTTGAACCTATATATTAGAAACCTAATGAGACACACACATTAATAACCATTGCTAATAATTAAACTAAGATGATTTAATTAAGTATAACTTGATTAAAGTATATTCTAGAAATTAAGGACTAAAACATAATTAATACATGGATTATGTTTCCAGACCTAGAAAAATCAAGGACTTGATTTAGTTAATTCCTAAAATTGTTCTAAATAATTTATGAATATTTTTTAGGGTGCAAATTAATACTTTGTTGATTTATAGGGTTTTTCATATTTTTCATAAATAATAAGTAATGTCTCTTATTGTTTGAAGAAGAACTGTCTATTAGACAAAAAAACATACACTATGCAACTCATAGATTAGAGAGCTAGCACTTTAGTCATAACAATTTTTTCTTCTAAATAAGAATTTAGAAGATTGTTTACTCGTGATTTGTGTGGATTATCGTTAGAGATCAAACAATTAAACAATTTGTGATAATCCAACTTTTAAAAAATTATTCAAAGCTAAAATAGATTAAATCTTCAGATAATAAATCCCTAAACAACTATAAATTTATCTACCAGGATTCTATAGACCACCAAATAAATATGTTTTATTATTTTTCATGGCGTGTATAATATTTAGAAAACCTAACATAATTAATTTTGTTGGACCAATGATAATTTTGTGAGCATTTTCTTTTCTTTTTCAATATTAGGAGACGAGGAGAAAAGAACATGAAGGTATGATATTATATAGTGTTTAACATTGTAATAACAATTGTTTTTTAAAATATTTTTTATTTAGAAATACATCATAATAATATGCATTTTTTAATTTATTTTTCACATACACATCAAAATAATCAAAAAAGTATACACACAAAATTAATTTAAAGCAATTTTTTTTTTTAAAAAAAAAACACAATGTTATCGCAAAAACAAACACTACCTTAGTTAATTATGGTGTATTTTCTATGGCCACATTTTTTCTTACTCGTTGCAGAAAAATAAAATGGCTTTGTCGTTTGACGTCCAATAAAAGAACCAGAATCTTTTTTCCATCAGGACCTTAAAAGAATTGCAAGAAGAACATGGATGCTCCTCTAAGCAAAATGTTCTGCCAGCAAAGACAGACATTCATTGTGAATAGGTAGGTGAGATCCATATCTATGTCGGTTTGTCGTAAATTTCTCTAGTGAGTTTCTCCTTGTAAGGATTATTCACGTGATTCTCTCAAGCATTATCACGTGATTCTCTCGTCCATTTCAAGAAATAGCTCCTAACAAAGAATTCAGTAATTTAGGTTATTATAATTATTATTTCAGAAAAGAAAGGATGGGACACCATCCTAAATACTATACACGTTTCTATCCCTTGTGTTAATGTTCTAAGACACCATCTAAATTCTAAACACACCCTAACAGTTCTGGCGGGTACACGAGATCACCATACTTGATAGTTGATACTGCTACTACGCTCATTGGCGTCTCTGACAATTGGCGAAAAAGAGAAACCCTTTTCACAGATTAAATTTTAATTTAGGGGTTTTAAAGTCTTCTTTGCAAATATAATAAATGTAATCATGATATTTCCATCACAAATTTCTCTAATTGGCCTAAAGGGTGACCCATGACAGAAAGGTCGATTAATATGGTGGACCAAACTTGGTCATTGAAACCTCAGCAACCTGAAGAGAACAACCAGGACAACGACAGTGTAGCTCCTGACAAGTTAACATCCACTGGCTGATAACATTTTTTTGCATCTTTTGCTTTTAATTGGTCTAACAAGTTCTCTGAATCTACTTTCAGCTGTTTCAACAACAGGATGTAACACGGTAGTGCTATGAATATGATGCAATTTCAACAGCTTATGCTAAAAAGCTTGGTGGAAGAGAAATACATTCCCCCCAACTATGAAACTAAGGGGATACAAGAGGTGTGGTTGCTACATGTCTGAAGCACACATGATGATTAAGAGGACTAGCTATCAAGAATTGAAGGGGGTATGTTTAAAGTTATCATCAAACAAAATAAGAGGTTCTGAATAGCCATCAAGTTAGCTTGTCAGTTCAACAAATCCAGAGCGACCAAGACAAGCAATCATTCACTAGCTATCAAGAAGAGAAGGGGGTATTGTTAAAGCTATCAATCAAACTCATAATAAGAATTTTGAATAGCCATCAAGTTAACTTTGTCAGTTCAACAAATCCAAAGTGATCAAGACAAGCAATCATTCACCATCACTTGTTGATTCACTACACATGAAAGCAGTAGAGTCTTGTTTTCTAGCACAAGTAAATGAAGATCCATGACCACAACGAGTGAAAATAGTATTGAAACATGAAAAGAAGCAATGAACTATCACAACCTTCAACACATCTGTCTGAGTTTCATATAGTATTTTCACAATTTCAATTACGTATACACATGAATTAACTCAAGTTTGCTGAACTAGGGTTCTAGAAACGAAGAAGATCAAATGAAAAATAAAATGAAATCTACAACTGGATCAAATCCTTGAAACAATAGGTACCGAGAAGAAACCAACCAACAAGAAGGGAAGTAAAGAAGGCCAAAAAAGTTAGAAAGGTCATACCACCAAATATGAGTCCAAAACCACATACAACAACAAATGGCAAGTAAGATCGCACCATAGCTCCAGTACTCACCCATTGACCCTTGAGGAAAATCAGAGTAGCAAGGTTCACCACATTCCACCCACCAGAATGAAACCCCAATCGGTTCAAATTGTTGGCAACAAATGAGTGGCAATTGCAAGTGAACAGGCTGTAGGAGTGATGTTGGAACTCCTGCGTGCCCTTTAGTAAAGCATCATCCCACGCTAACGCATCAGTACCAGGTTCATCCTCCTTGTATTGATCCCCATTGATGAATGTTGGAAGGAGAGATATGAAACAGTCCTGCCAAAATTTCCCACAACGATTATTAACTACATAAAAGAGCTCAAAAAACCCAGTAATTATCCACTTGAACACACACGACTCACATCCTTGTACAATATATCCTCCAGCTTAATTTAATCAGAGCTAAAAACACCAAATCAATGCAAGTAATTGGTCAATAAACACATAATTATACCTTATCTTTGTTAATCTGGATGTAGCGAGAAACAGCCCCGAAGGCGAAATTATCAACGCAAACAAAATTAGGGCCAGCGAAATCCAGAATAACTCCATCCTCTCTACAGATTCCAACATGGCCAATGAAGGGAATCAACCAGGATATGACAGGAAGAGGTGTCCACACAATGCAATGCGGAAACCGAGATCTTCTAGGATCAATCTGCTGCTTACTCACTCCAAAATCTTCTTCATCAAACATCATTATCATCTCATTCCCCTTACCCGCATTCTCTCCCATTGCCTGCAAAAAAAAAATCGATCTGATTTGGTGAACTAGAAACCCTAGCTAAAATTAAAATCACTTTGCATAAGCAAGAACAACATCAACTAAATTAATTATATGAGATTAGATCTTACCTAGAAAACACAAATCACAGATTGAGTTAACAGATCTGATTTTGTAATAAGAAGCAAGGGAAATTAAGAAATGCGTATTTTGTAAATTGAGAGAGATTGGGGAGAATACAAATGCTCTTACCCTTTGTAGATGGAAAGCGAAAGAGAGATCCAATCAGAGTGAATGAATTTTTAATTACATAAAAAATATTTTTTAAAATAATATAATCCACAACCACAAATCATGGCTGCCACCCTTTTTCTTTCATAGAATTTTTTTATACATACACGCACAAATTAAACGACCTGTCATTCACTTCAAAGATATGCAGGAAATGGTAGAGATATGATATTAAAAATAATTTTTCAAAAATAAAAAAAAAAATTATCAAAAAATATTTTTAAAAATAATCTCAATCACATAAAAATATTATTTTATTTTTTTTAAAAAAAGGATACATATACCAAAAATCTACTTTCTAATGCTATGTTAAAAAAATAGTGATCATTCAAACAACTTTCAAACGTGCTTTTAACTTTTGGGCTATACAATATTATATGGATAGTAAAGTTTCTCGTTTCGATATAATTTAATTTATTCTTTTTTATTTTAAATTAAAATATTTTTAATATCTCAAGATTATTTTAATATGCTAATATAAAAAATATTTTTTAAAATAATAATAATAAATATTATTTTAATATATTTTCAATAAAAATACTTTAAAACAAAGTCACGAGTACACTATCAAATACAACACGCTCTAAACCTAGCATAAAATATTGTTTTATATTTTTATATTTAAACTATTTATTTTCTTATAATTATGAAAATTCTTAAAACCTAGCATGAGTGGTTTAATACTACCCAACCTAATTAATAAAAAAAATAAGCACCTTTAATCTGAAAAAAAATACAAGACAACGTGTTTTCCTAGAAGAGTCAAATGACATAACAAACTATTATTTTTAACATTGTTATATCAAAACAATTTTAAAACAATTTTTTTTTAATCAAAAACACTTTTAAAATACAAAAATAAATAAACAAAGTGTGCCCGAGAGTGCTTATGCTTCTATATGTTTTTCCAAACTATTTTTGGATTGTATTGAAAAAAATATTAAATTTATATTTTTTTAATATTGTTTTTTATAATTTTAATATATTGATATCAAATTTTCTAAAAATATTATCTTAAATTTCAATGCACCTGAGCAGGTTCGCTACCAATTGATGCCTTTTGGGTTTTAATAATAACTGTTGATAAAAACATGATGATATAAAAAATAAATAATTAGAGAAAAACTCATTATAATCCAAAACATTTTATAGGCAAAGTTAATAAAACATAATTTTATCAATATTACTTTAGTTTTTTTTTTTAAATAAAATAAAATTGAGTTGATCCAATTGTCAAACTCCTGACCAGCAACCCAATTATGAGGCCGGGTCAATCCTTAAGCCGGGTAACCAACGATTGTGACTGACAGACATGTCGTCTCAAACAATAAACCTTTATCCATTTCCAAACGACGTGCAGTTTACATTTTTCTTAAGAAAAAAACTTTCTAGTCCCACCCCGAAGCTCCAGTTTTTTTCATTTTTGTCTGCTTCATCACAGAGAGCTGTAATGAAGTGATCAAAATTCACTCTTGATCTATCAACTGAAGAAGAGAATAGAATTCCGTTCAAAATGAGGAAACGCGATTTAGCCATTCTCATGCTCTCCGCCTTCGCCATCTTCTTCTCTCTCCAGGTCTGCTCTCTCTCTAAACCCTAACCCCCCAGATTTTCTCAGTAATCGCTATTTCTAACTCTAACTTACACCAATTCTTTGTTTTTATATACAGCACGAAGGAGACTTCTCTTTTAGAGAGGCATGGTTCCATTTGTCCGACGATTATCCAATCAAATACGAGACAGACCGTCTTCCCCCTCCGATTGTTTCCGATCTTAACGGCGACGGAAAGAAAGAAATCCTCGTCGCTACTCACGACGCCAAAATCCAGGTATGATTAACTATAACTAAGAAACTCGTGTGATGAATGCTTTACATAAACTATGTGAATTGCTAATTTATGTATTTCAATATTTATCTACTATGCATGACCTTTGTTAAGCAAATATTAGTAAAAAAAAACTAAAAATTGGTACAAATAACATAATTTATTTTTGTGATCGTGGATCTGAGTGGTGCTATGCTACCGAGCGTTTGACTATGTTTATCAATATTAGCAACGATTTATTCTTGCTTACCCTGAACATCAAGATGTTATTTGTATGTGTAATCGACTATAACTTTTTTTCCCCTCACACATCCAATCATTACTTTAACCGAAAAAAGGAGGAAAAATTTATAAACAAAAGAAAAATACATCTTGCCACCACTGCTTCGAAGAGCTCTTGTGCTCTTCTCAATATCATTCTTTCTATGAGACAAGCATGTTATGATTAAAAGGCCTTTACATAGTACAATTAAAAACCTCTTGGTAATAAGTAAACACAAATTATAATATAAAGCAGAAAACGTTAGAAGGAAAAACTAAATCAAAAGTGTGATAAATCTATAGAGAGATCTCTCATGGTTGCTCCTTCATAACGTGATGCATGTTTGCTCCACTTCCAAATCAACCATATATTCCAAGAAAAACTGAAATAAAACTCAAATAATGATAATTTTTTATGTGGACTTTATGTAATTTGCTTTTGTCATGGTGGAGGAAGAGAAGACAGAGAGAGAAACTGATAAGAAATTTCTTTTACATGCCTAGTGCCTGCATATATATCCTTTAAAAATTGAAATAAAACGCAAATAATGATAATTTTCTTATGTGGACCTTATGTAATTTGTTTTTGTCATGGTGGAGGAAGAGAAGACAGAGAGAGAGAAACTGATAAGAATTTTTTTTTACATGCCTATGGTTGCTGCTTCATCATGTGATACATGTTTGTTCTACTCCCAAATCAACCATATATTCCAAGTAAAATGAAATAAAACTCAAATAATGATATTTTTTTTATATGTGGACCTTATGTAATTTGTTTTTGTCATGGTGGAGGAAGGGAAGACAGAGAGAGAAACTGATAAGAAATTTCTTTTACATGCTTATTGTGCCTGCATGTATATCCTTTAAAAGAACACAATCTAATAGTTATAGTTATAGTTATAAACACCCGTTCACTTGTAACAAATAAAATCACAAGATACATTAGTTCAAGCAAACCCTAAAAGAGATGTTGCAAATAAACTAGAAAGAGGAGTTGGAAGGGAAAATCCTTTCATTACTTTAGAGTTTGAAAAGGTTTCGCAATAGGAAAAGTCACATTGAGAGAAGGAAAAGAAAAAAAGAAGCAAGATCACATCTTTCTTTTGAAAGAAATGGAAGAGAAAGGCAGTGTATTTATCTTGTTTTGAGGCGGCACATTTTAAACAACATAACCCTAGAAATTTGTTTTTCAAATCCACATAATGAATGAGGTTGCTGATGTGGAAAGTTAATAAAGAAGTTAAAATGCTAACTTAACCTAGAGCTGCAAAACTCATCCCTTTGATAATGCGCACATTGTTTTTTGGAAACTGCCTGATTTTGAAAGGGATGGCATGTGGTTCATGTATTAATTGTCAGTTTTGTGTGTTTATTTTAATTTAATATTTTTCACAATTGTCAGTTTTGTGTGTTTATTTTAATTTAATATTTTTCACAAATTGTGAAAACTACAGCTGCTTAATTTTGTTATTTTTTTCCCAGAATGAGTGTGTGGTCTTTTGATGACATTTATTTTATTTTATTAATTGTGAATTTGTGCTTGTATGCATGTGTATAGGTATTGGAGCCGCATTCGAGGAGAGTAGATGAGGGCTTTAGTGAAGCGAGATTGCTAACAGAACTATCACTGTTGCCAGATAAAACACGGGTTGCTACTGGTAGACGTGCAGTAGCTATGGCGACTGGTGTTATTGATAGGAGATATAAGGAAGGACAACCATTAAAGCAAGTTTTGGTTGTTGTTACTTCAGGGTGGTCTGTTATGTGCTTTGATCATAACCTTAAGAAGCTTTGGGAAACTAATGTGCAGGTTGTGTGAAAGGTTATATCATTAGTAGTTCTGAGTATTTGCTTGCTTGCTATTTCCCGTTTTATTTTCCATCTTGCAAAAAAATATAAGTTGGCTCTATTTTCTTTTGAACAGGAGGATTTTCTGCATAGTGCACATCATAGGGAGATTGCGATATCGATAACTAACTATACGTTGAAGCATGGGGATGCGGGATTGGTTATTATTGGTGGGAGAATGGAAATGCAGCCACATGTATGTTGGTTGTGATTTTCTGTTCTAGTAATTCTTGCATTTATCCAACTTCCAGTTACTTGATTGTCTTATTGGGAAAAAACAAGAAGAAGAAGAAGATGAGAAGTACTTGCTTATTTGTGTTCTATTTTGATTACATGGTTCAAAATCTTTTTCCCTTGTTTATGCATTAAATCTGAAACAGGGGAACATATCATAATCCTGATTTTAATGATTACCAATGACTTAATAGCATGTTTGATGTACTGGCTTTAATTTTTTCAAGGTAGAAAATGAAGTAATACCTCACAGCTGTGGAAATCTGATCCCTGGGAAGCATCTTCTAATATTACATGATTTCAATAAAACCTCAAGGGAATGGATAAATGTTTTTGGCATGTTGAGGTTTGAAATAAGCTCAGGCTTGCTTCATCAATTTTCTTTTCTATGTGCTGTTCTTGTGCTTACTTTAGATTGTAGAGTCTACGAGTCTGTAATCTTATGTTTCTTGATAGATAGAAACCAAATTTCCTTGCACAACTTGTTTGCATCAGCTATTTTATAGAGGTTCCGTAAGATTGTTTGATGTAAGTGTCATGGATTTCGTTCCTATACAATGCACTTATGTATGCCTTTTATGTTGCCATCTCAGAATTATTTAGATCCTTTTGAAGAAATCAGCATGGCAGAGAAAAATGCTGAGCAGCATAGAAGAAGCGCTGGTGAGAAAGAGGTATGGACATTTCTGGCTTATTCATGTGTTCTTTTGATAATATGATTCTCAGTCTTGCAGCTAGATCTATTGTTGTTTAAACCCAGCAACAGCTATCAGGACACTAGTATTTACTATCGAAAACATCCTGAAGTGATGGTATTTGTTGATCCATAAGTGGGCCACCCAACTAAATTCTGTGTGTAAGTTTTAAATGGATATTATGTGATGCCATTCTAAAATATTGGTTGTCATGTAACACAGAAACTTCCTGATAATGTTTCTCTGACTACTGAGAAAGAATTTGCCCTCATAAATATTTTGAATCCCTTCTTATTTCAAGCCACTGTGTTTCCCATTTTTTTAAGTATGAACAATGTGAACTAGTGATGACAAGTTCATGTTATTCTCCTTTTCATTTATTGCTGGCAGCTGGGTATTAACAAAACGCTTTTTGTATCCTTTGTAGCCATCAGAGAATAATGGAACTATGAATTTACGCCATTTTGCCTTGTATGCTTTTGCTGGTCGAACTGGTGTCGTTCGATGGACTAGAAAGAATGAGGTGACCTAATTTCTGAATACTTGTTCTTTAGTATGGTGGATATTACTAATTCAGTTTATTGTTAATTGTTATATGAACTGCCCTCCTGATCATGATTCTTTATTTCTATTCACGTGGTTGTGAATGACTTGATAAGTTGCTGCTTCTTCTTGAAAAGTATAATATTGAAACCTGAATACTTGGCTGCTCATATATTACATTGCTCTAGAGTTAACTATGGTATCAACATGTTACATTGCTTTAGAGTTAACTATGGTATCATCACAGTGATAACAAAATTGCATATTCTGCTCATCTTTGATGGTGCTATCTTTTATGTACAAATTCCATTTGCCCTTCAAAGAACTCTTAAGTTATGTTGTAAAATACCTACAAATGTATACTCTAATGCATCATCCACGTGGTTTCTGAAATTCATTGGCAATTTGAGGGCATTAATTTTGGCAGGTGTCATCTGTATTCGACCATTGATAATGATAAGTATTTCTAAGGTTCTGCTATGCAATGTATTTTCCCGTTGTGTTAATGAGGTTTCTGTTTTGGTGCGTGCAGAACATTGAACCGTCTTCAGATGCTGCATCACAGTTGATTCCACAACATAACTACAAGCTTGATGTGCATGCTTTAAACACTCGTCATCCTGGAGAGGTAGCTTTCAACTCAATGCAGATACAAAACCATTTATTCTTGTTATTGATATAACCTAGAAGAATTTATCTTTCATGATCGTCTAAGAGAATGTCATTAAGTTTAGATTGCATTCAATTCATTCTTTCAAGTCAATTTCAACTCATGCCCACATCAACCCTGCTAAAAGATTTACTTAGAAAAGGAGGATAAGCCTCAGATTATTTCCATATATATTGGTGATTTTTCTTTATGATAAGCTTTCTGAGGCATGTTACACCTTAGTTTGAATGCAGGGAATTTAGGGAATCAATCCTTGGAGTTATGCCGCATCACTGGGTAATTATGTTTCTTAATCCAATGAATTTATGACCATGTTTTTGTTATGTGAGAGTTATTCAACGGACATTCTTTCATCTTCAGGATAGGAGAGAAGATACTATGTTGCAGCTATCACACTTCAGGCGCCACAAAAGAAAACCATCTAAAAAATCAAATGGAAAGAACTCAAACTACCCTTTCCACAAGCCTGAGGAAAACCATCCTCCTGGAAAAGACACGACAAAAAAAATTTCAAACCTGATTGGGAAAGCTGCAAAATATGCTAGCTCGACAAAATCGAAGAAGGTAAGATCTTCTGACCACATCAGTAAATACATTTATACAAGATTTTGAACTATTTATGCTCCATTTCAATGACCCTGGATTCTTGCCAATAGCAACCACCATCTTATGCCATCGGCTGTCTTCTTGGATGGTTGTATCTTTACCCCAAAAGCTTAGGTAGAATTCCTTACGTGTCATGTGCCTTTGAAAGAGGATCAAATTTGTCATGTATTAATACTTGTACCTTTTAGCATGTAATTCCGTACTTCATTAAAATAATCTGCTTTACTTTCCACATTAATATTGTTTTTTTTCTTCTTTTCATCAATGCAATTTGAAATCATGATGATGTGTCCCTGATACAATTTTCTTACCACTCAAAGTGTGAGAAATCCTTTGAAAAAACATACCTGCCTCCTGTTCTGTAGGATGGTTGGAGGCTACTGAAATAGTAACTTTCCTTAGTTGGAAATGCTGGCTACATTACTTGAACAAGTGATGTGGATTTAACTTTTCCATTGTTTGAAATTGCATTGTGTCGCAATTTTTTGTGAATTTTGATTTTGAATAACTTTCTGGAGAATGACTGTGCCCCCATTCTTGTTTTGTGCTTTTATATGAATCTCTTACTAGTTGAAAGAAGATCTTTGGTGAAAAGCAAATAGAGTTCCATTGGCAATGCTTTCTAACTTGCCTTTGCTATATGTTGGCATTGTGTAGTGCATCACATCTGTATGAACCAACTACCAAATTTACCTATCCATTGCCTGATAAATGATGATTGTCTGTTATACTTCATTGCTGCAGCCATCACAATATATTCCTACCATAACAAACTACACTCAGCTTTGGTGGGTTCCTAATGTTGTTGTGGCTCACCAAAAAGAAGGGATAGAAGCTGTTCATTTGGCATCTGGCCGCACCCTTTGTAAGGTAAATGTTAAAAATGTGACACTGTGCCATCATGTAGTTTATTTGGAAGAATATTTTACAGCTATTGATAGCTGGTAAATTCTGTTAGAGATTTGTTCTTAAAAGCCCTTGTGCTGTATCACCCATTGCATATTCATGTGAAAGGAAAGTTGAACGTGCTCTGTTAACTGGAACAATTTCGACTGCTGATTACATGAACTATCAAGGCAGTTCTAACAAGTTCGATGAAATTCATTGATTTAATCAGCTTCATCTTCAAGAAGGTGGTCTTCATGCTGATATCAACGGTGATGGAGTCCTAGATCATGTCCAGGTGTGCAAATTTTTTTCCATCTAAGACAACTCATAAATGAAAACTAAATGAGTTTATTTTCAACTGTCTCGTGGATTATGTTCAACATTCCAGATGTGCTCTTTCTAAATTATTAATTACATAGTGTCACAAATCTTCATCACTGGTCATGAATGATGCTGTTTATGTGCCACAGTAACATTTCTCATTTTACCCAGACCACAGCAAACTATTTTGCTGTGATCGGTAATTAAAAATGAGATTGAGAAATGCCAACTGTATGCTACTCACTGTTTTAGATCCATGGCCAATCAGAGAATTATATTTGCTTACAAATAAGTGGTGGGAGTGGGTAAAAGGCTTTTCCATGCAAAAAATAAACTTTATACATTTGTTCTGCTCACCGTTTCATAAAACAAAGACGTGTTATTAGATATTGATATACGGGTGCTCATTATAATGGTTAACAATTCCTCTTTTCAGGCTGTTGGGGGAAATGGAGCTGAGAAGACTGTTGTTAGTGGAGCAATGGAAGTGCTGCAACCTTGCTGGGCTGTTGCCACTTCAGGTGTACCAGTACGGGAGCAACTTTTTAATGCTTCAATATGCCATCATTCGCCATTTAACTTATTCCAACATGGAGATTTCAGCAGAAATTTTGGTCGAGCTGATGTATCTTCTTTAGAGGTCGCAACCCCTATTCTCATTCCAAGAAGTGATGGCCATAGGCATCGCAAGGGGAGTCATGGTGATGTTGTCTTCTTAACAAATCGAGGGGAGGTATGTTCTAATCTAGACCTAGCTTAGCTTCTTGTCTAGATCGTGCTTGCACATCACCTTTACTGTAGTATTCGATTTAAAAACCAGCTCTTTGGGTTTGGAAGAGAAAGAGGGGCGCGCCTTTGCCCTGTTAATCGCAACGAGATTGAGGAGTGTATCATTTCTTTCAGGTGACGTCGTACGCTCCTGGCCTGCATGGCCACGATGCTGTTTGGCAATGGCAAATACTGACAGGCGCTACGTGGTCAAATCTTCCCTCTCCATCAGGGATGATGGAAGGCGGTATGGTGGTCCCCACATTGAGGGCATTCTCTTTGCGTGCACATGACAGTCAACAAATGATCCTCGCAGCTGGTGATCAAGAGGCTGCGGTTATATCTCCTGGAGGAAGTGTCCAGACGTCGTTTGATCTTCCTGCACCGCCCACCCACGCTCTGATCTGTGAGGATTTCACAAATGACGGGCTTGTTGACGTGATTGTTGTGACTTCAAATGGGGTGTACGGCTTTGTCCAGACCAGGTCGCCAGGTGCCCTCTTCTTCAGCACACTGGTCGGTTGCCTTTTAATTGTGATGGGAGTTATCTTCGTCACCCAACACATAAACTCCATCAAGGGGAAGCCGCGTGCTTCATCTGGTGTAAGATGAGAGACAGTTTTGTAGTGGCGATACTGAAGATCATCGGCCTTGAAAGAAAGAAAAAAAAATGATATCCTTTTTTAATCTGCCCAACAGGCCAGCTTATCAAAGAAATGCGAGGTAAAGGGTTAAGAGGATTTGATGATGTGGGCATTGATATCCTCCCCCCGCATATCCCCCGTATCTCACTGTAAAATGTGCTGTTAACATCGGGAACTCCGACGACTGAGCTTTACATGGGTTTTAGGAAATGTTTGTAGTGACTTGCAGCGAAAGCAACTTGGGTTTTAGGAAATGTTTGTATTAACTTGTAGCGAAAGCGACTTTTCATGTTTGTTGCTGACATTTCCTATTTACCTTACATCTTGAACGTTACAGATCACTGTCGCAAATTTCGGCCTGGATCATGGTCTTGGATGTATTGTCTGTCATCAAGCCAGGGTACTAGCGAGAGGTTTGCTTTCTTCGTTTGATTGTGCAGAAAACACGCTGTTGCATCTTCCTCGATGTCCTTTAATAAAGCAGGGAAAAAAATAAAGTAATTTTAAACCGGGAAGGAAAGCAATGAACTAATAGGTTCGTACTTGGTGGATTCTTAGGGCTGTCGGTCAAAAGGATAGGAAGGGACATCCATCATCAAACGAAAAAAGGTCTGGCGATCTGAGGTGAGTAAGATTTACATATTTAATTAAACTCAGAACACAACCTTCAAGAACCCTTTTAATGGTTAAGAACTCAAAGACACCACCTTAGCCGCTGTAATCTGTACGATAATGGACATGGTGACAAGGGCCTTGAATTGTGTAGTAGTACCGGGCTAACTGGTGTGTCCAATGATTCCCATATCAAGAATTCCTTTTTTCTTCGGTTCGGTTAAAGTTGGTTTTGAAAATATATTTTTATTTAAAAATATATTAAAATCATAATTTTATTATTTTTAAAATTTTATTTTTGATATTAGCATATCAAAATAATCTAAAAATATCAATTTTTTTAATTTAAAATAAAAATAAAATTTAATTTTTTTAATTTTTTTCAAAATTTCTTAAAAAATCAGTATCAAATACCCCGTGGTAAACAAGAAAAGGAGCATGAACAGTATGAACTCGCCCCTCAAGTGAAGCAACCTTATTTCATGTTATATTGCTCCCTCTCTGCTTGGCAATCTCATAGGAAAATTGAAACTACAAATATTCCACCTTTTTTTATTGCACTACTATTTCCATAATCGTACCCCTTTTTTTCTTGCTTTATTAGGAACTGCCACTAGTTGGAAACTCATTTTGTAAAAGTATATTTGATAATTTGGTTGAGCTTGTTTTTTAAAATGTTTTTTATTCAAAAATATATCAAAATATTTTATTTTAAAAAATTATTTTTGATACAATTACATGAAAATGATCTAAAAACACCAAAAAAATATAAATATAAATATAAATATTTTTTTTCAAAATCACTTTAAAACAGACTGTCAAATACTTCTCTTTAGATATCAAATGATGCTCTTAGCGTGGGCAGGGGCACTTGACATGGTAATTCTCCAGAGGTGGATACCAGTTTTTTTAACCAATAAAGAACACCACCAAGCTCCATCAAGACAGTGATGCAAAATGGATTAGACCATCATCGATTGAAAATTAGACACATTAAAAAAGTTAGGGCACTATTTGCGAGAAGAAAAGGGCTTGATGGTGGCATAATGAGCATATAATAATATAAAATATAATGTGAGAAAAGGGTGATGGTGCCATCTTACTATTTTGGGCGGTGCATCACTTTCACCAAGCACCGAGACAAAGGGTTATATTGGATGGTATTTATGCTTTGCTTGTCCAATCGAGGCAACCTTCGAAATGATGAAAGTTCCATCGGTGACGACTCCTTCATTTCTCCATCGCCTTTAATAAAGTTTCTACTTATGCTACCACCATATCAATCAAACAAGAATTTAGAATCATACTTAGACTACAATCAGTGTTGCTAATGTCTTTGATTTATTTCAAAAGCCTAGATTAATTATGGGGTGCCATGTGTTTGTTTCTAGAGTATAACTATATGAGGTTGTGATATTCATTTACTTGCTGATCTTTTGTCATGAAAACGATGTACATCTCCACTTGAGGACTTTTGGAAAACCAATCCATGGACGTTTAGCTTTGGTGACTTTAATGAGAATTTGGTTGAAAATGTTTTTCGTTCAGAAAATATATTAAAATATTATTTTTATTTTTATTTTTTAAATGTTATTTTTTGATATCAGCACATCAAAATGATCTAAAAACACTAAATTTTTTAATTTAAAATTAAAATTAAAAATAAAAATTCATTTTAAAAAAGAATTCCAAACACCCCTTTAGCCTTGTAAAATTCTATTTAGTGAAGACTGAAGAATTAGGATATTACTGTATTTTTTTATCATTATCATTTTGGGTTAATGCTTAAGGTTTAGGTTTTTTTGTGTTTCAAATGTTTCTCTACTCTCTTTTTTTACTATTGTTATTTGTATAAATGTTTTTTTTTTATATTTTCCATTTCTTAATTCATTTTCTATTATTGTTTATTTTTTCAAAAATCGTATTTTTTTCCCCTGACTTTTATAGTATCCCCAATTCAAGTCATAATATATTCCAAAAAAAAACATATTAAATTTGTTTTGTTCATTCGTTTATTTATCTTTGTATCTTATTTTCATTTTTCCTAGTTTTTATTGAATTGCACGCGTGTCATATTAACTTTATAGACTCAATAATAACATTTAACTTCTTTACTCAATAGTCGTAGCAGTATGATGTAACAAAGACGTAAACCAAACATATAAATATCTTTATATATATATATATATATATATATATATATATATATATATATATATATATAAAAAGTGTGAAATAACCACCTCGCAAGCATTAGCCTTTATTTGTTATTATACAAAGGGAGAGGTAGACCTCTTCGAAGAAAATATATATTATTAAGGAAAGAAGACAAGCTTGCCGATTAAACTAACTTATTGGGAATGAATACATACCATTTCTAAGCGAGAGATTAGATAGTACTTCAATCCAATTTCCAGGGAAAAGGAGATCTACGTCCTTAAAATGTTTTCATTTTTGTGATTCAACCCATTTTTTAGTTTTTTTTCTTGAAAAGGCATCAAAATTGATTTATTTTTAGATGTTTTCCAAATAAACCGTGTTTTGTGCGTTTTCTGGAGAAATATTAAAGAAATATAGTTAACTCTCATGCAATTCAGAATTCATCGCAGAAGATTTGCTTAGATCAAATTTAATAAACCGTATGCAAATGGAGATTTAATTTTTTTAAAAATTTTGTGATTCGACCCATTTAAGTAATATTTAATGCATCAAACTCAAAGATCATTAAGAAAACAACTGCAAATATTAAAAAAAAAGAGCTCCTATGTATTAATGTATATGATCAAGACTTATACATGGTTGCCAGCTGATGTTGAGTCAACTAAAATTGCAATCTTAATGTTTGTTTAAATGAGGTTTTTAATTTGACTTAATCAAAAGGATTAAGAAATTCTGATTTGAACAAGACTTTTGATCGATCTCTTACTCAAACCAAAAACTAGCCGAATGTAAAGCACAAATATCACGTCCACATCACTATAATTACTCCATAATAGTGCTAGCTAGTAAAGTGAATTAGGCAGGAGGACGGCTAAGTCAATGATCCTATACTTCATTATTTTTAGCCTTGATTACTATAGTGGGGGTCAGTTAAAAGACTTGAAGGGCACCACCGTGTATGAGGAGACCACCACATTTATCATTACTACTAGCTAGCTTAAGGTGGGCAGGTAGCTAGCTTGTTGAAGTGGCCGTGGATCCAAATATGAAAGCAGCAGGTTCAACTTACCAAAATTATGATTAAAAATAGAGACTCAAAATTTCCAAAGAACTTCCTGATCAAACTAGTTATTGGTTAATTAATCTACTGGAGAGATCAATCATAATTTAGCTGGATTTGTAGCTCATGATGGGCTCAACCCGATCCAATCAACCCCTTAATTAGATCCTCATGTTAGAGAATACTATAAATCATATTATGGGGTTTCACTTTATTAGTTTAAGTTTTAAGTGAGATGGTTCATTAACATGGTATCAGAGTCCCTGTTGACTCAGCGATCACGAGTTCGAATCCCAACCACTCTCATTCTGTAGAAATGTGGGCTTGTAGAAGTTTCAAGCCCAAAAAGCTTTTCATTTGAGAGGGAGTGTTAAAGAATAATATAAATCATATTATAAGGTCTCACTTGTCAACTTAAACTTTTAGATGAGATGGTTACTTAACATCTCGAACCCGGGACATGCATGGAAAGAGTACGAGAACTTTGATTTTATGATACCTTCTTGATCGCAGCGATGGAGCCATCGTCTTAAAACTTTGGACCTGAGATGGGAACTGAGAATGGCGAGCCAGGTGCTGATCTGATGCATCTCTGGGGTCGGAGGCTAACCCACCACACGAGTGGCAAATATATATGGCTCCCATGTTCTTTCACTTATTATGATAATGCTTCCTGTAAAGGCATGCAGCCTACAACTCATTGCAGAAGGTGGGTGTGTAGCTTGTAGAGTCTTCATTATGCTCTCCTTCGTAATGATATTTTGAAAGGTCAATTATGATAAATCCTCATGATCTTATTTAAAATCAATTATAAACTATCACCTCTAAGAAAAGATCAGAAATCCCCTTTTCTGTATGTTCAAAATGCAATAAAAAACATTGATCGATCTGAGGTGTTAGAAAAAAGACTAGATTATGCTGGAAAAATCCAAACCAGTGATTTCAAAAAAACTTAATAGTGTGTCTATAATTCATGGTATTTCAAATATTTGGTGTATATTAACTTCATTGAATAGTAGATTTGCTGATTATAGACCATTAGACATTGACATTTCTAATTTCTTATGCTTATAAATTAAGCATTTCCCGAGTTCAAGTCAAAGTAGTTTAGGTTGATATGATAAAAAGGAAATTAAGCCAAGAGTACTAAAGATAGGATAATAATAAATAAAAAAAAACGAAGAGCATCTTTCTCATGCAAATGGGTAAAAGTCACGGGCTACATCACATGGTGACTAGTGAGAGTCTCCTTTGAAAAATAATCAAGTAAGCATTCCATAAATGAAGGCAATGCCCCCACAGACGATAAATGCCAAGGCCACCATAGGCCATTAAGTAAATTAGGCATAAAAAGTGAAGAAAAAATAAATAAATGGTGGTCCTAATTACATCTTTGGCTTCATAGTAGAGGGGGGGTCACTTCTCAAAAGCTAACAATTTTATTGACGATCTCCTGATGAGCGAGAACCACATGTTGTGAGTTTTTTGAACGAATTATTCATCTAATTTGGTTGGTCTTATGAAAAGCTTGGAAGTTTTTCTTTTGAACCATTTCTGGAAAGCTGGGGGGGTTGAAAAACTTGAAATCGATCAGCACTGGCTAGGGTTGGAGGAGAGGAACACTACGTGTGTCATAACTATATATATATATATATATATATAATTCAAGTAATCAAGCGATCACTGGACTTGATCTGAGAAAATAGATTAAATTAAAATGGAACCATAAAGGTAATCTATTCAAATTATTATTTAATATAGTATAGTCCACTGTCTTGTCATTTGAATCCAATGATAATATTGAAGTCGTGGAATCTGAAGCTGTAACTGGAGTTCCATTCATTTTTTAATGGAAAAATGAATAGGGTTTTGAGAAATTAATTATTTGTCCTCTAGTTTTGTGGATGATTATTAAACAGAAAGTTTATCTTCTGATTAAAATGGAAGCAAGGCCGCCATGTTTGTACCTTTCAAAATTAATACACATCTAATAACGTTGTATCTAGCCTACATACATTAACCAGATTAATTCTGCTGGTTTTCGTGAGATATCCTACCTAGCTAGTAGATCGATATATATATGTATATGTATGTATGTTGTATATATTTGATGAAGTGCATTCATAATATATATTGAGTTTTGTTTTTTAAAATGTATGTTCTGATTATCATAACCCCGCCCCGGCGAGGAGCTTGGTGTGGTCGGCAATGGCATCCCTGTAGACAGCATCAATAATAACAATACGTGTTTACATCTGCACGCTGTAGATCTTATAAAAGATATATTTTCAAGAGCAAAATTAGAGTTATATATATAAAGTAAAACAAGATTGAACCGATCAGATTCACGACTCGTCAGTTCAATACAATTCCAAATTCTGAAAAAGTTTCTTCATTTTTTTTTGTCCCAGCAAGCTACATTGCTGGTCTCGTCTACAAGCTAGAACTCAGTGGAGCAGATCGAGAATGGGGCCAAACCTAACTCCTAAAAGGGTCCCACGAGAAGAAAAATGTCAAGATAAAACGAGGATGGTGGGGGCAATACAAGAATGCATGCGAGCCGATCCGGCCGGCTCCTAAAAGTCGCAACAGGTAAAGCTGTGATCACAGATAGCATAAACTTTAACTTCTCCAGTCCAGCAATCTACTCCCCTGCCATGGCAATCAATGGAAAGGAATGTTATTTCTGGGTTTCATCCAAATCTTTCGCACTTGTTTTTCACTGCTGCATATCACAGACAGTACCCTCATTTATTGCTTTGACAATGGCTTCCAGCCCTTCATCACCGGAAAAAATCCCTCCATCCCACTCCTTTTCTTCTTCTTTATTGTTAATTCCTCTTTTTTTAGGTTAAAAACAAACTGGGTTCGATCTTCACTGCTGCCATACATGAGAACTGGGACGATCCAAGCATGTACTGCAGTGGGGTTTGCCATAATTGGATGTTGACAAGAATATATACGTGATGCAGGCAGGGAATATAAATTATAATTGCTTCTGTATATTAATATTAATATTAATATTAATACTACTTGTCGTGAGTTGTGACCTAGAAAGAGTTCGTTAGCATTGGGATTTGTGGCTTCACCTGCGCCTGGAATCCTTGCCTTGCCCTCATTTCTTCCTAAACTTACATGTGTTTTTGAAATAATATTTTATTTTTAATGTAAAATCAACTTAAAACAAGATTATATATTTAAATCATGTGGCCGTAAAGACAAACAAGCTCTACATGGACATCAACGGCTCAATAATATTATTGAATTTTTCTTTTATTATTAACTTGTGTGTCTGATCTAGTTTGTGTTTATCTTAATTAATTTATGAATATTGAAATTAATGATTATATAGATTAATAATCGGCTTAGGTGCTTGTGATGTGTTTGAATCCCGATGGCAATAGTATTTCCTTCCAAACAACATGCTGCTTGTCATTTATTTTATTTAAAATATATATATATATAGTCTGGGTCGATTCCGAGGCCATTCTTTTTTGTCCATTTCTTTTCTTTCTTTTTTTAGTGTTTTTTTTCATATTAAAAAAGATTATAGATTCACTTTTTTAAAAAAATATATATAATGTTTTTTTAATAATATCATAACTAAATTTTTTAGCTTAGTAACAATGAAAAAAATAAAAATTCAGTGTTTTCTTGCGCCCTTTTTTCTAAAAAAATGATCATGTCATGGTATAGCGCAGAGATTAAAACTATTCCTAATAATGTTTTAGTAGAATAAATAATTAACTACTATAAGGATGGAGTAAGTAGTGTTTAGTGTGACAATGTGTTTTTTTTTAAGTATTTTATATATTAAAATATTTTTCTTCTTTTAAATTTATTTTTGATACTAATACAAGAAAAAATTTAAAACACTTAGGATAACTTAAAAATAAAAAAGCAGTATTATATATATATATATATAAAAAAAAACACTGCCTAAAATATTAATATATGAGATGTAAATGAATTCAATCGTATTTTGCCCCTGATAGATATTATATTAATGATTATTTTTTAAAATTTATTGTTGATATTAGAACATCAAGAAAATTTTAAAACACCAAAAATATTTTAATTTAATAAATAAATAAATTATTTAAAAAACAATTCTGAAACGGAAAAACATATATCTCTTTTTATTTGGTATTACGATGATAAATGTTTTTAAAAGTTTTTTTATTTAAAAATATATTAAAATAATATATTTTTTATTTTAAAAAAATAATTGTATGAAAACTATTTAAAAAGAAAACAGTATTTAAACAGCAGCAAACATTTGGGCCTTTAATTCAGAGTAGTCAAGTCTGCAGCAAGCAAGAGTGAGTGTGTGTAAAGTAGAGTAGAGCCTAGTAGGTGGAGTCAACCATGGGAACAAACACAGGGCTCGAGAAGAAGGAGGAGGCAGCAGTGATACACAATTATTGGGACTCGCCCAAATCATAATTTCATCTCTCTCTTTTCCATATCCACCTTTTCCTTCCTTAAAGCGCGTGGCATGCACATATATATATATATATATATATATATATATATATATATATAGAGAGAGAGAGAGAGAGAGAGAGAGAGAGAGATGTCCCTGTAAAAAAAAGAAGAAGAAAATGGTACAGTGATGAACAGTGAGTGACTCACTGACTCATAGCTGTAGGGTCTGCTTTTTGCCATATTTAACCTTTATTTGGTTTGGCCATAAATGAAACCTAACTGGGTCAATACCCGGTTCGTAGATGTTAATTTGGGTTAAACTGTTAATTAATATAAAAAAAAATTAATTTAAAATAATATTATTTAAAAAAAAACAGCCTGATTAATTATCCTATTATTTCCCGAATCCGCAGGATACTAATAGTCGCGCACTTTAATTATCCTATTTTACTTTAGAGTCTTGGTTAAAATTATTTTTTTTGTTTATCAAAATTATCTAAAAAATCAAAATATTTTAATTTAAAAACAAAAATAATAATTTTTTTTAAATATTTTTAAAAAAATATAAAAATTTTAAAGCATATTGTCAAACAAAGCACTTAATATAATCATTGACTACTTCTATGAGTTTTAAAGAAGAAATTGGTTCAAATAAAAAGATCTTTTATTGTTGAAAATAAAATCTAGATGGCTAGAGCTAGCATTATCCATTTATTTTTACTCTTTATTATTTCAACCTTCAAAGGCTTTTTAGTCTTTTTATTAATCTGAGCATGCTAAAATAAAGTAATTGCCCTTGAATATAGACTGAAATGATCATTTTTATCGTTTTCAAACAAAATTCATTAACTTGTTCCAGGAATGCCATTCTTTTTTCTCATGATTTGTTTGTCATTATCAATTTAAATGGTGACAATTTAATCTTTTCTTTTTTTTCACAATAAAATAATTTATTTATCCTTAAAATATAAAAAATTGTATCTAACTTTCAGGGTTTTTTTTAATCTTTTAATTATTATAAGTATGGTAAAATGAATTGAAAAGGTGAAATGACAATTTTCATACAAAATTCATTTAACTTGTTTTGGGGCAATATTATTTTGTTTCTCATAATTTATTGGTCATTATCAAATTAATTGATGACAATTTGATTAAAAAAAATTACACAATAAAATGAATTCCGTGCCTTTAAAGAAATATATAAAATTGACATTGAAGAGCATTTTTAGTCTTTTTATTATTTTGAGCACAATAAAATGGGTTAATTACCCTCGAAATTTCAAAATTATTAAACTGGTATCAAGGTTTTGTTTTTCATCATGATTTTTTAATTATAATTATAATAATGTTAACTGAGGGACAATTTTAGTTTTTTCTAATAAATATACAATATTATTTCAAAGAAAATTAGTTGTTGCTTACAAGGCACGAGTCATGCACGTGCGAGACGCTAATGACTTCGGGTGATGTGCTCATCTTTCTCTCACAGCAAAAAAATATTGATTATGTTTTAAAAATATTTATAAAAAAAATGATTTTTTAAAAAATTAAAAATATATATTTTTAAATTAATTTGATGTATATTTTTTTAAAATAAATTATAATATTTTTCTAAATAAAAAATAATTTAAAAAACAATCTCAACCACATCATTAAAAAATGTTGCTAAGTGCTGAATCATTCGGAAAGTCAATAAAAAAACCTTTTCTTTTAATTTTATATCTTAACCATTTAGTTTATATTAATTCGTACATGCATATATATCAAATTTTGATCATTTTTTAATTGAATTTTTTATGTAATATTTAGTCTTAATTATTTTTTTATGTGTTTGACCTTTTTTCTGAAATTTGATTTTTTTATTTTAATTTTATTAGTTAAGCTATGGGCTTTTGTAGTTTTCTTATGGGTAGTGATCTTAGTTTCATGATCCACAACTAAAATATAAAATGTTTACCCAGATTCACATTAGGATATTTTTTCTTACACTAATTTTCTTTCTCAATTTAATCATTAATATTGAGATTATAAAATAATGAGATTTTTTTTTCTTTTTATGAGAATAACTTGTCCTTGTCACATAGGTTGTGAAATTATCGTACTAACTTGGTTTAACTCAGAGCTTTTATATTATTTTATTTTTATGTCAGAATTTTTATCTTTATTCTTCTTCTTTTTTTTTGCTTTGGATCAATTTTTTAAATTTATCATTTAAAATTAGATTTATTGATAATTGAGCTATATGATTTTTCTATATATATAGTGATTTGATTTTATGACTCAAGTCACAAATATCAAATGTTCACTTGGATTACTATAAAATAAATTGTAATATTTTTCTTACACCATTTTTTTATCATTTAACATTGATTTTATTGAAGATTTTATTGTTTTATTTTTTTTTATTTTTTTTCCTATGAGAATAGTATGGTCTTATAACCTTCATCGCGGGTGTACCATATCGACTCATAACTTTATATTATTTTATTTTTATGTTAAATTTGGTTTTTGATCTTTTAATTTTTTTTCTTGCTTTCGATTCTTGTTGTAAATTGATTTTTTTTTGCATCTCATCTTTCCACGTTGAGATACTCGAGGATTGAGTTTTATAGTATTTTTTCATGCAGTGAATTCAATCTCATGACCAAGATCAAAGGGTATGAATTGTCAACTTAGATTGACATCAATCTTTACACTGTACACACTCCTTTTTCATTTCATATTCAACATTGAGTTTATTAAAAAATGATTATTTTTTTTGCTTTCTATGAGGATAAACTAACCTCATGATTTGAATTGTGAGTTTTTCATGCCAATTTAGATTGGCTTGAGATTTTTATTTATTTTCTATTTTTTCTTTTAGTATTAAATTATCTTGAAATTCAAGTTCTATCTAGTTTACTACTAGAGGAGGATTCATATAAATTCATGATAGGCACACAATTTTATATGCTATAAAAAATAAAATATCATTGATTCTATGAAAAATTTGTAATCTTTCCTTAGCTTATGTGATTAAAAAAAAGAGTTTTCCATCTTTATCAACAATAATTACCTCACTCATAAAAATGAAAAGAATAAACAACCTAGAAAATTATCAAAGAATCATCTCAACTAAAAACTTAAACTATTAGATAAAGCCTTTCAAAATATGATTTATATTATTCTCTAACACATCCCCTCAAAATAAAAGTTTTTTGGACTTGAAACTTGAACAGATGCACACTATCTTTGTGTTTGATTTTTATCAAATAGAATAGAGGTGATGAGATTTGAACTTTCGTAACTGCTAAGTCAACAAGACTTTAATACCATGTTAAAGAATTATCTAATCTAAAAACTTAAAGCTATCATGTAAAATTTCATAATATAATTTATATTATTATCTAACAAAAATCATCTTAAAATCTATGTTTGTAACTAACAAAAAGAGGTATCTATCTTCAAGATTTGTAGGTGAACCCAAACATGGATTTGATGGATTTCAAAAGGAAGCATCTTCTTGGTGGTTTTCAATATTATTTTCTTCGCTTTTTGTTTCTCCTTTACCAACTACATTTTCTTGGAATGGACATCACCGAAAGTATATATTCCGCGACTGCTCATGTGTTTAGGTGATAAAAAAAACACGAAATTATGTAGGAAATAAAGATTAAATATATGTATATGCTAGCTGGATTACAAGCAATATTCTTTTAGTGAGACATTAGATGGTCGGGCCCACGCTTTATGCTATAGGTAGAGTTAATTAAAAAATTATATATTAGGTGTTGCTGGTTATTTTTGTGGTAGAAAAAAATGTGGGGGTTGATTTGGTCAATTTTACAGGTTTAAAACAATGTAAACAATTAGTAAAAATATAGTTTGATTTCAAAAAGATAAGATGGTATTTAAAAAAAATTGAGACGATGACATATCGAATTGACATGAATCAACTTGGATTAATCTATGAAATCCTCAATTTTGATCATGAGACCATAATAATTTTATATAAAACAAATCAAAACATACTATGAAAAACAATTTATAATTGGTCCATTGCTAAGTAATGAAATTGATTAAAAAAAAACACTCTAAATAAAAGAATAGAATAAAATGAACCGAGACAACTCAGGTTCACACACAAAACTCATGATCCAATGTATAAAACTAAAATAACAAAATAGAAATAAAGCAAAATGAATCACATGAGTCTACTTCTTAATTAAACTCATGTTAAAGAATATTTTTTTAAGAAACATATTACTTACAAGAAAGAGAGAAAAAGTCGAGTCGACTGAGTTTATTTACCAAATCTACATTACAAGTAATGAGACTGAGATAATTATTAAAAAAACAAATGATAATACATCATGAAGTTTAATTTCTAATAAATCAAATATTGAAAAGTAAAAAAATAAAAGAAAAATACTTTTATGATCAAGGAGTTATTTGTATTTAATTTGGAAGCTTACATTTTGATAAAAAAATATATATATATTCACAAGTCAAACTTTAAAGATGCAGAAAGAAGCAGTGGATAATACATTATTCCTTCTTTTCTTAATAGCTTAGCATATGTATTATGTAACTATTTTAAAAAATATTTTTTAATATTTATTAGATTTTTTGAGTAGTTATTGTTTGGAATGTAAATACATTATTTATTTATTTATAATATTTTTTATTTTATTTTTTGATATTTACTATATTTAAAATGATAAAAACACGATTAAACTACACTTCTAACGTTGATTTATTTTTAAAAAAAATATTTTTAACATTATTACATTATAATAATGTAAATATATTAAAAATTCAAAAATAACTATTTAATCGATCTTTCAATCAGTCCAAAAGCTTTTCAAGGACCAGTCTAGTAAGATGGTTAAATATTTAGTGAAAAAAGATGGTCCATCCACTAAATAGTAGAGCAAATTTACGTGGTATTTTGCCCTAAATAAATATATTTTGACTATCGTTCAAAAACTGCTAAGCCACGTGTTAGTGAGGGTTGGTCCACTATATATTCCTTCCTTTCTCCTTTGTAATACCAAAAATCCTACATTCATTGAACGAACGAGATTATGACACCTGGGTTATCCATTGAAAGAAGCTTGTACTAGCTTATTAATTGATCAAGAAAAAAAAAAGTAGCTTATTAATTCGTGTGGTGGTGACGATGAGGGTTCAAATGTCAGAGAGGGCTGTGGATTTTTATTTTATTCTTTTAAATTTATCATTCCCGATGTAAAATTGGTTCAAGCACCGGATCGTTTAATTTTTTTTAAAAGAATTGAGCTTTATTTTCGTAGTTTTGATAAAGAAATAAAGGAGATTTACATATTTCTCAACGTCCTTTTTTTAATTTACAAATAAGAGGTTTAAATTTTGATTTTTTAAAAAATGAGCATAAATTAAGCTATTTATTCTCTATTTTTTCTCAGCAATAGACAAAATATACATGATTATCAATATAAAATAAGTAAAAATAAAAATCCTCTTATATACGCTCCCTACTTCAAATAATATTTCTAGAAGCATATTTAATTGAATTAAAGAGGGATGTTTGACATTGTACTTTAATAATATCTAAAACATTTTAAGAAATTTATATTTATTTTTTATTTTAAATTAAAAAATTTGGTATTTTTATATACTAATGTCATTTTAAAAATATTTTTTTTAATAAAAACATTATTTTGATACAATTTCAAATAAAAAAAAATAATTTTTTAAAAACAATCTCAACCACACTACATATCAAATAGTAAAATAATTATTGACTCATATTTAACAAGATTACCATAGATTTAGCCATCATCATCCAAAGAAAAAAAAACACTAAAACAGAAGGAAAATTAGCATGGCGGTAGAAACTTTTTACTATTCACCACTATAATATAATTATTATTGTGTCCTTTCTAAAAAAATCTAATCTCTTATTTTTGGGTATCTTGGTTTTTTTCTTCTCACAACTGGTTAATTATTAAAGAATTAACTAAGATATAAGTGTTTTTTTTTAAATAGAATAAAAATAATCTAATTATCCTGCAAATCAAAAAATTAAAATTACCATACAAGAATATTTGTTTTTTATTTTTTAAAATACAATAAAATGACATGTTCAACATTGAAATAAAAACACTAAACCATGCACCCTAGGTTGTTATTATTAGGTTCATCATGAACAATTTAATCTCTTAATAAGAACTAATTATTGCTTAAATAAATAAAAATTGTTGGCATACATGCTGGTACATGGGCGTGTAGGAGGCATACACACACTTTGAGTGGGCACTTGTTATGTTTTCTAATAGCAAAAATGGCTCATTTGTCATCTTATAGAGGAAGCGCCATGAAGTTTTTTTTTTTTCTTCCTATTTTCTCTCTTGTTCTTTAAAAAAAAATGAGGTTGTTCTTTTTTGTAGTTAATATTTCAATTTTAATCTTTATTCTCTCTATTTTGATTTTTGTTTTTGACCCTTTTATAAAAAAATATTTATTCAATCTGCAATTTATCATGTATTTTTTTTTAATTTGATCCTTCTTATTTTGATTTCTAGTTTTTTCCTTCAAATCCCTTTTATAATATAAAAGCTATATTAGTTTTTGATTTTATCATTTGGTCCTAATTTTATAATATATTATTGTTTTTCAATTTTATTATCATTATTTTAATTGTCTCATCCTTTTGTTAAAAAATTACTGTTCTTTTAATGTCACCCTCCATAAGAAGTTTTTTTGTATTTTTTTCTCTATTTTTTTTTAAAATCCCTTTTATATTATGATATAAAGCTAAAAAGCTCTATTTAATTTTTAAGTAGAGTAGTGGCAGGTAAGGCCTCTTGAAGTACACACAATGAAAAGGCTAAAACAAAAAAGTAAAAGATAAAAAAAAAGCTTTCTTTCTTTATTTTTATTCTTTTAGGTACAAGAGAAGAGTTAAAAAGTAATATTTTTTAAGTTAAAGATTAGTAAAAATTAGTCTAAAAATTCATTTAATATATTTCTGTAAAAAATATCTTAATTGAAATTATACAGGTTAATTATTATTAATAATAAATAATTATATAATATCAAAATATATTAAAACACAAATAACTTTTTTCAAATATCTTATCATCAATTTAGCTTCTCTGAATAGTTTATTTTATTCAAGTAGAAGAGATGCTCACAGGGAGTGTGTTCTAACAGGAATCATAGATTAGAAGACAGTGGGTTAAGGACTACTTGCCATGTCAGCATCAGATACCAGCAGATTGTAGGTCCCACTTGATGTGCATTGGCTTTCGTGTACTGTAGACAAAAACCTCAAAGGCTACTATGACGGTGCTTGGCATTGATTTAGCGGATTTTTAAAAATATTTTTATATAATTGAAAATTATTTTAATAAACTGGGCCAATAATATTAACTCGTTGAGAATTTAAACAAGTTTACGATTATATTCTTGTAAAGTTAAAAGTCAATTCGATCCAATAATAAATTTAACTTTATATAAAAAAATCACTTTGACCAAAGTTGTTTTTTTATATTTATTTTTCATGTTTTAAAAAATTATAGTTTATATTATTGGTGAGTGTGGAACAAATTGAACTAAAAATATTACTTATAATGTAAAACTATTATGCACATGATAAGATTAAAATAAAAACTATAACTTTTTTTAAAAAATATGAAAGATGAATATAAAAATGACCACACTAAAACATCTACCAACAAATCACATTGTTAAAGGTTTATTTACTGTAGCTTATTACTATTTACTTCTCACATATGATGTACATGAGAGTATTTTTTTTAATATAATTTTCGATTTGGTCTTTTAACTTTTATTTCGCATAATTTTGTATTTTTTAGCCAGAATTATTACTAAATTGCATTTTTTAGGGGGTGAAGTGAAAATCACGAGTAAAATAGGTGACGGCTTTGCAAGTTGTTTGAAAAATATATTTTCATCTTCCATTTATTTTTGTTAGATGACCCATCCCTTTAATTTTGGCAAATAATATCTTTGATAAAAATAACTATTTTTTTTTATTTATTTCCTAGTTCTTTATTCATGGAAAGAGAGAAGAGTTGCCAAATTTCAACGAAGAAAAATAAAGAGTTTTTTGTTGGTGGCATTTTGACATGTATTATATTATTAAATATCTTGATTTATATTTATTTTTTATCCTTTTATTTTTATTTATCATCAAAAAAAAAAATTTTTTTCTATCTAATTATCTCAAACTCATTATTTAAAATGTACAATCTTGATATATATTATTTTAAAAATGATAAATTTCATGTGTTAACTTATCTTTTTTCCATAATAATATTATTTTTACTTTTTCTGCTGTTGTAGCTACCTGTTTTTTTTGCATTTTATCACCAAGTTACTCAACATCTAACTTTATTATTATTATTATTATTATTATTTATCTATTGAAAATATAATCGTATATTAAATTGTTTTGGTTAAAAATGTGGTGTGGACACAGCGTTTCACGGGCGACCAATCAGTATACACGAAAGTATTAATAATTGTCGAGTCGATGTCTCTCTGCCACAACAGAGAGTGCCCTACAAGAAAAGACAAGAGGGTCCTGAAACAAGCTAGTCAACTCCCATCTGTTCTTGAGTCCCTTGGCAAGCGCACATTATCTAAGAAAATGGTCCTCAAATATCACTTATTTTTATTATTTTTTCAAGAAACATCAAATATCAAATCAAATAAATAATTATTTTTAGAAAAAAGTACGAGGAAGTGGAGCCCTGTTCCCATGCACCACGCCTCTTTTTCACTGCCCAAATCTCTCTACATCAATAAACTAAAATTGCTCACAATTTTTAACAACATCACTCCATTTGCTATAGGTAATTGCGTGATCTTATGATTTGATTATGTGTTCAAGTCGTGAAACAAAACAAGGTCCGTGTGATCTCGTGAACGAGTCAGTTTTCATTTTTATAGTTAAGAATCCAATTAAGAATGGTTTTATTATAATATGGAAAAATAGCATGAAACCATCTCATCTTTGTAAATAAAGAAAAAGAATTTGGAAGGGGTGAGTGGATTAATATAAAAATATAACTGAAAATCCAATAAAAAAAAACTGGTTTTATGATTTTGTTAATTTTTTCAGATGAATTTCTTTTTTTTAAAAAAAAAACTGCTTTAGTTTATTTTAGTTTTAAGGTATAGAGATTAGAACGGCTAGATAAAAAACGAATTATGAACAAATAACTCATTAAATCAAAGTCCTTCGAAAACAATCCATTCAAAAGCTCACTAATCCAAATTAGGCTTATTTGATTATAATAGATATATAATTGAACCAGACCAATCCATTTATCTTTTTAATTCAGTTTAATTCAATTTAAAATCTTGAAAAAAATCATGAGTTATTTTAGTCCAAATTGAACCATTTATTTTTTTTTATTCGAGAAAATCTTATTCCCGAAAAGTGTATTTTGTAGGTCTTTACGCTCTAATTCAAACTTGATATATGTGATGCAAATCATAAATTTTATTTTATCACGCCACACTTCTTAGGGACCAAACCACCTATTCATTCCCTCCAACCTATCTTTTTTTAGGGCCATGTTCACATGATAATTTCACTAATTTTGAAAGATTTTAACTTCATTTTTTTGGTGCTGACATATAATATATGTATATATAAATATATTATTTTAATATATTTTCAAACAAAAAAATATTTTAAAAAGCAAATTCAACTATATTTTGAAACAGTATTTAGCAACACATGCATGAAATAATGGAATATACTATATACTATGCTTTGCAGCTAAACCTTCAAGTAATTTAAAACTTTATGGATCTTGTACGCAAGGACATAAATTAAGGGGAAAGGTGAAGGAGAGGCAAGAAAAGGATAAAAATCAATTTTAATCAGGGTAATTAGTGATTAATCAAGAGTTAATAACAACCAATAAAATAAAGGGGAGGAAAAGGTAGCGGGTTTTCCGGTTCAAAGGACGAAGGAAGCAAAAGCTGGTTGGCCGACACGTGGCTACACTTTGAGCCACTGGATTAACATGAAGATTGATCGATCCATTTCGTGAGAGAGAGAGATTGAGATCATCTCATGACATCCTTGGGCATTGAAGACAAGCGCGAGTCAGCTTTTAGTTTAGTTCTTAAGACTCAAGAGACAACACAAACAAGAACAAGAGACGCATTGCTGAGTGAAAACTAAAAGGCCCTGCAAAATCATCAGAGAGAGAGAGAGAGAGACTTAAATTGGGTCAGAGAGAGAGAGAGAGAGAGAGAGGGTATGGCGGCGTTTGCAGAGCAGCAGCTGTAATTCTGTGTGTTAAGTAAATGAAAGAGAAAAGGTCGTGAAGGCGCGATTAACGCTTTCTTTTCTTCAACCAGAAAAAGGGCCAAGAAAACTATTCAAGAAACCACTCACTAACCACTTGGTGGCACAGTTTTGTTTAGAGAAGGAAGCATGGTAGCTAGAGCGAGCGAGTATGTGAGAAAGTGAGAAAAGAGAGAGGCATTTTCACATACACTAAGAAAGCAGGGAACAGGATTGAGAGATACTACTGCCAGTACTCTTACACTCTCTGATCCTTCTTCTTCTTCTTTCTTTTTTCGATTCACAACCCGAAATTCTGGAGAATTTAAGGAGGGCCCCTTTTGATGCTTGCTGGGTTGTAAGAGAAGGACAAAGATAGAGAGGTTTTCTTGATTATGGATTTTCTCTCACAATTGAGTTTTGGGTCAGGCTTAGAGGAGGAGAAATGGCTGGCCTTTTCTCATTAGGAAGAGGTGGTAGTAGCAGTAGTAACCAAGAAGACCAACAAAACAACAACAATCCACCAACTGAGATTCCACAAGAAAGCTGGTTTTGGTACAAAAGTGAAGACATTCCATACAAAAGTTTTGAGCTATGGCAGCAGCAGCAGCAGCAACACCAACAACTTCTTCACCAAAGACATCAAAATCCACAGCAAGATCTCTACTCGTCAGCTGCTGGGTTAGGTGTAGGACCCAGTAGAACTTCAATCAACATCTCTGATGAATCCTCATCAAGATCAGCAGCAGAAGCTTTCATGATGATCAGGCCTGGTGGTTCCGGGACAGGAGGAGCTGGTAGCATAAGTTGCCAAGATTGTGGCAACCAAGCGAAGAAAGATTGTATACATATGAGGTGTAGGACTTGCTGTAAGAGTAGAGGATTTGACTGTCAAACCCATGTCAAAAGTACTTGGGTTCCTGCCTCTAAACGCCGTGAAAGACAGCAACAATTAGATCTCTTACAGCAACAGCAACAACTGCAAATTCGTGGAGAGAATCCTAAGAGACAGAGAGAAAATCCAAACTCTTCTCTTGCTTGCACTCGCTTAGCCAATAACATGTCAGGTAAAGACAATATCTATATACACTTTGTTTATGTAATGTCTCTTCTTTTCTTTCAACAGAAACAAGTGACTCACAGTTCTAAAGAGTCATTTTTTAGAAGAATTCAGTGGCACACACGCTCATACAGAGAATCTTGAAAAAGAGAGAGAGAGGCCACATCGATTGCGTGTAATGAAAACGAACCTCCATAGTTAAACCCCATCAGCTTTTTTCCACCTTTCCTTTTATGAATACTGTTATGAAGTAATCCTGACAAGTGGATTGGCAGAGATAAACTATTTTTCTCTTTCTGTGTGTGATTGATATCTGTGTATATATTATACATGAGCATGTTTGTTCTTTCTCGATAGCTTTTGCGTGCCATTTCATATACATAAAATATAATTTTATAAAAGAAATCCCTTGTTTTTATCTTACTATTTTAATCAAAATCTAAAGTAGTTTGTGCTAACGGGTTCTTTGTTTTAGGGTTAGAACTTGGGAATTTCCCATCAGAAGTGAGCTCGCCTGCATTATTTCGTTGTGTAAGAATGAGTGGCATTGATGAAAGTGAGATGTTAGCATATCAAACTGCTGTTAACATTGGAGGGCATGTGTTTAAAGGAATTCTTTATGATCATGGCCCTGACAGCAACTACATGGCACCTGGTGAGACATCTTCTGGAGGTGGTGGAGCACAGCCACTTAATTTAATCACAGCTGGAACAGCCACTGGTGGTGGTGGTGGTGTAACGGTGGCTTCTACGACAGCAGCATTTCTTGATCCATCCTCTTTATATCCAGCTCCACTCAACACTTTCATGGCCGGTACGCAATTCTTTCCGAATCCAAGATCATGAAAACACAACAACAACATTCTTGTATTCTCTCTTTTATACCAGCAAGGTCCTTTCTTTTCCAGTTCATTTTGCCAAAAAAAACTGATGATGATTAAATGTAGTAAGAAGAGAAGTAAATTTGACACATCCATTCAAGAAGTAAGAGTTAAAAAAGAAGAATGAGCGTTGATGAGAGACAAATGCTTAACATGTTCTTGTTTTTGTGAAAATGTCGATGCTAAGTTATGATTCTTCTTCTTCTCTTCTTTCTCTTTTTTTTCTCACATTCTCTTTCTTGTATGTGAAAGAAGCTTAAAGCTTCTCTCCTCTTGTATTAAGACAGGAAAGGAAAGCAAGTAGGGAGGCAGTGTAGTAACGTAGCGATGACATGGTTCATGTTTTCTTGTCTGTTTGAGTTATACATTATGTTATTGTCTTCTGGGGTTTGAAATTGCATCAAGTTAGTTTTGGACTTGAACTTGTCTTTTTCCCTGTTTACCCGTAAGTTTGCCGGTTTGAAACTGAAACGAAAAGTGGGTTTCGTTTTTTTTTGGGACTAAACAGAAGGACCAGACCGATTTCTTCCTTTGTAACTGATTTAGAGGGTGGTTTTGGTTGTTTTTGAAATTATTTTTCATTTAGAAATGTATCAAAATAATATTTTTTTTAATTTTTAAAAATCATTTTTTACATTGATACATCAAAATAATTTAAAAACTTAAAAAAACTAATTTAAAATGAAAAATAAAAATAAAAAATTCTCATTTTTTTTCTTAAACGACTCCCAAATGTTTTTTTCCCCTCTTTCCTTGCGCGGTATGGGCGGTGTCCAGCCATGCATTCATAAGCTAAGCTTTCAAGTCCAAAAGGTGAGAGAAAAGAGTAATATGAAGTCATATATATCTCTCTTCTTTCTTGTTCTCTCCCTCTGTTGAAATACTTGTTCACATGATATTATTATACACGAAAATGCTTTATTTAATTAGAATGGACATGCGTAGATGTGACTTTGATGATAAAAATGGAAATATTTCTTGTCAACTGCTCTTGCTTAATGCACCTGCAAGAATTTATATATGTATTAATATAGATGGTTGCATGTTATAAGACTGTTTCCCAAACAATTTTTGTATATGTTTTCTTTTATAAAAAAAAAGAGGATTTTGTGAAGAAAACTCGAGATTTTGAAGCTTTCCTTAATCAAACAAGAAATCATTTTCAAAAAACAAGACTTTTTTATTGGGAAGAGAGAAATCCTAACTGTAGAGGCTAATATCTGTACAGTATTTGGTGCTCAACAGTTTGTTTTCATTTATTGCTGACACATTCTGCATTATTGCTAATGAATGTAGCTTTCTGCAATGTAGTTAGCTTGAACAACTTTATCTGAAGATTAAATGTAAACCACAAGCTTTAAAACAGCCAGAGTACAGATGGATATTATTTTTAATATAATCCCTTTTATTTATCGGACTTATGTTGGTTTTAAGTAGTGAACCTTTTTATTTATCTATATTTATGTTTCATTTTGAAGCACAGGCACAGTCACCTTCCACAGCTAATCCAATGTCATTTCTAAATAAAGGAATCTTTCTGTGCATCAAATAATTCTGCAAAAAGCCAAACCTAGCGTGTTATTTCAAATGACACAAGTACAATTCTACTGCTGTTCTTCGAAGACTTGCTAATGGAGGAATTTTCTACCAAATAAGACCCCTTGTAGGATTAGTTATCCTAGGTTGAAAAGTTGAGGCTTAAATGTCATTTGGCTAGACATTGTAACTGGAAATGAATTTCCTGTCTAAAACTGTGAACAAATAAGCTCGAAATTAGAGTTCATGCAGAACATACTTTACATGGAAACATTTTGGGAGCACCTTCAAGATGGAAAATGTTGAAACATTATAGAAGGAATAGAGTCCAATTGTCTCACAATACTTTTTTTCAATGAATTATATACTTTGTTTGCTGTATTCCTTTTGAACTAAAATCATTTACACCAGAACATTAATGTAATGATAAAGTCAACTAGAACAAAAGAAATCGTTTCCCCATTCACTTTGAATATCACATACTAGAAAACAGCTTCCTATCTTAATCCAATTCAATGTTTAATTTATGTTATGTAAACTTTTTTGTTTTCATTTTCATTAGGGTTCTACTTGATGTGACAATATTCACTTGCGTTAGAGAAGTTGTGTTGTTGCCTTAATAACAATCTATTGCATTAAATAGGGGAGACTGATGGGGGAGGATGTGGAATGTTTTCTATGGATAGAAGGATTGAGCGCTCCTACTAAGAAAACTAGCGCTGCCTTCATAGATGGGTTCTGGGATTTTGTTGTTTTAGCCGAGTTGTTCTGATTAGAAGTTTGTCTTGTATGCTTTTGTAGGGGACAGAAAACATAATCATATATGAGGTGTCTAAACTTTAACGTGCCCCGACAAGAAAAATGCTTAATTTCGCAGTTTTAAATTTTATGAGAATGAGAAATTCTCAAAAAAGTCTGTTAAATGTACAATTTAGCAATATGGTCATCAAATATCCCACTGAAATCATTTAAATATATAGGGTACAACATGAAAATCATCTAAGAGGAGAGAGAGAGAGAAGTCTAAAGAATATTTTTTGTAAGTTACAACATAAACTTGATACTAGGCTGTATACACCAAATCATCCTAACATGTGGAATCCTTTTTTCTAGTTTTCATCCCTTGCAATCAACATCAGATTTGTAATCCCTGTGAGTAATCTAGCTGTGTAGTTTATGCATAAATAAAGAGAATCTAAGTGAATATTCCTAGCTCAAAAGTTAAGTTTAGAGCACATTGAGCCTTGTGATGCTAGAGATTTGATGTAATTAATTTGCAATTTATAACCATATAACATCATCATTTTCATCATGTGGAAGCATGGCTATTTCTTATTAGTGTGACAGATAACTGGGGCCACAAAAGTAGAGGAAGATATTATAGAGAAGTAGAGTGACAATGCTTTTTTATTCGATCTGATCATTTTGATCCATTGGATTCCTTTGGATAATTGGAGCCTAATATTCCACAGATTGATTTTTCTGCTAGACTATTATGAGTTGAATGTGTTCTGTATGCAGAATTGTCCACACCGTAGCTGTTTTAAGTTTTTGACTTGATATGCTGCAATGGGACTTCTGTGTGTATATATATATATGTATGTATGTAATGATGCAGCCTCATCAAGCCTCCCGATGAGAGAACCACATCTTAGAAAATGTGAATGGATCTCATATATGTTCTGATAAGTTTTACCTGCTTTGCCTAGATGTATTATGGTCTGTGGATGTTTCATATGCTTAGTTCTATCAGCTTTTTTTTTTTTTTTTAAAATGGTATCTGCTCCATATTGCATATGTTCTTGAAAGTTCAACAAAACCCCTCTTTTTGTATGATTTGTGACTGATATTTTTGTGTTCCCAGTTGTTTCCCCTAGCTCAACCTTCAGTTCTATCAGTTAACTACATCGATAAGCTGCGTTTTACGTGGTGTAGTTCATGTTTGGTTTCCCCACTTGAAACCGAGATTTGTCCCGACGATTAATTTTAGATGAATGTTGTACGAGTCTCACAAAAGATTCCCTCAAAATCATAATTACAAAATAAACTATGATTTATAAAATTGTTAAAATCTATCTCTTAAAACTGCAACTGTAAAAATTATTATCATATAAACTCAGTCACACTGGTGTTCACCTGGCAGATTTTTATTTCAAAATGATTTTATTTGTTTCCACCACATTAATTCCTAGAAGTAAAATTATGGATTAAAATCCAATATCATAACTAGTGAAGCTGAACAATCAGCCTTTCCCAAAGCCAAAGGCCCTTCGCATGCAGATGTTGATCATGAGAATGACCTTATATTTCCCATCTCAGGAGCGTCCACCGTTCTCGGGCTCTCATTTTTCTTTTCCGTGAGCACAAAATGAAGAAAAAGAAAAAAATCTTTCTGCGCATCTTCATTCGCTCATCTCCCTTCTGCCAAGAACTCCATCAAGCTCTTTAACAAGTCATGGAAGCAAACATTCGCTACGTTCTCGACATGTTATCTCCAACCTGCGATCTGGCTTTGCCATTGCAAATTAGTATAGATCCTTTTCTCAGCTATTTGTTGTAGTTGTTGTTGTTGTTGTTATCCACTAGTTTTTTAACAAAAATAGGAACAACTGAACAAGAAAGCGTGATTGGGTCATAATTTATAGCCCTTTAATTGGCTGTTTCTTAGTTGGAAGAATCTTGAAAGGCGAAAAAGATAAATAGCCTCATCAATCTACCGAGTGAGTGAGGGAGAGAGGGGTGGAGAGCAATGATGAAACATGTCAAAGGGATTTTTCTTTCTCAGCCATGGCGTGGCCAGAGCCATACATAGGATGCTAGGGTTTTTATGGTATAATTAGGGCAGCACTCTAGGGTTTGTGGCGATATATATGAGGTCGTAGACTAGATTTGTAGGAGTAGAACCCCCCATAATGCAAGTTGTAGTATTCATGGGCATGCAGACATATAATTGGTGGTCCCGAACTTCCCAGCTTCTTCAATTAAAAGATTGCTTTCCTTTTGCTCGCTTTGCTGTTAAATTATTATAAGAACCCTATTTTCCTTTCTCAGAAAGCAGGAGACAGATCCCTTTAATCCGCTAAAGAACAATGAAAGTAAAGGCTGATTCGTTTTCGTTGATCAGTGCAAGATCCTGTTCCAGGAAATGGTGACCGGTTTGAGCAGGAAGGTTGCGGGTGTTCTGTGATTCCTGTTGCTGCCTTCCTGACTTGTCTGCTCTACAGAGATATATATTTATAATACTTTTGGTTTTTTCATATATATATATATATATATATATATATAGGTATTATATTTCATGCAATTGATAGATAAATTATTTTGATAATCCTCCATTAATTTATTATTGCTATTACATACATGAAAAAGAATTTTGAAGGGCTCAAAAGAGCCCTCCATTAATTTATATTAATTTTTTCATTTGATAGAAAAGATCCCATTGCCTCTTCCTTACATTTTGAATGTCAAAAGGCAAGGGGGAGAGGGGTTAACTTAAAATAGTTTTAATTTTGTGAACCTGTTTGGCCTTTCCCTATATAGGAGAAAAAAATAAATCTTGGGCTACCTCTTTTTAGCTTTTGTTATTAATTCCAAATTAATTAATACGACTTAAAAATGGATATATATATAAATGAAAAAACAAATTTAGTAAAACTTTTTCACATGTTTTCTCCATTCAATTTGCAATCAATAACACTGCAGAAGGTAGCAAGTGGGAGTGTAATTGCTAATTACTACATGAAGGAATCAATCTGCAATATATAAAGGTAAAAGTGGCAGTCATCATGCCTGGAAAATACTTTGCTTCTTACCTTAGTTTAGGTGATAGATTTCATAACATCTACTCGAAATCATTGACCGGTGCTAAACTATGAGTTATATATATATATATATATATATATATATATATATATTAATAATGTTTTTTTTGTAGTGAAAAACAAAATTAAATTGTAGACAGGTTGAATTTGACTGACTAAAACATAGTTTAATTAGAAAAATGAATCAAAATGTTATCATACCATCCATGCCATGAGAGTGAGTTAAAATGTTAGAGACTGGAATTAAAATACCATTAAAAAAAATAAAGAGCAAAGTTAATTTTTATCCAAATAAATTGTACTATGTTAGAAGTGCCAAATATCATTTTCCTTTAGTTGTTTTTAATAATTTTCTAATTAGATAACAATTTTTTTTTTAATAGAGCACCAACCCTTGGACTTTACTTGAAAATAAAAATAAGAGAGTCCTCTTGTTGGACTTGATTGCTAGCATGTCCTAGCACGACAATTACAGATAGGAGATGTATTCCAAATCTTCACTGCTTGTCCTCCGATGGATTCAATCATAGATTTCTGATGAGATTCAACAAGGCATTAAGAGAATGGAGATTATTAAATTGACTGGTAGAAAATAGATTACGGTAGGCATTGCATTGAAATGTGCATGGATTTGTTTTTTAAACGTGGGTGTTCGGCCAGTTTACACGCAGCTTGATTAATCTCACGGATCTTGAAAATAATGTCCAGATAAAACCTTCACTGATCTGACTAATATGAAACTCAAACCGATAATTTTTTAGAGAACATTATCATGAAATGCATGGATTAGAATGCGGCATCTTCTGAAAATATTAGCATGTAAGCATGCAGAAAGCCATTCAATTCGGGGTATGCCCTCTAAATCCTGTGTATTTGCTGGCAATTTAATATATAAACGAAAGTTTTTTCTAAAAAAAGAAAGAAAATATAGGCATGTAAATAATCGAATAATGTTATGAACCCAAAAGTTGATGCCACGAGGATCCCATTTCCTCTCATCAATTTATTCTAACCGGAAAAGTTACATAAACATATTCTTCCCGTAATCTGGTTCTACGTTTTCAGAACAACAGACAGAAGGGCATTATAAAAGGCAAGACAATAATGTTGTCTCAGCTCAACCGGAACCCCTAACCGTCCAACTTTTTGGGTTCCTCAATAAAACAAAATGTAGGACAAGGTGCCCTAAATCCAGATGTGATGAGAGGTGAGATTTGGGTTCCTCAATATATATATATATATATGTATGTATGTATGTATGTATACACACACACTAAATCGAATCATGGTGATATTTGAGAGCAGTTTTGTACACGATGGGCACAATTCTTGCCAAATATTCGACGACCTCATTAAAATCCATGTTGGGCCTTGGTATATAAGATGGGAACTTGTCTTCAATTTATCTAGCAGGCCTTGCCACTGCTGATAGTTCTTCGGCCCAATTGCGAAGAATGCTTAATATGATACGGCCCATAGAATTCAGTGTGTACATATTTCGTCTTCTTCTTCTTCCTAACTCACTCTCCCATATGTCCCATTTGCCCCAATTGATCAAAAGTACTCCCTCGAAGGATTTGAGTCATTATTCTTAGAGCATTACTTAAATATGTATCATATTTTTAGTTTATAATTATAATAGCCATAACCCACTAAAATGAAGCCCAAAAACCATGATATTGGGCCCATATAATTCCTCCACACGTTACAAAAACATAAAAAGATTACACAACGTCTTCCTTCTCCGACTCTTTTGGATCTCCGAGGCATTCTACCTTGGAATGTTTCTCTCATGTTTCTCCACAAGCACACCTGAAACCACTCCTTTGCATTTAAACTGTCGCATCCCGTTCTACGCTATCTTATTTCTTTCATATTTTGTCACAAACAGAGCTCGAAACCTAAACAGAAATGGCCAGGCCTCGCAGTATCAAGCGTAATTCTTCCCCTAGTTCATACAAATCAACGCTAACCACCATAGCCTTCATGGCATTGTGTGCTATAGGTGTTTGGATGCTAACTTCAAACCCCCAGGTTACTCCACAGACCACAAATCACGTCTCCAAATCAGCCATTACCACCACCGCCACCACCGCCGACGTTGCCGCCGACGCGGATGTTTCAATCTCCAATGTGGTGGAGCACGCTGAGTCCAGGAAAAAGGACACCCGAGTTTATGAAGACAATCCAGGAGATCTTCCCGATGATGCTATCAAAGCCGACGAGCTTAAAAGCAACGATGACAGCAGCAGTAAAGAAGAAAGTAACGACGGGAAACAGGAAGCAGATGGTGGTGATAGTCAAGAGAGCTCATCACAGGATTTGAAGGGAGAAGAATCCGGTGAGGAGCAGCAGAAACAGGAGGAAAGACAGCATCAGATATCTGAAGAAAGCTCACACACTCAAAACCAACCAGCTGATCAAACCATCCAAGAAAGTTCTCAATCTGAAGGTAGCCAGGAAGCAAATGCCAATCAAGAGCAAGAAACAAATGCGAACCAGGAAGAAGAGCAAAGTACAGTATCTGAAACTGATGATAGCAACTCACATGATTCTATAAACCAGAATGAAGGACAAGATCAAGCACAAGAGAAACAGAAACAGCAACAACAAGAAGAAGATTTTGAAAAAAGTAGTTCTCAGAAACAAGAATCAAAAGAAGACCAACAACAAGGTTCTGGACTCGATGAAAACAATCAAGAATCTGATCACAGTGAGAAAACATATGAAGAGCAACAACAAGAGCAAAGACAAGAAGATACTGGAGGTCAGAATTCTTCTCAAGAATCACAAAATGAGGTATCTGAAGAAGATCAAAAACAAAGAATACGACAGCAGCAGCAGCAGCAAAAACAAGATGTTGAAGATGGTAGTAAGGATTTACAGGATTTTCAGAACCAAGAATCGAAAGACGACGACCAACAACAGGATTCCGGACTCAATGAAAACAATCGAGAATCTAATCAAAATGAAAAACCATTAGAAGACCAACAACAAGATAGAACTGTATACAATGAAAGCAATCAAGAATCTGATCAAAATGAGAAAACATATGAAGAGCAACAACAAGAGCAAAGACAAGAAGACACAGGAGTTCAGAATTCTTCTCAAGAATCCCAAAATGAGGTATCTGAAGAAGATCAAAAACAAAGAATACAACAGCAGCAGCAGCAGCAGCAACAACAACAACAACAAACAGATGATCAAGAATCTCAGGTGGATAGCAACACAGACCAAGAAACAAAGCAGGAATCAAGCTCGGGCGAGTCAGCATTTCCAGGTGGCGGGAACCCGGGAATACCAAAAGAATCGAAGGAGTCATGGTCAACTCAAGCAGCAGAGTCAGAGAGTCAAAAGGAGAGAAGGGAGGAGGAATCAGATGGTAATGACAGCGTGTATGGGTACACTTGGCAGCTCTGTAATGTCACTGCAGGTCCTGATTATATACCTTGTTTGGATAATGAAAAGGCCTTAAGACAACTACACACGAACCGGACACTTCGAACATAGAGAGAGGCATTGTCCTGAGCCTGGACCCACTTGTCTGGTTCCACTTCCTCAAGGTTACAGGAAACCCATCACATGGCCTCAGAGTAGAGACAAGGTATATCATTAAATCTTGATGGTTAGATTAGGGTGATTCTGTGGGGTTGTAACTTTATTTAGCGTTGTCTTGCAGATATGGTATCACAATGTCCCTCATCCAAAATTGGCAGAGGTCAAAGGTCATCAAAATTGGGTTAAGGTTACTGGTGAGTTCTTGACCTTCCCTGGTGGTGGAACTCAGTTCATGCATGGAGCTCTTCACTACATTGATTTTGTTCAGCAGGTAAACTAATCCCTTAATTTAATATAACAGTTTGAGTTAAGGTACAGAATTTGAATTCTATTAGAAACAGGGTGGATATTTATCAAAGGAACAATCGCTTTTTGATACCACTGTCCAAAGTTCAGTAAATATTAGATAGATAGACTCAGCCTTGACACGTGAAAATAACACAGAAATACCACCTGGCCATGATAAATAGATAAAGAACCTAATCTCAATTCTCACCATTGATGTGATGCATGCATTCGTGCTCAAGCAGTACTTAGCTCTGGAAAATATCCTCATCAAGTGGATACTTGACGTCAATATTGCATATTTTATGTGCATGAATTACCATATTTATCCGTGGTCAATGGGTGCAGGCTGTGCCCAAAATTAAATGGGGAAAGCACACTAGAGTGATACTGGATGTTGGGTGTGGAGTTGCAAGCTTCGGTGGTTATATGTTTGAAAGGGATGTTCTTACGATGTCGTTTGCACCCAAAGATGAACACGAAGCTCAAGTTCAATTTGCCCTTGAAAGAGGAATACCTGCAATATCTGCTGTCATGGGTTCCCAGCGTCTCCCGTTCCCTAGCAGGGTCTTTGATCTCATCCACTGTGCGCGTTGTAGAGTCCCTTGGCACGCAGAAGGTCACAACCTTTTCATCTCTCCAGTCTGATTACAGTATAGATTATGAATCCAATAGATGAAACAGGGTTTTTTTTTTGTGATTTACCTTTGCTAAAGAAGATTAGATGCTTGTTCAGGTGGCAAGCTACTCTTGGAATTGAATCGCCTTCTCCGGCCTGGAGGTTATTTTGTCTGGTCAGCAACTCCTGTTTACCAAAAGCTTCAGGAAGATGTGGAGATATGGCAAGGTTGGATACCAAGAACTGATTATTTGAAGAATCTATGAACTTAAATCCAGCTGACCTCTTGTTATTTTGCTAGCTATGTCTGCATTGACGGTATCTATGTGTTGGGAGCTTGTGACTATCAAGAAAGATAAACTTAACGGTATCGGCGCTGCCATCTACAGAAAACCCACCACAAATAATTGCTATGATCAAAGAATAAAGAACAGCCCTCCAATGTGTGACGGTGATGACGATGCAAATGCTGCCTGGTCAGTCAGTTTCTCAGGCACTCCTGATGACTCTTTAACTATTATTAATGGTCATTCTGGCAATGCATTTTCAGGTATGTGCCTCTGCAGGCATGCATGCACCGTGTTCCTCGTTCTAGATCTCAGAGAGGGGGTAGATGGCCGGAAGATTGGCCGGAAAGACTACAAATAACTCCTCACTGGCTAAAGAGCTCTCAGGTGGGGATCTATGGTAAGCCAGCTCCTCAGGATTTTGAAGCAGATTATGAACATTGGAAACATGTCGTCAGCAACTCATACATGAAGGGATTGGGTATTAGCTGGTCCAACGTCAGGAATATAATGGATATGAGAGCCGTTTATGGGGGGTAGTGATTCTTATCAACTGTTGTTGTTTTCTAATGCTAATTGCGAGACGGAATTATCCTGTTAAAACTCATCTTCTTCACATGAACTGATGCAAAATTCGTTTTTTATGTGTTCAGGTTTGCAGCAGCTCTCAAGGACCTTAAGGTCTGGGTTTTCAATGTAGTGAACACAGACTCTCCAGATACACTACCAATAATTTATGAGCGAGGTCTTTTTGGGATATACCATGATTGGTGCGAGTCCTTCAGCACATACCCTCGAACTTACGACCTCCTGCATGCTGATCATCTCTTCTCAAAGCTGAAAAAAAGGTAAAAATATGATTGGATTCATTAATTTACCCATCTGGGGGGCTTGATGACCAGATTGTGTTGGGTTTTACAGGTGTCAGCTTGCTCCTGTACTGGCAGAAGTTGATAGAATCGCAAGACCTGGAGGAAAACTGATTGTTCGTGACGAGTCGAGCGCAATTGAGGAAGTTGAGAACTTGTTGAAGTCTCTACATTGGGAGGTTCATCTAATCTTCTCCAAAGATCAAGAAGGTTTACTCAGCGCAGAAAAAGGCGACTGGCGACCACAGTCACAGGCAGCAGCTTTCTCCTGATCATGAAGCGATACGGCATCTGGCTCGTAATCGTGCACTGCCCCTTCTGAACAGTTCATCGACCTGCAAATGGAAATTTTCTGCAGCACTTTGCTTCCTGCAAATGGAAACTTACTGCAGCACTTTGCTTTCTTCGGAATGTAAAAGTCTTCTTCTGAAAAACAGCTAGGTAAATGTATTTGTTGTTGTCTTGTAAAACTAGCAGTACAAGAATCAATGCGTATAGTTATAATAGGCCAACAGGCGAAATTTTGCATCAGAAAAGTGGTCACTCATAACATGCATGATGGGGCTCCTGAAAAGTTTATCCCAAAACAAATACATACAAGCACAAGGAATTTGACAGAGTTCGCTGTAATCCAGCCAACCATGACAACACAGTTTTGCCATCAAATTTAATCACTATATTGTTTTGATAGGAAACCTGTTAATGATTCAAAACAAAAACTGTTACTAAACCTTCTTCATTGCCAAGGCACCTTCCCTTGCACACGCAGAATCATGCAACAGCAGTAAATGAAATTTGGACACTCCATTTTGGTAAAATTTGCATAGACCTACTTCTTGGGAAGACATTCTCTTAATATTGTTATTCATGTGTAAGGTAACATGATAATTCAAATGATCCTAAAATCATCTTATAATCCCAAGTCTTCCATGAATCCCCTCCTCTAACACTCCATTGGCGCATGAACAACTAGTGAATTGGAGACACGTACAAGAAAAATGTCCTTAACTTCATTTAACAAAGGTAGTTTAAACGCTAAGATTTACCGAGAATACTCTCTAACTTCAACTCACGATTTCAAAACAAATGACAAAATCAACCCTATATGTCAACACTATGTGTTGTTAACATGGCTCTTCAAAAACAGAACCTTATCAGATTATGATCAATACTTCAAGCTCCATTGGACTTTAATGCCGGATGCAGCTTCTAATCGGATTCCAGCATTTCCACTACTCCGTGCCTAGAAGTTTCTGCAGTTGACCACTCTTGACGGCAGATCTGAGATCTAGATATCAAGATTAAAGATCAAATACCATTAGTAAAATGAAAAAAATACAAGCCTCAAAACTAATACATCCCTCAAAGAAGGAAAATTTAAAAAAGAGGGCAGGAACAGAGCAGCTAACCATCAGATCCACCAATATGCTTGCCATTCACAAATATTTGAGGGACAGTGCGCTTGCCAACTAAATCAAGCAGATAATCCTGAATTTCACCTCCATCATCTGCAAAATTCACTGAAGCACTGCCAATTTAAACCATTGTTTCCAATACCCATACCACATGAATCTTTAGCTAAATAGATACCTCGAAGATCAAGCTCCACGGCAAAAGGTTTCTCATTTAGTTCACTGAACACACGCTTGGCACGCAAACAATACCTACCAACAAAAAGAAAACAAATCACAATTCTTCCTTCCAAATTGCTCAAGTGAGTCTCAGCTTTCGCAATACACAGTTAGCTGTGTATTAAAACTAATTCCCAGAATTCATATGCTATAGACGATTGGCTGTGAACTAGAATTCCCAGAAATTGAAAGAACTTTCCATGAAAACTAAATTCATATCTCAATCCAATAATATACTAACCAAATTCCAATATCAAAAACCACTTTTCCCAAAATTCTAACCAAGACCCACTTTTTTGATTAAAAAAGGAAACACAAATCAATCATAAAGAGAAAACTAACAGAACAAAATCATCCACATCCAAGGCATAAATTAATATCCATGAAAAAAATTGAGAGAGAGAGATAGTTAAGGAATTTACGGGCAGTAAGATTTGGAGAAGATGACAATCTTGTTGGAGTAAATAACGTTTTGAACAAAAGCGGAAGCTGAATTCGATGCTTCGGTCACTTTCACTTCATCTGCTAACACGACCAACAACAATAATAACCCAATTGCTGTCCGATTAAGAGTTATACTACACTGGATTCTCTTCATCTTCGTTTCTTTGAGCAACAAAAAACAATCGCTCAGTAACTGCTTCCTTCGAAAGGAAGTAATGTTTTTTTTATGGGTATCGTTTAACCCCCAGATTCCATAGATTATTTTTTTAAAATATTACATCAAAATTATAAATATATATATATATATATATATTAAAGTACATCAAAAAAGAAAATTAATTAAAAAAAACTAAAATTTCTAAAAAACATAATTTAAAACACAATACCAAACAATCTTCTAATTATTTCAAAACCTGACTTTACTTGAATTGTTTTTAAAAAATAATTTGATCAGATATGATTTGATGAATCAAAAACCTTGTTTAATTTCATTTTTTAACAATATTGTTTTTTATTTATTTAAAAAATTCTTAAAAAATATTTTTTTTTATAACTTTTAGGTGTAGAAATTGAAAAGGGGGTTTTCTACTTAAGGTTTTATCTAAATTCTTTTTATTAAAAATATTATAATATTTTACTCAAATTAAGAGTTCATGAAAGCTCTTAATATAAGTTTTACCAACAAATTAATCTTCTATCAATATTTATTTTAAATACCAACAAATTAAATTAAAATATGAGTGTTGAATATCAATCCGCATTGCTAATTTCTTGCTAACTGCTTTGACACTAAACAAAACACATTTATTAATTGTGTTTTTTAAAACACCGTACTTTCAAACATAGATGAGTTTCTTAAATTAGGTTTTATTTTATCAAAATGTTAAATTCTTTTATATATATATATATATATATATATATATATATAATTTAAATGGAACCGCTTGCTTAATGAGTTAACTCGCTATGCAATCAGACGATCCCGGGCTAGAGTTTATAACAGTGCTAAATCGTTTTCGTTTCAATGAAATTTCGATCACATTAATCAATATAAAGAGAAATGATAATTACCATATAAAAAAATAATACTAATTCAGGAATTTCCATTGATGCCTGGTATAGTCGAATTACAATCAAGGACCACAATTTCATAAAAATAAAAATCAAGAGCACCGCCTAATTAATCAAATCAGATATACAAATCTGAAAGAATACAATTCATCACCACACCACGAGGGGCGGGCTAAGCTTTTGAAGAATCAGATTTATAAAGCTTGTCATATTCCTCAAGGTCCTCATAATACACATCCCAAACACATCTAACACACCCACCCCCACAACAATCTCCTGGCTCCGGCTTCTCGGGGGGCGGTGGCGGCGGGGGAGCGGTCTTCTTCTTCGATTCTTCCTCTGCTTGTTTACTAATCACCGTTGATTCAATCTCTCGATTTTTATTTTCCGTTGCCATGGCAAAATTGGCAGCGGCGTGACAGAATTTGGGATCTTGAAATATAGAATTAAAGGTGATTGTTTTTGGTGATATAAATATTGGCTTAAACGGGTTTTTCATGGCGAAGATAAAACGGGTCGGGTCATTTTGATGGTTGCTGGGTTTTGGCAACGTGCGAGAGAAGATTTGAGAAAGAAAATGATTCTGGAGGGTCGCTTCCATTTACGATCTTTAGTTTGGGATGGAGAATTTATGTGAGCAGGAGGCGGGCGGCGGAGGCCCGCTGAAAGTTTGCATTGACTTTTTGACTTCATAGGTGGCAGCTTCGTATTGGTTAGTTATTCATAAGACGACTACACCCTTCTATTTATTGGTCTTGTCTTCTTATTGGTTAATTAAAAATATTTTTATTTGAGAATACGGGCAACACCATAAACACGCAAACAAGTATTTATAGCAGTTTCTTTTTTTAATTCAGAGATATATTAAAATATTTTTTTATTTTTTATATTAAACACATCAAAACTATTTAAAAATACTAAAAGATTAATTTTTTTTTGAAACATTCACTTAATTCAATATTTACCAGTGAAAAGGTTTTGGTTTTTGAATGTTTTAAGAGTAAATTTAAAGTTATTTTTATTTGCAAATATATTAAAAAATATATTTTTTATATTAATATCAAAATAATATGAAAATACAGAAATAATTTTAGGTTACAGGAACAATTGAAGCTTTGAAAATTCCGAGGGGCAACAATAGCTTTAACTGCGCATGTGTGTTCTGGTTTGGTTGGAACCAGCAGAACAGGTCGCGCTATTGATTGTTGGGTCCTCGTGATTTGACAGCTTTCCGTAAAGGGTTTAGCGTTGTTCGGACATGTGGTTCCGTTTTGAGCATTAATGTATCAATTTGTGTTTCTGATTCTTTATGATTTTCAGATTTAGTAACTTCCCGTCCAGTTTCCTATGCTTTCAATAAAAAAGTTGTGGCAGTTGCCGATACTTTTCCTGTGCTTTCCACTAAAACAAAGTGGCGGCAAGTTGTAGATCCTACCAAGATCAAACAGGTAGGCGGGGGGGCCAGAAACTTTGATTCGGTTTCTGCAGAAAAAACTGGATTTCTTGCTGTGCTGCTAGCAAGTTTACTGGCTAGTTACTGTTAGCCTGGTTTTTTGAGCATTTGGTGATGCTATATAGCTTTGATTATATAACATGAAATTGAAATCAACATGAGAGAGAAATTAGACCTGTTTGTTAAGGATTATTGCATAATTCTGGATGTTTTTGTTTGTGTTTGAGAGCTTTCTTCAGAGCCCGAGAACATTGTTAAGCTTCATGATGACGGATCCGTATGGGTTTGTTTTAGATTTGTTCACTAATTTGTTGCTGCTACCTTCATGTCCTTGAATGAATGCGATAAGAACTTGCATGGCTTTTTACTTTTGAAACTGAAGTGATATGGCTGCCCCTTTTAGCTACGGTTATGAAATCTGGACTGGTCAGGCGTAGAAAGTCAGCCGGGTATGATCCGGTCAAAAATCTGAAGGGCTCTAAAACTTTTCAATCATCCTTCAGGAACTTGAGTGGTATGGGTGAACATCAAAAGAAATTAAGCCTCCAAGTAACAGAAACAGTTTAATCCAGCCTAATGCAGGAGGTATTATTGATGAGAAGCATGATAGAGGGATACTGATACAAGATTACTAATCTTGTTTTCATGTAATGAAGAGAAGCAAACAAAATTGAATGCTTGTTTCATTAGCTACTTCTTCAATCCGAGTAGCAGCAATATTAATCCAATATAGTTGAAGGCGTAGGCCAGTTTGATGAAGTGAAGCTTGAAGCTATTCCATGGTGGATACCTGGGCTCAAGCTCAGGGAAGAAACCTCTTTGCAAGATTGCTTTTTCATGACTGAAAGTATCGAAAGAGTACTTCCCGTGGTATCTTCCGAAGCCACTCTGACCAACACCTCCAAATGGTAGAGAATCACAAAGAAACTGCAGGTTTAACATGCAGATTAATGCCCTCTGAGTTCTAATAATATTGAGCCAGGCAAACGGTGGAGATCGTATCGTACCTGAAGCAGGGTGTCGTTGAAAGTCACACTCCCGGAGGATGTTCTTGATAGGATTTGTTTCTTGAATTTTTCATCCCTGGTGAAGGCATAAATGGCAAGAGGTTTTGGCCTGGAGCTTATGAAATCGATGCTTTCATAAATATCATCCAACTGCACAAGTAGCAGCAGGTTTTAGATTTTCATAAACAGAACTTTGTAATGAGAAGGACAGGAGTAATCCTCACTGTGATGATTGGAAGCAGGGGGCCAAAGATTTCTTCTGTCATGATCTGAGAATCGAGGGGAGGATTTAACAAGATTGTGGGCTCAATGTACCTACAAGATTATCGATGAAGATTGATAAGACCTTGCAGTTTTGTTTGAATTTTCAGGAATTGGTACTTGGAATGGTAAAAAAGACAGAGACAAAACTCATCAATTCTATAACTTTCCACAGATAGAGGCACCTAAAATCATAGTTTTGAAAAGCAAATCATTTCAGGATACTCAAAGTAAGGAAGAAAGCTCACATTTTTTCTTCATCGACAGAGCCACCGTAAACAACAGAGGCTTCAACAAGAGGATCTTTAAGAAGGTCAAGCAGCCTCTTGAAGTTGTTCTTGTTTACAATTTTGCATAAGCTCTTTGATTCTATTGGATTTTGACCATAAAATTGCTTGATTGTTTTCGCTAGCAAGTCTATCTAAAAAAGGCCAACAATGTGGATATATAATTTGAGCAACAAAACCAAATCACTTTTGCAGAACTTTTACATTACCAGATCAGATGCGAATCGCTCTTCAACAAGCAAATAATCAATGGCAATACATGCTTGCCCACTGCACGACCCCCATTTCGCTCCAACTATTCTCTTGGCTATCACCTTCAGTCCAACATGCTCAAGTTAGTCAGTTAGTATTTCTCAAACATTATAGTAATCCCTTGGATCATTTAGAATCCAGTAACCACTTAGTAACCTTCATATTGGTGGGGTTGGAGCTGCTGTCCATGATGGCAGGACTTTTTCCTCCCAACTCAAGTGTAACTGGTGTTAAATGCTGTGCAGCTGCCGTCATTACGATGCGACCGACACGCTGACTTCCTGAAGATCCATTAGTAATAAGCAAGGGCTACAAAACTAACATAATGCAGACTATTTTTAAGGCAATAGCAGATTTTCAATATGCAATTGGAAGGAAAGGAAGTGGTACCAGTGAAGAATATCTTGTCCCACTTCTGCTGTAGAAGTTGTTCGCAAACATCTATTCCGCCCTCAATGACCTTAATGGATTTGGAATCCAGGTATTTAGGGATGTTCTCAGCAAGAAAAGAAGAGCATGTTGGTGATAGCTCAGAAGGTTTTAAAACCACAGCGTTTCCTGCAGATATTGCTGCTATTAACGGGTCCAGTGACAATGCTGCATTCAAGAGGATTATTGGGGTGAGTGGAAATTTTTTCCAGCACCAGAAAATATTATTCCTACTCTAAAAGCTGATAATTTCCTGTTGATAATTCATGATACCCCACCTCAATTTTTGCGACAGGTATATCAAAACCTTTTTAACACACTCTTGACAATCTCACTACAAGGACCAACGAACGGTTCTTTGGTTTTGCTTAATTCCATATGCAGGCAATGACAGAACAGATTCTAATGAGTTTTCTGAACAATTGTAAGGAAATAATCGCCTCTTTTCATATGGGCTATAGTTAACGACTTGATGGATTCAATTCGAGACAATGAAGATACGATTTGGTGGGTGCCTGAGGTATTTTGATGATTTCTAAGTATTCTTTTGGACCAAGTGACTTTCTTAACTCTTTGTTTCACTCATCTACTGCAAAAAAAACATCTGGCATCAGAAATGTTGTCAAGAATTGATTGATCTTACAGATAGGGAAGTTCCAAGATCCCATTATGAGAACTACACCAAATGGTTCAGGCATCACTTGTGCACTTGCAGGGAAGAAAACCAGGGGTAGATCGCCCTATACAAAGTCCAAAACAGCCATCAAACAACAAAACTAGTCATTAAAAAACATATATATGCACCAGTTTAGGATTTCTTCTGCAGTATCAGTCCCTGCTCAAAATTAAACTCAACCAGCCAAATACCTTTCTAGGAGCCATCCATTTCTCCACACAGCTCAAAGAAAGCTTGGCTGATTTCGCTACTACTCCAACCTACAACAAAGTAATGATTCATTATTACTACTACTTAATTAAAGAAATATAAATCTTTAACAAAAAAAAAGACAGCAAGATTGGGTATCAAGATCATACCCCTACCCATCTTTTTCCCTGTATACAGAAGGGTTGTTTTAGCAGAAAATAGAATTATTCAAAAACTCAATTACCTCGTCCCTGTAAGCTTCGACAGGGTGCTTTCCCACATCTTGATCAAGTGCCTGAAAAATTCTCTCTTCATTATCTTGGACAAACTCAATCATGCCTCTGAGTTGGCTTTTTCCTCCATGCGACACTTCTAGTTCTTCCACTTTTAAACGTGTCTCTGAGCTCAGCCAAAGTTCCTTCTAGACCCTCCATTGCTTTCAGCCTCTCCAGACTGAGAAAACCTCAATAAACTTTCCGATGATATACGTTCATAGAAATCTAAAGTGTTAATATAACTCTCCCTCTCTTGCAGTACTGTGACGTTTTCTGGCCATGACAGTCAAGTCAAGTTTTCCATGTGGTTAATTAATTGCTACTGGTGATAACCCGCGGTGTTAGTTGCTCGCAAATAATTTCCAACTTTATTTTGCTGCAGTCGCATTTATTTTGCTGTGATGACTAACTGACTAGCATGCATCAACCTGCATGAACAGGGATGTACTCTAGGCTTGAAAAACTAGCCTTTCGTGATGGGGACGCCAGATGATATTTCACTTCAGCTATAAACCCGGTTTATAAAATTTACTATTCCATATGGAATATAATAATGTAATTATTATTATAAAAAAAATTAATTCTTATATTTGGAGTATTTTAATCTTTTTTTTACCTTTTATCATTAAATAATTGTTCGGGGATGTAAGTGCTTTTTTTTAATTTTTCTATAACAGTAAAAATCAGATTAAAAAAAATTGTTTGTTGGATAAGGATATTCTAGATATTTTATTTTATGAACAATTAAATAATGATTTTATCCATAAATGAGAGAAAAAATAAAAGTACCCGACAAGGATTTTTTTGTGTTTCCATTCTTATTAATAGTAAAAGCATTATTTTTTATAGGGTATTTTAATATTTTTATATGTGTTTTTTCTTTATTAGAATGAGCTTCGAGGTATGTTTTGATATTTTTTATTTTATAATATTTTTTTATTAAAAAAAATTGTTGATGTGTGTGTCTGACTTGGATAATAAAAACTATGAAAAATATAAAATAATAGTTTTTATTATTATTATTCGGAATAATGTTATGATTTTTCATTGTTTAGGCAATAATAATTTTAATCATGATAATAATAGTAACATCATTAATGATAATGATAATAACAATAATATCTATTATAATTATTATAGTGCTTATGATATTAATAATTATAGCAATGATAATAATAATAATTTATAAAATAAGAATAAGAATATAAATAATAATAAAAACAATTATAGTGCTTATTTATTGGGATATAAGCTCAAATGCCTGTTTTAATTATGGCTTTAGTGTTTGCATTTTTTTTTAATATTAGAATTTTTTTTGATGAATTGAATAAAATTTATAAACTTGTAAATTTTTCCCCTTTTCTTTCTTTTTTTTCAGCCTTTTCTTTTTTTCATTGATTTTTTTATATATTTATGTAGCTTTTTTTTTCTAAGCTCATTACTTCATCTTTTTAATCTTTTTTTTTGTGCATCACTAAGTCGTCCTTTTATTTGTTTTTATGTCTGATATTGTGTTTGAGTGCATTTTAAAAATATATTTGATTTATAAAAATATCAAAGTAATGTTTTATTTAATATTTTATGATGATTTTGATATACTCATATAAAAAAATTGATTTTTTTTAAAAAAAAATAAAAAACACTTTAAAAAATCTATTTGCATAACAATACTAAACACACTATTAATATTCAATTTAAGATCTTGATGAGAAATGGTTGTTAAACAAGTTTTTTTTTGTAGTTTCCATTCCATTTTCCTCTTTAAGTGGTCAATTATTTTGTTGGTAAATATACATATAATATTTTTTTTATGTTCATGTTGATTAGAAACAATTTGTTTTTTTTTGGTTTACAAAAAGATAATATAGATCACGAATCTATCGGAGTGGTTCACATAAAGGTCATGTCGGGATGTCAGCATCATCATTAGCTGTGTGAGGTGCCCCCGTTTCATTTGGGCCTATACATCGCCATCTTGATTGAGTGGTCAAGTACCAAGATGCCCCTTTCACATGCCCTTAAAAATATATATATATATATATATATATATCACAGGCAACTTCTTATATATATATATATATATCACAGGCAACTTCTTCCGTACGTAATTAGATTCATTCACGTCCGTGTCTTGCACGTGCTTTGTCGGGTGCATTTATTATAAATGAATTTTTGTAATCTTTCTAAAAGTCGAGCCTTCCATTGTAATTTGATATTTTAGAGGTTTTATTACACATACTCGAGCTCAAGATTTATGATGGTCGAGCGTACATTTTACAATAATATAATAGAAATTTAAATATATTTTTTTTTATATAAAAGGTCAAGATAATTATCTTACTTCCTGTTGTCATTTAATCTCATTTGATATGAAATAGCAATGAAGTAAATAAAAACAAAAAACAAATAAATAAGCTCCCAACATTCCACGGCCACAGCACCACCAATGCCAGCGCCGACCAGCACCACAACTAGCCAAAACAACCCAAGTCGACAGCTCATTTCAAATCAAATTCTTATCGGTAACCATTTCTTTCAACGTCAACCACCACAATCACACCGATCACAGCTGCACTGGCTCACCACACCAACAAAACCACGAGCCTCGTCAGCAACTCCACCATCAACAACGATAGCTGTATGAAGAGGAGAGAGAAGAGAAGAGGGTCGAGGCTTAAAGTGGTCAGATCTTCCCCCAATGTTCTAATTAGGAAGGAGAAAGATTCCACGGCAATAGCTAGGGATTAGCTTTTAACTTTTTGTTTAGAGGAAAGCAATTCAGTTATATTTTTTTTATTTTCATGCTTTAAAGGTTGAATTAAATTTTTAAATGATAAGATTAAAGTTGTCAATATCATTCTGGTTTTTCGATTGGAACGGAACGTTCTAGTGTCGTACTGTTGATATATATATATATGAAAAAAATTAAAAAACAAAAAAACAAAATATAATTTTTATTTTTTATAAAATCAAAGTTAACGCAACATTTTATATATATATATATATAAAAAAGCCACAAGCTGTGCCTGTAACTTGTAACGTTCCAGTGGAGAAACAATTCATTTGTCCAGTGGACAAATCATTTCTATCCCACATCGCTAGATGAAAAACCTTAGGTAGAAAAGATGATTTGGCTGAATTAATTTGTTCATTGATCATGAGTAGTGTATTTATACACAAAGGCTAAGCAAGTGGCTGTAACTGATTCCTACATGTCAGGAATCAGTTACTGCCCTTGCAGCAGAGAATAAAATACATAAAGCATGTTTCTATAATTCCTATTTTATACACTGAAATATTTCTATTCTCAACACTCCCCCTCAAGTTGGAGAGTGGATATCTTGCACTCCCAACTTGCTAACCATAGGAACAAAAAACTCTTTTCCTAGTGGCTTAGTCAGAATATCTGCGAGTTGATGAGTAGAGTCCACATACTGTGTAGTGATGGAGCCATCTCGGATTTTGTCTCTGATGTAATGGCAATCCATTTCAATATGCCTGGTCCTCTCATGAAACACCGGATTAGCTGCAATGTGCAACGCTGCCTTATTGTCACAATACAATAAAGCAGACTCATGGTGTGAAATTCCCAAGTCTTTTAAAAGACATCGCAACCATGTCAACTCACAACATGCTCCCGTCATTGCTCAGTATTCCGCTTCGGCGAAGAGAGCTTAAACTGTTTTTCTGTCGCTTTGATCGCCATGAGATCAATGATGATCCAAGAAAACACATGCACTCTATTGTAGATCTTCTAGTTAGTGGACATCCCGCCCTGATCGAGTCACAATAGGCTCTCGACCTCAAATCATTCTTGGAAGAGAAAAAATAACCCCTGCCGGGTGCCCCTTTTAGGTATCGCGACAATTCTAAGAGTCGCTTCCATGTGAAGCTTCCTCGGGTTGATGCATAAAACGACTCAAAACATGCACGGCATACGTTATATCTGGTCTTAACACAGTCAAATAAATCAACCGTCCCACCAATCTTCTATACTGGTTTGCATTTTTGAGTAGGGGACCTTTATCAGATAACTTTAAACCCTGTTCCATAGGAGTATTGATAGGAGCAGCACCTGTCATTCTGGCATCCTCAATAACTTCCAACGCATATTTTCTTTGTGAAACAAACATGCCATTCTTTGAAGTAGACACCTCAATTCCAAGAAAATATTTTAAATCACCAAGATCTTTGATATGAAAATGTTCATGCAGGAATTGTTTAGTAGCAGCAATGTTCACGGGGTCATTTCCAGTGATCAAAATATCATCAACATATATTAAGAGAATGGTGAAAGACATACCCTGCTTTCTGGTAAACAGCGAATAATCTGCTTTTGACTGAACAAAACCAGCAGAAAGCATAGCTTCGGAGAATTTGGCGAACCACTGTCGAGATGCCTGTTTTAAACCGTATAGGGATTTGTGAAGGCGACAAACAAGATTGTTCTCCCCCTGTCGCCGAAGACCCTATGGTACAGACATATAAATTTCTTCGGTTAAATCTCCATGAAGAAACGCATTGTGGACATCCATTTGGTGCAAGGACCAGCCATGGGCAGCTGTCAAAGCAAGAAGGCAGCGGACTGAGATGATTTTGGCCGTGGGAGAAAAAGTCTCGTGATAATCCACTCCTTCCATTTGGGTGAAGCCCTGTGCAACCAAACGAGCCTTGCAACGCTCAACTGAACCATCCGAATTGAGTTTAACCTTATAAACCCATCTGCAGCCGATTGGTTTCTTGCCCGACGGTAATTGAGTAACTGTCCAAGTTCCATTATTTTGCAGAGCCTGGAGCTCGGTTTGCATGGCTGCCTGCCACTCAGGATGAAGAGCAGCCTCTGAATAAGTTTGGGGCTCTGAAATGGAACTGATCTGACCAACAAAGAAATGGTTTGCAGGTGTATAACGATGGTAAGAAATGAATTTGCTCATGGGAAAACGAGTACCTTTGGTGGAACCGGGCTGCCAAGGGGATGATTGGTGGGAGTAAACAGTAGAGCAGACGTAATCTTTGAGTTTGGTCGGCGGAGCAGTGTGGCGGCCGGAGCGACGAACTGGAACTGGTGGTGATGGTGGTTCTGGTGACCGAGGCAGGTTAGGGGGTAAGGATGGGATGTTATGGGAACATGATGGTGGAGGGTCGGGGTTGGAGGATTTCGGACGACGGGTGTAAGTATGTAATATGGGAGGAGGTTGGGTAGTAGTGGTGGTCGGTGATGGGAGGGATGGTGGTTGGGTGCTGTCGGTGAGGGTTGGAAGAGACGGAGGGCTGAACGAGAGAGATGAAGTCTGTGGGCTGGCAGTAGGTGGGCTTTGGTTATGTGGGCTGTGATTGGGCGGGCTGGTGTCATGCGGGCTGGGGTAAGTGGGGCTGTGTTTGGGTGGGCTGTTGTTGTTGGGTGGGTTGTGATCAGGTGGGCTGAGGTGGGGTGGTCTGTGAAGGAGCGGGCTGGTAGCAGGTGGGCTGGGGTGAAGTGGGGCGGAAGTGGGTGGGCTGGTGGTGAATGGGCCGTGGGTCAGGAGAGGGATAGGGCCATAATGTGATGATGTGCCGGTTTTGGCAGATAAAAAAGGAAAAATATTTTCATGAAAATGCACATCCCGACTTGTAAAAGTTTTTTTAGTGGATAAATCATATAATTTATATGCTTTTTGACCAGTAGGATATCCAATAAAAATTGAAGGAATAGAACAAAAATCAAATTTATGTGATGGATGAACATTTGTAGCATAAGCTAAACACCCAAATACCCGAAGGTGTGAAAAAGAAGGTATTTTTGAGTATAAAAGTTCAAACGGAGTTTTAAAATTGAGCACTGTGGAAGGAATTCTATTGATAATGTGTACAGCAGTTAAAGCACATTCTCCCCAAAAATGAGTTGGTAATTGAGCCTGAAATTTTAAAGCCCGAGCAACTTGTAAAATATGGCGATGTTTACGTTCCACAACCCCATTTTGTTGAGGCGTGTAAACACATGAATGTTGAAAAATAACGCCTTTATCTTGAAAAAATGAACGAAGTGAAATAAATTCACCACCGTTGTCACTTCGAAAAATTTTAATGAAAGTATCAAATTGTGTGAAAACATAACAAAATTTTTTTTTTATAAGAGATTGAGCTTCTGATTTGTGACGCATTAAAAAAATCCACGTGAAACGTGTGAAGTCATCAACGATGGTAAGAAAGTAATATGCACCAGAAATAGAAGGGTGTCGATAACGACCCCAAATGTCACAATGTATTAATTCAAAAGGTTTAATAGTTGAAATTTCACTAGAATTAAAAGACAAACGACATTGTTTAGCTAAAGGACAAATAAAACAAACATGACTAGACTGAATTGAAAAATTTAAAAATTGCTGAGCAAGGAAACTTAAGTTCTTGGGTGAGATGTGGCCGAGACGCTTATGCCAAAGATCAGTTGATGAGATGGTGAGGTTGCAGACTGTTTGGTGAGATGGTGGGGTAGGTTGTACCATAGAGTTCTTTGTCGCTATCTTCACCAAGTAGTAGAGTCCATTTCGCTGTTTACCCAAACCAATCATCCTCCTCGTAGCCAGATCCTGTAAAATACACCAATAAGGAAAAAACGTTATTGAGCAATTCAAATTTCTCGTCAATCGGCTGACTGACATCAAATCAACTTTGAATGTGGGGACACACAGTACGTCATGCAAATAATAACAGGAATTCAAAGGCAATGTTCCCTTTGTAACAATATCTGCAGTTTCCCCGCTAGGCAGTAATACAGGAGGCAAAGGATAATTATTTTTCCGCTGAAAATTAAATGGTGATGAGGATATGTGGTCAGTTGCCCCACTATCAATAATCCAATTGCGCGAAAGCAATTTTGGGCAAACCTGGTTTAGTCACTGCAGGTGGTTTTGCACCACTGGATTCGGGCTTATCATTGAGAAGAGAGAGGAGCTGTTTCAATTGGAATTCAGAAATTCCAACCGACCTGTCGTTTGTCTCATCATGCTTAGAAGACGTGGCTGCCACATGAAACGACTTGCCGTTCGCCCCTTCATCGTTCTTAAAAAGATTGGCTGCCACATGATTGGCAGTGTACCGTTGGCCACCACCACCACCATTAAAACCACCACCCCCATTAAAACGTCTCCCCTGGGTATTTCTTGCCTTTGGGTGTCCATTTGGGTAGCCATGGAGCTCATAACAAGTCTGCACCCAATGACCTTGTTCTCCACAGTGAGAACATTGGGGGCGTCCCCGTCTTTGTCCAAAATTCCTCTGGTCAGTGTTGTTGTCAAAACGTCGACCACCACCAAAATTATCCCTGTCTTGCTCAAATCGTCCTTGAGAACGAACGGGTTGGTGGGTTCGTTCTCCTCTGTCAATGGGTCTGTTATTTCTTCCTTGAACAGCCATGGCAGCACTGTTAATGGAGTCGCTGATGGTGTGCGTCGAGCTTAGAAGGCGTTGCTTTTCTTCCTGGGTAACAAGGGAATAAGCTTGCCAAATCGAAGGGAGGGGATTCATCAGCAGCACTTGTCCACGAACAGCAGTGTAAGATTCGTGTAGACCCATTAAAAATTGCATAAGCCTTTGTTGGTCTTGTTGTGCTGCATATAGAGAATCACTGTAGGAAACTAGTTCGTCCCACAGTCCCTTTAATTTTGTGTAATACACTGAAACCGAAAGCTGCTCCTGCTTGAAACAAGCAATATCACGCTGGATTTCAAAAATCCTTGGTGCGTTACTTTGAGAAAAACGTTCATGAAGGTCTTCCCACACTTCATGAGCTGTAGAATAGTAGATTACACTATCTGAAATTTCTGGATTCAGAGTGTTGATGATCCAAGAATGGACCATATCATTGCATCTAGACCAGGCTGCATATCCCTCCGGATCAATTTCTGCTGATGGGATTTGTATCGAACCATTGACAAAATTTAGCTTGTTTTTGCAATTCAAAGCTAGGGTCATGGCCCTCTTCCAAGTGGAATAGTTATCCCCATTTAATGGTTTGGAAATTAAAACCAAACCTAGGTGATCTGAATGGTGTGTGAAAAATGGGTTTGAGAAACTTTCCTTTGAATAATCTAGATTAGTCTCCAGATTGGATGATGATTCTGTATTGGCCATTTTTGGTGAGTATGAGAGGATTGGTTTTTGATGAAAATAGCAGAAAAGATGACTGCTGGATAAGGATGATGATGGGAACGAGACGATGAAAAGAGATGATGAAAAGAGCAGAGAATGGTGCTGCTGGATTGATGATTTTAGTGGAACAAAACGTGAGATGTTGTGATGATTTCAGTGAGAAAAAAAAACTAATTGGCAGTGATGATAACCTACTCTGATACCATGAAATACCTTAGGTAGAAAAGATGATTTGGCTGAATTAATTTGTTCATTGATCATGAGTAGTGTATTTATACACAAAGGCTAAGCAAGTGGCTGTAACTGATTCCTACATGTCAGGAATCAGTTACTGCCCTTGCAGCAGAGAATAAAATACATAAAGCATGTTTCTATAATTCCTATTTTATACACTGAAATATTTCTATTCTCAACACTAGAATGTGGGATAGCTTTAGAGTCTGTAGCTTTAAAGCTTCAAACTCTATCCCACATCAGCCAAAAAGGATTTCAGCCAAAGAATTTTCTCTATAAATATAAATCAGGAAGTCACTATATAGCATGCTCACTGGGTCTATTCTTAGGCTCAGTTCACCGGGTCTATTCTTAGGCTCGGTGAATTTTATGTATAAATAAAAAAAATTAAAATATTAATTTGATAAAAATAATTAAAAATTTTGAAAAGAATTTTTTGGCCGAAACGGAATGCTCGGAATGATTCCGAGGCGTTCCGGGCGGAATTTCCGGAACGGACCGGAATTAAAACCGAGATGAAAACGACGCCGTTTTGTCTCGGTTTTTTGAACGGAACGGAATTAACAACTATGGATAAGACACCTCATTAAAACAAAAATTTATAATAGAATTATCCCCTGCCTCATTAACAGGTTTCCCGACTACTACAGAGGGAAAAAAAATATTATTCAACCTAGCCAAATTAACATATTTTTATTTTTATGTTTGAAATTAATTTATATTAAATCATTTTTTATTTATTTTTGAACCAAAGCATTCTGAAGATCCCAAATAGACATTTTATGTTTGATATGTATAACACACGAAGCAACATCTCAATTTCTGTATTGTCACGTGTATTTTAAAATATTATAGATTTAATAATTACAATAATAAAATATAATTAATAATTCAAGTAAATTAAACACTTGTTTTTATTCTTCCATCAAACTACTTGCAATTAATCATGAACTAAATTCATACGTGAAGGCTTCTGCAATTCCTTGCTATTTGATATAGAAACAACATCTGAAAAAATATCATCAGGAACAATATCTGCTATTTATACTGATTTTCAAGATCTCTATCTACATGTTATAGAGATATAATTTCAAGAGCAAATCAAGTTGCAAGTTTCTGATCCATAATCAATCGAAAAGCAACAGGGTTATGGAGTGATACGAAGTCACATGTCTTTTCCTTCATCAAGCTAATCTCTATCTACATATATTTTTTTTTTTTTTTAAATATAATTTTTTATTTTTATTTTAAAAAAATTAGGTTGGGTCTAACCCAACTAAATGGATCGCCCCAGCCCAGGTGGGCCTAAAGGCCCAACTCTGCTGGATTTGGGCTGAGCCGAAAACAGGTCCAGCCTAAGAGTTTATGTAAAATAAATACGGTGCACTGCACTGCTCACGTCTTGCATCAACAGTGCAGTGAATTATTCTGTTACGTGAATAGTAACATGATCAATGGTGATGAGAGGCTCAACTGTTGATATCGACGGGTAGAGAAGGCCGAGACGGTTCTTCCTGCGATGGTGGCGTCGAAAATGGTGATCTGTGATGGTCTAGAGAAGCATCGAAAAGTTGTTGTTATTGTTGTCGGGGCTTGAGGTCACGGCGGAGCTTATGGAGTGGAGGAAAAGCTGCCGATTCTGAGAGAGATAATGGTGGTGCTTTTCGGGATTGCTATTGGAGGAGAGAGAGTTGTTGATGACCGTGGAGAGAGAGAGAGAGAGAGAAAAAACGTTGACTGACTATGGAGAGATAGATAGAGAGAACATCGACTAACTATGGAAAGAGAGAGAGAACGTTGGCTGACTATAAGAGAAAGAGGGAGTTGTGGTGCTTCTGCCGGTGCAAACACAACTACCAGTGATTCTCTTCATGTCCGTGAGGATGCAAGATGGAGGTTGTGTTAGTGAGAGAGAAGAGAGAGACGTGTCATGGATGCTAGTGACATGCGTTTTAGGAGAAACATCTTATAGTTGCTTCTCCAAAAATAAGGTTCGCCCTCAATTTTGAGTGAGTCCCATAGTCCAAAAAACTATGATGCATCCTTTACCAAACGTCGATAATACTGTGTTTCCTCCAAACACAGGTAGAACCTGAATACCAAACGGTCACTAAATATTAAATGATATTAACTTCAGTTAAAAAATATTTCATAAAAATAACAAATGAAATGATTGCGATAAAGGAACTAGAGTTAATTAAATATAAAAATTGAAGTCCAAAAACAATCTCTATAAATATCTTTTTTTTTGCGTGACCTGCGCAACTAATAAAGCTATACTCATTTTTAGGAAAAAAAACTCAATTATTAGTCTGGAAAATATTTTTGACCACAGTGGGAAGAAACTATCTCGTTAAGATTACTTTTTTTTTAAAAAAAAATATTTATAAATATATTAAAATAATATATTTTTTATTTTTTAAAAATTATTTTTGATATCATCACATCAAAATTATTTAAACACATTAAATTTTTTTATTTTAAAAAAAATATTTTTATTTAAAAAAAAATATTTTTATTTTAAAAAAAAATATTTTTATTTAAAAAAAAATATTTTTAAATCATCATAGTTATTCACATATAAAAGACTCCCATGGCCTAAGACAGTCATGGAGCAGGCTTGAGAAAAGGTCGTATCAGTAAATTGCATGCAAACCCTGTCAAGGTCTATGAACCTCCAAAAACTTCCCACGCTTCCCTTCAAAAATCCAATATCAGATTCCACAGACATTCTAAGTTACGCTACAATCAACTTTCCATCACCCTTTCCTTATTTAGAAACCCCACTTAATCACATTTCTCCCCTCTTCATCTTCGTCTCTTTCCTTGTTATCTCTCTCCCTCAACATTTCTTTCTGCCTAGCTAGCGCCACAGCTTTCACAAACAAGGAAACAATATGGGTCGTGGAAAGATTGAGATCAAGAAGATCGAAAACCCCACAAACAGGCAGGTCACCTACTCGAAGAGAAGAAATGGTATTTTCAAGAAAGCCCAAGAACTCACTGTTCTCTGTGATGCTAAGGTCTCTCTTATCATGTTCTCCAACACGAACAAACTCAACGAGTACATCAGCCCCTCCACGTCGTACGTGTGTTCATATTATGTTTCTGTCAAAAGTATTTCTTTAGTGCTTTCTTTTATGAAACCTTAGTGATGGCGGAGCGGTTGCTCTTCTTGTTATTACCAGGACAAAGAACATCTACGATCAGTATCAGAACGCTTTGGGCATAGATCTGTGGGGCACTCAGTACGAGGTTAATTATAAACCTTTCTTTCCTCCTTCCAATGTTTGATTTATAGGACGAATATGAGATTCTTCAAAGGGTTTTGTTTGTGAGTTTTGCAGAAAATGCAAGAGCACTTGAGGAAGCTGAATGATGTCAATCATAAGCTGAGAAAAGAAATCAGGTGACTTCCGAAAGAAATAACCTTCACATATGTGTGTATTAGGTTATGGTTTTTAGGGGAATATTTTTGAAATTCGTGGAGCTACTGGTTAAGTTCTTTGTTTTTTTAACAGGCAGAGGAGAGGAGAGGACCTGGATGATCTGAGCATTCATCATCTGCGCGGTCTTGAGCAACATATGACTGAATCCTTGAATGATGTTCGTGGCAGGAAGGTCAGATGTTTTCAATTAAACCTCTTCACATAAATATCATGCTGTATTTGTGGCTATTCTAACTCCTAAAACTTGAGCTTGCTAGTGATTAGGGTCGATGGTGTTAATCTGATATTCATTAATCTAGAGCCTTGCCCGTATTGGGTCATTAAAAAACCTGGTTTTTCATTCTTATCAAAACAAAGTTATTTAAAGGGTTTTTGAAAAGAAAAATCAAAATTTGAGTCAATTTATCAATTTACGATCCAAACTTTCATGTCAAGTCTTATAATTATAGCATTAAATGGTGTTCTTTTATCAATTTACGATCCAAACTTTCATGTCGAGTCTTATAATTATAGCATTAAATGGTGTTCTATGTACATTAATATTAGGTTTTAGTTCATATCTTTTCTATATTGGTGTGTTTTATTAAATATTAAAAGTGTTCGTTTGGAAAATGTGGTAAGAAGTAGTTGGAACGACGTTTTGTTTCGGCTATAATTTTAAAACTCTTTGGTTAATTAAAATATATTAATTATATTATAAACTTTTATATGGGTCTCATTCAAAATTTAAAACTTGGTTATAAAAAAGCTATAATTTTGTAGTTGTTTTTAAAACATATATTTTTTTTTGAACTTAAATTATAAAAAACACCACAATATCAAACAAACACTAAAGTTTTTTTGCTTTTCAAACTGTCTTTTATACATCATATTGATATTTTAAATGTTTTTCATGATATTAAAAAATAAAAAAATCTAAAACAATTATTTAAATATATTTTTTCAATTAAAAAATACTTTTAAAAACCGCTTTTACATTGTATTATCGCTCTAGGAGTTTCGCTCAAAATTGTGTGTTTTTCAAGTAAAAAAATTATTGTGATATAAGTTTTATCGGTATATTGAATATTTTGTTGGCTCGACAGCAAATCTAAATTTCCATTATTTTCAAATTTCGGTTGTTTTAATCGTTCATTTCAATTTTTATCATTTAGGATTCTTGGAAACCCTCATTAGAAAGAAAATACACACCCTTTAACTTGTGCTTCTCTACCTTTGCATTATGGATTTTCATGAACTGAATTTTACACTTACAATTTCAACATTTCTTCGATTATGTACAGTACCATGTGATCAAAACACAAAACGACACCTGCAGGAAGAAGGTTAGTGATGAAAAAGAACATTTTACCTTTTCGGTTTCATGCACGTAGCTATTGGAAACAAATCTCTCTGGCGATTAATTGCAGGTGAAAAATTTGGAGGAGAGACACGGAAACCTCTTGATGGAATATGTAAGAATCTAAACTTCCATGTTCATGTTTTCGCCAACTTCCAGCTTGAACAAATAAATGGATTAAAAAAGTGATTATTTTTTTTCTTTTGTGTTTTGGAATTTAAGGAAGCAAAACTGGAGGATCAGTATGGTTTAGTGGAGAATGAAGCTGCTGTTGCACTTGCAAATGGGGCTTCCGCCAACCTCTTTGCATTCCGCCTGCATCATGGGCACAGCCACCACCACCACCACCACCTCCTCCCTGATCTTTGTCTCGGAGATGGATATGGCGCCCATGAACTTCGCCTTCCTTGAGTGGTGATAGAGGTCGAGCTTCCATGCTCTTCAGACAATATCTTATCCAAATGCATGTGCTAACTAGAGATGCTATCTAATATTATTGAATAATTAATATAATCTAAGGGTAATGTGTTTGGCAGCTTATTTGATTGTGATTTGAGCAAGAATTGTCATTCCTTATGGATTTATTAAATATTAAAAACTCTTCTTCACTGATATGATTCCACTTGGAGTAGCCATTCCTTCCCATGCAATATCCCTTATGATCTGCAGGCTTGATAAATATTATATGATTGAAATGTGTTGGATGTATACATACATACATACATAACATATTTTTCTATACTCGTACTCATGAGAGTTAGAGTTAATACGAGTTGATTCAAATTATTTATTTATTTATTCAGTTTTATTGTTTAATATATTTTTTTGTTGAGAATTTTTCTTCATTGTTGTAAGTTTGCCTTGAATTGTTTGATTTTGGCATTATAACTATGATCATGAGTTCCAAACATTCACATGAGTTGATTTTGGATTTTTTTTATGTTTTTTTTTTTTTAAAATTTGATTCTATGATCATGAGTTCCAAACATTCACATGAGTTGATTTTGGGTTTTTTTTATGTTTTTTTTTTTTTTAAATTTGATTCTATGATCACGAGTTCCAAACATTCACATGAGTTGATTTTAGGTTTTTTATGTCTTTTTTTTTAAATTTGATTTTTTTTCTCAATCTCAAACTTTAACATTTAGTTTATTAGAAATTAATCTTTGTGCTTCTTTTTTTTCCAGTTTCCCTTCACTTTTATTTTGTGATGTCAAATATTTTAATCTTAGTTGTTTCTTGATTCAATATCAATTATTTTAATTAGATGCATGTATAAACATCTCAATTTATTACTATAATTTTTTATATTCAAAATATAACAATTTATATGTTTTTTTATTTAAAAAAATTATCTGACCCACAATAAAATACGAGTCACCACGTAATTATTTATATATCGGGGACAATGCATTCAAAATATATATGACATATCATCTTTGTTAGAATGGTTGGATCACTTGTTTAATCCATTTTATTTTAAGCTTAAATGAATCAATTAAATTGAATGAATTTATTTTTGCATTTACTTGAATGATTTAATTTAAATCTAAATCAATTTGGTGTTTGATTCACCGATTCACTAGTGGATTTCTAGACTATTCAATCCAGTTCAAAGTAAGATTACTTACGACGTTGATGTTAAACCAAGCCCCTTCACCTTTATGTATGACAATTTAATTTCAATGGATGGATACTACTTAGATTTAAATAAATAAGTATTTTTTTTTAATTTGATAAATTATAAATAAAGTAATAAATAAAGTATGCATATTATTAAATTTAAATTTAAAACCCGTTGAAACATTATATAAAAACTATTTTATATAAAATTTAAATTTTTTATTACAACATTATATGTACATATACATATATACTTTAATATTGATATAAAATACATATATATAAATAATATTTATTATTTAACTTTTAATATACATATACATGCTTTCAAATAAATATAAAAACTATACTATTTTTTATTGATAAATAAATAATATGAAATATAATTTTTTAATAAAATATTATTAAATTCAACCCAATACAACACCTCTTACCTTCTCAAAATCCAATCGGATAAAATCGACTTTTTCTTTTTTTTACCCGAGAGAACAGATTCCAGTTCTCACAGACGCCGTTTAAACCAGCCCGTCAGCCGTAACGTAATATCCTAACGGATATTCACAGAAACGTTACCCGCGTTTTTTAATTCCACTCTCCCCCTCCCAGTCTCAGTCCTCCACAGTCCAAAATCCAATTCCCAATTCCATAAAAAAATCAAATCCCAAACTCCCTCCCTCCAAATCTCTTGTATTATCATTTATGGCAGCACTTTCTGCTACTGCCACTCCTACTCCTACCACCAACACTTCAATTCCTCCTCCATGGATCCCCGAAGACGACCTCTTGTTAAAAAACGCTATCGAGGTAATTTCATTTCTCTCATTTTGGATTTCTTCATTCTCCATTCCTCAATTATACACCAAACCCTAGTCACAGGGCTTTCAAAATTTTCATTTAATTCTCTGTGCTGTTGGTGTTTTGTTGATTAAAGGCAGGCGCATCGTTGGAAGCCCTAGCGAAAGGAGCTGTGAGATTTTCGAGGAAATTTAGTGTCCGTGAATTGAGGGAGCGGTGGTATTCTTTGCTGTATGATAATGAGGTATCCGCCGAAGCATCTAGTAGAATGGTAGAGTTAGAACTTTCTAATTTCTCTTACTCAAAAGTAAGTAGTAGCAGTAATGGTAATTGTAAATTTGGTTTTGTTGTGAAAGAAAGTGATCGTGTTAAGAGAAAATTTGAATGTGTTAGGCATTTTGTATTATGCAATGAGGAAGAAATTGCGGAAGAGTGGTGGTGATTTTGGTTTTCCTGGCTCGCTGGACGGCGGTGGTTCCGAAGGGAATGATGGGTTTGGGGAGGATGATCGAGTGCGTTTTGGATTTTCTGGGGGGAATGAAGTTGGGGTTGGGGATGTGTGTTTTGAGAGGGAAAATATGATAAAGGATGTGCAGGATGTTGGAGATGGGTTGGTTGAGTTTCGAGATTCCAAGAGAGGTGAGGAAGTCGGGCCATGTGGTGTGCCGGAAAAAGATGTTTTGATTCTTGCGGAGGAGTCTCTGGCTCCAAGGGTGCCGTTGTGGAAAACAATGGAAGATGTTTCCGTGCCTGAAATGCCAGTTAGTGCGATTGTTGAAGGTAAAGGTAATAGTGGAGAGGAAATGATGGTAGTAGACAATGATGTCAGCGATGGGATTAAAGTAAGTTTGGCAGGAGTGGACGTGGACCACTCAGCAGTAACTTTCCAAGAGGAACCTACTGTTGATGCACTTGGTAGGTCAACTGCAATTTCAGAATCTGATTTTCCAGATATTTCAGACTCGCTCTTGAACTTCCCCAATGAGGATGCACCACTTTTTATGGTTGTTGATGGGAAAGATTCGATAGATAAATCTTGTTACAATAGCGTTACTACACTTTTGGCGAGTTCTAATGATGTTAAGAGTGATGCACCTGATGTTAAAGCTTCAGAGATATTAGCATCAGATACAAGCCTTGGAATTCCTGATAGTGCGTGCCCTGCAGTGTTAGAGGTTATTCCAGAGTCACATTCTGCTGGTGGCAATCAGGATAGTAATTTTGTGTCAGAAATGAGTGTGCCGTCATCTAAATCAGCATCGAATATTTTGTCTGCTGAAGACAAAGATGGAGAGATGGAGTGCGTGCTAAACATGGAAGACTCTGAGATCCCATGCAATGATGATGTTTTCCTAGCTAAAACACTCTCTTCACCCAAAATAGAGCGAACTTCTAGAAAGACTCCCTACCTGCCTTCCTCGAGTGTTAATCAAACGGATTGCAAACAAGAGGAAAGTCCAGCTCAATGTCTTGCTTTTCCACGGATGGTTGGGCAGGCTATGCTGCCAGTATCCAGTCCAAGACACCAACTTGCTCTTTGTGGAGCCAAATGCGAGTCTCCTGCTTTGATGTCCAGACCAATTATCACGCCCCATGTAGACCCAATTCAGTGCAGAGCAGCCCCGGGAACTCCTGCTCCTTCCACAGTTGGACTACTGAAGTCAGCGTCATCACATGAAAAATTAAGTTTCCCTGTAAAAGCTGTTCCAGTACCCTCAAAATCGAATCAGGAAGAATTCAGTAGTGATGATGATGTTCCCTGCTTTTCAGACATTGAAGCCATGGTAATTTAGTTAGATTCTGTTAATTGGTAAACCTCACAGAATTTCTGTTTAAATACGTTTCCTAGATTGTTCTCTTATAATTTTGTTTTGTTTCTTGTAGATACTTGAAATGGATCTATGCCCAGATGATTCAGATTCATTTATTAATCATGAAGGTAGGGCATTGATGTTTTGCTTGTTGTGTTACGATATTGTGCAAACTCATCTGACTTTAGAGCCACACACTTGGCTATATATATTTGCAAACTAGCCTCAGCATAACTTTTTAATTGTTGGTGGTAGTCGGTGAAAGTGGTGATCACTAATTAATTGAATTTGTCAACTAATATCAGTTAACTAATAAAGGAGAAAGACATTTGATTCTATATACAGATAGTTGAATTAACTCTGCTATTTTAAATGATTTTTCATGTACCTTGAGCTAATTTCTGTTGAATTGAACTTTCTAGCCTCAAGATATCAGAATGAAGATGATACAAGGACAATTATGAGGTTGGAACAGTGTGCTCGATCTTCTATGCAAAGAGCGCTTGCATCTCAAGGAGCACTTGCTATCTTGTATGGGCGCCATTTGAAGCATTATATAAAGGAAACCAAGGCATGTTAAATTGATGGTGGACCTTTTATTTTTCAAGTACATATTGGGGACTGATCATTTATCTACCTTAGGATTGTGCTCTTGTTCTTATGAACCCTCCTGCTTATGCGTAGGTTATGCTCGGCAGAGCAACAGATGATATGGATGTTGATATTGACTTAAGAAGAGAAGGGCCTGCAAACAAAATATCAAGACGGCAGGTGAGATTTCTCTGGATTTCGCTCTGACTCCAATTTTTTCTTCTAGATTTTGCATCTACAGGTTGTTGCCAGACCTTGAGTTTATGCTGTTCCTTTTGTCAAACCTCTCTTTAATTTATGGATACAGATTTGTAGGAGTCTTAAATATTTGATGTAGATATCATGGCCTGCAACCGCTTGAATAAATGAGCATCACTATTCATTATAAAACTCAAGGGAACATGAAACTGAAGAGGACATAAAGAAGAGGTGCAAAAACAGTAGTAATAAAGGGAATAATAAAAAATTATAAGGGAAAATTTCTTTGGAATTGAATGTGCATCTCACCATCTTGAGGTTGGCCTAGGACCTTGGTTGTTGTTTCTCACCCGAGGAGCTTTTTTACAATCCAAAGATGAAAAGCATTTGCACTCTATTCAGATGTTGTTAATCTATATTTCTGTTCTGCTATGCCAGACATTTTATAAAACTTGAAGTAGATTGTTTCTCTTAATAAAATAGTCGCTGCTTATACTAGATCTCATCAGACCCTATTTTTAGCTTCCTAAGATCCTATGTTGCTCTGAGTGGCATGAACTATTTTTAGCTTCTTAAGATCCTATGTTGCTCTGAGTTGCATGAAAGTATAACAGGCTGTCTCTCATTTGCTAGGCTCTCATAAAGATGGAAGGAGACGGTTCTTTCTTTTTAAAGAATCTTGGTAAGAGTCCGATGTTTTTGAACGGCAAAGAACTTATGACTGGACAGAGTATGGGTCTACGGTCAAGTAGTTTGATTGAGGTATGCAGCTTCTGCAGTCTTCATAGTTTCCAAGTGTAAAACGATTTAGAATGGTTTCGCTGTCATTTATATGCTCCACTGTATTTTACACTGCTCTTTCATGCTGAAACTTCATATTTCTTGCCTTGGTTTGTTATTACTTGCAAGAGGATCAATACAATTGACATTGTTGAATCTGCAGATCAGGGAAATGGCATTTGTGTTTGAAGTGAATAGTAAATCTGTGAGGCAGCATCTGGAAAATGTCACCCGAAAACCACAAAGAAAACAATTTGAAATGTGAATGGCCAGAACAAGGGATTAACCGCAGAGAAACTGATATCAAGTTTGAATGGTCTGAAGGGGTTCCTTGATCTGAGAAAAGTCATCAGCAGGTTCGTTTGTTTCTCCTTTTTAAGCTTCTCAGGGCAGTGGGAAAAAAGTTTCTTGGTAGTGTACCCAAATTTCTTGCCAGCATTTGTATTATCCATGTATAGACAATGTTATTCAGTACAAATAATTTATAGATAATCCATGTTCTGTATATGAAAAATAGTGGATCCCAATGGTGAGAAATTAGAATAGCTGAGAATATAAGTCATAGCTGGCGAGAGCTGTTTTTTTCTATTGTTCCCTATTGGATGAAGAAGGTGCCAATTCTTGTCAACTTCTTAGCCTCTGCAATTTGGGACAGTCAATGCCGAATTGCTGATGCCAATGTTTCGTTTCCTTTAACTTTTTTTAGTCTTGCATTGTAATGGCGCTGCGGGGGGTTGCGTTTGAATTTTGGATTTCGACATCGTTTCATTGTGGTAGCCGTTATAAGCAGTTTTCTTCGCACGTGTGATAAGGAATTTTGATTGCGTTTGGGACACATGGAGACGCACCTGTTGTCAGTTTTGTTATGTTTCGGTCGAAATAACTGAAATATTTTGTACTAATTAAAAAATAAGATAAAATGACGTCGTTATTATTTCGGTTTAAATTCGGGCTCATTCTGGATTTTTTGGCTAAATACTGGCCAAAATGTTCCGATTTGTTCCACCCATTCTATCTCAGCTAAATATTTTTTTTAAATAATGAATAATTTTATAATATCAAATATCTCTTAATCTGACTGTTAGATTGAGATGAAATTTTACGATGAGTTTCTTGATATATTTATATATATTATATAATGATTTTACGAGATTGATGATGACATTCTCATAATATTATACATGTTCATAATTTTATTTAGAAAAATTATTTTATTGTGTTTTTTTAGATTAAATTATATAATTTTAAATAATTTTATTTTTAAATTTTAACTATTTGTTTTGGATATATATATATATATATATATATATATATATATATATATATATAATACAACTCTAAAATAGAATGCTGAAATATCCGAAATCAAAATATTATATCACCAGCTCAAATGAATTAACAACCTTCATAGGCACTTAGGTGATGATAACGAGCTTTCCATAACTCCATTTACTCGAAGTTGTACTTTTTACCCCCGTCAGTGGACCAGTCCGGTAAAATTTGACTTTAATCCAAGGGGGGTGTTTGGAAAATGATTTTCTCATAAATAGATGTCATGGTCACTTTGCCAGTCCCGGTTTGTTGTACACAGCCATGGTACACTGGGGAGTAACCCTATCCCCTTACTGTGCACTAGATGGTCTCAGATTGTACACTTTTACTTACCTGCTAGGAAGATCTAAATTCTAAAGCGTGGGTTCTGTCCTTCAACTTGTCCTTTTTCACCAAGTGTTCGCTTGTGTTAAGACCATTTTAAGCTCCTTCCAACCATCGTACATCAATATTTTGTACTAGTTAAAATATATATATATATATATATATATATATATATATATATAATTTTTATCTTATTTAAAATTTTAGTTTATTTTAAAAATTTCACCCAAATTACATTCAGAATGTTCCGCCCGTTCTATTTCAACCAAGTAATATTTTTTTTTAAATAATAAATAATTTTATAATATCAATTATATCTCTTAATTCGACTGTTAGATTAAAATAAAATTTTACGAGAAGTCTCTTGATATATTTATATATATTATATTAAATTTTCAGAGCAATCAGAGAATATAATGACCTTATGAAATTGACGATGTCATTCTCATAATATTATACATGTTCATAATTTTATTTATAAAAATCATCTCATTGCATATTTTTTTAGATTAAATTGCACAATTCTAAATTATTTTTGAATTTGAATTTTGAACTATTTTTTTTTTGAATTAATATATTTAATTAATTATATATATAGTACAACCCCGAAACAACAAGTTAAAATATTTTAAAACTAAAATATTTTATTCCAATTAAAAAAATAAAACACCAACTAAATCAGAAATTACACTTCGTATAGATCAGTACATGAATGTTTTGTCACCGTCTTGCCACTTCATGATGCATGCTGAGACAGGAAATTTGTGAAATTTTATCCACCACATTATTTGCAATTCACGCTGGCAGGTACTAAATGCATCCCAACTACCCAGTTTAAAGAATCGAAGGATCCCCACCAGCATTTATCTGTTGGATTTAGCCACAGAACAATATCTTTGGTGGCAAAATTTGGTACTGCCAAGAAAAAAGAATGGTTTGATTGTATTTCACTCAATCAAATCCCATTCAATCTTACGAACAGCACCTCGCTTCCAGGCTAAAATAAGGAGAAACCATGTTGGAAATTGTAAGATTGTTCAGCAATGAAGGATTCTTCGAGCTATAATACTCGACGGTGGTTGTATCCATGTTCTGGGAATTCAAAGTTAGCCAGCAAAGATGCTTGTTTCGTCATTTACAACCCACCACCTTCTGCGTCGGGGACCAGATTCCACCACCCACCCACCACCTTTTGAGAGAGTTTTTGCAACAACTGCATCATATAATATATCATAATACATGCTGGCATTTCGTTCTGATGATACAGCAGGCAAAACCGCCCCCATTCAATATCAGAGAACCACCATAGCTTCATCCATTCCATGCCGCCTGTAACAGTGGATGTAGATATCAGCAATTACAAGTTCGCCCCTGTGATATGGGACTTACAAAGTGAAGCACTCATTCTTTGCCCATAAATTTACTTCAAATCATTTTTGTCCCTGCCCCAGATGACCCCAACATTTTTACAGTCACATGTTCTTTCTTCATTTTCTGCTTTCTTCCCCCGTTCCCGCCATTCAATTTACCGAATTATCTTCGAGAAATCATGGATGGTGAGTGACGACAGGAAGAACAAAGACAGCTCAAGCCGCGACAAGTAAATTAGGACAGACAACAAAAGTGTCGTTTCTTCCAACAACTGTTAAAGCCGGCTTGACCAAGCAATTCAACTCGGAACCTCTTAACCTAACCCCCGGCCAAGACCAGGTTGAATGAAAAAACAGTTGACTTGATTTACACGCAATCAACTAGCAAATCAATTCAAAACATTGGAGGCCAAGACCGGGTTGAAAAAACAGTTGACCTGATATAACACCATTCAAGACCCGGTTTCACTCTTAAAAAACTTAAACTAATATCATTTTAATGAACTCAAATGGACATGAGTTAGCTGGTTAATTCATGACCCGGACCTTAGATCGGGTTAGAGGCTGGGTCGGGTTTCTTTGATCGCGACAAACATTCACTCACAAATGACATCAGATTATTTACTCTTTCTTTCTTGGAGCATCCATACAAGTTTTAATGCAAGGGAAACATTTAAAGAAGGCTCTGACAAGTCCCCCGTGAAGCCACTCACACGCAAAAAAAGATCACTCGCCCCAAAGTGTGCACAACTGTACCTCTCGAAAAAAAGTAGTTCTTTCTTGTCTTCATTTCTCAGCTCTGTAGTTTGTAGGGCTCCTCTCAATCCCTATTCTGATTCTCTTAACGAACGGTCTTGATTAACTCTGATACATTCTTCTCCCTCCCTTCATCTCCCCCCCATAAACCCTTTTTCTTGTTACCTGCAAGCTTTCAGTTCGCACATTCACTTGTAGCAAAAAACCATCAAATGGGCGCTCTCAAATTTCCTTCATTTGCCCTAGTTTTGCTCGTTACAGTCACTAGGCTGTTAGTGGGAGCAGAGTCGAAGACGTTTTGGGGTGATATAGAGGTTTTGAAGGAGGTCAAGAACGCGGTGGACCGAAACTCAGTTAATCCAGGTTCTTGCTTGAGTTCATGGGACTTCACTGTTGACCCGTGTGATAATTTATTCAGTGAGAGTTTCACTTGTGGGTTCAGGTGTGACATTGTTGTATCCGAGTCAAGTAGAGTCACTGAGCTCAGTCTTGATCAGGCTGGTTACTCGGGCTCGCTAACTTCCATCTCTTGGAACCTCCCATATTTACAAATACTCGACCTTTCCAATAATTTTCTTCTATGGCCAAATTCCTGAGTCTGTATCCAACTTGACTCAACTGAGTCGACTTGGTCTGTCGAGAAACATGTTCTCTGGTGAGATACCCACCTCGATTGGCTCATTAAGTAGCCTGGAAGAGCTATATCTGGACAACAACAATCTTCAAGGCAATATTCCTGCAAGTTTCAATGGTCTTGTTAGTTTAAAAAGGCTCGAAGTTCAATCAAACAAGCTAGATGGTGAGTTTCCCGAGCTGGGCTCTCTTAAAAATCTCTCCTTTTTAGATGCAAGTGAGAACGCCGTATCAGGTAATGTCCCACTAACATTACCAGAATCTTTAGTTCAAATCTCAATGAGAAACAATAGCTTGCAAGGCAAATTACACCCTCAAAGCTTCAAAAACCTGGCTTTCTTACAAGTACTTGATCTGAGTCACAACAATCTCAGCGGCTCAGTTCCTTCACCTCTCTTCACTCACCCGTCACTTCAACAACTCACTCTCTCATTCAACTCTTTCACGTCCGTACAATCCCCACCATTCCCATTGACCACAGTTCTCCAGAGTGAAGCAATAGCCATTGATCTAAGCAATAACGAACTTCGAGGTTTTCTGCCTTCTTTCATGGCTTTAATGCCAAAGCTCTCGGCTTTATCACTTGAAAACAACAAATTTTCAGGTATGATACCCAATCCAATTCGCAATAAAAACGGTTTTACACGGGTCCAGATTGTCTCCATTTGTGAGGCTGTTATTAGGAGGGAATTACCTGTATGGGCCTATACCGGATCGTTTGATGGAGCTCCAACCAGGTTTTGCTGATGTAAGGTTGAATGATAATTGTTTGTACCGTTGTCCTGTTAGTTTATTTTTCTGTCGAGGTGGTGACCAAAAATCACATGTGGAATGTAAGAGCTTTAACCCTTTAATCCCACGAAAAATGTGATGTAATTAATTATTATTATTGAATGTAATTACGTTAGTTCTTGTTGTTAATAATCATTTCTCTCTCTCTCTCTCTTTGATTTGCGTTTTGAGCATGGTATGATTCGCTCAGGTCACGGGGTCGTGTAAACTAATCTAATCTAGATTAATCTATTTTTTATATCATTTTATAAAAATAAAGTAACTAGATTATGACGAAGTTTTTCCAATATTGTCTGGTCAACTTTAAACTTGGTGTAGTTGAATTGATTTCTTTCGAATCCATATGTTTTTTTTTAATTTTTAAACAAAAATCATTTTATAAAACAACTCCCAACGTCATTTTCAAATAAATCCAAATTGTAATTTGGTTTTTACAATTTACAGTGTCGTGACGATTTGTTTTTAGCTTAAAGACAAGAGTATCATCGAGTACTGGATTTTGTTTTGGGTAATCCTCTGACAGGTTTAATGTTGTGCCCACGTGAATTTAAGGGACGTGGGGCAGACGCGCATAAGGTTTTGTTTGGGCATGCAAGTCCATGTGCTCCTGACCCAAGTGGCAAATGTCAGAAAATTGGTACCTGCAATAAATATGGCAAAACCCCTTATTTGGCCCTATATTTTTACAAATCTGTCAGATAAGCTACTATATTTTTAATTTGATCAATTAAATAAGTATAATTTTGCAAAATCAAAGATTCTTTTTCTTATATATTCACAGTATGTTGTGGAATCCACAGACGACGCGTATTTTCTACACGTTTGAGTCGTTTGACACATGACTTTAATACGATATCATAGCAGTGCATAGATATTTTTTTGAAAAACATTTTTTTTATTTTTTTCGAGTTACAAAAAATACCTTTTCATTTAAGAATCATGATTATTATACTTATCTTTCATTTTCGAGTTACAAATTTATCTAATCATTTTATAAATAAAATAATATTATTTTAAATAATTTAAAAAAAAAACATTTAAATTTATAAGATTAAATCTCATACAAGTTTGATTGGATCAACCAATTCAATTCAATTTAAATTTAAATGAGTTAATCTCTAAACTCGTTCGAAATAAAATCTTGTAAGCATGAGGCCACCATCTCTTAGGGCAAGTCCAAAGGAGGAGCCATCAGAGGAGGCAAAGCCAAAATTTGGCTCTTTTTGTTAAAATTGTCACTCCAACGGGGAGAGGCAAATGAAGAGGCAAAATGCCTCTTCCAATTTCGGGAGCCATTCCCACAGGTTTTGGCCAAAGAGCCAAAACCCAAAATGTTACCGTTGCCTGCTGTTTGTGACCGTTGGGGACTTTGCCAATAAAAAATGCTCAGAACACAAAATCAACACAACCAAGCAAAATCAACACAACAATTGAATTAATTGAAAAATTGCAAAAAAAATTACTATACAGCAAACTCATCGGTTTGTTTTCAAACAAGGAAAATAAAAAAAAAATACCATAAATCCAAGGAGCTGCATCTTCACTTCGTGCTCATCACTTCGGGTAAAGAGTAGAGTGAGGAAGAAGAAGAGGAAGAAGAAGAAGACGAGGAAAGAAGAAGAAGAGGAGGAAAAGAGAAGAAACAAGTGTGGGGGCAGCGAAGAAGAAGAAGAAGAAGAAGAAAAAGAAGAAGAAGAAGAAAAGAAGAAAAAACAAGTGTTGGGTGCGGCTGGAGGGAGAAGAGAAAGATGGGTAGGGGTAGGGTTTTTTTAATTTGTGGATTGAAATGAAGGGATTTGCACGGGGGGTGGGTTTTTATAATTATTATTATTATATTATAATAATTATTATATATAATAATAATAATAATTATTATTAATTATTATAATAATATTTAACATAAAAAAAATAGGGGTATTAATTTGTAATTAATTTGATTCAATTATTTATAATGGAATGTATTTTAATTCATTATGTTTGAACTTATTGGTTATTTGTTAATGTGTTTATTTTGTTTTTTTAAAGTTTTTCTAACACTCAAAGACAATAAGTAACATTAATTAATTTTAAATACAACAACCATAAAAAAAAACATAGAAATATTGTGGTTTTTTTTTAATTATATTTATATTCATTTTTTTTAATTTAAATATAATTAAAAAAAATAATTTTATTGTTTGGGAGTTTTTCAAAAGCAATTATTTAATTATATAACTTACTCATATTAATTGTATAATGAATTGTATAATTACACTATATACAAAATAATTGAATTTTATTTAAAATAAATTTAAAAAAATAGCTCTTAAAAATGGTTCTTACCATTGGAGACCACATTACCTCAAGAGCCATTTATACACTATTCAAAGAGCCATTTCTATCATTTGCCTCTTAAAAATGCCTCCTACCCTTGGACTTGCTCTTAGTTCTCCATCTTCACCCATCAAGAGTTGAAGAGAGTTGGGGCAGGGAAGGTTAGGGATTTATATTTATTATCTATAATTATAAAAGCGAAAAACAGCAATTACAGGCCCAAAACTTTTAAGGGAGCCCAAAACAAAGTAATGGTGGGCTTAAAAGAGCTTCTCAACCATCCTCCTAGAACGGCCCATTAATAGCCTTCTTATAAGCCCATAGCCTATTTCCTTGAATTGGACAAAACAAATTAAATGAAATGCGGTGAGCGTGGATCGAACACGCGACCTTCAGATCTTCAGTCTGACGCTCTCCCAACTGAGCTATCCCCGCAAAGATAGGACCCTTCCCTAAATAATAACTTATCAGTTTATATTTGTCTGACCCTTCATCTTGAATGAGGTCATGCATATCCCATCTTTCCATCCTGACATGAACTCTATAGGCACGGGAAAAACAAACCATGGTGGGGTAGACCCGTGACATGATTGATGGTCGGGGCTAAGCTAAAATCTATAAACATAATAATAATAATAATAATATAATCTCTCCTAGACCTGGATGTCTCAGAACTCCACTGGAGTTATGATCATGGGCTCCAGCATGCATTCCCTCGGCGACATCTTATAAAAATGGACACAAAGATTCATCGCCAATGCTTATCAGAAAGGAAAGTTATAGCAGTAGTAGGAGCTGCTGCTGCTGCTGCTGCTGCTATTCAATCACCAAATGTTTATGTGCTCACATTTGTGTTCATTGCAACAAGTTGGCTCTTTGCCTATCCAATCATAAACTTCAAATCCCATCTCGGCCATGCTTACCACTTCAATCATAACTAAGATCTGGAATATGCTAATCACAATCACTCATGCCTAGTCAACAAGACTAGTAGTTTTATGGTTGTCGATGAATCTACTTTTTAATGTTTTTTAAACTAGTAAACAATATACATCATTTTGATGTGTTTCTAATCGAAAATCACTCGGCATGCGTTACGAAATTCATACTTAGTAGTTAATATCATTAATTCAAGGGTTATAGACAATCTGGTAATTATGCTGTCAGGATTGCTCTTCAAGTAGTTTAATTACATGTCTTTTATGCTATCAAAACAAAAGAAGAAAGCATTTTGCTTTCAGTCATGTTTCAGGACAGCAGGCAAATTCCAGGCATGTACTTTGGAGGAATAGCTAGATTGAACAGGATTGAGAACAGGACAAACACAGATTCACATGCCTAATAGTTGATCTAAAAGAAAGCCCATGGCTCAATCAAAGTGAGTGGCTATTTTTTAAAACTGGTTTGACAAATGATAGAAAGCTCCAAGCAGCCAGCAGTGGGAGGTAAGGTATATTATTGAAGGCAAGCTGTTGATTTGAGGCAGGAATGTCATTCCGTTTCGGTAAAAACATTTTATACCAGTTAAACAACGTCGTTTTTATGTTGGTTTAAATTCCGGTCCATTCCAGATTTTTTGAATAAATATCAGCCAAAATAGGTTTCGTTCTGCCCATTCCATTTCAGTCAAATAATATTTTTTTAAATAATGAATAATTTCATAATATCATTCATATGTCTTAATCCAGCTGTTAGATTGAGATAAAATTTTACGATGAGTCTTTTGATATATTTATATATATTATGTTAAAATTTCAGAGCAATTAGAGAATGTAATGACATTGCGAGATTGATGATGACATTCTCGTAATATCATACATGTTCATAATTTTGTTCAGAAAAATCATTTTATTGTGTGTTTTTTAGATTAAATTGTATAATTCTAAATATTTTTTTTTTGGATTTGAACTACTTTTTTTGAATTAATATATTTAATTATACACACACGTATATAAACAGTATAACCCCGAAACAGCGCGTCGAAACACTCCGAAACCAAAACATTTCATTTCAATTGAAAAAACAAAGCACCAATAAAAACAAAACAGAATTGAAAACCTTGAATTGAGGTACCCATAAAATGGTAATGGTGTGACTGTTGATCAGCAGGGCTACTTTATTTCTTTATGGAGGCTTGAATATATTATGTACTGATCAAAGTCCAAAGTGCTCTTACACAGCACTTGCCAATGCATGTATGGGTCTTGCAGTAGATGATTTGATTAAAAAAAAATAAAATAAAATAAAAGAATCCATTAACTTTGTTAGTGTTTTCCACTGTTAGATGAATCACCATAGAATTTATGCATCTTGGTTATTGCAGCACACTGACAGGATGCTTTTAGTGGATATCCTCTGACTTTGAGGCCTAGTTAACACAGTCACGGGAGAATGGCGATGGCTTTTTTCAACCCTACACAGCCTTGCAATTGCCCCTTTTTTTTTAGAAAATTAATCACAAGGGCCTAAGTTTTTGACCACCGCCTCTCCTCGCCGCTAAATTTGCAACAGATCCTTTAATCTTCAGCACTGCAGTTTCAAAACTGTCTATGGAGATCTCAATGGATGCCCGAACCTTCTCCCTCCTGTTCTTCCTCATCTTCTCTACATTAGCCTCTTCCAAGGCATGCCACCCAGTTGATAGAGAAGCTTTGCTTGATTTCAAACACAAAATCACAGATGACCCATCAAAACTGTTGCATTCTTGGAAAGTTTCATCTGATTGCTGCACTTCTTGGGAAGGTGTTGCTTGTGATGGCTCTGGCCGAGTTGTCAATGTCTCTCGTCCTGGTCTTCTGTCAGGCGATGACTTCATTGAGGACACATATATGTCAGGAACTTTATCTCCTTATCTGGGAAACTTGTCAAGCCTTCGAATTCTAGACCTGAGTAATCTCAAGGACTTGAAGGGACCAATACCAGAAGAACTTGGCAAGTTGTCGAAGCTCACACATCTCTTTCTTGATACAAACAAGCTCACTGGATCAATACCATTTACGTTAAGGTACTTCTCTCAGCTGGAAAAGATGTATCTTAGTGACAATCTTTTATCTGGTATTGTTCCTTCATCTGTTATGGAATCCTGGACATCTGTCTCTGAACTTGGTTTATCAGGAAATGCTTTGTCAGGGCCAATTCCTCCAACAATTGGCAAGTTGGTTATGGTAACTAAGCTTGATTTGCATGGTAACAACTTTACTGGTAGAATTCCTACAGGATTTGGCAATCTTAAGAATCTCAGATATCTTGATCTGTCTGAAAATCAGATAACTGGAAGCATCCCGCAGTCCATTGGTGGACTTGCGGCATTGGAACTACTATATCTCAATCAAAATCAGCTCACGGGAAGGATACCATCTTCGATATCTGGACTTGATTCTATGATATTCTGTCGTATATCAGAAAACAGGTTATCTGGCAGTCTACCACCATCAATTGGCCAGCTCTCAAAGGTTCAAAGGTTGATCCTTGAGAACAACAAGCTCACCGGGAAGCTACCAGCATCCATTGGTCATCTAACAGCTCTTACTGATATATTTTTCTCAAACAACTATTTTACAGGAAAGATCCCTCCAAGTTTTGGAAATTTACTCAACCTTCAAACACTTGATTTATCAAGAAACCGACTCTCCGGCCAGCTTCCTCCTCAGCTAGCTAAGTTGAAGAGCTTGCAGAGTTTAGATCTTTCATATAATCCTGTAGGACTAGGTAGAATACCAAACTGGTTCCAGGAATTAAGAGTCTTCCAGCTGATGTTGGCGAATACTGGGATCGAAGGGGAACTTCCTCACTGGCTATCTTCATCATCAGTATCAAAACTTGACCTGTCAGGAAATGCATTAACAGGAAAGCTGCCTTGGTGGATTGGCAACATGACCGGCCTTTCATTTCTCAACTTATCAAATAATGGATTTCATTCATCCATCCCAGTTGAATTCAAGAACCTTTCACTTCTGATGGATCTTGATCTTCACTCCAACAACTTCAGTGGCCGCGTCAATGTAATATTCTCTAAAGAAGTCCAAACCCCTCTAGGCCATTTTAACTCCATTGATCTTTCCAGCAACATGTTCACTGGTCCAATAGAGGATGACATAGGAGGGAGACCAGCAATGTCTTCTATTAGTTCATTGGTTCTATCACACAACAAACTGGGAGGATCACTACCAAAGTCGATTGGGAAAATGAGAGAATTGCAGGTTTTGAAGTTAGTGAATACTGGGCTGTCAGGGATGATACCAGAGGAGCTTGGTGATGCCAAAGAGCTGTCCACAATTTTACTTTCAAGAAATAAGCTGACCGGTGCTATTCCAGAGATTGTGATAAATCTGAAGGAGCTAAAGCAATTCGATGTGTCTAGTAACAGACTAAGAGGCAGGATTCCTCCTCACAAAGCCATAATTCCTGTGTCTGCATTCAAGAACAATCCTGGTTTGTGTGGAACTCCACTTCCACCTTGCAAACACTTTTAATATCCTTCTCAAAGATCCCACCCCCCTTCTTTTCCTTTTCAACTCTCTTTTAATGTTCAAAGTTTTGTCAGGTTTCATACTAATTCTTCTGGTTGAAAAAGTTCGTATTTATTCAGATGATTAGTCTCTTTCCTTGATCTCCTCCAACTTTATTACCTTCCAAAGCTACAAGCTAAATGACTAAAAGATTAGATTGTTCCATAACATGATATCAAAATTAAGCACAAGATAATACGAGTTTATGCAAGTTTCAAGTTTCAAAAAGCTTTCATTTGAATGTATATATTAGAAAAATAATATAAATCATATTCTGGAGTCAATACATAAACCGAATGAGACAACAATGAGTATGAACAGAATGAGAATTATTTTAAAAATACATAAAACAATTTAAATTTAAAACATATAACCTCTAAACCCTTTTAGCGACATGAAGAGATCATGCGAGTCATGAATCCTTTCAGATTCTCTATCATTGTTGCAGTGACACTGGTTGGACTAATTAAGAAACCATTTCTGTGGAGTCTGGCGTGCTTGATGAAAAAAGGTGTCGCAACTTTTTACTCCATGGCAAAACATTCAATAAGACAAATTGAGCTTAGAATACTGTAGGCTTTTTCTTCTTCTTTTTTGCAATAATGCTTTTTATTTACCACTCTCAAGTTGCATCACAGATCAATCATTAACCCCACCTTTTATTTTATTTTATTTTTTTTTCTCTTGGTAAAATGATGCGTGTCCGCTTCGGGCATTCAAAAGAGGCAATGACTACTTTATACCATGATGTATAAAATGTATTTTTTATTATTATTTTGATAGGATGATTTGAAAAATATAAAAATACATTTTTAATTAAAAAAACTTTAAAAAATATTATGCATCACAATTCTAAACACACATAAATGTTCAAGTGAGATATCAAATTTGACTCTGTAAATCAATTTAAATTAATGGTGAATATCCATATTTGAAAGTATTTTGTATATGTAATTACAAGTTTTAATCTGAAATTTAGTGAATTTAAATTATTAATTATAGAAGTTTGTTTCAATTTTCAAACTTCCATTCACAATTTCAGAAGTTGTTTTGGCAGGGGGAATTGACCAATTATTCGTAGGGCACAATTATAATGTCAACATGAACCTAGCCCACCAAAACATTGCTTTTTATTTAAAAATACATTTATTTTTAATATCAACATATTAAAACAATTCAAAAATATAAAAAATAATTAAAACAAAAAAATATAATTTTGATCCATATCATTTACATTTTATTCAGAATTTCTCCCTTCCATATAATTGCACTTGTGATCAGATTTCTGAAATTGTTGTTATTTTAGAAAATTCAAAGTGCACTGAATTTTATGTGTGTTTTTTTAATTCTGACGTGTTCAGTACAAATATGAAGAACACCTTGTCTCTCCTTTCAACGAGAAGAACATGCTTGATCATGAAAACTCAGTGCAGTAAATTCATCTTCAACCAAGATATCTCAGTGTTTTTGCTTGATTAGCTCCTTATGAGCTCTTAATTGTATGTATTCCCCCCTCTAAATGGCATCTTTTCTATGCTTCATCAGGTCTGTGTATCTTTTACTTGGTTGTTGAAGCGATTCTTGTCTATGCTAAGCTTTTTTCCTTATGAACTTGTCTAAGCGAAGTAATATGTACACGTATAAGTTGACAGCAATATGAAAAGCATGGTAACTAAATACACGAAATTATTTTTCATTAAACGTCAAACTGAACCACAATTTTAACTAAATACTTCAATTTCAGTTATGAACCGCTACTAAAAATATTTTTCATGAAACTTTTTTTTTTTAAACATCAACCACAACAACAACCACAATATCAAACACACCCTTAATTTTTGTAAATATTCAAGAATTTTTCTGCAAACAGTATACTACACAGGCCCTTCAAATGGGCCTGGAACAACAGTCAGGGTTCTGCTTCATGGGTTAACTTTCTAAAAAATTTCTGTGCTAGTGTTCTAGCTTGATGGGTTAACTTGTCGAGCCATTAACCTGTGTCGAGTCAGTAAGACTATTCCATATTTTTTAGAAGAAAAAAATTCTCAAAACTTGGATTGATACAGATAATTTCTTGAGGAGGTATGGATTACACATACGCAGACAGAGTTATGAAACTAAAACTCAGACTTTAAAGCATAAATTCTCTCTCTCTCTCTCTCTCTCTCAAGAACACCAATAAAATACAGAACGTCAAAAGAGTTACATGCATGTCTATCATCAGTTACATGGGATTGTTTTGTAATGACGATAAAGTTTAGTAGCAATCCTCAAATGCCAGCGCGAGAAACAAAAAAGAGCAGCATGGATTTCTTCACAGCAAGATAGATATAGAACTCAGTCCCCGCATTTCTTTAGTGGAAAATGCTTAGGTCATTAGGATATTCCTACAGCCCAAGCCATCAAAATAAATAGCACAAGATATAATGCGTTCATTTATCATACGAGAGAGATAGGAGGGTGGTCTTCATTCTACGGCTTTCTCCAGAAAAAAAAAGACTTTATTATATAGATTATAGCCTGAACCAAAGGCTATCGAGTCTAGAATAAACCCTAATAAGCCATTAAATCTTGTAGAAGTTTTGCAATAACCCTGAAACAATATTACAGACATGGGTTCCGTTCCTGGCTGGTCCTAGACAACAAACCAGATCTACGTTTTCAGTGACAAGATCCATTGAAATTTTGGAACTTTGGATCTCCATTTGTAAACTGTTTGGTATAGAAACAATTACCAAGTAGCTTGGCTTCATCAGCTCAAGCTCTTCACTTCTGCAGCAGCTGCAAAATAAAGCTGTATGTGTGTAGATCCCTTCACGACACGACGAAAATAGGACGAACGCACATTTCTTGAGTGTAAAATGCGCATAGCATGAACAATGAGTTCCTTTTTTTTTAACTTTCAGCTTTAGGAAATTTCCTCCTCCTGTTGTCGTTATCACTTTAATTGAAGAAAAGACTTCTAGCCGTCGGCTAGAATAACTTTTCTGCGCATAATCAACAGCCACCAGCTACCTCAAAGCGCGCTTATCAGCCAATAACATTATACAGAGCTCTTAACTGTGTTTCGTTGTGCTTGATTAATGCACTGGTTTTATCGTTACTGAATCACAAGTTCCAATAACCCGATTGCCAGCTTGCAGAGTAAACTTAATTGTACCATAGATGATGATTTCTCTGGCTCAATTCCTGGTAGATATAGAATCAGGATTATGATATGAGATGCCCCTTTTGACTTGATGATTATTTCCTGACAGGTTCATGTAATAATTAGGTTAATTATGAGCAAATAGATATTTTAACAGCAATTGGAGGTTGATAAGGATGACTCGATACCACGCTTGTTTGCTTGACTAGCGTGCTTGATAGAAGGTGACCTGTATCGGGATCTCTTTTTCTACCATGACGAGGAAACTCTATCTTTTATAAAGTATATTTTATGAATTTAGATAATTAAATAAAATTTTGGTTGTTTTCAGATTTTAATAAAAAAATACATGTTTTACCTTGAATTCAAAATCTATTGTGCAGATCATAAATTTTTTATTATCATATTATACCCTTGGGGACTAAAAACATATCATTAACACTCTTATAACAATCCTAAATAATTGTCTAAAAACCTGAAAATCAAACTGGTTTGATTTTGATTTTCTCAGCTTAGATATGATTTTTTATGCAACATTAAATCTTTAAACAACCGCTATAAAACTCATGGACATGGACAAAGAAAACCCATTTTGATGGGTGAAAATATAGTAGACGATGACTTCTTCTTTTTTCACCTTTAGAATCTAATAACTATAATGGACGATGACTTTTTTTTCACCTTTGGAATCTAATAACTCATTCTCTCTAACTAGGGATTGAAAAGTAAAACAGATGAAATTGTTTACTAAAGATTGATTTTTAAAATTTTAAAGGCACCTAGATTGTAACAATAATTATAAAAAAAATCTAAGTTTATTTTGCATGCAATCTCTGGCATGCCATCTATCATTTTATTTCCCTTTTTCAATTGTACCCTTGAGTAAAAATTAAGAAGCAATTAATTTTTAATGAAGATTAAATTATGAAAACCAAAATAAAGAGCATTTGACAACCAGAAAAACCTCATACCTTTTATCTATAGTTAACGTTACCCATGTCATAGAGCACAACTCAAAGAGTTCATTCAATCATGAAAGGAGAGAAGTATGATAGATAGACATTCACAGTAGTGAAGTATTTTGCAGTAATTTTCTTTACACTTGGATTGCTTTCACTTTTCAATGTTTTCATTTTCACCATGAAAAATATTATTTATTACATGGAAGTAAACATCATCATCACTACTTTGGTTAACTTTCCAATATGGTTGCTCGTATTGTGCTAAGTGATCTATTAGACAATCAATTTCAACATGTGTTTTTTCTAGTATGTTTGTTAAAAAACATCATTTTACTTGTTTTTTTCAATTTGAAAAATTAAAAGCAGAGGCTTAAACATATAAATTTATCTTGAATATTAATCATAAAATTTGAACAAAAAAAACCAAACAAAAGTGTATAGTTCTTTAAACACCAAACTTACCTTTTAAAATTATAAAATAGAGTTAATCTCTGCTTTACAATCTATCATTTTAACTTTTACTTAATTACAAGCGAGTATTTTTATGACTAGATGGTGAGGTCACCTATTAAATATAATATATAAAATATTAACCATGGTTGAATTTCAAAATCAAAGTTATTAAGAAGGTGTTTGAGAGTGTTGTTGCGGTTTCTTTTTTGAAAATACTTTTTTTTTAGAAATACATCAAAATGATATTTTTTTTATTTTTTAAAAATTATTTTTGACATCAGCATATCAAAATAATCTAAATACACTAAAAAGATTCATTTAAAATGATTTTTTTTTGATCAAATATCGATTTGACCGCAGTGACAAACAGACTCTAAATCTTAAAGATGGAGTGCATAATCATCGAGTTGACTTAGTTTCAATAAATGTTTTTACAAAAAATCAAAACAAAATAATCTTAAAAAATTAAAAACAAATAATTGATTTTTAACTGTATCATGAAATGACCTATCAAGTTAACTTCAAGTTGACTATTTTCAAGAATTCGAGGCGGGCACGTCGGGTCCTAACCAACTAGCCGAACCTGGTTGAGTTTAATAGAAATGGTGAAACTTTTCAACTAAAAAGAAAAGGAAATATGATTCCGAAATGTGTCACTTGTACAGTATCGAACAGGACCATAGTTGAACAACACCAATTATGGCTTCTTGTGGTGATCAAATAGGAGCGGAGATTGAAAATTCAAATTTTGATAAGAGGCATATATATATATATATATGCAATTATTTATATATTTATTTATGCAATTATTTATGTCACATAAAGTACTAAAGTAGTAGAAGACATAATAATAAAATCTTGTGTTGAAGCCCAGCATCTCCTGCAGGAAACTTCCCGAAGCATGTCTTACGTGGCAGTCGGATGGAATTGTACTCTCAAAACAAGAGAATTTCCTCGCTGGAAATTTCAGTAGATTCCGTACTTTTATATGCTTGTTTCTTCGTGAATGAAAAATAAAATTAAAACAGCATGTTTTGAAAATAATTAAATAAAAACACGTAAGAAATTAAAAAAAAATCAAATTGACAGAGGATTTTTCTTTTTCTTTTCAAAAAGCCAATATAGTAATACTTTGTTGGCAATTATGTCGCAAGCTGGAAGGGGAGGGGAGGGAGGAGGGCGTGATGAAATTCAAAATTCAAAATTTAAAACACTCGGACAATAAAAATTTCTGAAAAAACTAACGACACGTAATTGTATTCAATAGGAACATGCCACGTTAGCATACCACTTGGGAGTTAGGAGGGTTGAAAATGACGTGGACCTGACTTTCTTTATTCGTCGGGTAAAAAAACACAAAAAAGGCCGAATTAAGGAATTAAAGATACGTGGTTAGCTTTCCCACCATCATGCTTTGAACTTTGAAGTGTGTGCTGTGAATAATATTTATTTTTTTTATAATACTAGCGCGTTAAAATTACAGTAAAGCACGTAAAAATATTATTTTATTTTATTTTTAGATAAAAATAAATTGTAAAATATTTTAAAAAGTAAAAATAAATACTCATTTTAGTGTGTGTTTAGCTAAACTTCATGGTCGTGATTTAAAGAATTAGGTTTTTAAAAAACTATAAGCTATAATATATTAAGCATATCTTTTCAAAGTTGTGATTGTGACGGGAAAAAAAGTCCCAACAACACACTACTAACCCTTATACATGCCATCAAGCTAAAGACAATGTTTAAATTTATGATATTAGCATGTTAATTTAATATTTTATTCAAATAAAAAAACAGTCAATAAACTATTTTAAAAAGAAGTTTGAATTGCAAAAACAAACATTTTTTTTCAGTGTGTGTGTGTGTTTAGCTAACTTTTCATGGTTGCCATTTGGAGAATAAAGTTTAAATTTATGTATTTTTTATAACTAAAATATCATTAGAGAATTTATAATAAAAACCACATATATATATATATATATATATGTATGTGTGTGTGTGTGTGTGTGTGTGTTTTTTCAAAGTTGTGATTGTGACGGGAAAAAAATAAAAAAATAATGTCTCAACAACACACAACTAATAACCATCACACATGCATCAAGTTAAAGATAAGGTGATACTAAAAATTTAATTTACAATTCATGAAATTAATTAAAATATATGTAAGTTGTCTAAATATCTATATTAATCAACAAAAAAAAAAGTTAAAGAGAATGACACAATGTCTAACAGTAGGTGTGGTTGTTAATGAGAGAAAAATGTATGTTTGAAATTATTTTAGAAAATATTTTTTGTTCAGAAATATATTAAGATAATATTGTAAAAAATATATTTTTAATATTGATACATGAAAATAATATATAAAAAAATTAATCTTTTTAATTTAAGATAAAAAAATAAAAAAATATTTTTTTTATTGAGATGTAGTGAGAAACACTCATTAAATTGCCTTTAAATAAAGCGGACAAGGAAGTGTTTTGTCGTAGATGCAAGGAAGACAGGGGAGGGGGAATCATTTCAGTTCGGGGACAAAAGCTGGACCTTCGGTTTTTGCATCAACTTTTGCCTCTCTTTGCTTAGAAGGCAGGTCCTGTCATAAACTTTGCTCATTATTACGACTACTTCGGAGATAAATATAAGCTGTCCGAGTTCTAAAATGTTTCAACATTTTCACACTCCTTCAGAGGTGCCCAGGAATAAAAAGAAGGGGAATATTTATATGGAAATTCGGAGAGTATATTCACTCGTTGTACCTTGCGCCAACAGTCCGCTAAAAGTCCATGCTACAAACCATGCTTATAAAAGTAATTTTTAATTTAAAATATATTTAAAAATTATAGTATACTAGGCAACGTACGGATAAGTACTCTCAAACTAATCCATTCACTAGATCTTTCCCACCTTCAAATCTATTGTTAGATTAGAATTCAAGATGATAACTTGGAAACGAACCCCACCATTTTAGTTGAACAAACCTATTTACTGCCCTCCAATTGACGAGTCACACTTCATGCTAATGCTAATTATAAATTAAGATTATGCTAATGATCAAATAGATTTTCTTAGAGGGCATTTTATGGACTTATATATAAGTAATTATGGAAAAGAAAAGAAAAGACCGATGGGAGGGTTTATTTGATAAATGAACAAGTAGATATTATGAATTAATTAATAAATATATTAAAATACCTTTATGAATTAATTATGATTTTGTTTTATTTTTGTCTATAGAAATTGATCTTTGCTTTCCCTTGGAACTCGCCAGCAGTCGTGCTTGGCATCACTAGAGAAAAGTCCGTTCTATGCTTTTATAAGAAATTTCCCACCTCTCTCTCAAGTTGATAGCATGGTTGGCAACCATGCTTGCTATTTCGAACCTATTTTTTAATTAATTTATAGTTTTTTTTTATTGTCTTGACGGGTTAATATAAAAAATAAATTTTAAGAAATGAAAAGGATATTTCCATACTTTCCAAGCAATTTTTTTTTAAAAAAAACACAACTTTAATATAACCCAGGATTGCAATAAGATGAGTGGCAACTCAATCATCACAGCAGCAAGCAATATCTCGACATCAAAAGCACAGTCAACATGTCTCGCCAACAATCTCACAGTGGAGATGTAATAATAGAGATAAAGTGTGGAAATAATTATGGGTTAGATGAGAAATTAATCATCTTTACGGTTGCATTAATTAATTAATTAATTAGGTTTTCTTTCCTTAAATATTGTTACCGTGCCTAATATTACGCTTGTACAAGTTTCTTGACAGATTTAATGTTAACAAGACAACCAGAGCATAACGTGTTGAAAACTACAGGTACATGCACACATTACAGACACGCACACGCTTTGGAAACGTCTAAGATGCATTACCAGTTAGAATTTTGTTACATGTAAATTACTTTTCTTGTTTAACTTAGCAATAGAGCAAAGGGCAAACTTTAATTATGTTTTGTGTTTATTGCGAGGTTTCAATTAGGTCCCTCTCTCACTAATTGCATCAATGTTAACCCAGAACCATCACAATCATTGTGTTTGACACTGCATTTTAAAAATGTTTTTGAAAAAAATTAATTTTTTTTTTAAATCATAATTTTTTGGTGTTTTCAGATTATTTTCATGTGTTGGCATCAAAAATAATTTTATAAAAATAAAAACATCTTTTGATACATTTCTCAACGAAAAATATTTTTAAAAGCAATTAAAAGCAACCTAACATATTGACTCAATACCTGACTGGTTTGTCTCGTGGCTCGAGCCCAGAGTGAGATAAAAAAATCAAACCTTGAAACCATGTGTTAATAACTATGATCAAAATCATGTCAATATCTATCTTCCCATGGTGAAATGCTAATTTTGTTCAATTGAACCGAACATGAACTTGCACAAGTCAATTCTCCTTTAGTTTTTTTATTATTTATATAAATATATGCAATTATGAAATTAAAAAAATTGTCAATCAAAATCCCGTCTATAAAAGAAAGAAGTTGGCATAATTCTGATAAGTGGAGGATATTGCCAGTATAACAAGTAAGAGAGGGACCGAAATGAAATTTACTAAATAAACAGAGGGCATGGTTGTAGTTAGCCCTACTAAAGCAAATTAGAAAAAACAGTAAGCAATCAGAGCGCGGGAGGCATTATGAAAGATAATTAGTCAAAAGAGGTGGGAAAAATCTTAACCAGGTAAGAAAAGTAAAAAGAAAGAAACAAAAAAACAAAAGGTGGCGGTTCTCTAGGCCGTCACGAATTCGAGGTTTGAAAGTCCGGACAAACTAACCAATAAATAAATAAGTAAAATCAAATAATGAAATAAGAGAGTTTATAAATCAGTTTAACTCTCTGTTTCGCATTGAAATTTTAAAATATTTTTGAAAAATTTGAAAAAAATATATTTTTATTTCTTATATTAAATTATTTTTTTTTAATATTTTAAAATTATTTTCATGTCTTAATATCAAAATTAATTTAAAAAAAATAAAAAATATATTATTTTACTACATTTCTGAATAAAAAATATTTTTAAAAACAACTTTAACTATATTCTCAAACATGCAACAAATGATTTTTGTAACAAAATCTACTTTTTTTTTGTAAATGAATTTATTCCTTAATTATATTTTATCTTGGGTTATGTTTTTTTTTCTATGTTACATATGATTAATATAAAAATTGATCTAATTTTATTTTGATAGCAATCAAGTCAAATCTATTTAAATCAGGAAAAAAAACTAAATAAGTCAATTAAATTAAATAATGTTTGTTTACTATTTTAGGATTAAAAAACATGATGACAAGAAAATAAATAAAAAATGCAAAGACTCGCGTTGATAGTATCTAACTATTAAAAAAGAAAAGAAAATACCATCAATTGAAATCCAAAATAAACCGTATGAACTTTAATTGTATATGACCAAGATTTGAGCCCTAATAAGGTCAACCAATTTACTAATTTAGGTAACAGTGTAAAAGAGTATCTGGCTTTGAAAATTCAAAGGGGGGTAGTCCTCGTAATTTCAGTGAAAAAAAGGGAGTAAAATGAGGACGTTATTTTTGAAACTGCAAACGCATGAAATAAATAAATTTGTCCAAATAAATAAACAAGTAAATAGAAATACAAAAAACAGTAGAGAGAGAACTACTGTTTTATATAAATACATGGAAAATAACAGAGAAAGAGAAAAAGAAAAAGAAAAAAAGAAACTGGCACTTTTAGTATAGGCCACGCACGCTTTCATCTCCCATTCAATGCTTTACCAAACTCATCTCTTCTCCTCTCCAAAATCCACAGCCCTTTCTCTTCTCTCCTTCTCTTATCCTCTTCGCTTCAGGTATACCTCTGTCGAGTATATATACACGCGCGCGCGCACCCGTTGTGTCTTCTCCTCTCTCATCTCTCTTGGTTTTGTTGTCGAGTTTTTAAATTTCTGGGTTTTGTTGTGTGTCCTTTGCCTTTTGTTTTTAGGTTCGAGAAACAGGAAATGGAATATGTTGAGGGCGCTTTGAAGACCAGTTTTGGAAAAGAAATGGCAGTGAAATTTAGCCCACAAGTTTTTGACGATTTTTGGGCAGTTAATGTTCCAAACGGCATGTCGTCGGATGACTTCTCTGTTGACAAACTCTTGGACTTCTCTAATGAAAACGACTTCCTTGAAGAGGAGGAAGAGGAGGGAGATAAAGAGAAACCTTGTGTTTTTTTCTGCTTCTGCTTCTCCTAAGCAAGAAGCCCTCGACGAAGACAAAAGCAGTGACAGTAGTCCTAGTTTTGCTGTCAAAGATGATTTTTTTTCTGTTCCTACAAGTGAACTCTGTGTGCCGGTTAGTGCCCTGCTCTCTGCATTCTGTCTTCTTTTTTTTTCAATACATAATTTGTTGGCTATTTTTTTGTCACTGAAAAGGTGCCGTTTTTCACAGACGGATGATTTTGCAAGTCTTGAATGGCTGTCACATTTTGTGGAGGATTCCAACTCGGAATATGCTGCACCGTTTCCGGCAAGTTTTTCGCCTCCGGAGCCACACAAAGAGAACCCGGATGAACAAGAGAAGGTGGTGTTAGAAGAGCCCTGTTTTAAGACTCCGGTTCCAGGCAAGGCTAGAAGCAAGAGAACAAGAAATGGCGTCAGAGTCTGGCCACTGGGGTCTCCCTCTTTAACAGAATCATCAAGTTCATCCTCTTCAATATCCTCTTCAAGTCCTTCAAACCCCTGGTTAATTTACTCCAAACCCGGTTCGAAGGTCGAACCGGTTTGGTTTGAGAAACCAGTGGCCAAAAAGATGAAGAGAAATCCGGCTGATGAGGCGGCGGCAAGTGGTGGTGGTGGCACCAGCTCGTCGAGGAGGTGCAGCCATTGTGGGGTTCAAAAGACTCCACAATGGAGAGCCGGTCCAAATGGTTCCAAAACCCTTTGCAATGCTTGCGGGGTTCGATACAAGTCGGGTCGGTTACTGCCCGAGTACAGACCGGCTTGTAGCCCGACTTTTTCAAAGGAAGTGCACTCGAACCATCATCGTAAAGTGCTTGAAATGCGGAGGAAAAAGGAGGGTCCTGTTCAGACCGAACCAGGGTCTGGTTCAACCCTTTGTACCCAGTTTAGGGTAGATTAGAATTATAGTCTAGAGAAACTGAGAAAGGCAGAGTGTTAGGGAAAAGAGAGGATAGGAAATTGAACCGGGGACATTGAAACCGGTCTTTATTTAGGTTCGGTTTATTAGTGTACATTTTTCTTTTCTGGGTGGGTGGAGGTAGGTTTACTAGATAGTATTTGTAACTGAATTAGTGACGACTTTTAATATTGTGCTCCTTGTCTTTTAGTTTCTTACCATTTCCTTTTCAGATCACCTGAAGGTGGGAGTGTTTTTTTCTTAATGTTTTATTTACTTCTTTTTTTTTATTAATGCGGATATCGAGTTAGCTTAAATGTATATTAATTAATTTTATAGATAAATCAATCAAACTTTTTAATTCCAAGTTTTTTGTTATCAAAATAACTAATATTACATGATTTCTTTTAAAGTTTTCTTTGAAGGCCGTTGAAAGGCATGAACATTATGAAGCTGAAGCAGTTGTTTAGAGAATCGGAGGGGCTCGTCTCTTGAATCCAAGATAAAATAATTTATTTACCTTTTCCCTATGCTGTGATGCATCATTAAGATAGCTTGGTTTTTTAAATTCAATTTTGGTGGAGTTGGTTTATGTATCTTTTATTATCCATTTGTCTCTTTTATTTTATTTTTTCTTCTATGGTCTTGGGTTGGGCCTTCATTGGAGTTGAAAGAATAAATAGTTTGAAACATGCTCCGATAACAGCTTTTTCTTAGTTCATATTTGACAAGTGTTTTAAAAATATATTTTTTTAAATAATTTATTTTTATTTTTATATTAAATTTATTTATTTATTTATTGATGTTTTTAGATATTTTTATTTATTAATATTAAAAATAATTTATTTTTAAAAAATAACATTTTAATATATTTTTAAATAAATAACATTTTTAAAAGGACATCTTCTTGTTGCTACAATCAGCCTGGACGTAACTCTCCTATAATCGTAGGCAATATAATTTTGACAATCCTTTTTCTTTCTTTTATTTTCTTCTCTCTCTCTCTCTCTCTTCTCTCTTCTCACATCTATCCCAGAAAAAAGAAGTATTCTGTGTGAGAGAGAAGTGTTTCTTATATGGTAATTATTAAAAAACAAGAAACATTTCGAAGTGTAACGTATGTGGCGTGAGATTTTCAGAGTTGATAAAATCGTTGCTCTTGGAAAGGGGAATCTGAGGGTTCAGATATATTGGTGAGAGTATTATCTGTCATCTTCACACACACACACACACACTTTGTTTTCATTTACAGTGTATATATATATATAGATTTTGATGCTGATTAATGCTGATATGGACCACCCTTTGTTTGCATAAATGAGACATTTGGCCCAATGCATAAAGGAAGAGGATGAGCATTCAAGATTTGAAATTAGAAAGAGGATGGTGGATGGATGGGTGGTGTGCCCTTTGGCTATTTCCCTTCCACTGATCTTTAAATCTTTTCCTGTACACAGCTTCTTCAACAGTGATAATCTTGTTTTCTTCACCTATTTATTCTTGTTAGGTGCCATTTTTAAGATTCCAAAATCTGGAATTGGATTGAGTCATGCAAGAACAAATGACAAATGTCCACGCCCTTTGATCCATGAAGGGTGTTGCATGTTAAAGTGAAACTCAATGCCCAAACCCCACTTCATTTTTTATAAAAAAAAACTATAGGATATAATCTAATTTGAAATCATACTTTAGTTTTCCCTTCATCTGCTCTGCAAGGGAGAATTGCCGATGATAAACACATTTGCTGTCCAAACCTCTTCTCGAAATCTATGCTCCTACTCGTTCAAGTTCTTTCTTTTTGTCCCCACTCACCCGGTGGAGCTCTCAAGTGACTTCTTGAATAACCTGAATGTTTCTCCTAATTGTTAGAGAATTTATCATAATTGTGACATAGGGTTAGAGCTCTTTTTTTTTTTTTTTTGTGGATTCGAGGAAACTCCACTCCTGAAAAGTAATTTTATGGGATTAAATGAGCGAGTAAAACTTTGACTGTCCCAGATTTTTATAAGAGATGCACGTCCTGATTCGAACTCGAGACCTGCCGTGCAATTCTCAATTTTTTTGCCATCACACCACGTTCCTTGAAGATCATAGAGCTATAGCTGTTGCCTTCAAATTTGATAAAAATTAAACCTGAGGTGTCACGTAACAAAGTAAATTTTAATATAAATTTAATGAAACGTTAGTTACAATGCAGTCCCTCAGACTTTTCTACGAGGATCCTCTTCCTTCTCCAGTCACTATAGAAAACGAAAGTCACTTCTTCTTCTTATGCCCACTTTGGCAATATTCTTCTTATCTCATACCATAAGAATTAATAACTTTGTTTACGTATTGGAAAGTCTATTACTCATATTCTCTCTTTAGGAACTAAACTATCTGGAATTGATCATGTGAAAGCATAATTAGGTTGTCCTCGCATCCACTTTTCCCATCACCCAATTGCAGAAAAGACTTGTAGGGGGCTTGATTCAAAAATAGCCGTTTATGCTTTTTTGGGGGTTTAGAAGTATAATTTGAAGGATTAATCTTATCAACATTTTTAATTTTTATTTTATGGATTTAAATTTCAAGAACAACATAGAAAAGAAAAATTTATAAATTTCTTGATTGCACCAAGTCGATGAATGCTAAATCTTGAGATCTTGCACAATCATTTAATAATTTAAATGAAATAATTACTTCATGTAGTATTAGTTAAAATCTCATTATATTTTTTTTATTTTATAAAAAATAAATATAAAATAGTACGGGTGGGTGTGCTAGAATCAACGATAAAGCTTTTATACATCAATATTATATACACCGGCACGTATATTGATGAAATGTTTTGTTTTCCCGATATATTTTGTACTTTATTTTCTTAGGGTTCGGATCCTAATGATTAAATTAGAAACAAACATGGCCACTTACTATTTGACTAGACCCCCAAATTAGCTACACTTTTAAAGAGATTCTTTCCATGAGGTCAAAGCAATACACATAATCAACTGTTCATCGACTAAATTGATACAAGCTATCAACAACTACCATGATTTTAAATTGAAATGAAGAACTCGTATATATATGAAGTAAGAAGCAGCCAGAAAGTTCCAAATGCAAGCACCTCACTTGACAATTACTCGATGGCTATCTCCCACCAGCCCCAACCACTCTCAAACGTCTAAAATAGGGCAACATGAATTAGATGGTGGAGTTGTGTGGGGCTTTGAAACTATTTCGTAGTGGAAAGACTCGTGGATTTTGAGGTGCTCCATCCTGATCGATTCGAGAGGGCTTTCTCAACAGACCATGCATGTGCCCACGTACTAAATACGAACTGTTTACAGCCTCTACGTTTTATTTTTTTTTATTTTTTTTTATAAAAAAAGGAGCTGCTGATGCTGATCTTGATGGTGATAAATGATAAAGTTAATAAGTTTTCTTCTTCTTCTTCTTCTTCTTCCTCCTCCTCCTCCTCCTCCTCCTCTTCTTCTGTTGAATATCCATGAGGGAAGGTCAAATTTATCACTCAGTTGTTCGAGTGATGATGTGGGGGTTATGATCCTGTGCACTCCACTTGGAAAATCCAGAGACAAAATGCTTATGGCCACGTCAACAACATTATCTATATAGCAGTAGTGATGAGTGATTGTTCCCACCTTATCCAACCCTTTTGATATGGATCGATGTTTTTTTTTTTGGAGATGCTATGGCAACTAAGATAATATAGTTCAGCTTATATATAACAACCTTTTTTTTATAAAAAAAAATAGATTTTTGTTTTTGTTTTTAATTAATTGTTTTTGGTGTTTCTAGCCATGTTAAGGTTTGGTACTTAGTCCATGTGAAGGTGGGTGTGAATTTTAGAATTGGGAAAGGGAAACATCCTATACAAATGGTTCGAGATTTGTCCTGTTGAGGAAAAAAGAATGAAGAAAAAATATAATGAACAAATTATTATACAAGTTAATTTATGATGTTTTCAATCTAATGATCTAGGTTAATTGTCTGAGGAATTGACATGAGTTGACATTCTTTTTTGACACATTTTGTTTTTTAATTTCCTCTTTCAATACTTTTTTAAGGTTGACTTTATGTTTTTTTTTTTTAAAAAAAAGTTGATCATAATATCTCAGACTAATGGTTGGACCATGAGTTTTGATATTTTTTTTTTTATCTAGGTTGGCTTGTCTATTATTACATATCATACAATATACATGTTTATCAAGATAACTTGGGTTGATTCATGCTATTTTTTATGTGTTTTATTCAATTTTTGTGCTTCTAAGATATTTTTTCCAAGTTATCGTGACTTTTTTAATAGAATTTTTCTCATTCATTATTGTTTTCAATTATTTTATCATCTAATTAAAATAAAACCAACTTATTAAACCTAATTTGGTCCGTAGTTCAAGTCCTGTGTTTTTTTTCTTATAAAAACATGTTTGTGATGTGATACCTAGACTATTGATGTGTTGTTTTTATTCTAATTTTTGTTTTTATTTTAATTGATACCTTTTTAATATATATTTTTAAATCATTTTTAAATTTATATTTTAATTAATATTCCTCTATGATTTTTTTTTTAATTTACTCTCTTTTGAGTATAGTTGCTTTTTTTTTAAAGAAACTCTTTTTATGTATTGTTTTTAAATATTATTTTGATGTTTTATATAGATGGATTTTATTTTTAAAAAATATTTATTCTTAGTTAATATTTCTAATAAATAAAGCCTTGCATAATATTTTTCTTCTTCTTTAATTTTACTCAATTAGTTTCATGAGTGTATTTATTTCTATAATCATTCAATTAAATAAAACAAATAATTTTAGTAAATAGATTCATTATACACAACAAGGTATATATCTTATGTAGCAAGATCAAATATCTTCATCCGAATCAATCTCTCAAGTTTTGCTTTTCGTTATCATTAGTGTTTCTTTACACAAATAATTGTTAGTTTTTTTTTTAATTAGATGCTTGAATAAGTTTTTTTATTTATACTTGGAATATTCTTATGTTAAAAAACACGTCATTTTTTCACTTTCCCTATCAATAATGTTATACCATTTTGAGTTATGGGCTAGGCCTGCCTATATATAGAAGAAGCTCACGACTAGCTTTGACTCAGAAAAAGGGCCAACTTCTGTTACGTTATTGTGCTATTATATTTTTGCTGTAATTAACTTTATAAACTGAACTGCTCATACAGCACTTAAATTACAAAACAAAAAAAAAACCAAATTTATATATTTTTTTAAATTGCTGGGGGATCTCTTTTTTTTTTCTTTTTTTATTATTATTATTATCGTTTATTTTGAAAGTCAAAGCTTAACGTCTTGGAAACTTAAATTAAACGAGGAAGAGTTGACCTGATAGCCTTAATATCTAATTTTGATGCAAGAAAGCATGTCTAATCTCTTAAGAAAGCGCGATGAACTAATTAATGCGATCATGGAGTTCAGAGAAGAACGCAAAATTCACACACACACACACATATATAAAAGAGTAAAGAGAGCAACTGGGTCTCTAGCAGTGGTGGCGACCAGATGGCACTTAAAAAAAAAAAAGAAACTCAATAAGAATATTTTATTATCCACTCTCACACAAAATTAAGGGCGGCAAGCATATCGTCCATCTAAGCATTAGCAAACTCGAACAGAATTTAAAGAGATAGGTGGTGCAAAATATTATTTCAATGGTTTTTCCCAGCTAATTAGCAAACTCCTTTTCCCATGCAATGTCGTGCATGATCACCCTTTCTTTTAGTTTGAGGGAGGACTGACGCTTGCCCCGATTGACTTTCTTGGGTGGCCACTTCTACATCCCCATGGCAAACAATCTCCATGGTTGCCCCCTCCTCCTCCCCAACCCCAACCTCCCCCTTGACCTCCTCCTCCTCCTCCTCCTCCTCCTCCTCCGCCTCCTCCTCCACCTCCGCCACCTCCCCCACCCCCACCCCCGCCACCCCCCCCACCCCCTCCACCCCCGCCTCCACGGCCCCATCCATAGCCTTTACCATTTCCCCCACCTCCTCCACCGCCACCTCCTCCACCTCCACTACCACTGTTAGCACCTCCTCGACCACTGCCACTCGCCTTTCCTCCTTTTCTTTTGTGTGGCTTGCCCTTTTCTTTTCCATTACCACTACCACTACCACTACCACTACCATAGCCAACTCCACTTCCACCCCCACCTTCTCCACTTCTATGACCATCATTGCCTCCTCCTCCTCCTCCTCCTCCATCATTGTTCATATCACTATTGTGTTCGACTAAAGCATCTTTATAAGTTGAGTTTGTTCTTCCTTCTCTTGCATGATCATCCTCAACATTGTGGCTTCCACTTGACTGCACAACATTTTGAGAAGTGTTAAAATGAGCCACGCCGTTTCTTTCCTCAAAATCTTTTAGCCCAAGAACAAAAAATGGGCGAAACACCAATGCAAGGCACAACAATGCTCCAAATTCTCTTGCAATCTCCATTACTTTCCTGCTCCAGCCAGAAGTGCAAACTCACATTCTTATACTCTTTGATTCCCCTTGCAAAGCCCACTGACAGCTACACACAGTCCCCACATGAACAAACCAGAAGCCAACAAACCAATACCCAATTTCTTAAGGCTGCAAAAGGAGCCCTAAAATTATCCGGGATAGATTACTGTTCTGCCTTGCTGCGCAATTTGTCCCCACCCCTTCATTTTTCCCTAAAGCACGCTAGAATGGGCTCACCCCCACGCGCATTGAGTTCTTCATAATATAATTTATATTACCGAGCTGACAGACTCTGTAATGGTTTTGGATTATATCAGAGCATTGAGCTTCAAATGCCCTGTTCGAACATTAATTTTTTTTATACAGTAACATTTAAAATGAGCACAGGATCTCCCAATTCGCATGACTGTAAGTGTTGATCAAATTTCACAAGTAGCCGATCGATCATCAAGTGTTCATTAACAATCACATCCAATCTTCGTAAGATATTCTGCCTTTTGTTTTAATGAAAAACACCATAGAATTAAGAACCCTAATGAGCTAAGGGTGGTGGCTGTCCTTGTCAAAGGTATATGAATCTTAGCTAGGGTGCGTTTTTTCACTGTATTTGTAGACATGAAGGAAACATGATGGACCTTTGCGTGCAGACAATGATGTTATTTTCGTTTATCTTCATGGATCCCATGACTTGATCCCGAGCGGGCCTCCCACTTCAGTTATGGAAGGACCATCCTGTTGCCTACGATTTCTGGACCTAATATTTTCTTGGAAACTTGTATATCTTAACGTGCTCATAGCTTAAGAAAGTGCATTTAGGTCTGCACGCATTAAAAGGGTAATCGCTTTTGCTCCTTCATGATCCACGCGGTACCCAACAATCCACTCAAAACAAGCAAATTCTCATTAAAATATCTCTAAATTATATTGAATTGAAATAATGTACTTTTTTATGATCATTTTTGTCCGAATAGTATTTGCATCAGGATATGTCCTCCACGGATATTGATTAGGGTTTATTCTTTACCAACGTATATATATAGTGTAATACAAATAAGAATTGACCCAATAGAAGAGGTGCTAAAGTTTTTAACTAAACTGTTAACTAGATTATATATCCAATTTGTTTTAGTTGTGGGTCAAAAACATGATCGAATATAATATATTCCTATTCAAAGTGATCTACCCTAAGGCCTAGCTAGAGTAGTGCATACATCATGATCACATGTGAAGTGGTTGAGAGAGAGAGAGAGGATACGTGATGCCTTGTACTTGACGAAAGAGAATTAAGGTGGGAGAGCAATAGAGTACAGGCAAAGTGGTGAGGAATTGAGGATAAAGTGAGAGTTCATTTTCAAGGTAAGTCGAGAGGTCGAGAGGGCGTTCATGGTGGTTCTAGGGTTTTTGGTGTAATTCTCTTGTTTTCTTGTAACTTGCAGAATCTTAATTCTCATTAAAACTCCATGTACAGGGAGTTTTGCATTCTTATTGTTATATAATAATATAAATTATATTCTAGAATCTCATTTAATAATTTAAACTTTCAGATGAGATAATCAATTGCAGATTTCCAGCTAAAAATCTTTTCACTTTAAAAGAGTGTGAGAGAATAATATAAATATCTTAGAGTTTTATTTAATAACTTAAATTTTTAGGTGATATTATTTTTTTATATGATATTAGAGTTTTATTGACCTAGTTATCACGAGTTCAAATTTCATGATGTAGGTAATGGGATACATAATGAAAGAACAAAGATATAAAGCTTCGTATGTATACTGCTTTGAGCCGATGATTAAACAGCTATCAATCATTTAAAAAGCTTTGAGCCGATGGTTTTTTTGTTGTTTAATTATCTTTATTGAACAAAAGTTTAAGAAAATAGTTTAGATAATGATAATGGCAGCCGAACTACGTGACTCTATTTTTTTCTTTTTGAATTGAACTAGTTCATTGTCACGCGTTTCATTACATCGCGGGTGTTCAGATAAGTTTATATGTATCTTGATTAATTTTATAGGTTATAAAATTAATGATTATATAAACTTTTGGTAATTATCATATTAGTAATCACAAAAGGAATAAACCATTTAGTCTCAAGCTTGTACAACTAGATCACCTATTAGATAATTCACATCTCATATTTTTTTTATAATCGGGGTGTTCGGGCCAGCTTGCGCGCATCACAACTAATCACCAGACCCACTGAACATCCTGCAAGTCCAATGAGCATGTAAGGCACCACGGGGGTGACAGGCGTGCCTGACAAGGCTTGAACCTAGGATGAGAGGAAGGGAGAAATTTTTCTTGACCACCAGGCCAAGACTCTACTGGCCATCTCAGATTATTATTATTATTATTGGAAGTTGCTATATTTTTTATAATAAAAAAGATTAATAATAACTAAAAAGCAAACTGAGAAGTTGAAAAAAACAGTAATCAACAAGAGATAAATAATAAATACAACATTTATTTATTTATCTTTCATTCAATATAAAACAAAAAACAATAATATATTATTATCTCAGCATTTTTTTTTAAAAACATAATATTATTTTAATGATTTTTTAAGATTATGTTATCTTTTTACTGATCATCAGGCTATAATTGGATCCGTAAAATTGATTTATTCTCACCGGGCTAATGTTATTATAAATTAAAAAATCCATAGGCTAAAAAATCAGAAAGTTTATTTGAAAACAAATGTGGTTTAACCGGCAGCGGAGCGCGGTACGTATGGTCAATCATTAGCCCATTGTAGCCTTCTTAGCTTGGTAACAAGGCTTCAAACGGTGGGCCTGACATCTCTGAGCCCACCTGGAAGTTGGATCGCAATGTCTCTTAGAAGCCAGGCTTCAAATAAAACCACTATCATCTGTATGAAAATGGGCCTCCCTTTGATATGTTGTCGGCCCATATCTTATTCTTTAACGCCGAACACCAGTCGCAGCCCAGCTGTCTCCGGCAATGTCTCCGTCATGGTGGCGTTCATTGAAATGGACGGCAGCGTGGTGAAACACAATGGCATATCATGATGCACGAGTTCTTAGTCCACTCCCAAGTTTTTGTTTTTTTTTTCCTTATCAAGTTCAATATTGTGGTAGTTTTATACTATTTTTAAAATGGCAAATCATGATGGACGAGAAACACAATGGCATATCAGGATGTACTCCTTTTCAGTCCACTACCATGTTTTTTTTTTCTTTTTTTTTATTTGTTTGATAGTGTGATGTTTGTATATTTTTAAAATATTTTATTTTAATTTTTGACATCAACATATCTAAATAATTTGAAAACATATAAAAAATAATACATTATTTTAAAAACACAAAAACAAACCGTTTCTTTTATCTTCAAAACATTAACTATGCCCGATTATAAAAGAAATGGGTAGTCATATCTATTCATCAATTCAATTGTTAAACATGTTAGCAATTTCATGTAGAAATTGAAGTCAATTGATGGTTTTTTAGGTGCCAACCCAGCAATAATACAAGATGGAAATCATGATGGACGTGAAACACATCGGCATATCAGGATGGACTACTTTTCAGTCCACTATCATGTTTTTTTTTTTTTTTTTTTTTTTTTTTTTTTTTCATTTGTTTGATGGTGTGATAATTGTATATTTTTAATTTAAAATTTTAAAAAATAATTTAGATAAAAAAATAATATATTATTTTAAAAACACTCTTAAAACGCAAAAATAAATGGTTTCTTTCCTCTCCAAAACATTAACTACGCCCGAGTATAAAAAAAATAGGTAGTCATATCTATTCATCAATTCAAGATTTTTGTTTGAGGACACGTGGGTGATTTCTTGTTGATTTTATTGCTGCATCGCGAAAACATGTTAGCAATTTCACGTTGAGATTAAAGTCAATTGATGAGACGCTACGCAAATCAATATATGAACTGCAATTCTAAGAGAATTAATCGTGGAAAGAAATATTAAGTAAAGAAAAGTAAAAGATAAATAAAAATAAAAAATATCTTACCTTGATTGTCTCTTTTTTATAGAATGTTTTTTAGATATTTACAATAAGTATATATGATTTTTGTTCTTTGTAAATTTATAATGCAAATATAATTGATTTATAATAAAATCTATAAACTTATTTAAAAATTATGTTATAATCACAATCTTTTTAAAATATTAATTTAATAAGTTTACTTGAAGAGAATTTTCCTTAAAAAATCAATTAAAAAATAAAATAGAAGCTAACGGGCCAGGATTTTGTGAAAAACAATAATTCAGGTGTTATTGTCTCTTGAAGCCTACACTCACACGCCTAGTATAAAATATTTATTATGAAAGAGTAAGATATTTTATATTAATGATATTTGATAAGTAATTATGTGAATAACAACAAGTATAATAGATATACTTAATCGAAATGAGGCAGTATGACCCAACTCAAATAAAATGTATCCCATTGTCGGTCCATAATAAATGTATTTAAGTAAATAAAATATGAATGCTGGATGTTCTTATAATATAGTATAACAGCTATTATCCCTGTTGCCAAGTGTCCACGCAATGGATTTGTTCGTGCCCCAATGGAGACAAATGCAGTAGCCAAGTGTGTAAGCATCGATAGTTGGTGGCACATAGCTCCACCTCATAATTCATATATTTCGTTAAAAAAACAATTAAAAAAAAAACTGTGGAATTGACTGAAGAAGACTTTTCTGTTCAAGCCCAGCATTACACCAAGTGTGTAGTAGAAGAATCCAGAAACTTCATTAAATAATAATGTCTCAAAACTCAGACTCCGGTCCAGGCCGTCCTTTACCATACCGAGTCTTGTTCGATCGCTACAAATTACAGAGACACCATTTTTGACATATTTTTGTGGTGGACATTGAGACTTGAAAAAGTCATCAACTTGTTTTGTCTTCGCTTTCCCATTTGATCTGTCTTATTTCCTCTTAGGTTTGAGAAATTTGTGTTTATCAATTTATTTCAAGATCTTAGAGCAATCAAACTATTCCTTGTTATTCTAGAGTCAATTAATAGTGGAGGTATAATGCACGACATTTTCCAATGTTAATTATTGATTTAAGAAACATTTTTTTTAAAAAAAAACTAAAAAGGTAATAAAATAAAATAAGAATATTACAAAAAATATATTTTTTTTCTTTTTTTTTCATATGGCCAAAAATCCTAAAAACAATATTGGAGCATGTCTCAAAATTAAGAAATAATGTTTTTCAAAAAATAATATTGAAGCTCCAAGAGGACAGCGTTACTGATTGACCTTGACATTTTCTTCACTCGAAGGTTCAAATTAAGGTAAGTGGAGGCTTAACCAAATCTCATGGTGAACATGGCTAGCACATAAACCAAAGGTGCATTACCAGATCATACACGTTGATCCTCTACTACTTTTCAATATTTTATTTTTTTTTAGAATATTGTGAGAACACATAAATTTAAAAGCATTAAATCAAATCTTGTCCCCCTATGACTCAAGTCCAAGCTTTAGAAGTTGTTTGAATTTTTTTTTAATATTTTTAAATCATTTTCATGTGTTAATATTAAAATTAATTTGTTTATTTTTAAAAAAAAACATTATTTTAATATATTTTCTAAATAAAAATTATTTTTAAAAATAATTTCAACGATTACTACGTACACTTATTTTGTTATTTCAATTTGCTGCTACCCGGATGCGACTGTATCATCGATCAAACCTCGACCAGTGAACTTTCGCTGGGCACATGGTCTGCCTTTTCTTGCTCAAACCTAGGGCTTGAAACGGACAGCAATGTGACCGTTGTAAATTCATCGATCTGACCTGATCATAATCAAACCGAAAACGGTCAACATTTCCTGATCATAACATGGATTCAAACTGGCATTGTTCCGTCAAGTGAGGACTTTCCCTTCTCACATGTATTTTTTTCAATTCTACCATTCAATTCAATGTTTCGTTGGTTTTTATAATTGATTTTGGTTTGTATATATGAGATTATTGCATTTTAAATTATGATATTGACTTTTTATATCACCAAGTAAGAGGCACCCCTTCCTAATCTATATATTACTCTCGTGCTGCTTCCAAAGAATGGAAAACAAACGAGAAAGTGAAGCCTTAAAAAACTAGGTTACCTAAACTGTAAGGACAGCTTCCCACTATTATGCTGTACAAAGCTATCAAAACTTCCATTTAATTTTGGATAAAGCAAAAAGGAAAATTTAAAAAGGTGATGTTTAATTTCATCAATGATGAGAAATGCACTTATCATAATAATAATAATAGTAAAAATATTTCCCTTCAAGACATGGAAGAGGAGAAATTCACAAATATAAAAAAATCTGATGAGAATTTTTTTATATATATATTATTGTTAGAGAATAATATAAATCATATTATGGAGCCTTACCTAGAAGTTTAAGCTTTTAGGTGAGATGATTTCTTAATATGGTATCACAGTCTTGTTGACCCAGCGGTCACGAGTATGTGTGTGAAAGGGAGAGAGAGAGAGAGAGAATTATTCAAAATCTTTGATTTCATTCCTTAATGTGATCTTCTCCATGATAAGTGATTGTATCAATTGAATTTTAATCCAAAACATAATACACGTTATTCTTCAATTTAAAAGCATTAAATCAAATTCTTGTCCAATCTCTGATTATAACATCTAAATATATATATATATATATATATATATATATATATATATATATATATATATATATATGCGTGCATGCATGTGTGCCTGCGTGAAGCTCAAGGTACAAATAGAGATGTATGGAAAAACCCATAATTAGTAATGTTTTTTCTTCTTTCAAATATATTATAAGCATAATATATATCTCATTTATTTATTCTTTTTGAGAAATTATGATATATCCAAGGATAGGCACCCTTTTCTATTCTATTGCTCTCCTGCTATATGCTAAGAATGTAAAATACAAGTGAGAAAGCGAGGGCTTAAAGAAACTAAAGTTAAAGATAATGATCACATAAAAGCAAATCCTGACACGTTTTCTAAAATAGATTTTCTATATTCAATATCAGCAAATTAAACCAGTAAAAAACACTAAAAAACATCAATTTAATATTTTTTAAGTAAATAATATACTTTAAAAATATTTAAAGATGGAAATATAAGTTAGTTGCCCTCGCAGCTATCAAAGATTTCCATCATTAAAAAATGACCCAGTTCCTTAGAATAAAAGTAAATGGTTCACTGCATCAACGATGATGAGAGCACTACGCAATAAAAAGGAAAATAAGAATATATTTATTTTCTGTCAGGAAAATGGGAGTGGGAAAGAGCTTGAAGAAGGCGGCACAGGTTTGACAGATCCCATCAAGAGATAAGAACAGCACTCCCTGTGAGGTCAGGGTGACTCGAGATTGAAGTAAGAAACCATGGCCACCGAGCTATGAAACTATATCACCCTTCGTATACAAATAACACTCTAGATTTTTATGCAATTATTTTTGTATTAATTGTTCAAAAAACCATGTTCTTGTAGCTGGTTCGTGTTGATTTTAGTGCAAAACATCTTTTTCAAATAATACCGATCAAGATTAAGGGAAGTGCTGCTGTCTAATTGAAGGGAAAAAAAAATTAAAACATCTACATCGTTAAATAGAACTAGCGGATGTAATGGTTTACCATATCTTTTTCTTGATTAGAAATAACAAGTTTGCTCTGATCTCTTAGGTAGGTGAAGTGCATGATCTTGCCCATTTGGGTGATGGTTGTAAAAAGTTGATTTGACTTTGATCCTTAAACATGGGAGGGACCATGATGTTCTTAAATTTTGACTTTTAAGCCATTTACATATATTGGTTTATGTTTTGGTCGGTATACTAATTTCTTTGATTTATGTTTTGGTCGGCATGTTAATTTCTTTGATTTATCTGGCTTCCCAATTAGGATACTAACATAATGTTAAAAGAAATATGTTAAGTAAAACATAAAAATATAATTTATAATAGATAAATCATTAGTTTTAAACTCGTGATTATTTGATAATAAAATTTTAATATTATATTAAAAAATAATTTAATCTAAAAATTTAAGTTGATATATAAAGTTTGCAAATGATATTTATAATATTCCTTAATGCATCATATTCTTTTTTATTTATGAATGATTAAGAGAACACGCGTTTGAAAACATGTTTTCATATTTTATTGTTTATATATATATTTTGAATTATTTTGATGTATTGATATTAAAAAATAAGTTTTTTTTAAAATTAATATATATATATATATATATATTTAAATAAAAATAATTTAAAAAACAACTAAGTAATTACAAACCCGTATAAATTGTTTAGCTTTAGATTGGATTTGCAATTGTTTGATTTAATTAGCTTCACTGCTATGAGACAAATACGTTCTCTAGTGTTTTCAATGATACAACATGGAACCAGTACTCGTTAAAAACAAAAAGGAAATTCTACAATTCATAATTTCATAAATTACATTTGTTATAGGGTAGTGACATGTTTATGAGTTTTTTACATTGATTAGAAATCACGAAAATGAAAGATTCGTGAATATGAATAGACTCATGACCCGACGGTTTGCTTTTTTTTTCTTCTTTCTTATGATAATTAATTTATAAATAGCGCCAAGGGAAGAAAACCCAACGCGAAACGAGGACATCGAGGAAGGCTACTTGTGAGAAAACAATTTCTCAAAGATAAATGTGTTTTTTATTGTGTTTTAAAAATATATTTTTTTTAAATTTGAATTTTCTATTTTCTATTTTATTTTAAATTAAAAAAATTTAATATTTTATTTTAAACGTTGGAAACTCATCATGTTTAAAAAGGCAAAGAAAATGAAAATAGGGGTGTTTGACGAAATAAAAACTACTAGAGGGCAAACATAAAAGTAGATTTCATTAAAAATGACAAAAAGAAGAAGTTAAAGGTTATGTTGTTATTTTGATGCCTAATGTCCTTATTGGTGTGTTATGAGAAATTTGAATAAGATGCAAGGAATAATTTATGTGAAACAAGAAATTATTTTAGATAATGAAACAAATAAGCTAAGGTTAGCACTAAGTGGGTTAAAAAATATTTAGTTGCACACGTGCCTGTTTGACACTGCATTTTAAAAATGTTTTTGAAAAAAAAATGATTTTTTTTTTATTTTCTACTTTAAATTAAGTTTTTTTTATGTGTTTTTAGATTATTTTGATATGTTAATGTTAAAAACAACTTAAACCATATTCTCAAACAGATCTCCCTCTACTAGGCTTCGTGTGTTATAAATCATATCAAAGTCAACTCTTGATGTAGCTTACAGATAGAAAGGAGAAAAAATAGACAAAAAATAAGTTTTTATAAACCTAAAATTATAGTTAAACCATGTTGAGGATAAAATTATGATTTTATAAACTCTGAATGTCAATAATTGAACACTAATAGTATACAAAACTATTTCAAATAGTAACATAAATCGACATGATTAATAAAATTCAAATTAAATAAATCTAATTAGGAAAGGAATTCTAAAATAACAAAAATAAAAAATAAAAAATAAAATAGCAAATCTGATTTAAGGATTAAATAAAAAGTTATGGTTATTTTTTTCAACAAAATTGCTTGGGTCGTTGGAATTATGCCTACAAGTTACAGTTTTACATTTTTCTTTGTTTTCCTTGTTTTTTTTATATTTCTTTCCTAGCTAGGTTTGAATAGTATATTTAATTTCAATTTTTATTAGCTGGGTAAGTTTAGTATACTACAATATCGTAGACTACTGGCATGATAGGTATTGACATTTAAGATTTATTAAATCATGATTTTCTCTCTGATTGAGCTATAATATTATCTTATAAGTAATCTACATGCTACGTAAACAAGAGCACTACCACTTGTTGCCATGCGCAGACGTAGTCCTAGTCAAATATGCCTCTAGCTAGTTATCTTCTGCTAATAAATAAAATGAAGATCATGAGAAATCATAAATGAAGGGGCGAAATTGTGGAAATGTTCTATAATTTAATTCGAGTTTAACATTACCAGCTGAAGTCAACAGGAATCTCGAAGATTTCACTTTCATAGTTACGAGAACAGATTTTTTTATTCAAATCCGAAGAAATTCATATTTTTTAAAAGTCTATTTTGTAAACTCAGTTGACCGAATAAAATTATGGTTATCCTGTATTTTTATAATAAATACATGTCCTAATTTAAATTCAAAATCTACTGTATATATCTCTAATTTTTTTTATTATCACACTGTACCCTTGATAATTACTGAAACAGATCGATGAAAGCATGCAACTTATTTTCTTTCCTGGAGAACGAGTCGCATGGCAAACATTCAGAGAGAAAATATCTATACATTAAGCTCTAGACTGACCAATCAGGATCCATGGCAAGTGTTAGGAAAATCTATCACTTTTACTTTGGTACATATAATTATATTAACACCAAGTTAACGAAGAGTATACGCTGTTGATATAGATTAACTTGGGCCTGGTCAACGCCTTTCATTATCAGGATAACTTTAAATGTTTATTATTTATTTAAATAAATTGAGATAGAGGAATAAGATGATAAGATCATCATGTACGAGATGTCAGTTAAATTGTATGGGTATAGAAAGAAATAAAAAAAAAAAGGTTTTTAAGATGTTTATTTATAACATACAGAGACAACAATTATATATTACAACTAAACTATCTAAACCCATGGGAGAATAAGAGGAAAGGATAAGAGAAAGAAAACATGTTTTTTTTTTTTTTTTTTTTTTTATGTATAGTAACAATTTTTTATAGACTGTAAATATTATAATAAAATATTATGATTGTTAATGAAACAATTATATTTTGAATTAAGATGAATAATTGTTGTTCAGTTACAAACATCAAAACTAATAATGAAAATAAAATAAAAAAACTCAAAAACATTAATCTCACTCATATATGATATATTTTAAATATGTATATAATAATATTAAGGTGGACAGTAGTAGAGCTCATCCATCATGAATTTTTATTTATTTTATTATTTAATATAAACTCATATAAACACCTTATTTCTAATATAAGATATAAATCTTTTTTATTTATTTCTAAATTACGTCAACATATGAGAATGATGGTATCATAAAAATAATGTGCCCGTTCCTTTCCACACTTTATTTTGCTTCAATTTATTTATTTTGATTTCAAATTGTAGGCTGAGGAAGGGTGGTAGGTGAGTGTTTTATATCTTGCTCTTCGTCCTTTTTGCTGAGATGGTTTGCTTGACTCTTGAGAAGCTAGTAACATCATCCAGGTCCCTTAAAGATTCAGACAAGCAAGATAATAAAAAGAAGTAGGTAAGACTCGTCACTATATTTAAATAAAAATAATATAGATTGATCTTATCATAAATTAATAGCTATTTTATTTTTATCCAAATATATATATATATATATCGTGGTCATGGTGATAATAGTTAATTTAATTTGTTTGATTGATTTCTGTCCAGCCATCTTTAAGAAAACTTATTTTATCTATAATATTTTTCTTTCTTTCAAGAAATTTCATGTTGAAACCTTCCACGTTTTTGCTTTTATAGGGAGGGTGTGCAATATATATCGTTTTAAACAAAATGTCACTGCCTAAATTAATTAGCATTTATCTACGAAACATCCACGTCATTCTTCCTTCCAAATAGTTCTATGAATAGGATAGACTATTTTTTAAAATAAAATAAAATAAAAGAGCTAATGAATTGCGTGGAAAATTGTTAACAAAAATCCTAAATAGATTTAAGAGAAAGTTTGATTTGATTTCAATCAATATTATTATTACTTTATTTCGATTTTAATTGACAAATTATTTTTGAGGATGCTGAGCCCGTTTACACGGCCGCTTTTCAATAATCAAACTTTCCGACCAAATTTAACAACCAAGATATTACAGCAAAGCGTGAATAGAAGATGTTTATGTCGGGTAATAATGAAACTATATATACCGTTTATTTTCACAATTAGGTAGAATTAACAGCGGCGTTTTTGTATTTGCAGAACATGGTGGGTTTTTTTAATTGATTTTAGAGAGAGAAAAAACTTATTAAGCCCTGGAAAAATAGTTTTATGCTATGGGTTACCTCTTCTCAGCATTCTCTTAATAACAATTACATGGCAAAAATAATTTATTAAGTATAATATATAGTTACGTGAATCAACTAGTAAGGATTTTATTTTAGAGTCCGACACACCATCTAGATTGGAAATTGACCGATTGAAGTGGGTAGAAGTCAGATGATGAGAGAGCATCGTGACATCTATGTTGAACTTTCTCATTTTATTATTTTTGTTTTCATTTGCGATATTTCAAACAACGTTATTGCACGTTGGCTGCCCTGTTGAGACTTGTGGACACACACTACGTACTATTTAGCTATGAAAATAATCTAAATATATAAAAAAAATTAAAATTAAAATTAAAATAAAAAATAAAAATAATTTCCTTTTAAAAAATATTTTTAAAATATAATGTTAAGATCATCATGCTACAATGTTAAATAGGGTCATCATCATCTGTTTGTTTCAAAAAAGAAAAACATTAATGAATTGTTTGTTGTTTTAGTACGGTGATGTTAGAATAAATTAAAAAAATATCAATTTAATGTAATTTAAAAAATAATTATCGTTTGTATCAAATTTCCTTTCCATTTTCTCCCACAAAACGATTTTATTTTCAAAGAGTTTTCGGTGCTCAGCATTCCTAGCTAGCTCACACTAGGACTAAGAGTAATATTTAATTTTTCCACTTGAAAACTAGCCCGTTTTTTTTTAATTTCTAGAAAAGTAATATAAGCTACAGCTGACTGGCACGAAATCTATTACTTAATTTGAGTAAAAACGTGGGTGAAAGATCAGTAATAATATTCAATGACTGTTGAGCAGCGTCCAAATATTTTACATGCATGTGGAAACCCTATTTCTGGAAAGCACATCTAAAGAGAATGCATGCATGGATAGGAAGATATATGCCTCGATCAATCCTGAATGATTTTTTAGTGCCAATCTCACTTCTAAGTACGATATAGAAGCAGCTGGGTCACTAGTTATCATCATCGTGGCAAACAGTGACATGAGAACCGCCATTAGATATCTATTTGATAGTATGATTACGATTGTTTTTTAAAGTGTTTTTTTGTTTAAAAATATATTAAAATGATGTTTTTTTAATTAAAAAAATCATATTTAATATCAGCACATGGAAAATGATCTAAAAACACCGATTTTTTTAAGTTTAAAATAAAAAATAAAAATAAAAATTTTCAAAGTTTTTCAAAAGTGTTTTTGAAACACAATGTCAAACATCCTCTAGAATACAATGTGAAGCTATAGGAATCCTTAGAAAATAATATAAATCATATTCTAGTCCTCACCTAGTAGCTCAAATTTTTAGGTGGGATGATTCATTGATATGATATTAGAGTCTTGATTACCCAGCTGTCACGAGTTCGAAATCTCACCAGCCTCATTTTATTTGATAAAAATCAAGCACAAGGTAGTGTAGACCTGTGCAAGTTTCAAGCCCAAAAAACTTTTACTTGATGAAATGTAATAAAAAATAATATAAATCATATTCTAGAAACTCACTTAATAACTTAAAATTTTAAATAAAATAATTACTGGTGATAGTCACCATGTGAGATTAATTAACGAGGCAATGTTTATCATCGACGTTACTTTTAACTGCAGCTTCAGAGAATAAATTAAAGACGTTGTGAAGTTAAATCAATTTAAATGAATTCTCTCGTAATTCTTCTCTAACTATCTAAACAGCGATACGTAAAAAAATTAGAAAAACAAGACCATAACGTACATAAGTTAAATGTGTAGAATTCAGACGGGAAATTTAGAATGGATCTGCTCGAAGGGAGAAAAGCATCTTTAGAGGTTAATTTAATCCTTCATTAATCCCTTAATTAATCAAACAAAGAGAAAACTGTGTCTTGATTTTTCTGTTTGATGCCCATTGGAACGAGCACAAGGCAATAATGTCACAGTCTGATCATCTCGAATGGTTTTGTCTCTTGCTTCTTTCTAGATTAATTAACCTACCACCGCCTTCTTTGTCTCTCTCACACAGGACCACCGGCCATGCTCATCCATGTAATTGCTGTAATCAATCTCCCTGTTCGTAATTTTCATGATGGATTCTCTATTGATCATCATTACATATTTCTCTTCCAACTCCCATTTTGGAAGGGAAACGACACCGATTTCATAGTCTCGTCTCTTCCGATTGAATACGTACGTGAATCCCGAAAACAACATTACTGATATCGAATGAAAATTATGTACTTTTATACGACTAAAAAAGGTGTGACAATTAATCCAGGTCTCGCAGACATGATCTCTTAAATGGGCACTCGAAAAAGGCAAAAGTTGTAGCTTCGTGGGAAGAAGAGGAGGAGGAGGAGGAGGAGGAGGATAAATTAGTTGAGATGACCGGTTTCGGTTGACGACTTTGACTGTAACCCTAAGTTGATTATCGTCTACTTCACTTAATTACATTACGGACGGGGATTCCTCCTCCCCCAATCTCGTTTTCCACTGCATTTGATAGGTTTAGAAAAGCTGCCATGAATACCGACAAGGATCGAGCAACTGGGGCAAGATCATCATTGTGTGATGTGATGCGGCAACTTCTGGGCTGTTCATTAGCTCCTGCTGGTCCAATAAAATCTCCGAGAGTTCTTACAGCAATTAAGTCTTGTAATTAATATTAAAATTCACTTCCATTTTGTAATGATGTGCCTTGAAGCCTTGATCAAAGCTGCTCACATTGATGTACACATGTTTCGCTGTAAACAGAGCATAAAATAAAACGAGTGTTGAAATATCACACCCTACGAACAACATGACGCCACTACGATGCCATTGCTTGCAACCTAACTATTTTAATATATTTTATTAATATAATCACCTTTCATTTAATATCCTGCCACAAATTAAGATCATAGGTATATATCTCACTGATGTTGAAATCCCCCCCCTTGATTTTTAAGCTAATTTTCTCGTTTCAAAACTAATTAAGCTATCACCTCTGATCAATACGATCCAAGAGAAACAATTCAAACTTTATTAGAATATTATTTACAAAAAAATCTACTTTTCTACTCTCTTACAACTTTCATGAAATGTTTCATGGGCTCCTTTTCTGGTTTGCTGTGAAAAAATTAAAAATACATCTTAAATTCAAATATTGAGATAATTTAATTAGCTTGCATATTATTTTCACGGAGATATTTAACCATGTTGAATGGTAGAAAGAAAGCATCAATGGTTCCCAATGTCTTACCACGAAAATGACTTGCAAAGGTTATAATTATAATAATAATAAGGTTATCAAGCAATGCTAATAAGGTCTGGCATCAAAATCTCTCGGGAGATCACTAGCTACTATTCTTGCATGGGACCTCATGTATGTACAAAGTAAGAGTCACATTGCATGAATACGTGGCAGATTTAGATATTATGCTTTAATTATAAAGGATAAGACCAAGTAAACAACATAGTTTACGCAATACTGAGGTTGCCTGGAAATCTGTTGAAGGAGGTGGTTGGCTCCATCGCAGACAAAGTTATACTAGGTAAGAAATTTAATTGCAAGCGTTTAAGAAAATGAAAGAGCATATGACAATTACTAGGTTTACTATTATTACCTAATTCACTGCTCTACTGCAATGGAGATCACTGATTTGGGATCCTAAAAACTAAGATAATTAACCTCAGCAGATTCAAAACAGACGTGTCATAAAAGTCAACAAAACTCATTAAGAGGAGACCTATTTATAGAGCTTGTTTTCACCCTCCTCGATCTGTCTTCAAAATTATAAAAAGCAAGCACATTAATCATCCCACGTTATTTATCTGAGTTCACTCACATGAGTTCGAGTCCGAGTTCGAGTTTATATAAATCGCGCGCATTGAACCACAAGCTAGGTTTTGTATCTTCCTCTCCTTCGAATTAAAGCTTAATCTCCATAGAAAAACTACAATCTTTTTTAAGCTCCACCCTTTAAGTTTTAATCTATAAATAGACACGATACAGACATTTTAATCTATAATTTCACCATTATTACAATGGGTCTTCGTGGCAATTATGAGATGGAGAAATACAATCAGTATTTTAATTAGGAGATTCGACTTTTCACCCAAAAAAAAAGAGGGAGTCAATGCCTAATTAAGCTGTATATTTATCAGATTTTACACTTCGAATTGTAATATGCTCGACCTCTTGACTTGCCAATTCAATCCATAGTTCCACAAGTGTTAGTGCTTGAATACGTACAGCAAAACGCGTGCTTTCCATCACCAATGTATATTTCTTTCCATGTTTTTATGGAAGTCATTATTTTCTACATTTAATCTCCTTTTCTTTTATAGAAAACGTGTCACAACAGTTATGTGCACGCCAGTATACAGATAGGGATTGAAATATATAGAATGTATTATTTTTTTAATAGGTTTTGAATGTGTATTCAAATTAATATCCAACTCTGTATAGTTACTCAAGTGTGGATAGTGATATTATAGTATATACTACTCAAGCTAAAATATTGTATAAAAAGAAAATTATCTGTCAGGAACACTTGGGAGTTTTTCAATGAACTATCATTATATTTGATAATGGTATTGCAGTTTTTAAAAATTTAGTTAATGATTTTTGATACAATTATCATTGAGATTATTGTCTAATCCACTATTTTATAATTTATTTTTGGATGCAATTAAACTCCATTCCCTGTAAAATATGCTTTGTAGGTCCAGGTGAGCGAATAAAACTCTATCTATCTGAGGTTCTTATAAAGGATGCACGCCCTAACTTGAACTCGATATTTATTGAGCAGATCGCAAGTTTTTTATCATCACGTCACACCGCTTGGGGATAAGCCACTATTTTATACATTATCTCTTAATTAAGAAGTAAACAAGCTCTTATAATTGAGTTCATGAATATTAGTGCAAAGAATCTTGGATGTCATTCATTTTATACATTACATGGAGTGATAAGATATCGAATAGATTTGAAATACCATGGCTCTAATTGCCAAATTCACAAAAAAAAACATGGATGATTTTGTTACAATAATAGCAAATATGATTTAATACAAGCACATGATGTACGGAATCTGGATGGAGATGACAAACACATGTATATACACTGCCACCATGAGCCTAAATGCACACAGCTCGAAGAGAAGAAGACAAAACTCATTAATTTACGGGCCTACCTCTACTTATTTATAGAAAGTCTACACTTATTTTCAACCTTTCACAAGAGAGAAAAAAGAAATTTATTTACTTTCCACATTGAATAAGTAAACATATGTTTTTTTTGAGACGAAACCTTACTAATGAAATAATTTTAAGGTAGCCAAATAAATAAAAAAAGTGGCCAACCTGTGCGATTTTTTTCGGACAGGCCACGAAAAAAATCTATATAAGGCCCCATGATATCTCTCTCAACTTAGCAACATCAGAAAGTTGCAAGGAGTAGAGTCTTGTGGTTTACGCACTATACAGGCTGAAAACACCCACAGACACCTACACATAAACCATCCATGGATTCTCTTCTCCAATCTTCGCAAATAGTACTCGTGTCTCTCTTCTTGATCGCTGTCTCTTCGCTTTTCTTCCTAGGTCTTCTCTCTCGCCGTCGCCGGAGATTACCATATCCACCGGGCCCGAAAGGGCTGCCACTTGTAGGCAGCATGCACATGATGGACCAGTTAACTCACCGTGGGTTGGCTAAACTGGCTAAACAATACGGTGGGTTATTTCATATGCGGATGGGGTACTTGCATATGGTAACTGTTTCATCCGCTGAAGCAGCGCGCCAAGTTTTGCAGGTCCAGGATAACATTTTCTCCAATAGACCAGCCAACATAGCCATAAGGTACTTAACCTATGATCGAGCAGATATGGCGTTTGCGCACTATGGCCCGTTCTGGCGCCAGATGCGTAAGCTCTGCGTCATGAAGCTTTTTAGCCGGAAAAGGGCTGAATCGTGGGAGACGGTGAGAGACGAGGTGGACTCGATGGTGAAGACAGTTGAAGCCAATATAGGCAAGCCTGTGAATCTTGGAGAAATCATCTTTACTGTGACCATGAATATCACTTACAGAGCAGCTTTCGGGGCTAAAAATGAAGGACAGGATGAGTTTATCAAGATTTTGCAGGAGTTCTCCAAGCTTTTTGGAGCGTTCAACATCTCTGATTTCGTTCCATGGCTAGGCTGGATTGACCCGCAAGGGCTCACCGCTAGACTTGTCAAGGCTCGCAAGGATCTTGATAAATTCATCGACTGTATCATCGACGATCATATCCAGAAAAGAAAAGAAAATAACTTCTCTGAAGATGCTGAAACCGACATGGTCGATGACATGCTAGCCTTTTACAGTGAAGAAGCGAGGAAAGTAGACGAATCAGATGATTTACAAAAAACCATCAGCCTTACTAAAGACAACATCAAAGCCATAATCATGGTAATTACTGACACTTTTTTCTTACAATATCCAACCATCCCACGAAATAACATCTTATATATATAAATATATGTGCAAAGTACACAGACATGGATATAAGACTTTAACTTTAGGATATCGATATTGCAATCCGGTTTTTTGTCGTTTTGATTCGTTTGGAAACCAAAAAAAAATAATCAATAACGCGCAGATATACAGGTATTTCTTATTTAATGTGGGTGGATGAAGTTTAATGAATTACTGATCAATCTAAGTTGATGGTTATCTGGCAGGATGTGATGTTTGGTGGGACAGAGACGGTGGCGTCGGCAATCGAGTGGGCCATGGCGGAGCTAATGAAGAGTCCAGAGGATCAAAAAAGAGTCCAGCAAGAGCTAGCAGAGGTGGTGGGTTTAGAGCGGCGCGTGGAGGAAAGTGATTTCGACAAACTTACATTCCTGAAATGCGCCCTCAAAGAAACCTTTACGAATGCACCCACCAATCCCTCTTCTCTTACATGAAACATCTGAAGATGCTGAGGTTGCTGGTTATTACATTCCGAAGAAAACAAGGGTGATGATCAATGCTTATGCTATTGGGAGAGACAAGAATTCATGGGAAGATCCTGATTCCTTCAAGCCTTCAAGATTTTCTGGAGCCAGGGCGTGCCTGATTTTAAAGGGAATCACTTTGAATTTATTCCTTTCGGGTCTGGTCGGAGGTCTTGCCCTGGAATGCAACTTGGGTTATACTCACTTGATCTGGCTGTTGCTCACTTGCTTCATTGTTTTACATGGGAATTGCCTGACGGCATGAAACCGAGTGAACTCGACATGACTGATATGTTTGGACTCACCGCGCCCAGAGCAACTCGACTCGTTGCCGTTCCGAGTAAGCGTGTTCTCTGCCCTCTCTGATCAGGAAGCTGGGGAAAGGTAAGGGATGGAAACGAATGGGATTTCCTTAATTCGTGGATTCTATATTGAGGCCATGGTGACAAAAGGTCAATTTGCAGGGTTTTTATTTTTACTTTTTTTATATATAATTGGCAGAAAAAAAAAGATTATCTTTGCCTTTTAATTTGTAACATTCAAATAAAGCTAGTAAAAGAAATTTTACTTTGATAAATTGAAAGAACAAGAAGAAGAAGAAGAGCTTCCAAATGAGAAAGGGTTTGTGTCATTTATCCCATGGTCTTTCCTCCCTCTTCCGGTCTGGGTTATAACGTGATCCAGTCAAAAGATATTGAAGAAGATGAGCTTATTATCCCTGTCAGTTTAATATTAAGTTATGTTTTGATTGTGTTTTTAAAGTATTTTTTTGGGGAAAAAAAACAATTATATTGTATTTTAAATAAAAAAAATTATTATTTTTTAAATAAAAATTTATCATTTTAATGTAGTTTTTTATAAAAAAAAAATCAAAAAAAAAATTAACCACAATTCAAAATAAGTACCAAGATGACGTATACTGTTGCCTCTAAGGAGGCAAACGATTCCCTTCTTCTCCAAGCTAAAAAAAATAAAGATTTATCGAAGAAAAAAAGTCAAAAACAACTTTGAACATTAATAAAATAATGAAGAGGTGTTTATTTAAATGATAAGGATTGTTTGCTATGAATTGTCATGTTCTTTTTTAGTTTTAAATATAAATAACAAAAGAAAGCACTAAAAGATATTTATTTCAAGTAAAAAATATATTTAAATAAAAAATTCTATGTTTTTAAGTGTTTTAAATCGTGGTCAGCTGAAAAAAGCATTATTGTTATCTATAATTTGTGTGAGATTATTGTTTAAAACATTATTGACGATGCACGAGGTGTAATTTAATTTTAATTAATTTGTGTTAGTTATTATAGGATAAATTAATCAGAAATCCTATTTTGTATAATTCCAAGGTGATTTATGTATAATTTTGAGAAAAAATCAACGATAAGTTTAGTCATTATCAAGACATATATATATAGCCACACGGCCTGTATTAATTAATCGGGACCATGACCTTAATGAAATCACAAGTTTTTTTTTTTTTTTTTTCTGTCAACGCCGCACCTTACAAATAAATACACTCTTAATAATTTCAAGCACTATTTATATTAAATGCTAAGTATTTTCTTGCACCGAAAGCACTTACCAATCATCTCCCTCCCCTGTTCAATTGACAGGACCAATGAGCCACATTCCGAAACCTTGCCTCTCTCCCAATCATGCTGGTCCAAGTGCACCTAACTCAGTAACTCGGTTGGGTTGGGTGTATGAATGCCCAACTTGAAGTTTCAATTTTCAAATCCTCCATTTTAGGACAAGACATCAATTCCTCACCACTGATTTTTTATTTCAGAATCTCTTGGATCGAGAAAGCTAAATCCCCAGCTCGGATTGAGTGGCTGTGCGACGAAATTTGATATTGAAATGTTTCAGTTATTGAGTGTTTTTGCTTCTGAGGTTATATTGTTTACATGGGTGTATATATATAATTAAATATATAAAATTAGTTTAAATTTAAAAATAAAATTATTTAGAACTGTGCAATTTAATCTAAAAAAACACAATCATTATAAACATGTATAGTATTATGAAAATGTCATCATCAATCTCGCAAGTTCATTACATTCTTTGATTGCTCTGAAATTTTAACATAATATATATAAATATGTCAAGAAACTCATTGTTTTCATCTCAATCTAACAATTGGATTATCAGATATGATTGATATTGTAAAATTATTCATTATTTAAAAAAAAATACTATTTGATCGAATCGAAACGAATAGAACAAAACTGGAACGTGTTAACTAAAATTTTAAACAAGATAAAAACAACATGATTTTTTTTTAATTGATATAAAATATTTCGGGGAATTTCAACTCAAACAAAACAAAATTAACTGGTTTCTCTCGGCTCCCCCCACCTAATAACTTCCAATTCTAGATTCGGCCATGACTATGTGGACCAGGGATGATCAATGCTTGCAGCCTTGTAAGAAAAAAAAAAAAAAATAGCAACTGTAGGGGAACTTCAAAATTCAAATGACTTCAACGTGTAGAACAGACGAAAATCCCATCCGAAAAGGTAAGATTTTGCCTACGGCTCATATCAGGCAAATGTTTGGCATCTCATATCAACCGTTGAATCAACATTACGTGGCTGCAATCCAAAACAAAATGTATGGAAATGGTAGAGTAACGTGGGTGAGGGAAGTAAGAGGGTTTGAAGAAAAGCTTTTGGTGTTCATACTACAAACAAGGGATTAAATGCCGAGATAGGCATGTTACAACTTTCAACGCTGATGATAGTGATCTGTGAATAGATCTGAGACCACTTGGGGCTCCCCATCTTTTCATTTCTTTCCATGACCTCGTTAGAAGCTTTACATGACCCAAAACAAAACGAAACTGACACCCAGTTTGAATGGCCATGCTTTAGATAAAAGAAAGTAACCAGCAGTGCAGAAAAGGAATCAAAATAGCACTTGGGACGAACAGCCAGTTTGACACGTGACACAGGTATGGTGAATGAGATGCTAATTTTCCACAGCCAAGAGATCAAAGGAGGCGATGATGATTCAGGAAGTGTACAAAATGCCACTGAACTTATAAAGGATAACATCAAAGGCATCAACATGGCAATCAAGTAGAACTTGATTTTCATTTCTAACAATCCCCTCTCACTTTGGATGGTATCGCACAACATTTATAAACAATCAACGGAAGATATGATGAGATCCAGTCTTCTGCGACTCTAATTCTAAAAAACAGGACTAATACTTCATCATGATGGTGTTCTGTTTTAAGAAATTTGAGGTCCAGAAAATATTCCTGAATCCAATTTTGCATACTTTTTTTTATATATATATATAACTGCTAATTTACGCTTACCACAACTAGTACTCGAACCCACTGAACACCTACAAGCCCCAACAGACAAGTAAAGCATCGTGAGATCAAACCCGGGTGCAGAAAAAGAAAACAAATCCCTCCGCCCCTCAAATGCCCAATTTTGCATACTGTGAAGGATGGTGATGTTTGGTGGAGCAGAGACAGCGGGAATCAATTGAGTGGACATCGGTGGAGTTAATGAGTAGACCTGAGAACTTAAAGAGAGTACATAGCAAGAGCTAGCCAATGTGGTGGGTCTAGAGCAGCGCATGGGGGAGAATGACTTCGACAAGATAGTAAAATGGATCCTCAAAGAAAATTTAAAAAGACTCCATCCACCAACACCACTTCTCTTAGATGAAAACACTGAGGATTCTGGATAATGAAAAGTCTGTTCTTGTTTTTATTATACAAATACAAACAGGGAAAAAAACTTAAATTGTTAATTGAACTTTGTTTTCATATTTTTCATGCAAATAATAGCTTTCAAAAAACAAGCTATCATTGCCCCCCTTCTTGTCATGCAGCAACTGCTTTGAGTTCTAAATGTTTACATCAAGATGCGGACTGCGGCAAGACCAACAGCAGAGATGGAAACAAGAGTACCCAGGCAATACTTTATCACTTCATATTTTCCCGCTTCCAATTGGGCCCTTAAACCATGAATTTCCTGAAATTATGACAGAGAAAGGGAGCATGTGAAAGTTGCAAATTGACCAAACTCCATTATCCATCAATTTCAGTTGGAATACTCACACCATCAAGTTTGTTAGTGAGGTTAGTGGTTTCAGCATTCTGGTTTGCTAGCTCCTCCCTTATCCGCCTGGAAAGGTTGTACAACCACGAGAAAATAACTCGTGTCAGTAATTTAGTTGGGGAAAAGAAATTTCTGCGGTACATTTCTTACCCTCTTTCGAGATTCAGATCCAACCGTTGACCAGCAGTGAGTTTGTCAACTTCATGCCTGAATCACAATCAATGACTTGGCATGAAGAAGATTGGTAACAAATGAATCCAGCATGCGCGGAAAATGTATAAACCTGACCTCAATTCACTGCGCATCTTCTCGATATCATTCCGAAGTTTTTCAGTCTCATGTTGCAACAAAGAAAAATGGTGGTCCTGCAATAAATATTGTTCAGATAACATAACAAAAAGGCATGGAAACTCTTATGAGACTGCATTATTGTTCTGAATGGCTGCCCCCCCCCCCCACACACACACACACCAGGCCCCCATGAACATTCAAAAAGAAAAGCAGGCAGTGTTCTCAAGGAATGGGACCAGACAACTAGCAAGAAAAATAAGGTTAACACCAAGGGAGTCTCACAAGGTTATCTTTCAGATGTAATCATCGTTGCATTTTATTGAAATTCAACCATGGTTCAATAAAGTTCAGAGCTTAAGAGGGATGGAGAAAAAGATTCTCAATGCTCATTGGGTTTTTTCTTTTACCACAACAGCGCAGTTCAATTTTTGGGGTCACACAATTGATTGAATGCACAAAGAAGGGTTATCCTGTTCAACATGGAATTAATCAATTGCATTAGAAAGTATCAGAATCCCAAATGAAATTATTATAGCGCTCATTCTTCATGAAGAAAATAAGTATAACCACTATAATAGGGAAGAGACAACTCCTGGTTACATTTTCCCAATGTTACCAAGAGACAGGAGGGCCAATTATACATCACAACACAAATGGCAAAGAATGAGCAACTGAATTAACATGCTTGAGCACCCATTGAATTTTCCACGGTCTTCATATAAGCAGAATACTCTTATTACTGACACTTTTAGCATCAATCAGCAAAAATTATAAAGTCCAGCTGCAAAACATCAACAAAACAATGCCACACTTACAAATGCTCAATTGAACCCAACAAATTTCATATCCAGCTAAAATCTCAACAAATTCACATCTGAAAACGGCATTAAAAGGCTAGTGAGTACCTGCGAGTTTTGGACTTCAGATTTGAATTTTGACAAGCTGGTTTCTTGAATCAATGCATTCTACACACATAAAATAACTACACAAGCTCAACAACAAAACACGAAGTGAAAATACAGTTATAACATAATCAAACTCCTTGCACAAATAGCTCATTCAAAATCAAGCTACATCAAATATCAATTGACCCATGTCAACATAACAGAAAAGAGAAAAAAGTAGAACTACCACATAAAGAGCCTACCTTTTGCATCTCTTCCTTTGAGACAACTGAATGAGACACATTCTCCAAGCTATCATTCAAAACTCCAGTTATAGCAGCTGTTATGGCCTCAGCTTGCTTCATAGGCACACCCTGTGACTCCAATCTTCTAACCTAAGCCCAAAAACACACCACGTCATTTGACAAACATTCAACCTTTTATCACAAAAAAACAAGCTTATAAAACCACATTCGGCTTCCAAGTATTAAGCTTTCAGTTTTCTCGTTGTATCATTCATCTTCAGTGCTCAGATTTTAGTGTTCTTTGATCAATCATCTCGTGGGCCCCACGTTCGACCAACCCACCAACCAAGAAATATGCACACGAATTATTTATAATCTGAAACAAATCATAGCAATTAAAACTCCCCACAATTTCTTTTCCCAATTCAATAATAAGTTCAGCAATGTTGTTTCTTGAGTTATATTATTATTAAATTTCCTTGCAGCAATTTTATAAGCAAATAAGAAATTAACATTGAAACAAATGCAACCCATTAATGTAAATAAGAAAAGGGAAAAGGGTTTGCTGTAATTAACAACTTACAAGGGCTAATGTATCGACAAGAAATAATCTCCTGCCATTAGAGTTGACAAGCTGAGAAATCTTCCTATTTTGAGAAATCAAACCCAAAGTTGAAGGAGAAACAGCACCAGATCCTCCCCTACCAAAACCAAAACCTCCCGAATTGCCTCCAAATTGATAGCCCCCAACACGCCTACAAGCAGCAGCAGCCGCCATTCGAATATTTGAAAACCAAGTCCTTCAAAAACTGATCTTCCAAGCTCTATAAAATTCCTCTTCAAAAGGGGTCAAAGAAAATCAGTCAAAAAGATAGAACAAAATACTTCAAGCGCTAATTATATTCAGAAAATATCTTTTACTTTACCTGCTAGTGCAAGACCGAAATAAAATTACAAAGAAACAAAATTATTATTACAATTAATTTATTTTTTCTTTGTTCTTGATAATAAAAGGCAGAGAGGAAGAGAGTTGGCGGTTGGTTCTTTCAAGGAAATGGAGAGGAGAAGGAATGGGAAGGGAAGTTTTTTAAATGTTACTGATTGCTTGCTTACCATCCAACGTCCATTTCTTTAACTAAAAAAATTGTGCTTCAAGAACTTTTTATTTTATTAATTATAGTATTTCTAAATTAGGGAAAAAACTATCCTAAGCTTATTCTTTATTTTTGTATAAATACTCAGCTTTCTAAAATATTTTATTTATTTAATTATCATAATTTGTTAGATGATTTTAGAGAGAGAGAGAGAGAGATGAGTAAAATTAGTGGGAATTCTAGGGATTTAGCTTGCAAATGGTAACATTTGCCATCGATGTCAGAATCTTAAGACAGCTAACATTCGGTAGCAAAGACAACTACGATTTGTCGTTGAAGTACCCATGAAGAGTCAACGTTGTCAATATATCAATTTTTGCTGTAATGGATTGTGTGTGATTATTAAACTCCACTCACTCGTCAAAATCTAATTCCGTAAAGAGGTTTAAGTAGAAAATGGGTCGGTAAAATTTAATTCTCTGAATCGGGTTTTCTTATAACTCAGGTTAAACTCATTTCAAATTTAGATTGGATTATAATAATAATAAAAAAAAATTGAAATTTTATCTATGGCTATTTTTTAGAATGTTTTCTATTTAGAAATGAATTAAAATAATATTTTTTTAACATATATAAAAAAAGAGAAGAGGGATACACGTTATGAACAATGAGAAGGAAAAGGTTGAAAGGATAACGATAAGCTTCTTTATGGTTGAAAGTTTGAATGGGTTTCGTGTAATCTTCGAATTAAAAGCTTAACCGGCCTGAGCAGGCCGGGTCGTCGTCTTCAAAAATCAAAGCTAAGGTTGTTTTCTGGTTGCTAGAATTCGCGTGTGAAGAAAAAGCTCATTCTACACTCAGAAGAAAACATTGCATTTTTCATCTACCGTACGGATATTAACTTATTTTCCAGCACCGCCATTCATGGGCTTCCCGGCTCAGTCACCACGAGCCCATGAAGGTAATCGAGCCAACGTGCGGGTACTTCAGAAGCTACAAAAGATTTGGCACAGAAACCAACCTCATCCTATTGCGAGTGTTCTTGCAATCTTATCTTTATTTATCATGTCAAGTGATCCAAAATGAAACCATTTGGTTTTTAAATCACACGCATGGAATCATTAGGAAATGAACAACATTATCATCAAGAATTTAAGATCAGCTCACTGTATATTACAAAAAGACCTTTTTGTCACCCTCACTTACCCCACCCGGGCTATAAATACAATATATTAACTATAAATATCGTGTCCAGGTAAATGAATAACAGCATCTTCATCTTCCACCTGCAACACTGTTTTATTGATATGAGGGAAGGGTGTGGAGGGGTTTTAAAAGGAGTAAGAGTGAGCATGGATCAGAAAGTGAACTGCACAGGTTAGGACAAAGGCATGTTTTTACATCATCAGGCCAACTCTATTCCTCCGTGCATCAATTCAAGCGTGTATGACCTACTTGGGTCGCCTTCCGTAAGGAAACAACATATCATCCACGCTGTCTTTTATGTAAATCCCCACTCTTCGCATGTTTCTGGCCACCCCTGATGCAACCAGGCCGGAATTCCTCATATACCTGTAGTTTTGCAAGTGTCATTAGTATATTGACAGTCATTATTCACACAAAAAAAAATCAAAGCTGTTTGCTTGCCTGCTGAAGAAGTCGTCTGCTGGGGAACTCGCTGGTTTCTGTGCTCGGGGCTGAGGTAATTCACGTGTAGGTTGGGGCTGGGGCAATTCACGACCATCTTTAAAAAAAAAAAAAAGCCAAAAGTTACGGGTGATATGTGAACGGTGAAGTGATTTGACATTCCAGAAAATGCTTGAACTACAAGAATGTAATTGATGTCTTTAGGAAATATCAAAGAATGCACCAATTTTAAGACCATTTGAGATTTTGGAGGATTCTCTTTCATTTGTCATTGTCCGAGTTTACCATCACAAAGGTCCTTATACAATTACAATTCCACCAAAATGGTTCCCAAGAAAATTCTTATACATTTTTGCATGAAGCTGCTGTTCAAAACTGGATTATGACAAGTCTTGATCCCAAACCAAAGACCAGTGGCTTGGTCCTGGTCAATGAGTAGCATGGAAACTTAGGAATATTTGTGCTTCAATATCTTGTTGCAAAGATAAGTAGTCAAATAAATAGCATTATCAGAATGTGACAGATATGAAGATTCATGTAATAGAGAGAATGGGATCCTCTGGTAGAGTTTCAATGATGGTTGGAACAAATAAGAAGGCAAAGACAAGAATAGCTATTGTTTTAACCTTACAAGAGAACTGAAAAATCAGATTTGTATGTCTGAAATAACTTGGGACAGAATCAAACAGTTAGATCCTACAATTTGCACATCAGGAAAAGTGCCCTGGAGAGAACTTGACTTCCCTAAAATGAGCACGCAATAACATGCAGCATAACCACAACTATTAGATTACCTTCTTTACGGTGGATATGAGCTGGAGCTGGAGCTGCAGCACTATCTGCAGTAGCAACTCTTCTATCCACCAAAAGCTGAAAAAACTTGTTTTTGTCAGATCACCAAAAGAAAGGCTAAAACACGGGAGGTAATAGTTTTATTATTCTTTGCCCACTCAAGCAACTTGTCACTTGGACAGACAAATCCGAAGAAACCAGTCACCTCAAAGGTTCACAAATAACAAAATCCATATGCAACAGGTAAGAGTAATCATAATGAAAGTTAATGCGCAAGTGCAGTTACTCATTATTTGCACTAAGTTATTGGGGGAGTATGATCACAAAAACTGCTATCCAACTTCAAAATTATTTTAAAACAATAACAGCCATGAAAGTTAAAAGGCATAAGCCACTAATAATTTGAACAAAAGCAAATGTAGGTGCACACACAGAGAAAGAGAGTGAAGGAGTATACCTCAAGACCCACACAGACTGGAAGTTCTTTTTTTGACACTTGTTTATCAGTTGAGTGGTCTTTAATGGAATAAAGAGAGTACCCAGCACAACCATAATAAAAATCTGTAAGAACCCTTCCATCTTTTGAAGCGTCTACCTCAGATTGTTCAACATAATTAGGAACTGGTCATAAAACTCAAGATATCAGCACTTGTCAAAAGGCACCAATATTTTCAACAGCAACAACATGCATATAACTACTGAAATCTTCAAACATCTTGGAACTCGAGCAAGCAAAAACTACATAATTAGCAATGGCAGTGTAGGAATTCCTGCCATACACAATTGCACTTGGAAGCAAATAGATCTCCTAACACTCATTATGTCATGGTGAAGAACTGAGAAACAGTCGCTATCTACCCTAGATATAAAACAATGCACCACATTCCATGCATTAAGCATATAGTCTCTTGAATAATCCGACCACCATCATATTCATTATATGCCTTTCTACAACTTAATTAGATTTTACACTCAACTAATTGAGAATATAAGTTACATTGTAAATCCAAACCAGAACCCAAAGATCACAAACACACAACGCTCAGTTTTCAACATAAATAGCAATGGCAGTGAAGGAATTACTGCCATGTATAGATGTAATTAGAAACCATCAGCATGAAGTTATTTTCTCCAATATCCCTAAAACAATTAGCTCTCCCAACGCTCAGAATTTTGTAACGAGTCCGGAACATAAAGCAGAACAGATAGAGCAAAGCGCCACAAGTGAAGCATTAAGCATATAGGCCTCATTTGGTCCCTCTGAATCAGGAATGGAATGGGAATCACTCAGATACTTTGTTTGGTTCAACCAAAAACAAGGGTTACAATTTCACAAGAGACGAGACATTGTATTGCAAGTGGGATAAATCACTTCCTTTCTTTAGTAATGATATTAAAACTGCAGTACAAGTCGATATGAATTCAGATAAAACCAAAGCGTGTTTCTATTTGGAACAGCATCGAAATCCTATTCCCAAGTCCCAAGTGAAACAAATGTTGGCAATCTTTACACTCAAGCTAATGAAGAAATTGGGCATTGCTATTCCTAACCCTTATTCATTCAAGTAACAAAGACCATGTATCCTTCAAAAGAAAGAAGCTAATCTAAGCAAACCATTTTATTGTTTAACTTTATGCCATGATCACTGGTAAAAAAGGCAACTTCCTTTCCCCTAATTTCTTCAAATGTACAGAGACAGGCACCAAACCTCTCAAATTTTGAACCCGGAATTTCACCTTACAATAAAGAACCCGCCTTCCCTTTTCTCTCATTCTTTTCTAGAACCCAAAAAAAAATCCAGACCTAAATATCCCTTCCCCTCCATGAATCAAAAAAAAATATATATATGAATAAAGATTGGGAATCGGAATTGAAATTGAAATTGAAATTGAAAGACTAACTTTGGCGGAGAGTACGAGGGATGCCAATACAGCGAGGGTTGGTGACGTTAGATTTGAGAGTTGAAGAATAATAAAGATACCCTTTGCATGATTTCCCTATCAAATTAGAACCACCACCACCACCACCACCACCTTGATTTTGGATTGATTTTAGTTTCTCGTTTTCTCGCTTTTTCTCTTCCCCTGCTACTTTATCACCCTCCATGCCTATGCCTATGCCTATGACGATAGCTGCCTCTTTCTCTTCTTTGTGTTTTCCTGTTTCTGTCATCCCATCTCCCTTATTTGCAGCATGAAGAGGGCACTATTGGTAATTAAATTGAACTCTTAGGGTCTTTGTTTTGTTTCTGTTCGTGATATTTAAAGAGCTTGAAATGTTGTAATTTAAAGCCTTACCAAGATATTTTTTTTTTATTATTATTATTATTATTTAAATTCAATATTAACACAAAAGATTCCAAAATTAAAAAAACACATTTTAGAAAAATACATTGCAAAGCTCCATTTAATGCACACTACAATCAGGCTTTACAAGACGGAAGAGATAAGAATGTGGACATGGATATGGAATACGATTTAGTGTGACGTCGTTTTTGTTATTATATTATACTTCAGGTGTTTTTCGAAATGTTTTTACCAGAATGCCAGAAAACTAAATACGCTGATAAGTTGTTATTATTTTATAAGCAACTGGCTTAAAACAAAGTTACGGTGTGTTTTTGCAATTGTTTTAGAAAGTGTTTTTTTATTTAGAAATACATTAAAATAATATTTTTTTTTATTTTTTAAAAAATATTTTTAACTTCAGCACATCAAAATGATTTAAAAACACCAAAACAATTTCATTTAAAATGAAAAAAAAATTTTAACCAAACACCGGTTTGAACGCAGTGTCAAACAGGCACTAAACCAGCCGGTTTATCATCAATCCAATATCTAAATCATGGGTTGAATAGATTAATTTAAATCAATAAAAATGATTGATAAAATACCAGATCAACTATCACCTCTAATCTTTTTTATTATAAAACTAGCATCGGTTAAGTATCGGTTTGACTTATAAGGGGGGCTTGGGCTGGTTTAATTACAACAGGTACTGTTTTTCTTGAGTAATGTTTTTGGTGCACGTGTTGTAAGTGATTTATTTGCTAAACATTATTTCTAGAAAACTAATTTATTTTATGAAATATTTAATCAAATTTATTGAATCAGCTTCTATGCACACATAAACAAATGTATATTTCATATTTTTTTTAAGAAAAAAAAAGTTTTTAAATTTATTTTTAGAAAGAAAAAAAATCATCTTTACCACTATCGTGTGGCATTTGGGCAATGAATAGCATTGAAACTCTTTTATTTTTAGGGTCAATGAAGCATGTCGCATTTTTTTACTTCAATATCTTATTTCAAGGGAAAACAGTGAAATATACATACATACATACATATATATATAATCACATGCAACAGAGATGAAGATTCAACTGGTTTAAGAAGAATGGGGTCCTCGTATTTAAAATTCGAATGATGGTTTAACATTTTTTTAGAGAGAAGAAAACAAGAAGATGATGACAAGAATTGCCCTCATTTTAATAACCTTACAAGAGAATTAACTATCATCGGCCTTGGTCTGAAAAACTTGGGCCAGAATCAAAGAGAAGAAACAGCAATTTATCACATCGACAAATGTGCCTGGAGACCTCGACTTCACTAAAATGAACAGGTAATAAGATACTGCATAATCCCAACGGTTTGCGTACCTTCTTTATGGTGGACATGAGCTGGAGCACCGGTACCGTCTACCAGCAGTAGCAAGTAGCAACTCTTCTATGCACCAGCTGCCGGAACTTTTATGGATAGAGCTTAGAAGATAACCGTTGGGTAACAGTGTTAGAATTTAATATTTAGTCCGCATTTACAATACAAATAAAGCAATGTGCCAGCACTGAAGCATTAAACATATTTTATTTTGATCATCTGACAAAAAATCAACCCATGTTTTAAAATTTAATGTCTCTTTTGGGTGGTAATATATATATATATATATAGGAAGAATATAAAAAATCAAGACATGAAACTACGGGGTGAATGAGCTTGATTTCGTAGCATTAGCTCCTCGAGAGGAAGAGTCAGTCTGTGTGTTCAGGGGGATTAGGGCTCCTGAAAACATGATAATAGGCATCCAGTTCAAGCTGTTCTAATATCTGTTGTGTTGCCCATAGATAGGAAGAGTGGCCCTCAACGATATCGGTTACGTCTACCTGCAATATTTTCCATCATGGATAAATTAAGATTGTAACGAAAATCAAAATTGTGATGGAGGGAAAGTATATAGAAGCTTACATTCTCAATCCCTGGAACATCAATTGGTTGAATTCCAGCTAATCCTTGAGTGAGTAGGCTATTAGTCAAAAACTAGACATTAGTTTTTTGAGGTTGGATAACTATTTGTCTAGGAAACATAAACAACGTCAGATCAAGAGCATCAGGTAATGCCCACACATGAAGATGGTGCAACAGGCTTACCTTGCACGAAAAGCAACTCCAAGGGTCCAGTCACTGGTGGAGTAAGCATTCACAAATCTTCCGGCCACCATCTGCAAAACAGTGAGATGTAAGAAGAATTTCCTAGACAATTAAGTAAGTAGCTAGAAAAAATATTGACCGGGGAGCAGCAGAGAAAACACTTTCAAGGAGAGATCTTGGGTCACCTTTCTTGCAGCTTCCCACTTCTGGTCCCTAATAGAGATGGGTGCTCCAAGAAGAACGACTCTTTCTACAACTTCAGCTGTCAGTTCAGAAGGAACGCATTGAATATCAGTCTAAAATTCCAAGAACTCGCTTTAAAAATGATCGGTGTAATTTACCGCTATGCTCTGTCTCGGCCAGAGTCTCGAGACACTTGAAAATCACGCGTGCACCAAGTGAGTAGCCCACGAGGGTTACAGGCCTGAAGAGTCATGGAAAGCCCAGATAGAAAATAAATCACAAGTGATGACACTGTTAACTAAGAAATGACTTCAAGATAGAAATTAATCAAGAATAAAACACTGCATGTAATGTTGTTAACTAAAAATGATGCCTGTGGTTTCAATCAAATTTGACCTACCTGTTCCCTTGCAGTCCTTTTAGTAACACTTCTGCCAACAGCTTCCCTGCTTTGTCAGATCTAGAAAATGGCAGAAAATTCAATAGTTGAAAACTCACATTGACAAATTCTATGGCAGCAAGTTACTTTCTATTACTAATTACCAATTTCCCCTGAAGACTTTAACTTAAGGTGCCAGATTTGTAATTGCAATGGAAAGGTATTTTTTCCCCATTCTCATCCAAGTATCTCACCTATAGTTAATAAAGGAATGCTGACCTGTCAATAGCAATTGTCCATTTGCTGTCTATAAAATCCGTAGCGGCAAGTAATGTTGCTGGCCAGGCCAAAGCTGCCAAAAGTGTGCTTAACACAGTCAGCATTGCACCTTGCCTCATAAACTCCATTGCAATTCCTACAGCAGGGATTAACAGTGTCAACAGCAGACAAATTGTAATCATTACATTAGATATAAATACTAGTTTGAAAAACAAGGTGCTCCCATCAGGGTAAGCCAATTACTTGAAGTAAGCCAATCCTGAATAGCAGAGCTCACTGCAATTAGATTCTTAGATTCCCACTGCAGCGCATACCTAAAAATATCATTAGTCAAGAGGTGTGACTTCTGAATCCATTTTTAGCATGAAAAAAGCTAGTGAAATTTAGTTCTGTTCTGGAACAAAAATTACAAAAACCAGTCAACATAAGATCAGATCATAGCAAACAAAGGAAATATAAAATGAGCATTATGGTAAGAAAATGTTATGGATGCATGCTCTACGAAAAATTATAAAATTCCAGTCAATAAAAGCGGAACAAACAGAAGGAAAATTGCAAGACTGGCAAAGTCATTATAGCAACGAGTAATTACTTAGGATACATGGTACATGAATAAAAAGCATTGTTCTGATTCAGATTTCTCATAAAAATCATTTCTTGAAGATACATCCTAGGAAGCAACAAGAGTTGCAACGTAAGTACACGTGCATTTCCTATTTAATTATAAAAGAATTAAACATTGATAAATTCAGATGCAGCAGAGGTGCAACAAAGAGAAACTTGGAGCATACAGATGTCTTACTTCTCCAAGTTGTCATTTTGTCCTTCCCAGGGCTGTATAAAATCTCCCTCATCAAACACGCATCCTGAGACCATAATCCCAACTGCTAGTCGCTGATGAAAAATTTCAAAGAAAAATATAAGGTTGGTTCTGTACATAATGAAGAAAGCCTAAGCTGAGGATGAGCTAGGTGAGAAAAATGGATAAAGCATAAACATACGCCTTGGTTATGGTTATCTCCTATAGCTTTGAATTCAAATTCATCAACACTTCCAGTTCTCCTAGCCATCTTGGTCCCCACAAGTCCAGCTCCAGCAGCTGATTGAACAAAGATGTCAACAGGAAGACAAGAATTATTCATTACCAAGCAATCATCTAAAACTTTAGGGTAGGTTCCTTTGGAACCTGGGAGGGGGTTCACCTCCAAATGATGCGGCAACAGCAACAGAGCCAGCAACAGTTCCTGCAGCAGTTGCAGCAGCTGCAAATCCACTAGCTCCAATTACAGGGATAATAGTGCCCAGTGTTGGAGCTAGAGCACCAAATCCTGCAGCAATTGCAGGGGCGGCTAATCCTGTAAAATGTGGGTTCCAAAGTAAAAAACCAAAGCGATAGCACTCATTTCAATTTCAATATCTGATACTAATCCCAACAAAGGAAACACGACTAGAGTTTCCTACCACCAGTAATGGCCAATAAGGTTCCTCCAGTTATTGCAGCCGCACCAATGATGCCACCACGCTTCCATTTAGCCCATTTGTTTTTAGGTGATTTGGTTTCTTCCTTGGATGCTTCCTCTTTTGCTACAGCCATGGCAGAGCACGCAACCATCAACTCAATGGCTTCCTGCAAAGAAATATTTTTTTTTACCCCAGTAACACATAAGACGTAAATTACTACAAGACTTCTTAAACTTTTTTAGATGCAAAATACACGGCTGAAGGAAATGTTAGTAATTTAAAAAAAAACAAATTAACTAAATTTACTAGGTTGTGTTTGTTATGAGGATTAAGAGTCCCATCATTGATTGTGTTGGGTAAACTAGGAGGGATAGGGGAGTGTTAAGGAGTTTGGCATCTAACCTCATTTGGGGTTTTTGGGGGGTTGGGGACAGGGTTATTTCCAAGGAAAAATTTGTAGTTTGTCTTTTATGCTTTTTCACCCACACTTTATCTCTTTTGCATCCACCTTGCATTTGGAATTCATAAATGTATAAAATGTTAATTTCTTTTATAGTCACATTTAATTTGAAATTTGGTTTCACTACTGTTGGCACCTGCAATACCCTCAAACTTTTGTACTCCTAATAACACCCTTCACACAATTTACACCCTTAACACTTTACCATTAAATTTTACTAACACCTACATTTTACTTCCTGAATTTTTCACTTCATACCAAACAAAAGTTGAAATTAAAAAATCCCTAGGAAATTGCCCAAGCACGAAGCCATGGAAAGTAGGAGAGATATGCACACTAACCACCAAGTGTATGGAACAATTTAATCTTTTTAGCCAAAAATAACAGGGAAGAATAACTACAAAGCTGCTAAAAAGAATGACAAAAGGAGTGCACAAACCATTTTTCGTCCACTTGATATCAAGCCAAGTTGCCAGCAATCTCAAAGCCACACGATGTCGAGCATCATAGCCATTTCTTTTCCGGGTGTATTTTTTATTTTCTTCTCGTCTATCAGCCAGACAAGCTGAAAGAATCTCATACAGCACTGTCACTTTCCTATGATTACTTAGCATCTTCTCCTCTTCAACGGGTGTCTCATCAAGTTTAAGTCCAGAGTCTCGAGGTGCATCACTAACATCAGCAGAATGGCAATCCCTATCCTTTGCAGTTTGTGGTGGCTCATTTTCCACCTCAGAGGTTGATTTCACCTCGCTGCCAGTAGATAACTTTTCACGACATTGAGTCTCGTACTCCTTATGCTTCTCCTTCTTAGACTGGGAAGACACAGGATTCGCTCCCATGGTTTCTTCCATAACATCAACAGCCTTCGATAAAGCAACTTCTTGATCCGAACTTTGAGAAGAAGAAGAGGAGGACACATCACCACTTTCTTCTGATAATAACCTCATGAACTAAGACATGATCAAAACACAACGCGGTTACAAATATAGTAACAACAAATCAGATAACATCATAAATCCACCAGACCCAAGTCAAATATAATTTTTTCTACTCCTGTTGCACGTACATCTCGTCATTCGGATTTCACCATTTGTGAGTCCATCATTTAGAATCCACATGGGACCACAAATGCCGAAACCTGACGGGAAAATGTAACAGTAGTTTTACAGATTTTCCCCTTATTAAAAAAGAAAATGAGAAAAAATAAGGTGAAGTTAACACAATTTATCACTCTATCTTTCCTTTTTTCTTTTTCTTTTTTTCAATTTTCCTACGAATCAGAAACCGGGAAAACAACATTTCAATGGAGTAACAACTCATCATGAGCTTTACATGCTAAACAAGCAACCAAGATAAAGAATGGTAAAAAAATTTCCTGATTTCTTTAAAAAGGAAAAAATAAATAAAACGACATACAGCTCCAACATGATGCTTAGCAGGAGAACCACCAGCTGTCTCTTCAAGTCCAGTCCAGGCTGCTGACTCCACCTCTAAGAACCTAATCCACGTTAAAAGAGAAAAAAAATCAATTCTGATTTAAATTAGCAAGAAAAGGTCACAATTTCATCAATTTACAAAAGAATTGGACCTGAATACGGGTCGGAGGAGGCCCGAATTTTCGTGTATCCAAAGTTCAGGGTCTTCAGAAACGGAATCACTGCTGCTGCCATTACTATTACTGCTGCTGCAACTGGTTCGTTCCTCTTGTACCGAATCATCGTAGGATAAGCCAAGCGGATGGGTTTGATGGATCTGTGCTTGGTGAAGAGCAATTGCAAATAATGCTCCGGCTGCGTATCTCTGTGTCGTTGATAAAAACGACTTCGCCGTGGTAGAGTTTGTGGTTGACATGACTGGATTTTGTTGTCGTTTTAAAGGATTCGTATCGTCGCGCAAAGCATGTTCTGTGTGATCAGTGCTGATTTAAAACAGTGCTGATTTGAAACGGTCTTCTCTTCCTCTTTTCGTGTTGAAGTTGAAGCTTACGAATCCAATTGCGCGTCGCTAATTCTGGTACTTATACTCGCGTAACAAGTGACTCGCCAACCCAAGGCCGGGTCTGTGCAAAATGCTGTTTTTTTTTACCAAAATGACACTGTTCCTGAGGTTTTTTTATATATATATATATATATATTCTCCTTATTGACCGATAGGTCACCTGTTAACTTGCGAATTGGATCTTGAATTATATTAGTTTTAAATTAAATCTTGCAACTATGATTTATATTTGTAAGAAAAAATTACAAAAAATTGTTTAAATGGTTTTTGAAAAAATAAAGCTTCATTGACTTGTTAAGCTTTAAGTCAACTCGCAACTCATTTTTGGGCGGGGTCAAGTTGTTCCCTCTTCTTACAAAGATGTAAATTGCATAAAAAGTTTTATTTCAATTTTCTTCTTTTCTAAACGCTAAGGTAACCTCCGACCGGTTCTCACCTGGCCGTTGACTCCTAATTTGATTGGATTTTAGTTTCAAGGTATACATCTCCAATGGACGTGCAATATGAAGGCCAGTCAAAGAATAAATGGATTGATTCAAATTGCAGCAACATTCAGCAAAACACAACACTACATTAAAAGGGATACTAAACTTGCCTTCAGTCTCTTAAAGATTCTGTGTGGTTTGGTCATTTGTGGGAGAGATTCCACGGCTGTCGTGAAATGATCTTACACGCCGCAATTTGCCACATCCATGAACCAAAGATAAACTCTATCAAGTAATTTAAAGCTCTAACATTGTCTAAGGTTATCCAAAGAATAGATAGGGGGGGAGGGGGGGGGAGATGTATGGATGTATGTATGTATGTATTCATGCCACCTCAATACACGAGTTAAATTAGAACATTGACAAGGGGGAAGAATTGCTGATACAAATAATGATTACAGAATTACATGCACACAATTTTCCTATGGAAAAGTGGAACCTGGAAATCATGGGTGCCAATAACTACATGATGCCCCCTTCTTGCAGTATCCGTTTTCGTAAAATTTACAAACTCGCTGCCCTTTGGGCTGGAAGTCTATATGTACTAGCTCCATTTCCAGCATATAATGGCTGCTTGTTCCATGGTGACCTATCCCTACCAAAACCAGAATCTCTATCTCTGCCTTGAAAATTGTTACGGTGGTCTCTTGGACCGGATAATCTGTCTCCGCCATACTTTGGCTGGCTTCCCCAACTGCCTGGGTTACCTGCAGCATCAGCTGCATTAGTCCTAGCATGTTGCTGAACTGTCCCATGACCGTTTCCCCAAACCATGTTTGTGTTTCCTTGTGCAACTCGTCCCTTTACGATTCCCTGACTGTCATCTTTGTGGGATGGTGTGGGTTGTTGAACATCGGAACCTGCTTCCAATCGAATGACCATGGATGGAGTTGTGGATTGGATGTCTGAACCTGATTCTCCATGGTTACCTGCTAATGATGCAAGAGGCTGTATTTCTGAACCTTTTTCCCATTTGTTAACTGAAACATCATTGGGCTTAGTATTACCTTCCACTTCAGGGCTTGTGGAAGAATGCTCACTGAAGCTCTTTTGAGGGTTTGGAACATCAATCTGTGATAAACCAAGTGGTTCATCTGTGATAGTGGACTGAGAAGGCGTGTGAGATATCCGAAGTGATTCATTGACTGCAGTCAACTGCGAAGGCATTAGAGATACACCAAGTGGTTTATCTATGACAGTGGCCTCAGAAGGCATGTGACATGACAGCAGCGCTTCGCTCACTACAGCCAATTGAGAAGGTATTTGTATATCAGCAGTCGAACTGAATGCATCACTTTTGCCTGGATCAGGTGCTGAGCTAAACCCCTCAACAGGGCTAAAGCAATCATCGTCATCATAACCTCGTGTCAATTCCTCAGTAGACCGCAATTTTGAAGTAGGGGAAGGCAACCCACCACGAGACTCCATTGCTTCAACTTCTGCCAACAAATCTGAAACAGATTCATCAACTAAAGAGCAGAACTCAGTGGGTTCAGGAATGATGGGTTGCCAATCAGATGCATCAATCACTGGGTGAGTGGAGGGAGAGTGTGTCAATGGGCCACTATCTGGAGTCTGTGTAGAAGCATGATCACTGCCCCCATCTGTAGGTTTCAGTGAAGAGGCAGACACATGATTAGAGTCCCATTCCTCAGCAGGTTTTGACAGGAGCAGAGGGAATAGCCACCCCATTCACCAGCTACTTGAGCTAGCGTTGCTCCACCAACCACTAAACTGGAAGCAGTACTCCAGCTACATCCTGAATCCAGAACAGGAAGCCTTGAAGAGATGGAGTGGTTGTTTTCAGCAGTCTGTCCTTTCAAGTCCTTGAGGTGCTGCTTTGGTGTTGGGACTGGGCAAATCAAAGAAATCAATTTCCTCATTCTTCTGAGATGTGTCAGCAGGGCTTATCCCCTGATACAGAAGATGACTTGGAATCCCATCCGCTTGAGGAACTTTTTATGGGTGGTCTCCAGTTCTGTCCACAAGATTGGTTTGAATAACTCTCACTATCAGCCTGTTTATCCTCACTTTTGCCACTGTTATTTTTACCTTCAGGTGTCCTGAGTGAATTCCCATTTACATAATTCAGATCATAACTCTGTTTTTCATCCTCATGTTCTTCCTTTCCCTGAGGTGGTGGAGTTTCACCAAGCTTTCCAGAAGATGGAAGTGAGGAAAGTGAACTGCACATCTGAGATTGATCAGACCAAGACTTGCAGCCCTTGGACAATTCCAAGAGTTGTAGAGCAAGTTGAGCCGGTCCATTGTTAGGAATGATGGCATCTGCACCTGTAGTCCAACTTGAAGAATGGGTGCACAATGCATTGCTTTTTAGAAGTGCTTCATTGTCATTACAATTGACACTTGCATCGTTTTGCACCGACTTCCAGTGATCCATATTTTTCTTGTCTACCAGAGAGCCATCAGTACTTTGATGCAAATCAAATCCATGCCTTTTATCTTTATCAGAAGCAGCTATTGCTTCTTGAGCCAGCAAGTAGCTATTATCAGGCAAAGCTGGCTCTTTATGGAATCTCCCAACCAACACATCCGTCAAAAGAATAGAGTCATTGGGCTTCTCATTTATCTTCCACACTCTCAAATCTTGAGGGAAAAGCCCACTTGTACTCCATTTACGCAGTTGGGCCATAGCAAATGGCCCTTGAGTTTTTCCAGTTGGATCCTGATAGTGCCACAGTTTGTCCGTCTCCATATCATCAACCAATTGCTCTCTTCCTATAGAAAGTGGTGGTGGTAAATTCAGTGATACAACCCCTGAATACGATCCACATTGTACAATTGATTGACTTTTCCAATCATCAGTCATCGAACCAGTAGAAGCTACCCAGTTCTTTGGTACATTTTGACTATTTAGCCCAGTTTGTTCTCCTCCCTGAGTCTGCATTGACTTGGTCACTCTCTCATGAACCATAGTAGTACCATCTCTATCCACATAAAATGTTGTGCACGTATCTCTACTCTGCTCAGAAGCAGTAGCTAAATTATGTCCCATGTTTACCTCTATCACTCAAGACATCCCCTCTTCCCATTGAATAGTTGAGCACTGCCCCATTTCTAGAAGTGCTAGAATTTCTTGGTCTTGCATGGTCACCTGCATATACGCCAGTAAAGTTATCACCAACTAAACTTTCTACAGAGAACTTCAAACATAACTGTTCATCACAAATTGTTTAAAAAACATAGCTAGGGACCTTGTTTCTTATTGTGTGATTCTCCAGAATCTTCTTCAGATTCATAACTTGGATTCATATTTGGATCAGCATGTACATATGGAATCTCAAGCAGCCTGCGCTGCCGTTCTTCAGGTGACTTGAGAAGCTCTAATTTCTCCACGCATTCTCTAAGCGTGCAACATAGTCAAGGAACAGCAATACTTAATGAAGTTCTATTATATATATGAAATATCAAAAAAATGGAACAATGGTAATCAATTGAAACCTTCTACAACACTCTCAGTTGCTAGTGTTGAATATGCTATCCAGTTCTCTGTTCAGTCACCAAGGAGACAGTAGAAAAGAAAAGGGACGATAAGTACAGAAGGCTTTGGTTAAAGTCAATGCAACGCCACCAACAGTAGAAATTTTATTTCTCCCTAAGAACCTCTAACAGTCAAACTAAGTATTCAAGGGAAAATGATATCAAACAACCAGGCCAAACAACAAACTTCATGAACAAGACTAGCAAAACATAAGATGTTGAGATGGATGATCTTGCCAAAAAAAAGAGGAAAGAAAAAACAGGTAAAGAACAAGGCTGTTGAATTTTCAGGAAAATGTGACTGGTCCTTTGTCGTCAACCTTGACATCAAGTACATACCCACTAATGGTGCTCATCACCCTCACACCTTGTTGCAATATTCTCATCATCCACGAAATACGAGCAAAAATTTTTGCTTGAGTGTATTTTCAAATGTAGCATTGATACAGAATATGGTTGGTGAAAACCAGCAAATAAGCTGAGCAAGCATGGTAAGAACTAAAACCCTGAAAGGAACCAGAATTTCATAAAGCAAAGGATATTCTTTCCGACGTCCCTTTTCACTTGCTCGGTCACGAAGATGATTAAGCCTTAATATCTCCTCATCCAAACGCTGGATTCAAAACCATATGACCATATACAAGAGATGATCAGGATCAGTAATTACACTTACAGTAACAAGAAAAACAATGTGAAACCATATAACACTTTACAAAAAAGATATCTGGGTTCTATTTATACACACAACTATCAGGATAAAACTTACATCCCGAACTTTGGCATCCTGAATCGCCATTGCTCTCTTTTGTATCTCACCCTATAACCAAGAAGTAGTCTGTGACAAAGGGGCACATATGCTTAAGCTGAGATATAGAAGTGAATGTGACAGAAACACTCACCACCGTCAACCGTTTGATAAGCCCACATTTTATACTCTGACGCAAACGTTTGCATTCACCCTGGAAACATAGTTAACACATCAAAAATGAAGGAAAACTTTACATTTCTTTTGGTTTAAATTGCTACACCTTCACCTGATGTAGCTGTGGCTGTGGTAAAGTCAACAAAAGCAGGTCTAAAAATTAAAAAGCATGTTTGGGTTGTTTGGATACCTTTTCTAATCAAACTTTTAAACTTGTAGGTACAATAAAAACACACAAAATTATTGTTTGAGACCACGGTTTCCAGAACTCAATTCCAAAAACAGACTTTATCAACCGATACAAATATCTTGTTTGATTAAATTAGCTTTTACCATTTCATTCAAATCAAGAGGATGTAAATGATACACTTGCTATTATGAAGTTTTGTGATTGCATTTGTAACTTCTACCCTAGATTGGATGCTTAGGCTTTCCTCCTCCCGGATGTGATTCCTAGAAACCCTTCCTTGCATTACTCACAAATTCCAGCAATGAAACTTCATTATTCTAGCCTTTAAATGATCATCACTAACCCCTTAACCATCCCCACATTCATATTCAGCCAATTCTACAGCAATAGACCATCAGAAACTCCACAAACACACCTACAGTACTCCACTTTACTGTTCACAACCATAAACACAACTTCATAAGCTTTTCTGCATCAACCATCCTCCTGCAATTTGTTATCCCCCCAAGCATTTGTGCCAATGTTTCCAAAAATACCCATTTCTAGTATGTAGAGAATAGCGCACTGAACAATTAGATCCTTAGTTATGTAAATTCAAAATTCTGGTGTCAAACTTAAAATCATAGCATCTGTAAAATTCATTATAACAATCTCATCATCAAGCATAGCACATCAAGAAAAAACTTGAAAATGTTCGAAAAAATCTACAAACTGTAAGCAATCAAAAAAAGGAAAATGAATATATGGAAACAGGTAAGGAAACATGTATTTATGATGGTGTCTTAGTCACCTCTGAGAACTCCTGGTTTGAAATCCCATCAATTGATATGAGCTCCTTCTTATCTAAATTTAATATTTCAAGCATGTCATCAGTTGTTTTTGTGCCAACTTTATATGATTCAGCCACTTTACTAGTACCTGCAGAAGAAATCATCAGTAACTTACTAATCTGTTAAACATATATTAGTGCTGGAAGAAAAAGCTGAAGCATTTCTTTTTCCTCCTCTTGATAGATAATTTGGGGCACTAGTGACGTGAATGATACCTACAACTTGGACAAGCCTATACATATCTTGTTTTTGATCACCACCAGAAATCCTGATTCGCACAAATGAGCCAACAACCTTTTCATGAAACATTCCAGCATCGTTCATTAAGTTCTCCATCAAACTACGCTTTAAGTAGAGCAAACTAATATTGTGAACATCAATTGCTGCATATTCCTCTGGATTACAATTAATCTGAGGTCCTCTCTCATCTATTTTTTTGCGTGTTTTACGCCTTCGATCACTACCTGTCATCAACTGACTGTTACTATTTCCAGCCGCCTCAACCTGGCCACCAACAGCATTAGAAACTCCCATTACAGCAGTTTCATCTACTGGAGATTTTTCTTTTACAAGAAAGTGATATTCCAGAAGCTTCAGCATTTCAAAATGACCCACACGTTCTTTTCCAAAGAGCTTTATAAGCCTTGAATCACAAAAAATATGACTTTTCTGGTGAGGATCACGAAGATCGTTTCTTTTTATGTATTCTAGCAGAAGACTCTGAACATCAAACTGTGATAGCACAGACATATCCCCATTTTTCATGTGTGAAACAAAATCCAAGAGCTCCTTTGTTGCCCATAATGTGCCGTCAGGCAGTTGTGTAAGTTGGTCAATGCGTGATTTTTCCATAACCAGAGAGTTCTCCTCGATGTGCAATTTTGGTTGGTCCTCCGTTTTTCTTCTCTTAGCATGTATTTCCAGGTTTCCACAGACGCTGTCATTGCTATGAAAAAATTCACCTGAAGGCTCCTGCTTAGGAGCAATTGCACTAGCTCCTTTCCAAGGACTTTTAGCTTTGGTTAGGTCATCTCCTTTCCAAGGATTTTTAGCTTTAGTTAGCTCATCTACTGTTAAAGATAGCTTTGCTTTCAGGTAAACCCAGTAGACCTTGAAGAGATACTCCCAGCTAGTTGTGTCATCAAAATCCACTTGAACCTGCACAGGGTATACATGAGAGAAAAATATCTAAAATTGACAGAATCAGACAGCAAAAGAAAAATTATTAGCTAACAGCACGTCTCTCCCTGCCCCAAAGGCATGGAAAACCAAACTTCAACAGCACAGAAGTGAATAAGGGATTTCATTAACAGCTTTGCAGCAAAACCTAAACCTGAACTGATGCCAGACAATATAGAAAGCTAGACAAAGGAAACAGTATAGACCCAAAACAAAGCAAAGTGAGGTGCCAAAAGACACTGAAACACTCCAAAAATCTTATCATTTAATGCTCTTTCACAATGTATTTAAGCCAGGAAAGCTAGTTAAACTAGAATAAGATATAGCATCTAACAACTAACATACCTTCTCTTGATTCCATGTTGCAATATTTTCAATCAGCATTATAGTTCTCATGCATGTACCACAAAATCCTTTATTCTGTCTTACACACAAATAATCAGCATCTCTTGTACAACCTTTGCACAAAGAGTATGGACATGTATAGCACATATAATGAGAAGCCTTCTGACAGCTGCTACAAATATGCCAACCTGAAAATATGCCATAATGAAAGCATGAGATAACTGATACGGCTCAATATTGGAGGAACTTAGCTAACAGTGGAAATCAGAAATGGTAATTTTGTCAAAGATGGACTGCAATCATGACCACTCTAGAGAGACGAGTGGATATATTATGTATATGGCAATGTCTAATGCCTTCATTAACCATGACTGATCTACAGACACGAGAATTCAATTGCATATGGAGTTGAGTAAGGCATTGATTGACACGTTTATGATGATCCAGGACTACTTTAGAAAAAACAAGAATCTGATACAAAAAAAAAGGAAGACATGCCACATCTAATGACACGTTTCTTGCTGCATACAACTACAATGAGTAAATCAACATGCCCATTTATTAACTAACAATTTAGTAAATTGGGCTTCAAATGTCGAGGGTGGGTTGGATAGTGTCGTTACTGTGAACATTAAAACTAAAATAACAATTCTGCACATGTAGGCAAACCTATGTTCCTGCTTATAAACTAAAAACAACATTCCTACAAATAAAAACCTGCCCATCACATGCACATGCAAAATTAAGTCCACATTTAAAACTAAAACCTCATCCTGCTAAATAGCATGCGGCATTCTATATCTCCTCTGTCTGCAAGGTGAACTGACTGGTGAATTGGCTTTACTGGAAGAGGGTATGATTTTCTTAGGAGGACTGATTTCTTGCCTAAAAATGTTAAACCAAATAAGTTTACTAACCTGAGATAGCTGGTTCAATTAAAAAAAAATATATTGTAGAACCTTGCTTGCAATCAAGCTTACTGCATCAAGAACTTAAAAAAACCGCCCTAGCTGAAAAAGGATTAGCACAAACTCACACACACACTGCCCCATACTTTGCACTTCGATAATATTGAGTTCCATTAATTAATGCAACGTACGTGAATACAAGAACAAATTTTCAAAAACAAAAGACAAGAATCCAGAACAAACTCACTACATTTGCTAAAACATACCGCAATTCCATTTAGCCTTTGATCGAAAGAATGTCTCGTCCCTTTTGATACAAGACGGATGGTATGCCTTCGGACAACCCCTAAGTATGAACCACAAACAAGTAAACCAAGTCAATCACTGAACCAAGCCCGCACAAATACTAAAAGCCCTAAACATCATTTCGTCCCAAACCTCGCAAAACTTTCTATTTTTATCACCTAAATCAAAACAAAATCTAGCACATTAGATTAGTTAAGAAAAAAAAATCTCCTTTCTCGACTAAAACATCAAGTTCAAATTTTTTATAAAACCAAACAGGAAATAAAATCAAAATTGGCAAGCTCACCGACGATCGCAAAGAACTAGACTACCACCATCAAAGCAAATAAAACAAACATCTTCTTCATCTCTCTTCTTCCTCTGTGAGGACGAAGCAGGCGGAGCTTGTGGTGGCCCTAATTTCCCTTGAATTTTAGGCGGGCGGCCTCGCTTTCGCTTGACCGTACTGTTTTCTGCAATTCTAACATGATTGCTAACCTCTACAGTAGGCACGATATGTACTGGTTCTCTCTTGGACAAGTCCACGTCAGTAGTAACCATCGAGACTGTAGCTCCAACGAGCTGAGAATCATTCATTTCTGGGATCGTTTGGCATTGATCGGTGCTCATAGGATCAGGAGTTGGCACCGAATTGTCAAAAGTTAGCGGCGCTTCTTCTTCGGTCGCATCTGGAATAGAAGGTCTATAGTCTTCTTGCTTCTGGCGCATGTGGAGAAGCAATTGAATAGAAAATCGAGAGAGAGAGATGATTGTGTTGGTCGGTGGTGAAAAAATAGAAACCCTAGGATTTGATTTTAGGATTTTTGGAGTGGGTTGGGGCCTTGGGGGAAGAAGGGAGGGGGGGGGGAGGGTGGTGGTCTCTCTCTAGGACTTGGGTGAAGATGTGACAGGGCATTTCATCTTTTATTTATTTTTTTAATTTGTAAGAGGGGGGGTAAATAAAAACGAGGACGAAACTGTCTGAGACGGACACGTGGGATTGGGTAAAAGGACGATGACTTCTTTTACTATTATTTTTTATTATTATTTTATTTCACTCGAATGGAATAGCATAGCAGCTCAAAAGGCCTGCTTGATCTGGCTTGTATGTTTAATGTAATCGTGTTTCGCCTGTTTCAAAATGTTTTTTAAATTATTTATCATTTAAGATAAAATAATTAATAATTATCAAATGTTTTTTTTTATTTCCTTACTAGTGTGAGAAATAAATAAAATATTCTTTTAATTTAAAATAAAATACACCTCTTGATAGATCACCAAGCACGGGACATAACTACAACTTATTGATTTATAATTGAATTTAAAAACAAAATATGTTATTCTAAAGTTTTTAAGATAAAATAAAAGCAACTTTGAACATTGTTTTAAAGTGTTTTTTTTTTAAATAGTCAAAGATTTGATTGATTCCATACCTAAAAATAACCCATCTGGCCCATGATGTAAGCTTTTAGCAAGATTGATTTCTACACGAGTCTTCATAACAATACAAAGTCATTTTAAAAAGGGAGAATATATACCATACACTAATTTGTTTATTGGAACATATATTTAGGCATTGATTTAATTTAAATTCTGCCGACTTTGTAATTTTACTGCTCCAGGTTCAAAGCAGGTGTTTTTGTTTTCAATAAAAAATAATAAATAAATAAATAAAGCATTTTATATGGTATTTGTTTCCATTTTAAATAAAAATAATTGATCGAATAATATTTTTTATATGTGCATTTTCGACCCGTGACAGCACAGCAATGCAACGATATTTTGAACAGAGCTATTAGTTTTTGTGTGTGTTCAATAACACAATGTATGATAATTTTGTAAATATGCTTTTAAATTTAAAATACTTTAAATTATATATTTTTATTTATTTTTATTGTCAACATATTATGTAATATCGTGCTGTTACCCACAAAATTATGAACACGTGAACATGTATTTTTAAAAAAGTGAATCTTGATTTTTTTTTAAATAGTAGATATTGAGTAATTCCATGTTATATACAAAACATTATTTTAATGATATCAACGAAATATAAAAAAAATATAATATAATAAAATTATCGAAAATACCAAAATATACGGTATGTGCAATTCAGGGGGGAAACGGAGTAAGCAATTATGCTTTTGGTTTAAAGCATGCAACATCACATGTTTTTTATTTAAAAAATAGTAATTTTTTTCACTAATTAAAAAAAAAACTGTGATTTCAAAAGCAATGCAACGTGAAACATGCAAGTATTTGTTGAACCAGAGAATCTGTGTTTATTAATATAATTATTATATGATCGATTAATTTTAGAATTTATAAAATTAATTAATATAAATAGAAGTTAATCCCAGATACGGATACAAACAGTAATAAAAAAATAAAATATAAGGTAATAAAGGGGGGGTGGTAAATCCGTAAATTGGGTCCCAGGGCACCATGTCCAATTGTGCATGCATGTATACCTGAGGGGGAGCGTAGACGCGGCGCTTTAATTATTCTCTTGGACTGTGAGGGGGTCTTGTGAGCAAGCACCACGTGGGTAGTGGCGGTATTAGCAAGAGCCTGGAAAACAAAAGGGAGGCTTGATTGGGTTGGGACCCATCCCTTTTGGACATGTCTGTTTAAACTTTAAAAGCGAGAAACATGGACCGATACTTTTGTTTTCACTTTCGTACTGAAACTATTTTGTTCTTGCAATTGCATACTTTCGATGCCAAATTCAAGGGTTATTGAATTAAATCTGTTGGCTAATATTAAAAGCCAAGGAACCGGAGAAGAAAAATACTATGGTTCTTGAAATTGTTCTCTAGTTTTTTCTAGGTCATGGATAGGTTTATCATGTTCTTAAAGTGTTTTTTTTTAGTTTTCTAGTAAAAAATAGATTAAAAGCTATTTTTTGCCAAATTTTAAGCTCCACAGAAGGTGACTAGAATCTAAAATAACACATTGTCTTTTTTAGTGCGCAACATGTCACCTATGTTATTTTACTCAAAGAAAATAGGGATGGATGACATGTCGTTTTTTCCTTTTAAAAAAAAATTAGGCGAGCAGGGCTGGGCTTAAAGGCATGTTAATGTGATGAAATTGAGTAATATTTTGTTTTGGTCCCGAATAAAGTTTTTTTTCTCCATGTTAATGTGATGATTTTTCATTTTTATATTTTCTGGCTTGGTTTGTTGTCGTTGTTTTTTTTGTCAAATGTTGTAAACAAAAAGCAACCTAAGTTGGCTGAAACTATAACCAGAATAATTGTTTTATTTTTAATAAAATAAAAATTATAATATCTAAATATTTACTGAAAAAATAATACATAGCCAGCAGTATAGCGCGGACACGGTTTTGTTGCATGCTGCCACTGTGAAGTGTGAAACGGTGGTCTAACTTGCTTCAAGCACAGGGTTCACGTGGGGTGGAGACATTCAATGTTACTTCCCCCTTTTTTTTCCGAATGTTGATATATAAAGACACCTTCTTTAACTATTCTATTACTAGCCACTTCCCTCAGTTTCATCATGGCCGGAACTATATTTTTTTAATGTATAAAAATATTAATTATATGAATTTCTTTATGATATAAATTTAGATAAAATAATATATTTGTGCAGAATTCATGTGAAATGCAAGTTTCTTATAAAATATAAGAATTCTAAATAGATATAAATTTATCTGTCTAGTAGGTTTCAATGAAATTGTCAGCGTAAAATTATCATCATCATTAAAAAATCAATAAGATTTGGATACCTGAATTATCGAATTCATTGTAATAAGTTTAATTCATTTTATAATCCAATTTAAATTAAACAAAACAACAAAATATAAATTATGAAAACACCCGCAATGATCAAATAACAAAATAAGTAGTTAATTTTCTATATATAGAAAAAGAAAACATCATTGAAAATCAATCTCTACGTTATCATGACTATAACTAGTTAAAATTGTTATCAGAATTAATGCTCAGGCAATTTAAAATTATTGAATTGCCCAAAAAAAAACCAAACATTTACACAAAAAAAGCCAAACATTTAAAAAAAATGACAAAAAATAAAGGTATAGATGCATAAATACGGTTAAAAATTAAATATTATCCAAGAATGATCGAACAAAATCAAAAGAACTAATACCAAATAAAAAATACAAAGAATAAGGGCTGAAACAAAAAATAAAATATATAATTAATTCCAATTGAAGGATGAAATTGAAATAATTAAAAAATACAGTGTAATTTTGTTAAAAAAAATTAAAAGAACAAGAACCGAAATGAAAAGTAGTATATATGACCAATTTCAACTAGAGGATAAAATTAAAACAAATTCAATCTTGCATACCAAAAAAAAATAAAGGAGCTAAAAACAAATCAAATATAAAAAAAATAAGGACTAAAATGAAAACTAACATATATAATCAGTTTCAATTGAATGACACAATTGAAAACAATCAAAAATTACATTGAAAAGATAATGAATAAAACCAAAATCAAAAGAACATGGACCAAACTAAAACCAACAGAAACATGAAGGACTTAAATGTATTTTCCAGCGACAAGAGAGAAAAAGAAGAAAAAACCAAAATTGTCCATCGGCCATCGGTAACCGACATGCGCTGCACTTGGAGGCAGATGACAAGGTGATGCAACAGGTGACACGGTAGAAGGACAATTTACACTGCCACACGACGCATCATGCACTGCTTGAATGACACATGCATGTGAAACACTGTTGGCGCGTCCGTACACCCTGCTTTCAGTGTTTCCAAGAATAAAAAAAAATGTCAAATTACCTACACATTCCTAGACCCAGCGACAACCATGAAAAAATGGGGAGAAAAGTACCGAAATGCCCTCGGCTCCAAGCCTTTGTTTTTGTATTTTTCTCTGGGTATTTGCGTTGTTTCACTGTGCATTAACATGTGAAAAACCGAAACCCCCATACTGTTTCGTGTCTTTTTGCCAGCTCCCAAGGATAAAATTGTAGTTTCACTGTACAAAGAATTAGTAAAATACCATACATGCCCCTTGAAAATGTCTGAAATGCCCTCGTTTCCGAGGGCTAAATTTTTTGTCCCTAGAGGTAAAATAGTAAAAATATTATCGTAATCGATAATAATCTATGTCCATGTATACAGTGAAAAATATACAATAAAACCAGCAAGTCAATTATATTTTAGCCAATTTACTCTTTTGAATTGATATATTTATGTTTGTTATAGGATACCAACTATGTAAGGACAAGGAATAGTGTATGTTCAACGCATTTGATATTGCAATGCATGTTTTTTAATAAAAACAACACAGACATATATATACATGCTGGAGTTAAAAGACAGTACATATAATATAATAATGTGTTTGAAAAATATTTCTTTTAATTTAGTAAAAAGTAAAGTTTTATCTCTCCATGGTATCTTAAGAATATACTTTTCATGTCAGTTTAGTGCATTCATGCAATTTAGTAAATGTCTTGAATGTTAGTTTAATATTCGGATTTAGAAAGTCAACAGAAGGAAAATATCCTTGACCACGGGAGGAAAAAAAGACACGAGATGTGTTTAGTAATGTGATTCTGACTTGTTTTTAAAATTATCTATTAAAGTGCTGTTTATCCGACAAAAGTATCTATTAATTTTTTTAGATGGGTTGATTTTAGTAGTTTTTTTTATAATTATTTTGATGCTATAAATATTTTTTTTAAATAAAAAAATAATTTATTTTTAGAGTAAAAATAAAAAATAGAGGAGTGTCCTTTTATTTCGTTCAAAGTCATCATTTCTATAGAAACTGAATAAGACAATTATCCGAATAATTATCCATCTTTTTCATTCATTGCCCCTTTTCAAATTATTGTCTAATCACACAATTAAATCACGGATTATTGTCCAGATTCATCTTTCTCTTAGCTTTTTCAATAATCTCATTTACCGCCTCCCCAAGCTATTGTCCAATCACAATCAGATAACACTAGTCAACTGCCCGCACTACGTTGCGGGTGTAGTGCGGGCGAAAAAAATAATTTTTACAGTTGTTAAGATAATTTGGTATACTAAAAGGTATTAACATTGTCTATTATAATAACAATAATATCGAAATTTCAACATCTAAAATTATCATTATTATTATTGTCAAAAAATCATCATTATTATTATTGTCAAAAAAATCCAAAAAACCTCAACAGAAGATCAAACAATTTTTTTTTATCATTGTTATCACTGTTAAAACAATAAAAATTATCAAATTATCCTAAGAGAAAAATATCTAAACACATTAACAAAGGAGTAAGGAAAAAAATAATAATAATATTATTATTATTACTATTATTATTATTATTATTATTATCATCATCATTATTTTTATTGAGAGAAAAAAACCTAAACACATTAACAACAGAGTAAGGAAAAAAAATATTATTATTGTTATTATTATTATTGTTATTATTATTATTATTATTATTATTATTATTATTATTATTATTATTATTATTATTATTAGAATGGAAATAAGATTAAAATATAATATTTTAATATATAAAACTTGTTTTACTAAAAGGTATGAACAATGTCTATTATAATAACAATGATATCAAGTCTTAAATTTTAAAATTATCATTATTATTATTGTAAAAAAAATTATCATCATTATTATTGTCAAAAAAAAATCCTAAAAACCTCAACAGAAGATAAAACAATTTTTTTTTATCATTGTTATCACTCGTTAAAGCAATAAAAATTATCAAATTATACCGAGAAAAAATACCTAAACACATTAACAAAGAAGTAAGGGAAAAAAAATATTATTATTATCATTATTATTATTATTATTATTATTATCATTACTATTATTATTATTATTATTATTATTATTATTATTATTATTATTATTATTATTATTATTATTATTATCATCATCATCATCATCATTATTTTTTATTGAGAAAAAAAACCCTAAACATATTAACAAAAGAGTAAGGGAAAAAAAATATTGTTATTATTATTATTATTATAATTATTATTATTATAATGGAAAATAAAACACAAATATCAATTTATCAAGGGATTAAAATCAAAAAAAGTAAAACTATTATTATTATTATTATTATTATTATTATTATTATTATTATTATTATTATTATTATTATTATTATTATTATTATTATTATTATTATTTTTTATATGATTATTATTATTATTTTTATTGTTATTATTATTATTATTATCATTATTATTTTTATTATTATTATCATCATGATCATGATCATTATTATCATTATTATTATTATTATTATTATTATTATTATCCTAATGCATGAAAGTGGCAAAAAATAAATCAAAGAAAAAAAAATCGATGGAAAATAAAATTATTAGCAAAAATGTAGCAATTATTTGATAAGCATTAAATATTTAAACAGGGATTTAAATCATAAATCAAAAGTTGAAGGGCTGAAATGAAAATCACATTTATTATCAATTTTAATCGAAGGACAAAATTGAATAAATTCAAACCTCGTGTAAATCGAATTTATTGACCAATTTGGACCCAATCCGAAATAAAACGCTCGAGGACCGAGTGAAAGGTGCCCATTTAATTAATTTCAACCGGAAGGACGTAAATCGAAGAAAATGAAAACTATCAGTAACAAAAGTGCAAGGTGCGGGGAAGCAAATTGTAAGTTGAGGGACCCGAATTGAAGAATGCATAAACACGGGGGACTCCCCCGCACTTTTACGTCGCGGGGAGAGAGAAACGCTGCCGCCGTCTTCAACCGCCTCCGCCAGCATTACACGGACACTGATGTGGTACAACGCCACGCACCGGGAGGAAGACCAAGCGCTCAGCAGACCGGATTAGACTCCGGCTTTACCATTTCCGACCACCGTATCATACCGCACGCCGCTTGAAAGGGGCGTCAGGGGGGCACCGTCGACCGCGTGTTACGCACGCCACCGACAGCTCGAAAAAATATATAAATAATAATGGTCGAGCTATCGTTATGTCCCCCGCCCGTAAATAAGCTATTTTGTCTTATCGGGGCTATAACCGCCTTTAGCCATTTCAAAAATATTAAAAAAAAAGGGTTGCGGCGGGACCGGGATCGACCGGACCGGACCGACCGACCGGACCGACCGTCTGACGCTGCAATTACGTCCAGCTACCGAGCCTAACCGGTATTTACCCCTCAGTCGACATGATTTTTTTGTCCTATTACCGGGGCTAATATCGCCTCTACATCGCTCATAATAGAAAAAGGTGGACGAACTTCGCAGCGACGCATCGGGCGGACAAAAGTCCAGTCCACAGTGATTTTACTCACAATGCACAGTGCCGACCCCGAGCTGTTTTAGCTCTTTTGTTAATAGCATGTGTGTTCGATATTGTATTTTTTAAATATATTTTTATTTTATTTAACATTAATATGTAAAAATCAATCATAAAATATTAATTTAATAATTTTTAAATAAAAATAGATTATAATACAAACAATCACCCCATCATGACACAACTTCATCTTCTTCTTCATTCATTGCTTCTTCGATATTCCTATTCCTATTGATAGTTTGATACATTACTATTTTCTATGTCCACAATAAATATTACATTTAAATCCAACATAGTAAATACAGAGAAGAGAAGCAAGTTGACTTTTCAATTTCATGGTCTCACTTAAGAACCGATTTCGATACAAGTTCCACGTGACTCTTTGATATTATATCTTAAAAATGTTTTTGAAAAAAATAAAAAAAATAATTTTTATTTTTTGTTTTAAATTAATTATTTTTAGTGTTTATAAATAATTTTAATATATTGATGATAAAAATAATTTTTTTAAAAATAAAATAACATCATTTTAATATATTTTTAAATCAAAAACATTTTAAAAATTAACCCATTCATAGTCCAAAACAAACCCCGCAACAATGACACCAGACTCGATAAGCCAGCTTATTTCAGGCTAACGTTGAGTCGGTGAAAAAATCTACTTATTTTATTTTCTTTAAAGCTCGAGCTCATTAATTAACTTGTTATCTATTATTTGGTTTTATCTTGAGTTTTTAAAATGTTTTCTATTAATATATATATTTTAAAATTTATTATATATATATTTTAAAATTTATTACTGATATTTGTTTATTAAAAAAAATAAAATATATAAAAAATTAATGTTCTTTTAAAAATATCTCAATTTCTTTTTAAATCATTTTTAACCAAACATTTCATTCATTGAACGACAACAATCGGAAAATAATAGACAGCAAAACGATGCGTGAGGGCAGATACTTGGGATAAAAGCATTTCAACATACAAATAGAGCCTCTCGCGAAATTAACGGAATTTTGGAATCCCCGGCCAAAGCTAAAACCAAACCAAACCGAACAACCACCCAAACTAGCAAACAACATGTTACACCACCACCACCACCAGCAGCAGCTACAGCGACCGCGACGCCGCTGTGAAGGCACTGCTATGGGTGCTGTCGTTCTCGATCTTCGTCCTGGTAACGGCATCGGCCCTTTCTCTCTCGGTAAGTAATCAATTCCCCAACCAAACGACTCCGTTTTTTGAGAAGCAATGAATTGAGTTTTTTTGGGTGGTTAGGTATGCCAATATGTGAAGCATTTGCTCAGATTGAACAACAACCCAACATATACGATGTCGTCCATGTGAAGCATTTCGATGAGGTCTTGATTGATTTTTAGAATTTGATTTTTTTTTACACACACACACAAACATATATTATTTTTTCTTCTAGTTTGCGTTTACGAATTTTATTTATTTATTTGTAGGAACCATTGAAACTCGATATTGTTATTAGCTTTCCTGATCACGGGTTTCACCTTCGATTCGATCCGTGGTCACAAGTAATACTTTTTCTCCCCTTCAATTTTGACTCCCGTTAATTGCTTTTTCTAATGCACTTTGTGTCTTAACCTTGATTTATGTTAGAGGTTACGATTGATTGAGATATTTGATGTTAAACGACTTCAAATGCGCTACGCAACCTCTCTTATTGGGTACTCTCTAGGCTTATTGATGATTTTTGTTTATATTTACGTTAGATTATGTTTTGATTGTTGCTCTTATATCCAGGGGACCTTCAAATCTAGCTACTTTTGCTGCTGTCTATGCACTCTTTGGACCGACATTTCCCGGGATTTATGACAAAGATAGAGGCGTGTACACTCTGTTTTACCCCGTATGTACATGAAAGTGCAACTACTGTAATATATATATTTTCTGCAATGCATGTTTGTCTTGCGTGATCAGATTTGTTTGCATTTCTATTGCTCAGGGTCTGTCATTTGCTTTTCCGATTCCCAGCCAGTATACAGATTGCTTTCATGACAGAGAAGGTAAAGTATTACATTTCAGACAGGCAAATATAACTGCATTATCAAGGTTTTTAGCATCCTAACTAGTTTATTTTATTTTCATTTTTTTGACAGCAGAACTGCCACTAGAGTTTCCAGATGGCACAACGCCAGTTACATGCCGAAGTCTCTATATATGATGGTTCCACGAGACAAAAAAAAGTGGGTGTTGGATCTTTAATGCACAAGGCTTCTGTTCCCCCCATTACTTCCTGGTAACCTTTATATGGAAGAGGTGCATGTCAAGGTTGGACTTCTTTCTTTGACCCCTCCATTTCGTTTATTAAACTGTTCAATCTGTTAGTTGATTAATTACTTCTGGGTATCGTGATGTGCTCGACTCTCAACATATTAGCATCAACCTTAGAGGCCTATGCCATGCAGATTCGAGAATTAACATCATTTTTTTTTAAATCTTTGAGAGGTTAAATTTTTTTTTGGTGATATTAGTCTCTTTGTATCTTTTCTTATGCAATTTTTTTATCTCTGCAGCTTGGGGAAGAATTATATTTCTCTACTGGAGGACAGCATATTCCTTTTGGTGCATCACCACAGGTAAATTTTGGGTTTTATGCTGTTTAGCTTGAGTTTGACACTCTGCACAAAATCATATTGTTGCTTCCTTGTGCTAGTATATGCCCCAGGGGTTTTGAAGGGAAAAAATAGGACAGATACCATGTATGGCTTTCACGATATTTTTCTCTGGGTGTGCCCTCTTATGTGGGATTATAATGCTTTAAATCACTTATCCTGTGTGTTTCTCACAGTTTCCTTTTATTTGCAGGATGTATGGACAGAATTAGGTCATCCATGTGGGATTCACCAAAAGCAGGTAGTGTAGAGTTACTATCCTGGAATTGCAATTTTAAGGCTTTTTATAAGCAATGCTAGTTTAATGGAGAGAAATAGGAATCCTATAACTCAATAGATAAAATAGGAATTTGATCGAGTAATTGCTTCTGAATTGGAGTCAATGATTACAACTACAATGGGATGGAGATGGGGAAAAAATTCCACACATGTAAGGTTGGATCAAGGCAGTGTGCACACACGGGATACCCTTTTCAATTGAAAGGACCCTGTAACTGCTGGACCTTTATCATTTTTTTTTATCAAATCAGTGTTATTTAGCTGTTTTATTTGCTTAAACACGCTACTCTTGGTGCACATGCTAATTTTGGTAGCTGTCAGGGTTGACCAAATGGTCATTCACTCTGCTTCTGACCCTCGCCCAAGGACAACCCTTTGTGGAGATTACTTCTACAATTACTTTTACGCGTGGTCTGGATATCTTATTTGATGGACAGGTATTTATCTCTTTCTCTGTTCAAAAGGATATCTATCCATGATTCTGTTTAACTATCTTTGTGCTTAGAAGTATTGAGATAATCTTATTTTACTTTTGCAGACTCATAGAATCAAAAAGTTTGTTTTGCACACAAACTATCCTGGTCACGCAGATTTTAATTTGTACATAAAGTGCAATTTTGTCATCCAAGGTTCTGACTGTAAGTTCTTTTCTGATTTTGAAACGCTTTTGTTGACGCTTTGTAAATGTAGAAACTAATAAACTCTTTCTCCTTGTTGCTCGTTCATGTGCCTTTGATGAAGTAGACAACTCCAAACAGAGTATTACACCAAGCACAAAATGGGACCAGGTGAAGGTAAATTTTTAAAATTGTTCTACTCTTTAATTTACATTAGAAAATCTAATGGCACTCTAACCGTGTTCATAAATGACACCAGCTTCATATAGATATGTTGGCACCTGTTTGTATTACTTTTACATGTCCTTAGTCTAAATTTCAGTCTTAGCATCAGACATGATTCTTTTTTATTTGACCTTCATGAGTAAATCATGGCTGTGACTAAAGAGCAAGTCAATATTCTAGGAGATCCTTGGGGACTGTGGTCGTGCAGCTATTCAAACACAGGGCTCTACAAATAATCCTTTTGGATCCACTTTTGTATATGGTTATCAGAACATTGCCTTCGAGGTGAGCTTTTGGATAAATTGACGATCAAATTTGTGCACTTGCCAAAATTTTATTTGCCCTTTTGAAATCAGATTTTGGTATTTGGTGCAATTCTGACTATGCTGATGTTACCAGGTGATGAAGAATGATTATATTGCAACTGTAACTCTCTTCCAGGCATGATGTTTATCTTCTGTGGTATGGTTTGCCTACAAATCCTTTTCTTTGGCAATATAATGTATGGTTTTATGATGGAAATTTGTCTGTTATCATTTTGCTGTAAGATTAGTTTTAGCGTGGGAGCCAACTAGGTGCAAAATCCAGTCTTCAATCATTATTGGGACATTGTTTTTTGCAAGTCTTTTCCTTGAACTAGTCTTTAATGTAATTCCTTGAACTCCATTGTCACTGTTAATTCATGAGTTCTTGCTGCATAGCAATGCTCAATGTAATTCTTGAAATCTCGACTTGAGTATTTTTGTACAAAGGCTCTTTATTGCTTTTGATAACTTCTTTGTTTTCCTTATTTCTCTTCTTTTTTTTCGTTTGACCTAGGTGGATGCTGTGACGTTGCCTGGTGCAACTGGATATTGTACAGTGTACTAATCAGAAAGCTGCATATGCTGTTTTTAGTGGAAGCATCATCTCGGGAAGTTAAATGTGAAAAATTGTACATATGATCTGTACAGATTATTAGATGGGGTGGGGTCGGGGTGGCGGGCGGCTTCTGTATTTCTTGAAAAGGACTGCAAGCTCTGCATTCAATAATTCAGGTTGCATGTATTTCAATATACTTTACCCCCCACCCCCAGTCTCTGATGTTTGTAATTGTTTTCCAAACGATCTTTCCAAGATTTGAAACCATAAAGATTGTACTTTTCAGGAGGCAACAAATGAAAGCCTTTTCAAAACTCCAGTATGAACAGAATATATTGATCTTTTATTTTTTTTATAGTTTTATTTTCGTTGTTGGCCTGTTGAGTACACTTAAAAAGATAGTTATGAATTAAGAAGCCATTCATGGCCGTCGATGAAGCCAATTGAGATGAAGGGCCTGGCCTGTTGTTCAGTTAGCTCCCTGGACCATGCGACTCTTCCTCCGAAATCAGCTCCTGGTCCTGAGCACTTGTACTGGCCAAAAAATACAGTCCTACAAGACATTTGCAGAAACCAACTCAAATTCGATAAATAAATGTTTATAATCAATTGCTTAGTTGATGATTAAAGATTGATTAATCATAGTGATGCCAAATCATAGATTATTTTAGTGTTGGGGAGAGAAGGAGAAGCACATACATCTCTCTGCTCTTGTCCCCCCCCAGTCATACCATCCCTCTAGGGGTGATAATCTTGTCCATGTAGGTGTAAGCAAAGACCACCCTGGAGAAATTGCCCCATGCTCTGCCCAGGTAGAGGGCGCCTGAGCCGGTGATCCTGCAGTTGACGAAGGAGAAGCCTGTTTCCTCGAGGAAGTCTCTGCCTCTTCTGCGCCGTCAAGGCTCCGAAGCTAGTCGTTACAGCATGCAAATGGCAATCCTCGTAGAGAGAGCCCATTTCCGAATATGAAATCCACTGAACCTTCAATGTAGCATTTCTTGAAGTAGTGCCTCCCAATGTGATCATACAGGGTGTCTTGTGCTCCGATGAACTTGTAACTTATAAAGGCGGCCGTGTCTGCCGATATTCAGCAGCCACCGCTTGCTTTCCTAGAGCTCCTGATGGTGGCAGAGGTGCCTTGTTCTGTCATGAAGCAGAAAATCTCTTACTTGCAAGAGTCTAGCTTAATAAAGCTTTGATTCATGTTAAATAATGCAGTGTTTGGATCAAATTAAAGATTCACTGTAGTAGTTCTTACTAGAAATTGGATTAGTGGGAATACAAACTGAAACAGTTGTTAATAAAAGAACCCATTTTTTTATGTGAGGAAACCTCATCCCCGTAAAACACATTTTGTGGGTCATCGAGTAAAATCTTGGTTGTCCAAGTTTTTATAAAAAATACATGTTTTGACTCAAACTCGAGAATTACTATGCAGATCACAATCACTCTGCCATTACTTTTGGGACAAAGAACCACATGCCAAACAGAAGATAATTGCAATCAATGCAAGGTGTATAACAGACCTTGAAGGTGATGTCCTTTGCAATGAAGTATGTGGAATTGACAGCAAATGTTGCAGAGCCAAAAGTACCCAATTGCCGTCCATTCTCCACTCGGTCGGCTGTGTCACCCCACTCGATGATGCTGGTCATCTTCATGATTTTGCGATGCTGGTATCATTGATTCTTTTTTTTTTTTGCTTCTTTTGCAGACTTTGATATGCTTTTACGACCCAATAGATGTGGAGCAAGATCAGCTCATTGAAGGATCACCTACACTAACACAATGCAAAGAAAACCATTGATTCATGAATATTCACCTTCAATACACGTGAGTCAGAAGTCCTATAGGCTTAATAGATTCATCTCCTCCATCGAATTAGAATCAGATTACATATATTTTCTGCCTATTGATCATATTTTCTTTGATCAGTCATCCAGTTCTGGTGGACTGTCCTTTGTAAAAGAGTCCGTGTTGAGGTGGGTTTTTTAAGAATGTGTAACAGGTTTGATGAGTCTCAACTATTGTCACAAGTTAGTGCTAGCTCAATCTCAAGCTGTCTTGTCTGCAAAAACTAGCAGACTTTCTTTTTCGAAGGGAGCTCCTCAATCGAATGTGCAGATCCATGATAATTAAGGAAATTTACCCCCAGAACATGGAAATGAAACTAACTGTAAAGAAAAATATAGGTGAAATGATTTGTGAAAATTGATTTTAAACAGTTCTTGGGATGTAGGCAATTTTAGATACTCACATTTGCAATTTTTCCAATGCTGATCACCTTTAGCTGTTTTCTATCCTTTTGATGTCATTCTCGAAGACTGAAGATTTACCAGCATTGCTCTTTTATGTTATTTTGTTTTCTTTTCCTGAACACATCTCCTCCAGGCCTTCCTGGACACATGATGGCGTTGGTTCAATGATCCGTGAAATGTTTTCAATATCATCAATAAATAAATCTTGGAGCTAATGAATGTGAATCATTTATGCCTGGAGCTGGAAACTTGAATGTCTTCTTAATGGGACAAGGAGATGTTGAAATTTCCTGGATTTCCAGCAAACTTCACTATATAAACACATTTCCATATCTATCCAATCCTCGGATAACAATGAGAGTTTGCACGTCCAAGATGTAAAAGTCTGTCAATTTCCTTATGACAATAAATGTAGTTGATGTTGCAATTCAAGTTCAAAATATGGTGAAATATGAAATGAAAGGCCATGGTGCTATGTATGAAGTTAGCTGGAAAAGAATACATCCTTTTCATCATGGATACAATTAACATTAACAAAAAACCTAGAGTGGAAATTAAAACACCATGGACTGTGAGTGAACCGTCTGTGGCTTCAAAACATTTTTTTCATGGGCTCCCTGGTTTCACATCTTCTTTCTTGCCCGAAGCCCAGGAGGCTCCATGCATGTTGTGTTCTTTTTGGCTTTCTCTGATTCTGGTTTGTGCTGAGACTCGCCAAGGGGTGATTGGCTGGGGGTGTTGCTTTCTGGTGGGGCTGGGGTTGCTGGGTTCTGACTGGCTTCGTTTTTTAAATCATATCATTGTCAACCTCAGCACCTTGCTGCGTTCACAATTTCGTAAAAAAGAAAGAAAGAAAGACTTGGCAGAGAGGAGATCCATCGAGATAAGGTCCAAGTTTGACCTTAGTGGTTCGTGTAAGATTCTGCCCTACTGCCATCAATCAATATAATACAATGCATCTCATCATTCCAAAACCACACCTCATCTCATCTTTATTTCAAAACTTTCAGACCACACTTCTCTCTTTTCATCAAATCTTACTTCTTTTATTTCCCAAAAAAAAAATTAAGACAATATGGCAGTAGAGCTTCTTCTTACGTTTGCCATGCAGGAGACTTTGACAAGGGTGAGTTCCATAGCAACCGAAGGGATCAGACTTGCTTGGGGATTGGAGGGCCAGCTGCGAAGGCTCACCAAGTCTTTGACCGTGATCCAAGCTGTGCTCCTGGAAGCAGCCAAAAGGCCAGAAACAGACGATTTAGTGAAGCTTTTGCTGGTGAGGCTACAAGATGTAGCTTATGATGCTGAAGATGTTCTAGACGAGTTTGCGTACAAGATTCTCCGAAAAGAACAAAAGAAGGGAAAGGTTAGAGAATGCTTTTCACTCCACAACCCAATTGCATTCCGTTTGAATATGGGTAAAAAATTTAAGAAGATCAATGAAGCCCTGGAAGAAATCCAGGAAGATGCTGCTGTACTTAGCCTTGTATCGACATCTCCACAACATGAAGATAGAGCTCAAGAAGTTTGCTGGGATCTAGATCGAGAGACAGATTCCTTCCTTGACAGCTTAGAAGTTGTAGGAAGGGACGATGATGTCTCTATTGTTATGGAGAAGCTGACTAGCTTGACCAAACAACATATCCTTTCGGTTGTCCCTATAGTGGGGATGGCTGGCCTTGGAAAGACTACTGTGGCAAAAAAAGTTTGTGAAGTAGTGAGGGAGGGAAAACAGTTTGATGTGGCTCTATGGGTATGCGTTTCTAATGATTTTAATAAAGTGAAAATTTTAGGAGCAATGTTGCAAATTATTGACAAAACTACGGGTGGGCTGACCAATCTTGATGCGATTCTTCAAAACCTTAAGAAGAAGTTGGAAAATAAGACATTTTTTCTTGTTCTTGATGATGTGTGGAATGATGACCATGGGAAGTGGGATGATTTGAAGGAGCAACTGTTAAAAATTAGCAGCAAGAATGGGAATGCTGTTGTTGTTACAACCCGCAAAACAGAAATAGCAGGCATGATGGAGACTTTTGCTGGGATTCAGCACCAACCAGGGAAACTATCAGATGATGAATGTTGGTCCATTATCAAGCAAAAGGTGAGTGGGGGTGGAGGAGCAACATTAGCTGTAGACTTTGAGTCTATTGGAAAAGACATTGCAAAGAAATGTGGAGGGCTTCCATTGCTTGCTAAAGTTTTGGGAGGAACACTGCACCGAAAGGAGAAACAGGAGTGGCGGTCAATTCTAGACAGTAGAATTTGGGATATAGAGGATGGAAATAAAGCTTTGCGCATATTGAGACTCAGTTTTGATTACTTGTCATCGCTAACATTGAAACAATGTTTTACATATTGTTCCATTTTTCCTAAAGATTTTGAAATTGAAAGGGAAGAGCTAATTCAAATGTGGATGGCTGAAGGTTTTCTTAGGCCATCAAATGGGAGGATGGAAGACATAGGCAACAAGTGTTTCAATGACTTGCTTGCAAATTCCTTTTTCCAAGATGTTGAAAGGAACAAGTATGGGATCGTAATAAGTTGCAAGATGCATGATCTTGTGCATGATCTTGCATTACAAGTCTCAAAATCACAAACGTTATATGTGGAGGCGGGTTCGGTAGTAGATGATGCATCTCATATTCGTCATCTAAATCTCATTTCTTGTGGGGATGCTGAGTCAATATTTGATAAGGTTGATGCTAGAAAACTGCGTACTATTTTCTCAATGGTTGATGTATTCGATCGGCCTCGCAAATTCAAAAGCTTGAGAACTCTCAAATTGCAAAAGTCTGGTATCGCTATGTTATCAGATTCAATTTGCAAGCTTAGGCATTTGAGATATCTTGATGTCTCGTATATCAAAGCATTGCCAGAATCCATCACAAAGCTCTACCATTTGGAAACACTTAGATTAAAAAATTGTTGGGAGTGCAGACAACTCCCAACACTTGGATGCCTTCCTTGCCTTAAGATTCTAGAGATGAGTGGAATGGTTAATGTAAAATGTTTAGGCACAGAATTCTATAGTGGCGGCGGCAGGGTAACAATTCTGTTTCCAGCACTAAAAGAACTCTATCTGTTACGTATGGATGGTCTTGAAGAATGGATGGTACCTGGTGGAGAAGGTGATCAAGTATTTCCTTATCTTGAAAAGTTAAGATTGAATGGTTGTAGCAAGTTGAGACAATTCCCAACACTTGGATGTCTTCCTCGCCTTAAGATTCTAGAGATCAAAGGAATGAGTGCGGTAAAATGTATAGGCAATGAGTTCTATAGTAGGAGTGGCAGGGCAGTAGTACTGTTTCCATCTCTAAAAGAACTCACTCTGTCAGGTATGGGTGCTCTTGAAGAATGGATGGCACCAGGTGGAGAGGGTGATCAAGTATTTCCTTACCTTGAAAAGTTGAGGATTAAGGGGTGTGGCAAGTTGAAAAGCATTTCGATATATGGTCTTTCATCTCTTGTAGAATTTGAAATTGAAGGATGTGGGGAACTGAGATATTTATCTGGTGAATTTCATGACTTCACGTCTCTTAAGTTGTTGAGGATTTGGGGATGTGAAAAGCTGGAATCCATTCCAAGCATACAACACTGCACAGCTTTGGTGGAATTGGTTATAAGTAGTTGCGAAAGGTTGTTCTCAATTCCTGGTGATTTTAAAGAATTGAAATATTCTCTGAAGAAATTGACTATTATCAATTGTAAATTGGGAGCTCTTCCAAACGGATTACAATGTTGCGCATCTCTAGAGGAATTGGTGATATGGAATTGCGGAGAGCTTACCCATATTAATGATTTACAAGAATTGTCTTCGCTTCGAAGTTTAACGATTAGAGATTGTGATAAGCTCATCAGTATTGATTGGCATGGTTTACGACAATTGTGTTCTCTTGTTGAATTAATAATCATCAGGTGTCGAAGTTTGAGCGATTTCCCGGAGGAAGATTGCTTAGGTAGCCTCACCCAGCTAAGGATATTGAGAATTGGTGGTTTCTGTCGAGGACTTGTCGATCCATTCCAACACAACCTGAGTGGGTCCCTTGAAATAGTAGAGATAATTGGAGGGGATAAACTGAAGAGTGTACCACATCAACTTCAACACCTCACTGCCCTCAAGGAATTGTGGATAATAGATTTCAGTGGAGTGGAATTTGAGGAAGCTTTGCCAAAATGGTTGCCCAACCTTTCTTCCCTTCATAAACTTGGGCTTCTAGGTTGCAAGAATCTCAAGTATCTGCCAAGTTCAATAACCATTCAACGCCTCTCCAAATTAAAGTATTTATGGATCCGGGGATGTCCATATCTTGAAGAAAATTGTAGAAAGGAGAATGGCTCTGAGTGGCCAAAGATTTCTCATATCCCAACAATCATTATCAATGATGCAAGTATACAAGTAAGTTGGGATTTAATTTTCTATTTCTTTGTTTGTATGCAAATTAAAACTTACAAATTAATGAAAGCAATTATAAGATTAAAATAAAAAACTTTATTGACCTAATATTGTCTTAGTAGACCATATCTAATCCATTAATTATTTTTTTTGTAGTTAAAATAATGTTTCTAATGAATTAATATTTGGTCGTGGTGATTATAATATTATGTTAAATAAATTCTAAAAAATAGGTCTAACTTCTGATTTTAATATTAATTTCCATGTATATTTTTGTTGCTGTAATTATTCCACCAAGCTTTATAACGAGTATGTTTGGTGAGTTTTTGCTTTGACTTTACTGCTGAAAATAGTCGTTATATCATCCACCTGTGTTTTGAATGGGTACTTGATTTTTTATTGATAAAATATTTGTTTTCATACAAGAATTTGATTAGAAATAAGAATTTGAAAATTTTGAATTTAACATTTTTAAATTGTGATATTCTATTAGAATATGTGTAGATGCAGTTAATAAAGAATTATTTTTATTTTATTTTCAACCCAACCATACAAAAAAATAATAAACCTCCTTCATACAAGTTTTCTCATATCCCAACAATCTATATAAATTACTATTTGTTTTTTTTTCTTCTTCTATTATAACTTATAAATTTGATAATATTAATCAATAGCCATCCAACATTTTTTTCAATTATTATTGTAATTTCATGTTTTATTAAAATTGTTTCCACAAATTACAAAACAATTGCATTATTAATATACTATTTTTTATTTATTTTAAAATTGTCAACTCTATATACTGACATTCAAATAAAGTTATTCATATATATAATATATATATTATATTCTTGAAATCAATAATTTAAATTATTAACTACCAAAATTGTTACTACACATATGGGTGTGTGTAATGATAATTCGTTAAAAATTATAATCTATAATCTTGAAATCAGTAATTTAAATTATTATTAGACTTTTAATTCTCTCTTTTAAAAAAATGCAAAAAAAAAAATGCAAAATAAGTTAAAACATACATGGCAATTAAGAACATTTTTTTTGGAAGGTAGTTAAACTATTGTAGAGGTATTTTAGCAATTTCTTGCTTTTTTTCACTCACTTTCATATTGGAACTTGTTTTTTTTTTTTAATTGTGTTCATTGAATTGAATAAGCTTCCTATACAACTTCTAAATCAACTTTCAACATAAGTCATAATATTTTTAGCACCAGTTACAATGTTCCCTATACAACATAAAGCAACTTTATCATGCTTGCCTTCCTGTTTATCACCTCAAATTGTGAATATTGTAGAAACCATGTACAAGTCCCCTTTTTGTTTGATATCCTTCTGTATTTTACAGTTCAACCATTGTTTTTCTTTCCAAGACTACCAACAAATTGGTTGTTTTAACTATTGAGTGTGCAGGGAGGATTCAGATACAGAAGGAAGCCATGAAATGGTTATATGAATATGAAGCTTATGCAGAACAATGTTTGTCAGGCTGGATAAATGTATGAGTTGCTTTCTGTTGTCTTTATGAGAATGGATGAAGCTGACAACTTATCTCGAAGATAAAAGAGCTTAACATGGGCATGGACGTGAATTTTTATCTGTATACAATGCAACCTCTATTACTTCATACTATGTTCTCTTTTTTTCAACAATTAAGAATTCAATTTCTATGACTTTATATATGTTGATAAATGTTTTTCAAAGCTGAATTTTCTAAATGTAGAATGACCATTGTTCTTCATGGATAGATATGTTGATGTACTGCAAATTACTAAAGATTTATTCTACCTTCTGTCTTGTAATTCTTCCTTCTATCTCTGTCTATTATCTCTTCTAAGAATTTGAACAGTTTAGATAAGTCCTTAAGGCCATGATAAGAAAAATGGTTCACTTTAAAAAATCTATTCAAACATTGACAAGTGACAGAAATTTCAACAAGGTAGAAGGAATTGTTGAGATCAGTATAGAGTTATAAAGAGAAGTAGAGGTTAAAGAGAGAAGAGAGAATTCTGTTTTAGAGAGAGATTAGAAAGGATGAAGAGAGTTTGAATTACTCTACCGTGTTCTGTTATTTCACACATATTGTATGTGTAATACTTTGCTATATATACACATATCCATATCACACATATGCATACTCTTACATATACATACTATACGCTAACATCCCCCCTCAATCTCTGGCTTGAAAAAAACAAGCATGAGATTGTGACAGTGAGTATGAAACAAAAAGAGAATTTAAGCCTTTGTTGAGAATATCAGCAAATTGCTCATGTGAAGATACAAATTGAATATTAAGTTGATTGTTAGTCACTTTTTCACGAACAAAATGAACATCAATCTCAATATATTTTGTCTTTTGATGTTGCACTGGATTGAAGGACAGGGCAATAACTGAAAGGTTGTCACAGAAGAGGATTGGTGGCTGAGAGATTGGGATACAAAGAAACAACAACAATTGTTTAATCCAATTAAGCTCAGCAGATGTAGTCAATAAGGCTCTATAATCAACTTCAGTGGAGGATCTTGAAACAGTTTGTTGTTTGTTAGAAGACCAAGAAACAAGATTGGGGCCAAGAAAGATAACCAAACCAGTAGTGGATCTTCTATCATTAGGATCTCCTGCCTAATCAGCATCACTAAAAGCTGTGAGATCTAAAGAACCTTTATGATAACTAATCCCAAAGTGTAAAGCACCCTTGAGATAACAAAGAATTCTTTTGACTGCAATAAAATGATCCATCCTAGGATTTTGCATAACTGGCACACTTGATGAACAGAAAATGCAATATCTAATCATGTGAATGTGAGATATTGTAAGGCACCCACAATGTTTTGATACAAGGATGGATTGTCATAAGGCACACCATCATCCTTCAATAATCTCTGATAAGGACGACAGAGAGTAGCATAAGGTATGGCAGCAAACATATATGTCTTAATAAGTAGATCCTTAATGTATTTGGATTGAGATAGAAATAAACCAGTAGGGGAATGAAAGATTTGAATGCCCAAGAAGTAGTGAAGATCACCCAAATCCTTGATCTCAAACTCAGCTGTAAGAGATTGAATAACCTTATGAATAACATTATAATCACTACCAGTGATTATAATGTCATCCACATAAACCAACAAGATGATAATACCAGTACAATGTGTTTCATAAAGAGAGAAGAATCAGAATATGTGTGATGAAACCCTAAAGTTGGTAAGAATGAGGTGAACCTGTCATTCCATGCACGTGGAGCCTGTTTGAGGCCATAGAGGGATTTATGGAGTTTACACACTAACTGGGGATGAAGAGGATCAACAAAACCAGGAGGTTGAGCCATGTAAACTCTCTCTTGAAGAATACAATGCAGAAAGCCATTCTTAACATCCAATTATTTTAACAACCAACCAATTGTGCAGCAAGAGCCAAGACAATCCTCACCGTGGTTGGTTTAACCACATGACTAAATGTCTTCCCATGATCTTGGTCTGGTTCTTGACTAAACCCTTATGCAACCAATCAAGCCTTATAACGTGCAATAGAACCATCAACATGCCTCTTAATCTTAAAAATCCATTTATAGCCTACCAAATTTTTATGAGAAGGAAGAGACACCAAACTCCAGGTTCCCTGAGACTTAAGAGAAGTAATCTCCTCTTGCATTGCATTCAACCAAAATTGTACTTGTAAGGTAGTTTTATAACTAATAGGCTCAAGTAAGGACAAATCTTCCTTAGGGGAAGTAGTGGTTGTAGTAAGCAGACCTTCTTCTTGACAATACCATTCTTACTTCAAGTTTGCATGGGATGCAAATTCATATGAGGGATGTGAAGAACAACTGATATGGTCTCAGGTCAAAAGGAATCAACTGATGGCAAATCTTTCATAGACTGAGTTCTAAAACTAGACTAAGGTACCACAAGGATGGATGAGGAAGGCAAAGATGCAGGAGTAAAGGATAGAGATGGGGATTAGAAAGATGAAGCAGTAGCATGATGTGATACAGTAGATGGGGGCAAAACAACAACATTATTGTTGGTAACAACAGGTAAAGAAGGAAGAGGAGAGGTAGAAGATGAGGAAGCAGATGATTGAATATTAGTGGCCAAATCTTTATAAGAAAAAACATGCTCATTGAATATAACATGTTTAGATATATATGTACGATTTCTAGCAACATCATAACATATATATCCTTTATACTAAGAGGCATATCCTAAAAATACATACATTGCGGTTTTAGGTTGTAGTTTATTGACAAGATAAGGATGTAACAATGGAAAGCAAGCACAACCAAAGATACATAAATGAGAAATAGCTGGAACAGTTTTAAACAAGATCTCAGACGGAGATTTGTGATGCAAAATTGTAGAAGATATTCTGTTTATCAAATATAAGGCTGTGTGTACTGCATAAGTCCAAAAAGAGGATGGTAATTTAACATGTTGGAGCAAACTAATGGTATTTTCAATTAAATTACAATGCTTACATTCAGTAAGTCCATTCTGTTCAGGGGTATATGGATAGGATTTTTTATGCACAATGTCTTTAACAATGAGAAAGAGTTGAAGTTGTTTACTAATATATTCACCACCTCCATCACTTTGAAGGATTTGAATAAAACAAGAGAATTGAGTGTGAACATAGTGATAAAAGGTAACAAAGATAGAACATAGATAACTTTTGTTGACTAATGGAAACAACCAATAATATCTTAAAAAATCATCAACAAAGATCACATAGTATCTATAGCCATCAACAAAAACACTTGGAACAGGTCTCCAAAGATCATTATGTATAATATAAAAGGGTATTACAGATTTATCAATAGAGGAATGAAAGGGAAGTTTAGAAAACTTACCCTGAAGACAACTATGATGCACAGTAGTAGTAGTAGAAAAGATTGGACACTTAATATCTGCCTTGTGTAACATCAAGGTAACAACTTTATTTGTAGGATGACCTAATCTTTGATGCCAAGTAGAAGAAAGGACTAACTGACCAAGATATGACTGAGGTCGATGTTTGAAGATGGATTGATTAGAATGAGGAGGAACAAAAGATAGGGGATAAAGTCCATTACTACATTGCCTTTTATATATTATCCTCCCTGTGGTCCTGTCTAGAATCCAAAAACAGAAAGCATCAAAGATCAAACAACAATTGTTATCCAAACACAGTTGATGCATTGATAACAAATTTTGAGTTAGTTTTGGAGCATATAAAACTGAATTCAAATTAATAGGTTTAGTGCATGTAGGAATAATAGAATTCCCAACATATGATACTAACAAACCTTCACCATCAGTTGTTTGTATTGTGTCATTGGTGGGATAAGGAGTAGTCAATGACAAATTAGACAACTTAGCAGTCATATGGTTTGTAGCTCCAGAATCAGTAATCCAAACTTTAGGAGAATGTTGAGATAGTTGCAAGGCAGTATTCATAGCTTGTATAGTATGTTGTTAATGATAATGAGCTTGATATGAAGAATAACTTGCAGAACCAATAAAGTTTGGACCATTGTCATTGTAGAAACAATACCATATGGTGTGATTTGTTCTACCATATATATTACACTTGAATCTCTCATTACGTTTTAATCCACAAAATGGAGCAGTATGACCTTCAAGATTGCAGGGTTGATATATGGAAACACTTGAGGCAGATGAAGATGTATTCAAAGAAGAGGGATAAGGACTAAGAACACCTAAAGATATGGTTTGCAATTTATGTGGCTTGGCATAAAATTGTGGTCTATGATGAAAAGTTTGTTGACCTTGATTGAATTTCCCCCTTCCCCTACTCCTATTGAATGATCTATAACCACCATTACCATAAGAATTGTATTCATGAGTTCCATGAGTTTGTTAAAAAAAATGGTGTAGATCTAACAATAGGTTTAGAGGTTGCATGCATAGCAGTGAGGTATGAAGGAGCTTCAGTAATAGGATTCTCCACAATTCTTTCTTCAGCAAGCAATTGTGATCGAAATTATTTCAATGTAATAACATTTTCTTTGCCTCTAACCACACATCTGAATGTATTATATTTAAGAGGAAGTCCATTTAATGCTAAAATCACAATATCTTCATCAACAAAATATACTTATATACTAGTCATGTAGTCTCTAGCTTTGTGTCTTAACCTTGATTTATGTTAGAGGTTACGATTGATTGAGATATTTGATGTTAAACGACTTCAAATGCGCTACGCAACCTCTCTTATTGGGTATTCTCTAGGCTTATTGATGATTTTTGTTTATATTTACGTTAGATTATGTTTTGATTGTTGCTCTTATATCCAGGGGACCTTCAAATCTAGCTACTTTTGCTGCTGTCTATGCACTCTTTGGACCGACATTTCCCGGGATTTATGACAAAGATAGAGGCGTGTACACTCTGTTTTACCCCGTATGTACATGAAAGTGCAACTACTGTAATATATATATTTTCTGCAATGCATGTTTGTCTTGCGTGATCAGATTTGTTTGCATTTCTATTGCTCAGGGTCTGTCATTTGCTTTTCCGATTCCCAGCCAGTATACAGATTGCTTTCATGATAGAGAAGGTATAGTATTACATTTCAGACAGGCAAATATAACTGTTTTATCAAGGTTTTTAGCATCCTAACTAGTTTATTTTATTTTCATTTTTTTGACAGCAGAACTGCCACTAGAGTTTCCAGATGGCACAACGCCAGTTACATGCCGAGTCTCTATATATGATGGTTCCGCAGACAAAAAAGTGGGTGTTGGATCTTTAATGCACAAGGCTTCTGTTCCCCCATTACTTCCTGGTAACCTTTATATGGAAGAGGTGCATGTCAAGGTTGGACTTCTTTCTTTGACCCCTCCATTTCGTTTATTAAACTGTTCAATCTGTTAGTTGATTAATTACTTCTGGGTATCGTATGTGCTCGACTCTCAACATATTAGCATCAACCTTAGAGGCCTATGCCATGCAGATTCGAGAATTAACATCATTTTTTTTAAATCTTTGAGAGGTTAAATTTTTTTGGTGATATTAGTCTCTTGTATCTTTTCTTATGCAATTTTTTATCTCTGCAGCTTGGGGAAGAATTATATTTCTCTACTGGAGGACAGCATATTCCTTTTGGTGCATCACCACAGGTAAATTTTGGGTTTTATGCTGTTTAGCTTGAGTTTGACACTCTGCACAAAATCATATTGTTGCTTCCTTGTGCTAGTATATGCCCCAGGGGTTTTGAAGGGAAAAAATAGGACAGATACCATGTATGGCTTTCACGATATTTTTCTCTGGGTGTGCCCTCTTATGTGGGATTATAATGCTTTAAATCACTTATCCTGTGTGTTTCTCACAGTTTCCTTTTATTTGCAGGATGTATGGACAGAATTAGGTCATCCATGTGGGATTCACCAAAAGCAGGTAGTGTAGAGTTACTATCCTGGAATTGCAATTTTAAGGCTTTTTATAAGCAATGCTAGTTTAATGGAGAGAAATAGGAATCCTATAACTCAATAGATAAAATAGGAATTTGATCGAGTAATTGCTTCTGAATTGGAGTCAATGATTACAACTACAATGGGATGGAGATGGGAAAAATTCCACACATGTAAGGTTGGATCAAGGCAGTGTGCACACACGGGATACCCTTTTCAATTGAAAGGACCCTGTAACTGCTGGACCTTTATCATTTTTTTATCAAATCAGTGTTATTTAGCTGTTTTATTTGCTTAAACACGCTACTCTTGGTGCACATGCTAATTTTGGTAGCTGTCAGGTTGACCAAATGGTCATTCACTCTGCTTCTGACCCTCGCCCAAGGACAACCCTTTGTGGAGATTACTTCTACAATTACTTTACGCGTGGTCTGGATATCTTATTTGATGGACAGGTATTTATCTCTTTCTCTGTTCAAAAGGATATCTATCCATGATTCTGTTTAACTATCTTTGTGCTTAGAAGTATTGAGATAATCTTATTTTACTTTTGCAGACTCATAGAATCAAAAAGTTTGTTTTGCACACAAACTATCCTGGTCACGCAGATTTTAATTTGTACATAAAGTGCAATTTTGTCATCCAAGGTTCTGACTGTAAGTTCTTTTCTGATTTTGAAACGTTTTGTTGACGTTGTAAATGTAGAAACTAATAAACTCTTTCTCCTTGTTGCTCGTTCATGTGCCTTTGATGAAGTAGACAACTCCAAACAGAGTATTACACCAAGCACAAAATGGGACCAGGTGAAGGTAAATTTTTAAAATTGTTCTACTCCCTTTAATTTACATTAGAAAATCTAATGGCACTCTAACCGTGTTCATAAATGACACCAGCTTCATATAGATATGTTGGCACCTGTTTGTATTACTTTTACATGTCCTTAGTCTAAATTTCAGTCTTAGCATCAGACATGATTCTTTTTTATTTGACCTTCATGAGTAAATCATGGCTGTGACTAAAGAGCAAGTCAATATTCTAGGAGATCCTTGGGGACTGTGGTCGTGCAGCTATTCAAACACAGGGCTCTACAAATAATCCTTTTGGATCCACTTTTTGTATATGGTTATCAGAACATTGCCTTCGAGGTGAGCTTTTGGATAAATTGACGATCAAATTTGTGCACTTGCCAAAAATTTTATTTGCCCTTTTGAAATCAGATTTTTGGTATTTGGTGCAATTCTGACTATGCTGATGTTACCAGGTGATGAAGAATGATTATATTGCAACTGTAACTCTCTTCCAGGCATGATGTTTATCTTCTGTGGTATGGTTTGCCTACAAATCCTTTTCTTTGGCAATATAATGTATGGTTTTATGATGGAAATTTGTCTGTTATCATTTTGCTGTAAGATTAGTTTTAGCGTGGGAGCCAACTAGGTGCAAAATCCAGTCTTCAATCATTATTGGGACATTGTTTTTTGCAAGTCTTTTCCTTGAACTAGTCTTTAATGTAATTCCTTGAACTCCATTGTCACTGTTAATTCATGAGTTCTTGCTGCATAGCAATGCTCAATGTAATTCTTGAAATCTCGACTTGAGTATTTTGTACAAAGGCTCTTTATTGCTTTTGATAACTTCTTTGTTTTCCTTATTTCTCTTCTTTTTTTCGTTTGACCTAGGTGGATGCTGTGACGTTGCCTGGTGCAACTGGATATTGTACAGTGTACTAATCAGAAAGCTGCATATGCTGTTTTTAGTGGAAGCATCATCTCGGGGAAGTTAAATGTGAAAATTGTACATATGATCTGTACAGATTATTAGATGGGGTGGGGTCGGGGTGGCGGGCGGCTTCTGTATTTCTTGAAAAGGACTGCAAGCTCTGCATTCAATAATTCAGGTTGCATGTATTTCAATATACTTTACCCCCCCCCCCCCCCCCAGTCTCTGATGTTTGTAATTGTTTTCCAAACGATCTTTCCAAGATTTGAAACCATAAAGATTGTACTTTTCAGGAGGCAACAAATGAAAGCCTTTTCAAAACTCCAGTATGAACAGAATATATTGATCTTTTATTTTTTTTATAGTTTTATTTTCGTTGTTGGCCTGTTGAGTACACTTAAAAAGATAGTTATGAATTAAGAAGCCATTCATGGCCGTCGATGAAGCCAATTGAGATGAAGGGCCTGGCCTGTTGTTCAGTTAGCTCCCTGGACCATGCGACTCTTCCTCCGAAATCAGCTCCTGGTCCTGAGCACTTGTACTGGCCAAAAAATACAGTCCTACAAGACATTTGCAGAAACCAACTCAAATTCGATAAATAAATGTTTATAATCAATTGCTTAGTTGATGATTAAAGATTGATTAATCATAGTGATGCCAAATCATAGATTATTTTAGTGTTGGGGAGAGAAGGAGAAGCACATACATCTCTCTGCTCTTGTCCCCCCAGTCATACCATCCTCTAGGGGTGATAATCTTGTCCATGTAGGTGTAAGCAAAGACCACCCTGGAGAAATTGCCCCATGCTCTGCCCAGGTAGAGGGCGCCTGAGCCGGTGATCCTGCAGTTGACGAAGGAGAAGCCTGTTTCCTCGAGGAAGCTCTGCCTCTTCTGCGCCGTCAAGGCTCCGAAGCTAGTCGTTACAGCATGCAAATGGCAATCCTCGTAGAGAGAGCCCATTTCCGAATATGAAATCCACTGAACCTTCAATGTAGCATTTCTTGAAGTAGTGCCTCCCAATGTGATCATACAGGGTGTCTTGTGCTCCGATGAACTTGCAACTTATAAAGGCGGCCGTGTCTGCCGATATTCGCAGCGCCACCGCTTGCTTTCCTAGAGCTCCTGATGGTGGCAGAGGTGCCTTGTTCTGTCATGAAGCAGAAAATCTCTTACTTGCAAGAGTCTAGCTTAATAAAGCTTTGATTCATGTTAAATAATGCAGTGTTTGGATCAAATTAAAGATTCACTGTAGTAGTTCTTACTAGAAATTGGATTAGTGGGAATACAAACTGAAACAGTTGTTAATAAAAGAACCCATTTTTTTATGTGAGGAAACTTCATCCCTGTAAAACACAATTTCTGGGTCATCGAGTAAAATCTTGGTTGTCCCAAGTTTTTATAAAAAATACATGTTTTAACTCAAACTCGAGAATTACAATGCAGATTACAATCACTTTGCCATTACTTTTGGGACAAAGAACCACATGCCAAACAGAAGATAATTGCAATCAATTCAAGGTGTATAACAGACCTTGAAGGTGATGTCCTTTGCAATGAAGTATGGGGAATTGACAGCAAATGTTGCAGAACCAAAAGTACCCAATTGCCGTCCATTCTCCACTCGGTCGGCTGTGTCACCCCACTCGATGATGGTCTTGTCCGCACCAGCACCTTGCAGGGTAATGTAAGCCATGGTAGCTGGAATCTCAACCTTCTCCCTGCGTTGTAATTAAACATAAATAGATGTGACATAAAGAGAAAAACAACTGTCAACGATGAAAAGAAGATCGAATTCTTGATCTTGCATGTTACCTGTAAGTCCCTGCACTAATGGAGATGACAACTCTGCAGTTATTAATAACTGGCAATGAATTGATGGCCTTTTGCAGTGTAGGAAACTCTCCAGACCTCGGTTTGCTGCTTACCTTCATGGTCAAACAAGGCTTGAACTTGTTCTTTGCTTTCTGAAAGAGAGAATGCTTGAAAGAACCCATGTGTTCTAACCATTTTAAGTAATCTTCTTCATGCACCAAGAACCCATTGAACGTTTCTGGCATCGACAAAGAACTTTGCATTTAAAAACAATACCATCAAGAACAGTAGCTTCAGCACCATTGTATAGTCGAGTTTTCTCAGTCCCTCCAGTTGAAGGGCTGAAACTACAGCAAAGGTGTTTTAAATGGAGGAAACCTAGAGGAGAGGGAATGGCAGAAGAATCTGCCAGAACGTGACTATATATGAACACCGTCTCTTCCAATCACACCCATTAGAGACCTAGCAGTGGCCTTTAGCCTGTGTTATTTCTTTTTGTCTGTTTCGACTTGTCAGGAAAGTCATGAGAGGCTGAAAATTGCATAATTATAATGTTAACCTTACATGGCATAAAAGGTGACGGAGTCTTTCTGCTCCACAACTTCTGCTCATCACATGACGCTGTGTTTGTACTCGGTTTCCATTTAACTCAGGTTCGTGCAAAGCCGGGGAGATTGCAAGATTGAAAATAATACAAACAAAAAGCTGGCGAGTCTAAGCCAGCTATTCCTTGGCATTCCCCAACTTTTATTTTCGGGTTTTTTTGATTTCTTTAAGAAATAAAAACTGAGTCTGCATGTCGGCTCTGTAGTGGTAATATTTTATCATAAACCGAGAAAACTGTTACAATTAGCATATATGCTCACGACAAGCCGAAAAGTCTCCAGGTAAATATGTTTTGTTTTTGGTAATCAAAGTGGCATAAAGTAACCCACTGCAGCTTGGAATGGATTGGATTCAACACCACTCTGGGCACCATTTTCGAGGTCTCTCTCTCTCCTTTTTTTGCTGATGGGTGTGAGAAAGCCATATAATTTGCATTATTAGGGTTTTTTCAGGGGTTCTGTTTGAAAGTGTAGTTGAGATTGTTTTTTAAAGTGTTTTTTATTCAGAAATATATTAAAATAATTTTTTTTATTTTTTAAAAATTATTTTTGATATCATCACATTAAAATATCTAAAAAGCCATTTATCTATGAATTAATCCTTCGTCCGGTTAAGGAAATATGTATTTTTAAGCCGAAAACAGCTGTGAACAATGGAAAAAAACCTAACTTTAATCTCTCTCTTTTCTTTCCCATAAAGAATCAAATTAGCGACATAGACCCAAAATAAATAACAAAATTGAATCAAATACTTTATTCTAATTAGTTAGGTGTTAGAGAATGGTAAAACTTAGGATGAACAGAGAATCGTGCAACTGGGCAGACAGGATGCCAGCTGGTCCTTTATTAAATTTCACCTTCTATTTGTAGGGGAGACTAGCCTGCTAATGTGGTAGAGAAAGAACAAAGGAAACGGTATGTTTTGGGCAGAGGGCGTGATAGAAGCTGACAAAAGTATGTTCCTATTGAATTATTGTCATAATGGAGATCTTACATAAGAATATTGAAAAGCATGGCACAGCATTGATTCTACTGTAGGGGAAGCAATCATTTTGAAAAGTTTTTTCATTCGATGATAAAGAACTCGAGATTTGATTTAAATATTTCAGATTCGAGTTAAGACGTGTTTATTTTATAAGAGTTCAAAATTACTAAAATTTTACTCGTTTAACTCGGGCTCGTAAACAATATCTAAAAAGAGTGGAGTTTCCACGAATCTAAAAAAATTATTTTCTAAAATGTTTTTTTATTATTTAAAATTGTATTAAAATGATTTTTTTTTAAAAATATATATTTTTATATAGTATATCAAAATAATATAAAAATATTAATTTATAACAAAAAAAAATCATTTTTTTTCAAAGAATTTTAAATTAATTTCCCAAACACAACGAAAATACAAAAACAGTGGACTTGGATCCATTGACATTTCAGTAAATTCAACCATTAAGAAGCAATAGCTAGAAGTGTAGTGTTATTGTTTGTTAGTAATATCAATTAAATTATTGAAATAGTTATAGAAATAAGATAATTAGTTAAATTTGTTTTCCTTTTCAAAATGTAAGGATGAAGATTGTATTTTACGATAATTAGTCTAAATAAATAAAGAAACAAAATACCTAATATGAAACCTCAAAAGGCTTCTAATTATATAGTTGTTATGATATGATAACTATTTTGAAAAAAGAAGAAGTTATTAGACCAATTCATAGATCTAGTTCAATATTAATCAGTTTTTTAATTTTAATATTGAATTTTCCAAGTCATTCAAATTATTATAAATTATTTTCGGATTAATTAGTTTTTAACGGGTTAATAACTTTTTAATTTAACCTAAAACTTAACTTAAGTTAATCTCTAGTTTTTATATTAATATATAGAGCAATATATAATAACTATGTCTAATGATCTGGATATAAAGTAAAATAAACGAGAAAAAAAATATATTTTTATGATGTTTTTTTTTAAATAACATGGAAAATATATCTAAAAAACTTTAGAAATGTGCTTGATGGCAGGCCCAAACGATGAAGTGTTGAGCTTGGGCTTGTCCGAAGAGTTTAGGCTTCGGCTTAACATATTTCCGGGCAATCTTTATTCTTAAGAAAAATCAGACGCCGACCAGCCCCATTAGATTGTAAAATCAGAAAATAAACTCCAACCAATCTACGTGAGAGATTAATAAATCTTCTTTCTCGCTACACCTTTCCGGTACAGATAGATTTTCTTGAGTAAAAACGTCCTCTGATTTTATTATTTTGTATAAATCTGAACCGGGAATGTTACGAGGTCATCAAGTAGTGTGAAAATTGTGTTCTTTATGGTTTCTTGCAGAGCCACTTGATATAAGAAACTTGTCTCCTAGTTAACAGTAGGAGTCTTTTGTTTTGGATACTTATGAAGATTTAGATTTTGGAGGCTTTTCCTCAAAGAAAGTGACCACCGAGTGTCGGAGAGATGGGCGTGCTGGAAATTTTAGTTTTCACTGCGATTCTTTCAGAATAAAACTAATGAACTGAAAAAACCTAAACTAGTTAATTGAATTATAATACTTTTGTTTCATTTCTCTTGCCTGTCCGGGCGACCTGACATAAGAAACTGGTTCCCTGTTATGTGTACCAATCTCCTGTAATAGGTGAAAACATTGGAATTTCTTGAGTCAAAACTGGATGTGAGGGAGATGAGTTTCCTAATCAAGACAGGGGGAGCAAGAACCAAATGAATTAATGGAAATTAGGACAATACAGGAAAAGTCTTCCAATAAGGTTTCTCCCTCTCAGGTTAGCTATGACATGTTTGGCAGGTTTTATGGCTAACATCTTTTCTTTTCAGCATGAGTTTATTTAGTTAGGTCTTAAGGGAGAAGAAGTTTTTTTTTTTGTCAGTGATTCTCTGATTCATTTTTCACATCACAGGGACTCTAGGGATGTAGTGAAAGAGGGCTCATCTATTCCGGATAATTTGCATCGCAAAGGGTAGCGTGGCATGGAAGATGAATCATTTCCGAGCCATTCTATCATCCCAGTCAAAGATGTTGATAAACCAAGCTTGAATTTTGAAGTGCCCCCATGTAAACTGATGCAAAATCTAGCACAAGAAGTAGGTTTTGTGTCAGTCAAGAGTAATGTGAAATCAAGCAATTAAACTCCATGAAAGTTGAGCTGCAGGAAGGATTTCACAAACTTGGAAGCTAAGACTCTACCAGAAGTTTAATGCGAGGTTCGTTCAAGGTGCCGGAGCTTCTTCAACGAGTCAATCAACACATGGAAGGCAAAAATAAGGGAAAGCAGTTCCGGGAAATTGTTTTGTTACAACAAGAAAGAACAGAATTACAAAACTGAACTATGAGAATTCTTTGGATAGGTATAGCCAACAGCAAATTTTATTCGAATGTTCAGAAAGTAGAGGGATGACTTGGTGAAAAGCATGAAAAAGTTGTCACTGAAAAAAAGAGAGGTGCTGTCTGAAGTATCTAATTTCAAACACCCTCATGTGATTAGAGCCACCGGAGACCGGAACTGTCCTCAGAAGAGCAGGCCTCGCTCTGCCATACCAGGGCATCTCAACTGAAAATGTCACCTTAAACTTTATAATATATCTATAAATTATTATATTTATAACATCCCAACAAATCCGTTGTAGTCTAGTTGGTTAGGATACTCGGCTCTCACCCGAGCGACCCGGGTTCAAGTCCCGGCAACGGAATATTTGTTTTTTCAATATCTTACGTAAGCAATATGAAGACGACATCGTTGAGTTAAAACCTATCCAAGGGAGAAGATGCCTAAAAGGGGAATCACAGTTTCACTTTCACACGCAAATTATTAATCTTCTTTCTCCAATTAAGCAGGGTTTTAGGACCTATCTTCTTCTAGGGTCTAACCCCTCACTTTCTCCGTATCCGTAGAAGCACCAGCACCCTCACACAGTACAAGATTATATTTTTCACTTATCTCTAATCCCAAATTCAGGTAATTTAGCCTTATCCTTATCCTCAATCTTTAAAAGTTAAGGATTTTGCTTTCCCAAGCAAACATTGTGAGCATAACTGCGGTTAAAGCCTTTTCTCCTTTCCTTGTTTTGTTTTTTGTTAGTTTTAGTTACTGTGATGCTATTTATCTGTTTACTTTGTACCCAAAAAAGTAGAAATTGAAATGGGTTTTCGTCTTTTTTTATAAAGAATTAAATTATGTGTAGTGATAAGATAGTTTGATTTTTATAGGGGATAATTGTGGGTCTTTGCGAGGTTTATGCTATAAAAAATCACGATAAATGCTTTATCTTGATTCAAATTGGTGACCCAGAAACAAAAAAATGAGAAAAAAGATGACTTTGGTTACTCGTGGTGTCATATTTGATATAGTGGTTCATTTATTGTGAGCTTGGCGTGGCAGTGTGAAGATGACTGTGTCTGGACTCACCGGTAATCCATGCTGTCTACGGATACCATTACATGACCCGAAGACTCTGTCTAGACGATTTTCAGTGTTTCTGAATGCTGAGAAGCCTAAAGACAGTGCTAAATTGCCTGGTGTCAAAAGGTATCCATGGGTTATTATCAAGCATTATAATTCATTCAGAAGATTTTGTACACTCTGATACTTGTTTTTTTTATGAATCGCGCAGAAGTCATTTAGCTGGTTCTGTACAGAGATGTAATATAAAGGAAACTTACTTGGTTAAATGTGCAATGGATGCTTCCTATGGTGGTGATATGACCAATGACCGACCAGGTAATATTTACTTTCTTGATCATTTGAACTCTTATAACCTGTAAGTTGGCTTTTGGACTTAAAATTAACTATTGATTGTTAGATCAAAGGGTTTTCATGATGAGTGCTTGTTAACCGGAGAACCTTCTTGTCTGAAGATGGATCATGTTAACTTTCTTGATGGTCATCCTAACTTGTGTCTTAAAGAGATAATGGAATTTGATGGAAAGCTTGATATTTGTCTTTCCGACAGAATAGGGTGATATCCTAGCTGATTTTGTGTTCAGCAATTTTGTTAGAATGAGTTGGAAAATCACAATTTGCTTAACACGCTAGCTTGTGGAGGCATTTGCTTAGCCCATACTTATGAAATCATGTTATCCCTAGAAGCAAGTGCAGATAATACTTACAGGGAAAAACTGGTATCGGAACATTCCAGATGCCTCAAGACAATATGAGCTTGCACCTGTAATGAACAGTTTGGTTTTAGCTAAATGGAGCCAATGTCTTGCATTGCATGGCTTATTTGAGTCATGAATAACTGTGCCTGGAGTGTTCTTTCACATATGTCAACTTATCTTATACCAAATGCTAGAAAGTGTATGAAAACAAAATGACCGTTTGAGATATTTTATGCTTGGTTGCATTCCCAGAAAGTAAGCAATAGGTGTTCTTTTCATTTGTAAATACTAGTTAGTTCGTGCTAGTGCTCATGTTGTGGGTCAATAAAGGTTTGTTGAAGTTTCCACTCCCTTTTCTGTTTTAGTTACTATTCTGTTTGATTTTTGTTGCCCCAAAGGTAATTGATGTGGTTTATTAGAAATTGTAAGAATTTAGCACCATTCATTCCCTGAATCTTTGTTTACAACCAATCTGCAAGTTCAGTTATTTTTCCAAGAATCCATGTAAGGGATCCATACAAACGACTTGGAATAAGCAGGGAGGCTTCTGAAGATGAAATTCAAGCAGCAAGGAGATTCCTTGTTAATCAATATGCTGGGCACAAACCAAGTGTGGATGCGATTGAATCAGCACATGACAAAATAATCATGCAGAAGTTTTATGATAGGAAGAACCCAAAAATAGACTTCAAGAAAAAAGTTAGGGAAATGAAGCAGTCTCGTTTTATGCAGTTTGTCACAAGCAGGTTCCAGACTCCATCAACAAATGTTATTATTAAAACAGCAATTGCTTTTTTAGTACTGGGAGCTCTTACTTTTCTCTTTCCAACCGAAGAAGGTCCAACCCTTCAGGTAGCCATTTCCTTGATCGCTACCATATATTTTATACATGATCGGCTGAAAAGCAAATTGCGGGCTTTTCTGTACGGGTATGTGGACAATGTCTTCCATCGCTTTCTTCTGCTTGTTAAATCTTTGCTCACTCATCTGTTGAATACTTTTCTTTTTTCGTTCTAGTTTTTGTTTTACCATTCTCATTCTATGAAAATTTCGAAACAACACCATCTTTTTTACTGACACCAAAGCTGGTGTACTAATTAAAACAAAATTTCCTTTCAAATTATTGTTCAATCATGAGTTTGTCCAGAATTCTGCTCAATAGTTTCAGAACGCCAAAGTACCCTTAATTTTCTTTTCTCAATTCATTGTTTACCTTCTCTACTGTTCAAACCTGAATTCCTCAAAAAGCAACTATGTCATGGATCATAACTTCACTGCTGTGTTGCAGGGCTGGATCTTTTATTTTCGCATGGCTGTTGGGAACCTTCTTGATGGTATCTGTGATTCCACCGTTGCCATTAGTTAAAGGGCCAAGGAGTTTTGAAGTGATTACATCATTGATAACTTACGCGTTACTTTGGGTTTCATCTACCTACTTGAAGTAGTGCCAGATTCTATAGTACAAGCTCCCAGTACAAGGCTGCAATTTTGTTGTCATGGATGGTGTTATTGATAAGTGGGTCATCAATCGTGCATTTTTTCTTCAAGCCAGATCGTCGTTCTAACCACAGCAATGATGCTTGTAGTGAGTGTTAGTTTTTTTTCAATGAGCCTCCCAAAATTAGGAAGAGAAGGTGTGCATGACTGTTCTGCTGTTCTGCTATCAATGTAAATGGAGGTGTATCCATCATATGGACAAGAATTACATTCCGTTTTCTTTTTCTGCATTTGTTGTATAATCGTTGAGGAACATGAGGAATCTTTTTCCTTTAAGCATTCCTGTGGAAAAATTCGGGTTGGGCGTTTAAGATTTTTTCATCGATATAAGAGTTTCTGTCGACTAGTTCACTTAAGCAATGTCTTCAAGATTTGGGTAACATTACATTTGGCTGTCGCATTTATTGAGAAAGTAACATTGGAGAATAAATAAAACAAGTTTGATCATAACTGCCATTTGCTATACACTTGGGTTCCAGTGAAGACACGAGGACAATCATGCAGGCAATACATTTCATAGATGAGGAACTAAACATCTGTTAAGAAGGTAATACATAAGATAAAGGTTAGTTAATCAGCCATGCTATAAATATATGCGTCCCTGCTAAAAATAGCATCACATGGAACTCCTACCGCTAGCATGGCACTCGGAGAGCCACAAGTCCATCTTTTCTATGATCTGATGCCTTACTTTTTCAACTGCATCAGGGGAGCCACAATTCTTAGCATTACCTGTAAATGAAAATAACAGTGTCAGTTGAGAACAAGGATATGATTTCCAGCATAATTTGAAGAAATGCTATTAAAAATGCTATCAGATATATATTATATTGTTGAACAGCAGTCCATTTTTTTGTCAAGGTCCGTTTTAATGGCTTCTAATACTATCTGAATTGCTTGAGATGACAATGAAACCAGATTACATAAAACGGTGCCATAATTCTTGTACGATAATAGGCAGCACAGACTAGAACATACCTTCAATGTTGAAGGGAGACTGTGGACATCCTCGCATATCAGTTCCATGACCACAATTATGACAAGACATCACAAAGGAGGGCACTGGAATGTTTTAAAGAAGCATTTCAGTGAACAAGTAAGCGTATGATAATGCATATATTTCCCAAAATATATTACAAGTAATGTTTGCATGGTAGTTCTGCATATTGAGTCATTAAGCCATTTATGAAGGCATGGCTAGTAGCAGTAATACTCATACCAAGCATTCAGACACACCAGACCTGGAAAGACGATGAAAAATAAACCACAAAGAGATTAAGTAGTTAGAAACTTACTATCTGGAGATGAAATCTGCTTTGATGCATGGCGCCAAGGGATCTTGAGACCCATTTGTAAAAATGATCTTTGAACCTGCAAGATGCAAAAGCTATGAAAAACAATTTAATGGGGAAGTTTTTTTCAGGAGTGCATTCAAGGCTTTTTGTTTCAGTGTTTCTTTTCTTTCTTTTGTGTGTGTTGTTGGGGGGGTGGGGGGGGTTGAGCAATCATTTCAGAAATCAAATGCCTATCTCTTCAAAACTTGTTTTTTATTTAGTACACGTGGCCTTACTTCTGGGCCCACTCAGAGATCAAGTGCAAAACAAGCACCTCCATCTCCCAGAGAAATGATCCTCATGCAGAGATAAGAAATAAAATTATTCAAGGAAACAGAGGTCAATGTCCAGACCTGCGATATTTGTGCCCCCATAATACAAATTAGTTGTGTCAACCTCAGGATAAATGTCTTCTCCAAAGACCTTCTTACAAAGATCCAAATGATATCTGCAACATAAATGACCAACAATTCTGCAGAGTGAGATTGTGCACAAAAGGAGCATCATAAACCAAACAGCATAACATGTGAACGGTGAGTCGAAACACCATATTAATGGACACAAATAAAAACATACCTTGAATCAACTTGTGAGGAGCGAATGCTATCATTTGTGGGTGCCACTTGAAAATATGCTACTTCTGTACATACTTGGAACCACCACAACCGATCACCAGTATTCTCGTTAAGAGTAGTGTCTTTCAAATGCCTTTGATCATATGTTTGAATGCTGACACCAAAATTTCCAACGTAATACTCTTTAACATACTTTTGCATATACCTCCTGCATTTGCACTTTGAAGTTCCATTAGAAGCATATTAAACAACCAGGGACTAGGGAGAGATGGCCTTATGACTCATCAATAAATTTAATCATCACCAATACATTATGCTGAACAGAAAACGTAGAATCATTATAAAACAGAAACAGATAATCACATATATTAACCAATCCTAAGGCCACCACACCACTTTACCACTGTAGCCAATACACAAGATCAGTCTTGAAAACATTTTTAGCAGATGAACTTCCAAGGGGATTGTTAAGGCTTGCTAACCCAACAATTCTATTTCAGGCATTGGAATCTACATGATGGAAACACTTGATGTCCGGGTAGAACTGATTGGAGATTATCACGGGTAACCCTTTTATACAGCATATACAATGAAGCATGACGATCAATCTACTGAGCTTGGAATCCATCAGACTCGCCAAAGCTGCAGCATGGCCTACTAATGCTCAAGCTGGATAGCTTAATTCATCATTTAGTCACTGAATAGGATGCCATGTACAATCAACGTTATCAAAAGAATTTCTAAACAACAAAATGCAATCATTTATAGTTTGAACTTGCCAACACTGAAATTGATAAAGTTCTTGACATGATGACATCCACAAGAAAAGAAAAGGCAACATCCAAGAAAGCCAGGATCAAGAATTAGAATGGATCAGTAGTTAATAAGCAAGGAGCAACAGGCTTTGACCACTGAGATAGATGAAAATAAACTGGAGCTTACCACCAGATCTTCTCCATCCTTCTTTGCTTGAACAAGAGGGGGACATAGTTTATCTGGATTTCCGTATTGAAACTGAAAAGGCAGGGTGGTGAACATCATTAATATGAAGACCTCATACCAGGCAACAAAAATAAAAATAAAATCACACACCGCTATAGCAGCTGCATCTGCCAGAAAATACAGGAAGTCACCATCAATCTCAAGCTGCAAATACACGTAAAACATGGACATAGATGATCAGTGTAAGGAAAGTCTCATGAAGTGTGAATCTCATCTCATTATTTTGTGTGTATGATTGAAAGGATTGATAAAACAGACCCCTATCTGCATCAAACAAGGTCTTCACTGCTTTTTTATTAGATGCAAGCCTTTCTTCTACAAGTTGAGTAGTTTCTTGGAGTGCAGCTTTACATTCAGCCCCGGCAGACTCACCAATCTAAATAAAATGGCAAGGGACAGAAAGGTCTTTCATCATGACAAAAATTTCATGACATGGAAGAAGCATATCCAAAAAACAAATTATTAAAAATCAATGTATGGAAGACAATCAAACTAAACACTCAAAGCATGCATCAGGACATGATTACAGGATGTATAATAATAATAATAAATACTGTGTTTACCTGCTGATCAAACTCAGAGTAGTTGTAAACAGCAAGAACAACTGCAGAACTTGCAAGACTCCCACATGTTAAATGTGGAAACTTAAGACGAAACCATGCACTAAGAGCTCCAGAGTATGAAACACCAAAAACAAACCAAGGATTTTCAACTCCTGTTCTATTGAGCTTCAGGTTTAGGGATTCCTGCATTAGAAAGCATACAAAAAAAAGAGTTGGGAACAGAACTATCACCATGCACCTCAAAAGAATAGGAAAATATAAACATCAACTGTAATGCATATGAAAGGCCATTCCAACAGCTTCTACGACAAATTTAAACCTGCAGACAAGGCTAAGATTTCCCTTGTTATGCATATGGGAATTAATTAACATCCCATATCAATAATATTGTCTCTCTACATCTCAGGCTTTTGCTTAGGCATACTTTTGCACAACTAAACTACATTCAAGTATCCCTGCACATGCATACTTATATTTTAACATGCGAGTTCATCTGCAAGCAGACAAATTTATGGGTTGCTTGGGAGTGTGTGTTCAAAAGCACTTTTGAAAAAAAATTAATTTTTACTTTTACTTTTGTTTAATGTTTTTAGATTGTTTTGATGTTTTAATGTGAAAAATGATTTATAAAATATTTTGAATAAAAATAATAATTTGATGTTGAACAAAAATCACTTTGAAAAAGCAATATCCACCACACTCCCAAACAAGCACTTAATGAGAGGGGTCAATGGAGGCCTCCCCCCAAACAAACACTGCATTCTGGATTCATCCCTATCTTCAAGCACATTCTTGTGTATTGAAACACAACGAAGTAGAAAGATAGATGAAGCCCAATCAAGGTCCAGAAACAAAAAATGAAGAATTGAAATTTACATTTTGATTGAGAAAAATGATAATGCAAAGGCTAGAATAATTCCAAAACCACAACTCTGAACTTCTTCATTGGATTGGAAAAGATTATATTTGAAAGGACAACGACATCTAGCACATGGTCAGATTCAATACAGAACGCATCTACCTTCAAATAATCTTGATGTGAAAAAGAAAAATTTCAGGAAATTGCACAACAACTTGCCTGATAATACTGACGGAAAACAGCCAAGTCGAAGAGTGCCTGTTTAGATGAAAGATATCTCAAATTCTCTGTTGTTGTTGATTTGAAGGGTAAACTTTTTCCATAGTAACGATGCTCAAGTGAGACCACCGCTGCTCCAAACTTCTTCGCCAAAACCTATATAAAACAGTAAGGTCTAATTTAATTTATCATCAATTGAGCACATCTAGTACACTGCTGGGTAGTAAATCATCAATGCACTCTTACAGTGATAAGACGTCTACAAAAACCAGTAATTTGCTTCCCATTCAATAGGCAATGCACATTATTATAAATGATTCTAGTACTAACAACCTGAAGATCCTCAATACCAGTCAAAAACTAACAAAGACTCACGCCGATATAGTCGTTGGCTATCCCATCGCATGAGGATTCCCCACAAATTTTCAAAAAGATGGGTCCAGCAGGCACCCTGAAGTAGTCGAGAAACTCATAATACCGTTGTTGAAACTTATGGTGATCCTGCAAAATACCGAACCTTACACTCAATGTCAATCCTTCAAAACCAGTTTCACATTTCTTTAAAAACCACTGAATTTTATTCAAAACATAAGCTTTAAGAGAATCACTCAATCGCATATTAAACATCATTTCATTTTTCAACTAATTATTAGAATTCCACACTAAACGAACCATTTAACTGCACTTTAACATCACCATACAATCAATTAGAAATATAAATTTCATAAAGATTACAAGAACCCAATATTCTTTAGCAAACTTCAAAGATTTATAAAAGAAACAAACTTAAAAATAACCCATTTATAAGGAGAGAAAAAACTTTAAATTTTAAACAGGAAACCCCTTATGATTTCAGGAAAAAACATCAAAATTAAAAGAAAACAGGAGAGGGGGGTAGAGAGATACAAGTGGAGAGTAGTGATCAAGAGTCTGATTAAACCAAAGTTCTTTCAGTGGTCAAGGAGCGGTTGCTGTTGGTGCTGCTTTTAGAGAAGCTGTGAAGCAGCGTACGAGGTGCGAGATGGGCATGAGATGTTGAGAAAAAGCAAGGAAAAAGAGAAACGTTGATATCAAAAGCCAGTTTCATCATTTCCGTTGCTTCTTCTTCTTCTAGTTGCTGTCTTCTCTTCCTGCCCTGTTGAATAGTTTCGCGTCTTAACTCCAGCAACAAGTCATGTAGGTGTCTTCGTGTCTGCTAGTTTACGATTTGTCAGACAGCTCTCTCACTATATATCTATCTATCTATATATGTGTGTGGTTTGTTTCCAGGTGTAAGGAATGTTTTATATTCTTTCTATTTTAAAAATATAAATAACTCGTTCGTTTTTTGTCCAACTAAACAAGTTAGTGCCTCTTTGATTTGTGTTTTTTTCTTCTTCCAGTTTTTGTCACTTCGAGAAATATAATTTATTTTTATATTTTTATTTCTTAAACTTTAATCAACTATATTTTTATTTACATTCCTTTAACTAAACACTTTTTGTCTATTTGATTTCTATTTTGTTTTGGAATATTAATCAAACTCAACTAGAATTTATATATTTGGTTACGGAAGGTAATCTAAACTTTCATTTTTCATGTAGAGCTTGTTTGTGTTTGTATTTTAAAAATATTTTTTATTTAAATTAATATTTTTTAGTGTTTTTAGATATTTTATATGTTTATATCAAAAATAAATTTAAATATTAATAAAATATTATTTTAATATATTTTCAAATAAAAAATATTTTTTTTACAAAATACTACCACAATCCCTGACACACAAAAAAAATAGTGTTGCCGTAGCCTATGCGTGAGTGTAGAGAAACCTATATGTTTGAAATTATGTTTTTTTTTTAATTTTTTTTATATATTTTAAAATTAAAAATAATTTTAAAAATATTATTTTAATATATTTCTAAACAAAAAAATACTCTAAAAATAATTTCATCCAAACTGCTGAACCGACAAACGTTTCCTATTTTAATTTTCTACGATTTGGTTGGTATTTTTGCTGCTGTATATTCTGCTTTTTATTTTTCTAACGGGGGGGATTGGAAGGTATGAAAATGTATGAATCGCTTTTGGATTTGGGAATCTCGTTTGTTAATTGGTTGATTGCAAACCTGTGAACAATGAACTTATAAGCAGATCATCTAATATAAAAAAAAACCTGTGAAAAATTTGAACTCTTTTTCTACTTCCAACAATGCATGATTTTGTAGGCTCAAAACATCCAACGTTGTAATTCACTTGTCGGTTTCAGATTCTTCACTTGTGAGAAATTAATAGTTAGTTACTAAATATAAGTTTTCAATATTCTAAACATACACATTTCAGTATTTACTTACTGAAATTTTATTTACAGTACTCTATTTCTAACATCTTTTACTTGGGATGTCGCAATGATATGAGAAAAAAAGCTTGGAAAAATAAAAATATAACAAGTGTTAGTGCTATAATAGCATCACATGGAGCTCCAACTGCCAGCATGACACTCAGACAGCCACAGGTCCATCTTTTCTATGATCTGATGCCTAACCTTTTCAACTGCTTCAGGGGAACTGCAGTTCCGAGCATTACCTGTTACATAAAATGAATGTGTCGGAAAGTTGAACCAGAAAGCAAAATTGGTAGCGAATTGGACAAGAGCCAAGATATGTATTCCAGCATAATTTGAAGGAAAGTTATCAGATGTACAATTTATTAACATAAGTCTAATTTTTTAAAGGTCCATATGCTTTTAATGGCTACCAAATATTCTGAATTGCTTGCGATAATAGCAAGCACAAACTGACACGTACCTTCAAGGCTCAAAGGAGTCTGTGGACATCCTCGCATATCAGTGCAATGACCGCAATTGTGACAGGAGATTAAAAAGGAAGGCACTGAAAAGTTTGAAAGAAACATTTCAGCAAGCAAGAAAAAGCATTCAAATAAATACATTTCCCAGATGTTATGACATGCAACATTAAATGGGAGTTCTGCATAACAAGGATTATTGAGCCATTTGAGTACGAATGACTAATCTAAAAACTAAAAGAGCAGTAATCCCAGACATTCAGGTGCTCCAAACCAGCAAAGATGATTGAAAAAGAAAAACAGTAATCACACCAAATTTAGGGGATCAAGGGTGGAAATCAAACACAATCAGGTTCCAGCAGAAGGATGATGCTCATTTCCACTCGGAAATCTATCAAGTGCTAAGCATATGGCCCGAGAACTGATTAAAAATTATTTCGTAAAGGTGTTTTTGACATTTCTAAAAGTTCCACTTGGAAAAAAATGATTTCCCACTAAAGCAATTGTTCTTTCCCCCATTTTCCAAGATTAAATTCTCTAACAAGCAATTGGAAACTCACTATCCGGGGATGAGGTCTGTTTCGACGCATGGCGCCAGGGATCTTGAGACCCATTTGCAAAAACAATTTTTGAACCTGCAAGATACAAAGTTTATGAACACATAGTTAGTGGAAATTTTCTTGACAGTCAACCCAATCAATGATCTGTAGTGTCTGCTTAGCTCACTATCCAGTATATATGACCTTTTCTTCTGGACTAGATACTAAGTGTCTGTGCAAAGACAAGCACTCCATCACCAAGAGATGAATAATCCATGTGCAGAGACCAAGTATAAGAATATCTCAAAAAAGAAAATTTGACAATTTAATCTTTATTTCAAATTCAAAATAATTATGGATAAAACTATGACTATATTAATAGATTTTCTATCCAAATTAAGCTTTTAAGAATGAAATAAAGGTGAATTCTGGACCTGAAATATTGGTGCCTCCATAATATATATTCGTTGCATCAACTTCAGGATAGATATCCTCTCCGAAGACATTCTTGCAAAGGTCCAAATGGTATCTGCAACATATACGGCCAAATCATGTAGAGTGAGGTCACACAGAAAAGTAGCATAGTAAACTCAACACAAGAAGCATATGGAGAGTCTAAAGACACTTGGAGCAACATAATAGTGTATAGAAGATAATTTAAAGCATCATGCCTTGTGTCGACTTTTGAAGAGCGAATACTATCATTTGAGGGTGCCACTTGAAAATATGCTACTTCAGTGCAAACTTGGAACCACCACAATCGATCACCAGTATGTTTATTAAGAGAAGTGTCTTTCAAATACTTCTGATTATATGTTTGAACGCTGGAGCCAAAAGTTCCAAGATAATAATCTTTAACATATTTTGCATATGCCTCCTGCATTATTTTAAATTATTATTGATTCTAAGAAAACAAGGAAACAAATTATCATCACACTGAACATAGAAGGTAGAAAACATTATAATAATAGTTATAGTAACAAAAACAGAAGCAGCACATGAACAAAAATTACCGCTGCCAAGGGCAGCAGGAATTCATCCAATCTGATACATGGAAGTTAGGCATACTACCATGGGTGGCATCATTAACAATTTAGTCAAAATCTAGGTCTCCATGAAAAAGAAAAAAAGGAACATTGTGATGGAAAATGGGGGTGGGGGTAGGAAAAAGACATGATATTTAATAGCTATAATTATTTGCATGACAATTGATATTTCTCAACATTTTAGCAGCATGTTAGAGGAATTCCTTTTTCTTGGTCAATAGGATAAACTTTATGTTTCTAGCAATAGGACTTTGTCTCTGAGGTTAGAGTCAAGCAATCCCCATAACAATAACAAGATATGTCTAATGTCACCACACCCCTTCATCACAGCAGCCAATTGACAGGGAGTCTTGAAAACATTTGCAACAGGGGTAGCATCATAGTTCCAACAAGAATGGCCCAATAATTTGTTATGCTGTTGGAATCTACATGAAGGGAGATGCTTGGTGTCCGGGTGGAATTGATTGGAAATTATCATCGGCAAATAGTTAAAACTCCATAGACAAAGAGGTGTGATGAGCAATGGACTTAAAACCAATCAATCTCACCATCGCCATAGCATCAGTCTCAAACTGCATAGTCTAATTTGCCATTTAGTTACTGGATAGGACCTATAATATCAAAAGTATTTCTGAACAAAAAAATGCAATCATCATTTCAAAGTTTGGTCATGCCATTTACAGGTATCAAGATTGATAAAGTTCTCAACTTCCATGTACAAAGAAAAAGTGAATATCCAACAAAGCTGTGACTGAAAATTAGAAGGGTCATCAGTGAACAAGCAAGGAGTAACAGGCTTTGACTGCCAAGGGTACCAATTACTTTATCCTGAACAGGTATACTCTTTATTTCATTTAAAATAATGGCTCCATACATGTATATGTGAAGATAGATGTCGAGAAAACAACTGGATCTTACCACCAAATCATCTCCACTGTTCTTGGCTTTAACAAGAGTGGAGCATACTCTATCTGGATTCCCATATTGAAACTGAGAAAGTACAAAGCAGATGTCATTATAAAAAAAAAACCAGCACCAAGCCCCAATCTAAACTAGATGGGATTGGCACAAAGTAGATGCTATTAATATGGAAATTATTATTAGTCAGCAAACTAAAAAGGAAATCACACACACTGCTATAACAGCCGCATCTGCCAGAAAATACAGGAAGTCACCATCAATCTCTAGCTGCAAATACATGTAAAATGTGAACATTCAAAATGATAAATGTAAACAAAGCCTCATAAATCATGCAGTTTATCTCATTGTGCCGGATTGTCGCATGATGAATTATTATATGGATAGATAAAATAAACCTCAGCTGCGTCAAACAATGTCTTCACTGCTTGTTTATTTGATGCAAGCCTTTCTTCGACAAGTTTAGTAGTTTCTTGTAGTGCAGCCTTACATTCAGCACCAGCTGAATCACCAATCTAAAAAAATTGACAGGGACAAGAAAGGTCTTTTATTAAAGATATCATCAGGGAAAAATTCTCAAGATGAGGAAACATATCCAAACAGAAAGAATTAAAATTCAAAATGATAATGCAAGAGATAATTTATTTATTACTAAGTTTGTTTTGCTAAATGATATGGCAATGCATGGTTGGTGATTCATTAGTTAATACATTTTATAATTATCATTGCATTGCTAAATTTGATAAGATTCACATCCCATGATTTGAAAACCTTGTAACAAATGCCACATCACTTAAAAACGGTTTTGCAAAAATTTTAAGTACCCCTAGCATTATCCAAAACTCCACACACTTCAGAGAATCAAACTAAAAGCACAGGCATGGATTAGGACGTGGTTACAGGATTTCAATCAACATTGTACCTGCTGATCAAATTCGGTGAAGTTTTGAATAGCAAGAACAACTGCAGAACTTGCAAGGCTCCCGCATGTTAAATGTGGAAACTTAAGACGAAACCATGCACTGAGAGCTCCAGCATATGAACCACCAAAAACAAACCAAGGATTTTCAACACTTGTTCTATTGAGCTTCAGGTTTAACGATTCCTGCATATGAAGAGCCACTATGAAAACTACCAGGACAGATTAAACATATAAATACAGAAAAGTGTTTCCCTGTTGTATACAAGGAAATCTACATAAGAAAGAAATAGCATTATTTCTCTACATTTCAGGCTTTTGCTTCGACATACTTCCAAGGAACTTCACATAGACATGTCAATACCTGATTCAGGTATCCAGACATATGCATGTTTATTATTTTTTTACACATGGGTTTGTCTGCATGCTTGGAATTATATATTGTTAAAAAGTGAATTAGAAAGATAACTCAAGGCTATAAATATCTAGAAAAGAATGCAGCATTGTGTGTTACATTTTGATCACAGTGAAGGGAAATAACAGGACTAGATAAATTCCACAACTATGACTCTGTACTTTTTCTTGGCATTGGATTGACTGCTATCAAAGGAAAATGAGGCATCTCAAACAGTTGAACTCAATACAGGTTTCATTCACCTATAACTAAAATTTGATGCAAAGAAAATGTTGAGGACATTGCTCGACAACTTGCCTGATAATACTGACGGAAAACAGCCAAGTCAAATAGCGCCTGTTTAGATGAAAGATATCTCAAATTCTCTGTTGTTGTTGATTCAAAAGGCAAACTTCTTCCATAGTAACGATGCTCAAGTGAAACAACAGCTGCTCCAAACTTCTTCGCCAAAACCTATACAAGGTAACAGGTTCTAGTTTAAGTTTTCATCACTTACTATACCAAGAACACCACAAGATGAATTTTCAAACCAAATCTTATCATGGTGACAACAATGACAAACACCCATAATTTTCAATTCATTTATTTTGCAATGAACTTTAAAAATTGCCTATAAACATCATCAAGCACTAACCAAAACATCCTTTAATGCTACTTAAGAGCTACTATAAACTTACACTGATGTAGTCATTGACTATCCCGTTACACGAAGACTCCCCACAAATTTCCAAAAATATGGGTCCATCAGGAATCCTCAAGTAGTCAAGAAACTCGTAGTATCTTTGCGGAAACTTGTGATGATCCTGCAAATACCAAACAAACCTTACACTCAATGTCAATCTTTCAAAACCCATCATATTCTTCAAAACCACTCGTAATTTTATTCAAAACCTCAACTTTAAATGAGCAAAATCATCAATCACACATTAACATCACTTCAACTATATCTCACAATTCCACACTATACGAATCATTTAATCACATATTAACATCACTAGACTATTAATTAGTTTACACATTCAACAATTACAAGAACCCAAATATCACACTTTCCCAAGTAAAATTAGATTATTGAAATATGTCATCAACGGTCAAACTTGAAATATTCAACATAGAAAAAGGAGCTTTTTAATAATAAACAAGAAGCACAGTTTCCATTTCGGCATAAACATCAAAGTTAAAAGAAAAGAGAGAGAGAGGAAATACAAATGGAGAAAAGTGATCAAGGGTTTGATTGAACCAGAGTTCTTGAGTGGTCAAGTAATTATTGCTGTTGCTGCTTTCAGACAAGCTGTGAAGCTGCGTTCTAAGAGCGAGAGAGGCGTGAGATGCTACTGATAAGAGCAGCAAGGAAATAAACACTAGCTTCAATGTCGTCATTTCTTCTTGTTGGTGTTGTTTCTTTGAAACATGGAGAATATTAAAGGCTTGGCTTGTTATCGTTGATTTTCATCTATTTAAAAAAAATATTTTTATTTTTTACTTCAAATAATTTTTTTTGATATTTTATATTATTTTTCATATATTAATATTAAAAATAATTTTAAAAATTAAAAAAATATTATTTTAATATATTTTTAAATAAAAAAATACTATTTTAATACATTTTTAATCACACTTTCATAAACTCATTTAATCATACCGGTCGGCAGATTTGATAGTATTTGGTTTTGAAGATTTGATATTGTTATTTTTTAAAATGATTTTTTGTTTATAAATATAATAAAATAATATATATTTTAAAAAAAAATTATTTTGATATTAATACATGAATTAAAAACATAAAATAAATTAAAGATGCACTAGATAAGTTAGTAAATTTACCGGTAAACTCAAATTAAAACCAAAACAACATCAAAAAAATAAAAGAAGAAATGAGATTGCTTTGAATAAAAATTGATAAAAAAATCAATAATATTATGTTATGAAAAATAATTAGAAAAAATCTTAGAATAGATCATTTGATTGTCACTCATGTTTGATCGGTAATCTATTAATCTAAATTTATTCGGGCTAATTTCTAATCTAGTTGAAAATAAAATAAAATATAAGTTAAGCTTTGAATAATCAAAATCAATATGTATGATTTTATTAAACAAACCAAGAAGTGATCTATTTATAGAACTTTTAACCTTTTTATTGATATTTTTCAAATTTAAAATTGATATAATATAGAAAGTTTTCTATTTTTAACTATAATAAAAAAAACCTTGCATGACATGGATCTAAAATAAAACATGGTCTAAGTTGAGATGAATGCTTTTTTTTTTGGCTGAATTTAAATATATTGAGTCTAATAACTTGATGTATTTATATTATTTCAGGCTCAACATATAGTTTAATCCAAGCATATTATATTTTTTTTCTTGGCTAAACCGAACTATCTATTAAATTTGGGTTTATTTTACCATAATTAATGAATTTTTTTCAATTAAAAACATGATTAATAAACTGATTATTGTTCTTCAACACATACAAAGAAGACAAGAGGTGTCCAAGTTAATGCTACTCGGTCTTTCACTGATCTTGAAATCCAGCGAGCTTAGATCTATCGATTTGCGTTGTGATATGAACCAGAAGTCTGATTTCAAAAACAAGGTGTCGCCATCCAAAATCAAGACTAAGAACAGCTGGAAACTTGCATCTGCAATAATCTGAAATAGTTTACCAAATTCTCTAGACTTGAAAGAAATTTCTTACAATGCCGTTTCTGCGACTATCAGAGACTTGGAAATAGGGATGCATGGGAAGAAAAGTATCTCAAACACAACCACAAAGCTGTCAGCTGCTTTTGATTCTGTCTTTTTTTGCAGATGAAGATGTGGATACTGTCCGTTGCTGGTCTGAACAACTAAGCTACAATAGTAATATTATAGAGGAAACCCTGTTCCTGTCCATCTCTCTGATGGCAGAGGAACCGTGCCTTCAGCTTTGCGATCACTCCATTAACATAGTAACATTATAGATCCTGTAAAGAGGTTAAGAAAACTCAGGTAGAGTTCTTGGAGAATAGAACACATTATTAGGTAGCATCATATTTTTAAGCCAAAGATTATCAGGTTAATTAGTGCAAATAAACAAGGTGTTCTTGTTGGATTCACTAAGAAGCTGATTGTGATAATAAGATGAAATTCAGGCACAGGGATGAGAGAATACAGTAACCTGATTATTAGAAGCTTGTTCGTGAATTCGTTGAGGCTTCATATTCAAATCAATCATCTTTTTCTCCACCTTGCCATTTCCATCAGAATTATTGACTGGCCTTGGAACTGGAGAAACCTGGCGATTCTGTCGCTTCTCTCCTGCTGTTGTCTTTGGTGGCTGATTCTGTTCCTTCCTTGTCTCCCCAGGATCCATAGATTGCGAGGGTGTGTTCTCATGCTGAGGTCTATCCCCTGGAAACTATTTAGAAACTCAAAAGGTTCAAATTTTAAAGGAATTTCACATAGCAGGAAGAGAATTGTTGGATTTTTCCGCAGGAACCAATAACAAACCTCAACTCTTTGTCTCATCAAAAGATATCTCCCATGAGTCCTTTTACCACCAACATGAACAGTCATATCACAAGGCAAGCAAAGGGAACTTCCATCTGTCTCACAGTAAAAGAAAGCTGCATGTTTGGAAGCAGAGAACATAAGAACAAAGCTCAAACCCTTCTCCAAAATGCCAGATTAATGAATGATTCAGCCTACCAGAAGAGGAGAATAGATGAAAAAGAAACTGCATACCAGGTGCATTTTCACATATGTCACAGCGAGGAACGTCACTGGGATTCGCCAGACCCACTCGCACATGCCTGCTAGCAAGTTTGTTGCACATATGGACCTGTCAATCCAATTAAACAGATTAAAGCTTCACTAGCAGATGTTCACCAACAATCTTGTCCAATGTCAAATTCCGAAATTCTCTATATGAGTTGGGGGAGGAGTAACACTGTCAAGTTCGAATTTCAACTCAAGGAGAAGCTTTATACACTTTCTTAACTTAGTAACAACACTGTCAGAATCAAAAAGCTCCTATCTTTAGGCACTTTCAAGCACAAGGCACAAATCACACTTCTAAAAATCCTATCTTTTTCACACTTCTTTTAATGGTCTTAAGTGAAATTGAAGTTCTCCGTATCAAAAGCAAGACAAAAAATACTCAATTGGCCCAACAAATAGAACACCCCCAAAACCCACTACAAGTCTAGAAAGATAAATTACTTTCATGTTTCAATATCAGGATTAAAACCAATGCAGTCATAATAAAGAAGAGTTGAAGGGCAAGCCAAGCATGTATACCTTCTCGTCGCAGGCAAGGCAGAGTGCAGCCTCATCAGCAGCACAGAAGACAATAGCAGCAGCACTCTCACAGGCGTCACAAAGGGTACGCATAATTCTCTCTCACTCTCATTTCTCCAAAATCAAGCAGCGATAAAAAGGATTCACGTACAGGTTCTTTCAATAAAGATATCAAACACCACAACAAATCACAGCTTCACTAAATCTACGTGCAAAATGATGGAATATTTGATTTTTATTTGTCTATCAAGCGTTAATGTTTTGGTTGTTGGTTGTTATGGAAATAGAGGGGCATAAACTGGGGGTAGAGAGGGGCCTGGAGAGATTCTAACAAGAGATGATACTGGTGGTTTTAATAAGTGCACACCTAAAGAAATGGAGGGTTTTCTCTTTTTTCCAAGTTTATGTTTTGTCAAACTTTGTTTCATTCTCTGTGGCCACAAATTTCACAGGCAGTGGGGTATTTTTTTTGAGGATTATTCTTGCCCACCAGTTTGATATCTGACATGGGGTCCATCTCTTTAAGTAGCTTTTGTTTTTCTTTGAAACCTAGCCGTTCATAAGGTAACGACATCTCCTATCAAAATCTTGTACCTTACAGGTTCTGTAGATTCCATTGTTCATTAGGTGGTTCTAGATTTTCAGTAGCCTAAAAATTAAAAGTTTAGGGGTGTGATGAGGTCATGGAAGAACTTCAATGATTTCCTAGGCTTTGACATTGAATATTGGGCTGGGGTTTGAAGTGGGTTGGTATTGCCTGTAAACTTCACTATATTTTTTTTTAAAAATAATATTGGTAATTTCAAAATCATTCAAAAATATTTTAAAAAATATAGTTTTCCTCAAAAAAACTGCTTCGAAAAACAAAAATTGTAACTCAAAACAAGAATTTTCCATGCAACAAAGGAGCTCAGTCTAGCTCTACGGACAGAATCCAATACAGAACAGATTGCAGAAATTTTCTTTGAAAAACTTATGATTACAGCAGATATTTGCACTTCCATATGCAAAAGCCACATCTTGGCTCAGGGTTTTTACAGACAGATTACATCTTGTTCAATCTCACAGTTGTAATTATTACACATTAAGTACCAAATAACCAAAATACTCACTCATCATCACCCAAGAAACTAGACCCTTTAACATTCAGGACCTACAATAAAATACATCAGAAGGACAATAATATTTTTTAACAGACAAAAAGAACTTGAAATGTGATCAGTGATCACTCTTTTTGCCACTCAAAATGAGATGTTCATCATATCCATGCTCAAGCTCTCCATCATCACATTCTCCATGAATCCACAGCTACTTGGTGTTGCTTTCTTGAAACTTCCTGATCTTGGTGGCTTGAATGGGCAGGATGACAGAGGAAGGATTGGGATGTTGTCACAGTTGCAGATTTCAACCATGTACCCATCTGGGTCGTGAAAGAACACCTGATCCACCTTGATCCCATCTTCTTCCACCACTGCTGTCACATACCTCATTCCCATTTCTTGCAGCTTCCTCTTGACAAGGCCAACATCAGTACACTATTGAACACAAAACAAAGCCCTGTCATTAGTATCACCACCATTAGTATCTCAAGTTTTGAATCCACAAATCTTACTTGGAAGGACATGTGATTATCCTTGGGGTTAATCGGACGCGGTTCGACAATGGTGTCAAGCTCATCAATTGATGGGTTCTCGATCAAATGTATGCCAATGCCATAATTGTACAGCCTGCATTAAATCAGACAATTCAGTCAGTTCTTGTTAAAGGAAGCAGTGAAGGTATATTCAATGCCTAAAAATGCAGGATTAAATAAACTAACCAAGCTCCATTGAAGTTGAAAGAAGAGGGGCGCTTGATGTGAACAAACCCCAAAACATCCTCATAAAACCTTGCTGAAGCCCACACTGATCTGCACATCAATGATACGTGATTCAGTGAGAGGAGGGGAAGTGCCCCATAGCTGCTTGCTTCCTCAATCTCAATTGTCATCTCTACCTTAGTTTTTTTTTATTGCTCTTTACTTGCTCACTCAAGTTTTGTTACTCTCTTTGTATGCATGAACACATAACTAGCAAAGCTCCTTTTATAAAGCAGCATTGTGGAGATATCTATTTACTTTGAATTCAAATTTACGCTGGATTTTCTGTCCTTAAATGGGCGAGGAACTTTCCTGGCAGATTCTCCCCAATCAATATTCAGATAAACACCATCATTTAGCCTCCATGACAGCTAAATATGGAGTAAACTGTAATCTATATCAGTTACTCAATTCCACAAAATGGAAAAACCTTGGAGGTTGCACAACTTATCATGCATGCTAGGAATTGAGGGTCTACGTTGGAAGCCAAAGGTCCTATACTGCGCAGTTGGCCGCAGTCCCAAACTGACACTAAATCCCTCAACTTGGAATTCAATTATACCAATATCCCATATCAGTTATGACTGTTTTATTTCCTTTCAACAAAATTATTTAGCTTGTCCTGTATTTGCTGGCTATTTATCATTCAGAACTCAACCTGGATTTCCTGCAAACAAAATTCATGCTAGATAGTTTGGTGTTACAATCCTCCAACAAAAGTGATTATTGAAAGCAATGGCCAAGCTTTTTATGCACAGTGGTCAGTTGGTTTCAAATCAAGGGTATTCAGGATTCTCCTATTTGGATGCTGGAATATTAACTTTGGCTTACTTGATGTTCTTGAAGCAAGTTGAGCTAGAGAGGGGGGCAAATGGTATGGTAATCAAGAGCCAAATATGATCTTGAGGAGAACCTTCTTTCTCCATAAAGCGATGATTTGAGGATGGAAGATGCCTTTACCCTTCAATTCTTGTCCGAAACTACTAGCTTCCAAAAACTTGAAATTTCTTTGATGTTTCCTCTCACCAAATTACCTTGTCATTTTTAACATTCGGTGCAAAATATCCATCACACAACTGGAAAGGGCGGTGAGATTAGCCTTTTGGCTAGTAGCTACACTACAGACATTCGGCATGATTCCTCATTCAGATGGAGGCTAGCTCCTTATAGCTGACGATTTCAGTGTTACTGCATGGTAGATACAGTGAACTGGGAAAGTATATTTCTTGGAGAATTTTTTGTTGGGTGAACTATATTTCTGCCCTTTGTAGATTTACTAATGTTCTACTCTTTACCCTCATAGATTAAAATCTATCAATCTTACCCCACTAATTCCTATTCAGAAGCAGCATAATTGGAGGAAGGCTCTTCGTTTAAGCCCAACAATCTGGTTTATGGACAGAGCCAGCCATTCAGAAGACTTGGCCTTGCCACCACAATCCATAAATTGGGAATGTCACAAACCAGTAAAGCTTTCTCAAAATCACAATCCTAACAGAATTCTGCAGATATAATTAATCATATTCAAAGAAACACAAGGATCTGAGCCCGTTATTGAGCAATGATTTAAGTAATACCAAAACAAGTGGTTTTAAAAGCATGGATCCCCCTAAACTAAAGCAAAAATGGAATAAGATACAGCACATGATCAATTAGTACACTGGAAAGTCCATTGACAAATAAATTTAGCCAAAGCAAACTAAGCTACCTTCCAATGCCGACACCTTTACTGCAGGCTTACACCTAAAGGTTGGACAAATAACAGATTTGTTTTCAAATAACAGGATCAGATTACAAAGCTCTTATAGTACTTAAAATGTTTGAATAACACGTTACAGAAACTCAAAATAGTGAAAAACAGGATCTCATATTGGCTACGAATAGAGAGCCTAGAAATAAAAACAATAAATTTGCTTAACACCAAACGAAGAAGAAGAAAGGATCAGAGAAGTACTGATATTTCAAATTTGATGCTTCCCTGAATAGGAATAGAGCTAGCAAATTGAATTCAAGCAAACAAAATAGGATGCAGAGTTCAACATCACGCCAAATATGGTTCTTGAGAAAGAGCCTGCTCCGTTAAACTTAACCAATAGAAAAGAACATAAACAACATGATCACTATATTTGCTAATTTCTCGTCAAGATCTTACTCTCGAGAACAGAATCATAGATTAACACGTACTCTTATGACAGAATGGTTAGGAAAATGCCCTCTTGACAAACATTATACATCATTGACATTACTGGGATTTGAATGCAGTATAAGCAACTCGATTTGAATGCGAGACCTTTTTGTCCACCTTCCTAAATTCTGCTTCTTTAAAATTAACCCCCGCATCCGAATCTAATCATTCCCAGCAAATAAAGAGTGGGACTAACCCCCTGGTTGACGACCAAGGTTGAAGGTTCTGTACCTCACATTTTCAACGCAGAAGGAGAAGGCTGCGGTGTTCGAGTGACTGTCATAGGTAACTAAGTTGCCGTAGGCCAACTTGAATGTGCACAGTCGAGAAAAATACCTGAAGTTTGAGTTTTCACGAAGCGCTCAACGTCGCGCGAAGGTGAAAATCAGGCAAAATGTGTTGGTTTTTCTCATCCAAAAAGACGTGTATGAAATGGTGAAGTCACCATCAAGAGGCAATCCAGGCATAGTCCCATCCAATCCATGAACAATACGAGGTACAAATATACCTCTTGCATGCTTAACTGCGGTGCTGAAATGATGTTAGGGACTCCTACATTTTAAGTCTTCTATGAACCATTGTATCTTGAATTGAGATCGAACAAAAAAACTGCCAGATCCTCGATAAAAGGATGAACAGCAATACACCCACCATCCAGCAAGGGACTAGCTACGTTGTGGGAACCAAAGATAAATTCGAACAATTTTGAAAAATGAAAATATTCTCTGTTTGAATCCTGATGCTTTTGTTCAGCCTGATTTCATGGAAGTGACGTCATCAACCCATTGAACCAGTGACAAGTCTAGCCACAACATCCGACCAAGATCTCAATCATGGAAAAACCCAATTAATTCGTTAAGTGTTCAGGACTTCATCACGATCCATAGATAATTTTCTTGAGGTTGAAACAATACAATTCCGTACGTTCAATATCACCATTGCAGACATCGACTGTCATCAAAAAGCCTTGATGATTAATTTATGGCCCCAGATGAGATATCCAGCACCTCAGATTTTCTTTTTCCCTCATATAATCAAAATTTATTCTTTATATATACATTTCCCTTCTCTATGAAACTCTCCTTCACTGCATCACTTGTTTTTCCCGTGCGGCTGCCTTCTTATAACTATATAACAACAAGAGAGTCCGTGCCATTAAGCCTTCAAGAGCTCAGTTTTTTTTTTCCTTTTTGGACGAGGATACAAACTAGATTGCATTCATTGGTGGGCTAAGAAATTTTACAACCATGTCATGCACAAGGCAGGAACAGGATGGGCGAAGCTTGAGGACATATCCACAAATTGCAAACTATAATGTTGGTGTCCATGCTCGAACCAGAGCTAATTAAGGTGGGAGGTAAGTGGACGTCAGGAGGGGATAACATCCAAATCTCAACAACAAATATTTGGCACAGGTGAAGGTTAATGCAGAAAAGTCTCCCCCGGTCCAGGTTTCTTTACTTAATTACGCTGCAAAGTGTATAATTAAGCCACACTCAGCCCAAAAACCTGCATAAATAATAATGAGTAGAATGCACTGAAAACAATTGCTGATGGGCCTGAAAAAGAGAGAAAAATGAATGAGGTTTTTCAGAAATAGTATTTAAGGACAAATGATAATGTAAATGGCGCTTAGCAATACTTGTCATGTTAGTCTAAAGTGGCGGTGTAATGACAAATAACTTGTGATCTATATAATAAATTTTGAATTCAAAGTCAGGGATGTGCATCTTTTATAAAAATTAAGACTCACAAAATATGTTTTTTAGAGATGAGATTTCCTCATGCATTACTTGCCATGTTACCCAACCTTTTTTTTAAGAAAAAGATACTTTACTTTGGTTATTTTCAGACATAAATTGGTCTGCTTGCCTTGCACTTTCTTTGCATGTGCAAACCTATGGCTACCTGTTCCACTTCCCAGGTGGTTGGTTGCGAGTTAAAGATGGCTCCATTAAACAAATTGATTGCCCACGAATCTGCATCGTGTTTCCTGTCTGTTTCTGGGTTAGTATACCCTACTGATCAAGAACACTCTCCAAGGCTTTGTTTATTTGTGCGGTGCACCGCAAAAACAAACCGACTTTAAAATCATCAGAAACCCAACACAGTAAACATTCATCATCTAAACTCTAAAGTGGGCAATCTATAGTAATTAATTATCTACTTCGACAAGAAAAAAGAAAAAAAAAACTACATGCGCATCCAAATATTGTCCCAGAAAATAGATAGACATGCGGATCCTAGAAAGCTAAAGACTGCTACAATGTTCTCAAGAATCACCTGTCTGTTTTGTTTCAAGTCTTCCCCTTGCGTTGGACTCACTTGGACAGGGCAAGTAAGATGGCTATACCATTGATTCACATATATAGCGAAGATTCAAACATACTGAGACCTCCTTTTAAGTTTGATGAAAAAGTTATACATGCATACTTTTATAAGAGAATCATTAATTATAACTACGTAAGGTTTGGAAGAGGTTTTAATTTAATTAGGGCTAAAAGATGGTATTTTATTATTTTCTTAGTTAATTTCACAATTTAATTACTTTTTTTCCCATTTAGTCTTGGATTATTTTGGTCAGATTGATTATATAGGCAATGTTTTATTTTTTCTCTCATCATATTATTGAATTACAATTTTTTTTGTTAGAAAATATTAGTTTTTAATTTCTACTTATTTCTCTCTCTAGTTTAAAACTATAACCTTAAAATTTAATAACCCTAATTTCTGTCAACTCGGTTAGTCACGTCAAATTATTTGTTAATCACTCACCTCAATCTTTTTATTAAATTTTGGATTCAATTTAATGGACTTGAGACACATATATCTACCGCAAATCTCAAGTTAGCTGGATTTTCAATTACGAGGCATCGCACACCTATCTTTAATCATCATTTTGACAAAATTTGATGTTAAAGATGTGGACCATGGATAATAATAATTTGGGATTAAAAAAAAATGATTTTTTTATTATTTTAAATTTAAATTCCGTAGTTGTTAATATGATGAATACTGAGAAGTTTAACATAATCATTAATTTCAGGATTTGTACGATTAATTAAGATATAAACAAGATGTTAATAAAATAAATAAATTAATGTGCTTGAATTTTGAAGGAAGAGGGGGAATTTATGGTGAGATGGATAGTTTGGTTGCTGGTTGCAAGTCATCGTGGAAAAGTCTCCATCATGTGCTCCGGGCTATTCTTAATTCGTCTGCTATCTCCCATGCATGGATTTATATCTTCCTTTTTTCTTTTAAAAAATCGTCTTAAATCTCTCTGCCTTGACCCATTTCACATGGTGTAAGAGCTAGAGACGAGACATCTTTCCATAGATTAATAAAAAGATGACAATAATTAATTAACAAATTATGTGAAGCTCACTCTATAGAATACACATCTTTTGGAAGCTTTCTTTATGATAATTATCTGTAAAGTCATAATTTAATATTTTTTTCAAGATAAATATACTTTTAAAAACACTAAAAAAATAGAACGAACTGCACTTCTACAAGATTTGGGAAAAGAAAGAAGGATAGCAAATATATATATATATAGGAGTAGCCCCACAATCTAGTTGGTTTTTATAATTTTGGTTCTCTTTATCAAAAGTTGTTTCGTGGAAGGTGGACATTATTTTTCTTCATTCAAGCAAGCAAGGGGACGAAAATGAAGCAATTTTCTTCTCTCAACACATGGGGTGCTGCACTATTTCATTTTTTTAGTCAAAACAGTCCCCACTTTCTTTCCTGTGGCAGCTTTTTCTTTGTCTCACTGTGGAATGAAAGAAATTCAATGCTGACTGAAACATCTAGACGACTTGTCAGTGTGTGTGTGGATCGGATTCTTTGTAGGATTGTAACAATGGAAATTGAAAAATTATTACTCTTTAAATATACTTCTTCTTTAATGGAATGGTCCCTCCCCCTCTCTTGGAGCCAAGCTTGTTTTAAATGAAAATATAATTGTTGAAATGCTTTTCATATCAAAAAGCTGCAAACTTTTTAGATTTGCAATTCAAAAATAGTAACAGAGGGAAACATGAAATTCAATGGAATAAAAATGAATTTAGCGATTGTTTGCGTTTGTGTGTGTGTATTTACTCATTGAAATGATATAAATTTATTTTAAAACTGTTTATAAACATATTATAATTATTTTATCTAACCAAAAATGTTTTTGTTTTTTATTTTAAGACACTAATCAGACATGATCTACACGTTGGCTGGTATGTTAAGTGGATTTCTTCCTCTTATCCGGGATTTGAATTCGAAGAAAAAGTGTGGAACTTCATTTTCGACCTGGTAAGAAAAAGAATATATATATATATATGAAAAGTAGAGGAGTTGTCAAATGTGGTGAGGCAATAACTAATCACCTAATTAAGGCTTAATAACTAAGCAAAATAGGTAAAACATCCTAAGATGTCTGAATTAGTCGTGTTAACAGATAAAAATTAATTGGACGTTTGGTGTGTGTTTTCTTTTTATTAGCGCGGTAGTTTTAAATCAAAGGCTAATAATAAAATCTAACAGAGCGACTTATGAAAGCAACTAACCACCCCAGTTAGACTCCATAACCACCACTCAGAAAATCCATTCATTTACCTTCAAAGATCTGGCATTTAAGGCCTCAAATATAGCCCTTAAAGGTAAAGACACAATTTTTATGTCCTCTTGATCTCTCCCTCCTCCTCTCTCTCCGCATTTCCTTCAAAACTCACAAGGTGAGAGAATGCTTAACATTTTGAGAACTTTTTCGTTGTGTTTTGAATTGTTTCAAGCCCAATGCAGCAGGAAAAGATTGTTTGACGCTAGAAGTTTGGTTTTTTGGAGTTAAATTCTTGCGTTTTGTTTCTAAGATTCTATCTTTGGTGGGTTCTGGTTGATAGGCTTAGAGTTTTGATGTTGCAGGGATCAATCTGAGAATTCAGTGACAATTTATGGAGTCATTGAAGATTCTCAGAAAGCTCAAAAACATTCCTTGAAAGAAAGCTGTAAGTCAATTCTTTCACAATTTCCAAGGTTAAATCCTAAGTTCTCTGTTCCAATGCATTCTGTTTTTATTTTAAAGGGGCATGTTTTGTTTTGTTTTGTTTGTTTTTAATGAGAACGGTGTGTACTAGAACATGAGAGGAGGCTGTTGACAGACTGTAACAGGGGACCGGAGGACAAAACTCCATATATCTTTGTATTTTAATTAGATAAGAAAATATTTGTTTGGCTCAAAATGAACAATGTCATAGCTGATGAATTGGCTTGTGTATTTGGCCATGCTTTCTTTTATTAAATGAGAAATATAGGAGATTAAAGAAATGGGGTTTCTTTGCTTCAGACAAGGAACTAGCCCGAAATGTCGGTGAATTTAGAAATGACCCATGATTAGTTTGTCAGATTTAAGATGATCGTGGCTGTTGAGTTTTGGTGGTGGCCCTTATGTTATCTGGGAGCCAAACAAAATTGTTTTATCAAGCAAATTCAAAGCATATTTCATTAACCGAATAAACAAGGGAGTGGTCGGGTGAGAGCTGGAGAGAAGAGAGACAAACTAATTATCCATGGTCTTTACATATGAATATGACAATTGGTGATAGATTGACCTCTTTACATATGGTATGATTTTCAGTTTTGTTTGGAGAGAATGGGAGAGATTGGGGTGGCCGATGCGGATGGGTCAAGTGCAGGGGCTGAGTGGTGGTGGTGGTGACGAGAAAATTCTGGTTTCAGTTCGGCTGCGGCCTTTGAATGAGAAGGAAAACACAAGGAATGATGTGTCAGATTGGGAATGCATCAATGATGACACTGTCATATACAGGAATAGCCTTTCAGTGTCGGAGCGGTCCATGTACCCAACAGCTTATAAATTTGGTGAGAAATTGATCATCACATTTTTGTTTGATTTGATTCTATTCTCTTTGCAAATTTCATCTGCACTTCTGTTGATTATCACAAATGATTTATAAGGCTGTCGTGGTTGGATATATCTTCACCGCATCTGCTGTCATCTATCAGTGTATAAATCACTCTATCCAGCTGTATAAGAAACGTTTTGTTTGAACCTTCTTGTTATTTTGGAAATTGCAATGTGGTTTTGTCTTTAATTCTGTGTTCCCTTTTCATAGTTCATACAGAATGTTTTCAATTTCTCATCCCATCCATTTTGTTTCTTTGATTTGTTGGTTCTAGATAGAGTCTTTGGACCTGGTTGCTCGACAAGGCAAGTCTATGGAGAAGGAGCCAAGGAAGTTGCTCTTTCAGTCGTCAGTGGTATAAACTGTGAGTTCAACCTCCTTTTTTCACTCGCTCATTATTTCATCTCTCATGAACTTCACCTTCAAATTCATGTTTGTGTTTTTTTTTTTGGCTTACAATGATGAATTTCTTCAGCAAGTGTATTTGCATATGGACAAACCAGTAGTGGAAAAACCTACACTATGTGTGGAATTACTGAGTACACTGTAGCAGATATATATGACTATGTAGAGAAGGTAATGAAAATACTCGATGCAGGTTTCTTTCATTACTCTAAATCCTGCATTTATTGTAATCCTTAGATGTTCCCTGATCAATGAAAATATTTTATTGTCACCCCCCATCACCACCTTTATAGCACAAGGAAAGAGAGTTTACTTTGAAGTTCTCTGCCATGGAGATTTACAACGAATCCGTCAGAGACCTCCTAAGTACAGATACAACTCCTCTCCGACTCCTAGATGATCCAGAGGTGATTTTCATTCTTGGGCGAAGAATTTTATGTTTTTTCCCCTTCATGTCAGTAACATTTAACTTTATTAACAGAGAGGCACTGTTGTGGAGAGGCTCACGGAGGAAACGATAAGGGACTGGAATCATTTTAAAGAACTTCTATCTGTCTGTGAAGGTAAGTTATGCCTATTAAGGTTTTTTTCTCGGTTTCCAAGGTTAAAACTTTAATCCAAGATTAAACTTTAATCTGAGTTTAAGGTTGATTTCACCACAAAACTTGTCACTGCATACTCAAGCATCCTGGTGTTTTTGCAGCTCAGAGACAAATAGGGGAGACCTCCCTTAATGAAGCAAGCTCTAGATCTCATCAGATTCTGAGGCTGGTAAAACTGGATATTCATTTCAACGTGAAATTTCAAGTTATCATTACTTGATAATCATTTATTAAAAGGTTTACTGATTACATGCATATGCCAGACAATTGAAAGTTCTGCACGTGAGCTTTTAGGCCATTACAAGTCCAGCACTCTCGCTTCCACTGTGGTATGTGCTGTGAAAACTTTCTCGATCTCTGGTTTAGATGGTAAGACTGACTCAACAATGTGTAACGATTATTCTATTCTGCACAGAACTTTGTTGATCTAGCAGGAAGTGAGCGTGCTTCTCAGTCATTATCAGCTGGCATGAGGTTGAAAGAAGGTTGCCACATAAATCGTAGTCTACTGACACTGGGAACTGTTATCCGTAAGCTAAGGTTAGGACGTGTGGCTTATTTCAATTTTTTGAATTCAGTAATACTCAGAATTATTGTTAACAGTGGTGGAATAGTACCGCAAGCATCTGAGTTAAGCCGATTTGGTCTGTGTTATTTTTCTAGACGTTAGATCCTGGGGCTATACTTCATGAATTCATTACAAAACAGTGCTATGCTCTTCCTCTAGTATTTTTTTTTCTGCGCTGCATCACTTTCTCTGATGTTGTTTAACATAAGTTTACAATATAAAATTGCAACCAAATAATTTCCCTACTAGTACATGAAGTTGTAGATAATATACTCCTGAAACTTGGCATTCCATAGAGCAGTCAAGATGTGTGTATCGTGCAGTAAATATATTACAATTTTAGAATATTTTAGACATATCATATCAGTTTCCATGGTGTTTCCAGAAGCACCCCTTCTAATTTTTTCATAGAAACAGTGCATGTAATCTTCTATTCTTTTTATGAATTCCTATTCCCTTCTCCCTTTAATTCATTAGGCTGTGCATGAGTCTTGACGTATAATAAACTGAGTCGCCAATGCCTTTTCTAATTCATCCTGCTTTATGATTGATGCAGCAAAGGAAGAAATGGGCATATTCCTTTTAGAGATTCAAAGCTGACGCGAATATTGCAGTCCTCTTTAGGGGGCAATGCTAGGACTGCCATCATCTGTACAATGAGCCCTGCACGAAGCCATGTCGAACAATCTAGAAACACACTTTTGTTTGCAAGTTGTGCTAAAGAAGTGACAACCAATGCACAGGTCAATGTAGTTGTGTCTGATAAAACACTGGTAAAGCAACTCCAAAGAGAATTGACTAGATTGGAGAGTGAGTTAAAAAACACTCGACCAGATTCTGTCGCACCAGATTCCATGTCGGTTCTGGTAGAGAAAGACCTTCAGATTGAAAAGGTGGGTACAGTCTCCAAGTATCACATTTGAACTCCTTTAATATCACAATCAGAGTCCTGCTAATGCACATTAAAATATCAAGACATTGCTCCAACTTTCATTAAATTAGGCTCTCAATATGTCGATCATCTTCTGCATATTACATGAATTAGAGACCTATCATTTGAAACCTCCATCCATAAATATTATTTATGCATCATAAACTCAGAATGCAATGTGGATTTAAACCTCAGAAATCCAGGTTCCGATTTATGATCTCTGTTGCATCACATCATCTTATATTCTTTATTCTTGTGAACATCTGTGGAGAGTTTAGCTAGAGCAGAAAGTAGTTTGCTACTTCATTGAACTTTACATGGAAGTAGGCCTGTAATTGCCCCACTTTCCAACCAGTCTTTTCTTGTTTTCCAACAAATTTTCTCATGTAACTTGAAACAAATATTGGTAATTTTTGGCATTTTTGAAATTCAACCATCAGTTCATATCCCAAGCATGCGCTAAGCATCGTTAGATGCATTTTCATGGAGAAGTTTGTCGGTGTACTTGCTAAATTTTGAATTTTAACACCCCTTTTCTTGCAGCTAATGAAAGAGGTCGCGGAGCTGACTCAGCAACTTGATCTTGCTCAGTCTCAGGTCGAGAATCTACTGCAATCGTCTGAAGGTGACAGAGCTTCAACGGTATGGGTTTGCATTTTTTCTTACTCTTAGCATTTTTTCTAGTACTATAAAAATAAAAAATAAAATTTCTAGTTCAAGCTTCAACTCTATCTCAGTGTGCCTTTACTATCCAAATCTGATTTCCGCACGTCCCCATACAGCCAGACCAAGATCATCACTACCCTAAATTGCGAGTGCGGGATTCATTCAGATCTGACAATTCAGTATCTTATTCACTCATTTCGGAAGATCCTCCCTCCCTAGACCTTGGTGCCAGATCTTTTGATGCATCTCAATGTTCAGATGAGCGAAGTAGCAGAAGTTCTGAAGCAACCTTCATCCAATTCCCAGAGTTTGAAGAGAGTTTTATTCCAGAAAATTTATCTCCGGAGGATTCAATTAAAACCTCTAACTTTGTAGGAAATGGTCTACATGAGAAAAAGGATGCCAAAGAACGAGCTAATCAAAACTTTGATGGTCATTGGAAGGAAGTGCAATGCGTTGAAGTGGAAGAGCCAACTACAAAACAATATTCAAATTCGAAGATGTCTGAGTCTAGGCCATGCAGATTTGAAGAATCTAATAGGCCTTCTTTAGATATAAAAACGGATACCTTAGGCTTAACGATGATCGTAAATGAAGAAAGAGCAGATCAAGAATTAAAGTCGCCCCCATTGAAGGAGCAGAAAGAGTTGAATGGTTTGCATTCTACTTTCATTATACCATCTCCTGAAAAGCCCTCTCCATGGCTGCTGAAAGAAAGCCTGTCTGAATCAAGGAGATTTTTTATCAGGAGTAGAAGCTGTAGAGCAAGGCTTATGAATAACTCACCGAATTCCCATTTCGAGAAGGTAGAAGATAATGAGAGCACACCATCAATTGGGTTTGAGAAAGATTTCCCTGGGAGACCTGAGGGTTTTCAAAAGAAACTTCCTGTATTGAAGTATGATCTTGACGTCAAAAGTTTATCAAGAAATGTCTCAGAGAATTCTATGAGCAGCTGTGCTGTTAATGAGCTCAAAGAGGGAAGTGTTGGAACTTCACCTGATTGGAGGACTGCCAGTGTTGGAAACTCGGATGCGGGATTGATGTGCATGGCTGATGATTTGGTGAGTGTTTATTTTCTTTCATCTTCATTCCTTTTACTAGCTCATATTCAGGCTATGGGATGCTAAATTAAATATTAAATGAATGAGATCCTTGCCATCTTTTTTATCTGTCAAGGACGAAGCCTTGAATGCTTCGCTGATGTATCAATAACTAAATGTCCTTGCCGAATCTAGCAGGAATATAAAAAGTCTGCAATGTCTTAGGATGTAGTAGACCAGCTTCTTCCCCCACTTCATTGTATTCTTCTTCCATTTTTTATTCATTTCTTGGAAGCTGCAGAAAGTTCTGGTTCAATTAGACCAGTCATTTCCTCATTCATGTTTTTTATGGTTTGAATGGTTGACAGGCACAAGAAACAACAGAAGAGACCATGGAGGATGATGACTTGGATGCAATGCGAGAAGATGTGTCTACAAAGAAGGTAAAAGACGTTGGCTTGGATGCTATGCAAGATGATGTGTCTACAAAGAATGTAAAAGATGTTGGCCTGGATCCTATTCAAGAGGATGCAGAAAATGCTTCCAAAGTGGCCATTAGAATTCAAAAGGAAGCAAAGCAGGATCATCGAGCTTTGGCATGCCTGTGATGTCTCACTCGTCCACAGAACCTACTTCTTCCTGCTCTTTAATGGTGATCCTGCAGATTCTTTTTACATGGAAGTGGAGAGCAGACGGATTTCCCTTCTGAAGAACACGTTATCCAGGGGTAACAGTACCATCGTTCATGGACAAGTTATAACATCCACCTCGAGGTATATTACCTTTCATTTCCAGATCAATCCATGTTAATATATACATTCTGCGAGCATTTCAAGATAAAATATTTCCTCTGTGAACAGCAAGAAGGCTTTGATTCAAGAGCGGCAGATGCTGGCACGGCACATGCAGAAGAGGCTCACCAGAGAAGAAAGAGAGAATCTTTTCCTCAAGTGGGGTATTCCATTGAATGGAACCAATAGAAGGTTGCAACTGGTCCATCGCTTATGGACCAAGCCAACAGATATGGACCATATCATAGAAAGTGCCACTCTTGTAGCTAAGCTAGTTGGTTTTGACGAGCAGGAGCAGGCTCTGAAGGAGATGTTCGGGCTGCTGAATTTTACACCGACACATCCAAGCAGGAGGAAACCATCTATTTGGAAGCTCAGTGGATTATCTTTCTTGTAAGCTTTGTTATAGTCCACCTTGTTGTAAAATTTTGTGGCTAATCGCTGATCTCCAGGGTTCATATTTAGCTTTCTGAGTGTAAGTTTCAGTCGTTTGTATTCTCTAATCCTAGCTGCATTGATTGTAACTTGTGATGATCCATCTTGTAAATCTGATGTAAAATTGTGATGCTGATGCTTCCCTTTTATCTCCCTTCTCATCTTCTTGGCTATAAACTAGACCTCCATTAGAATTAATGGTAGCTTCTTGAGTTGCATAATGAGGTTCCATCATCCTTGTAATGTGAAGACAGATTTGATCTCATGCCAACAGCTAAGACAGCCACTTGTTTCGCTGTTTCTAAACAGAGCAATATTCTAATTCTTTAATTTAAAAAAAGAAAAAAAAAAAGAAACTAAGAAGAAGAAGAAAAACTTAAATTTAATGTTTAAATGGAATGTTTTTCCATTCTTTCTGTTTTCTAAATTTGTACATGGTTTTTCAAAACAAGTAATAAAATCTTCTTCAGAACATTCTAATAGAATTTTAACTGAACCAAACAATCAGATTAATAGTTATACATGTTTTCTTAATCTTCCACGTCTCTTTAAAATCTAAAAAAATAATAAATAAAAACGTAATATAATAAAAATAATTATGTCGAATATAAATGAAGAAAGTTCTCGATGTCAAGTCTGCAATGGTGATGTGGTGGAATCATAGATTTAAAGATGAATGAAGAATATCGTGGTATATTCAGACATTACTATATTAGCACATGATATCACTTTCTTCTTTGATATTTATAAATTACTTAGAATTAAAAATATTATTTAAAAAAATGATTTTTTTATTTTTGTTTTAAATAAAAAAAATATTTTTAAATCATTTTATGTGCTGGTGTTAAAAAATATTTAAAAAAAAATTAATATATTTTCAAGGGAAAAAACACTTTGATAAATGGTCTTAACCATACTTACAAATATCATCGAAATGTTTTAAAACATTATTTTAATTAATTGGATCATTTTATATATCTTAATTATTCTACGAGATTCTACAAAAACACTTTGATAAATGGTCTTAACCATACTTACAAATATCATCAAAATGTTTTAAAACATTATTTTAATTAATTGGATCATTTTATATATCTTAATTATTCTACGAGATTCTACAAAAATAATGTTATTTCCATCGTTTGGGATGAGGATCCATCGATCTTCACACCTAGTATGCCCTACCAAAAGCAAGATATCATAATTAATTTTTTTTAATTGGATAGCTCACTTCATATGATCATTACTAATTCAAGTTTTCTCATATTCACTAAAAATTTAATTTGTCATTGACTTAAGAATCTCATAAAATAATTAAAGTATATACAAGTTAACTCAAATAACACAATTATATATATATAAAATAACATATTTGTCTCTTTCCAATAGTCTGGCATGTTTAGCTTTAAAAATCTTCGTAGAAAATGAACATTGGTTTTTTTAAAAAACTATTTTAAGTTGATGTAAAAAATAATTTTTAAAAAAATCAATTGCTTTCTTAAACAAACAAGTTTGACAGGGTTTTTTTAATGGGATGGAGAAAATTTTGTTTCTTATTAATGTTGTCTTTATATCCTAAGCTTTGCCAAAACGTTAAGAACAACACAAAAATTGAAGAAATATAATCAAGGTAAAATGAAAGGTTGAGACTTTTTTTTTTTTTTTGGATAACGTGGGAACCGCATGACTCGGAAAGCGCACTTTGTGGGCCCAGAGCATACGTAAACCCCCGACTATCCCAGTGCTTTTATGAGGGGAGGTTGTTTCCCGGGCTTAAACCTGGGTCTGCCGAAGCAAGGTACCCCAGGCCAACCGCTAGGCCACCCTCGCTTAGATGGAAAAGAAAAAATCTTGATTTGGAGATCAACTAGATGAAGAATTTAATTAAGAATATATATGATTCTTATAATTGATGAATTTTTTTTTATTATCTCAGTCTCTTACAAGAGATATACGTCCTGATTTGAACTCGAGATATATTATTTAGATCATAAGCTTTTATGATCATCCCGTCACGTCCTTGAGAGATATTTTTTTATATTAATTCCTTTTTGTCTAACCATTGAATATTGTAGGTTCCAAGTCTGATCTATGATAAAATAATAAAGGAGAAAGAAAAGAAAACAAAAAATATTTTCAAGATTTCTTGAAATTTAAAGTTTGTGATATGATTTTATTTGAACCAATGAGAGCCCTTCTCCAAAAAAGATAATTTTTAAAAATTAAGATCCTGAATTATCAGATTTTAATGATGAAAAGATTTCTTATCCTCTAATTATTCATGAGAATCTCTCTGTCTTTCAAAGTGTAAATCTATTTGCCTTCATGCGCCTATATAACTCAACTTTGCAGCTTACATGTTTCGTGCTCAAAATAAAAAGAAAAAAAAACGTTTCGCCGGAAAAACGAATTGTTTCATATTTCAGTGGGGTTATAGCCCTCAAATGATTGTTGTACATGGCATTTCAGACAAATATGATAACATCTCTCTTCTTCACAACGTAAGAAGTTCAGATATACTCTTTTTTTAATCAATCGTGCTCATATATATGTTTTCATAACCCGGCCGCCATTAACGTTTTGCTGTTCATATGATCTGAAGAAATGTGTTGTGGCTTGAGAAGCAGGTGGAGCAGGAAAAGCTGGACGACGATTCAGAAGAGTGTGGTGAAGAAATTGAGTGGCAGGGCCGACGAGCAGCCACGATCGGGTGTTGATTTGTCTTCCGGTCTTTTTCCTGTCACAGATCTTTCGCTAACATGGGGTTTGGGAACGTCAAGAACCCCCCAGAACTTGTATTATTTAGTGAATTTGATCTACTTTCCATGGTTGGCGGTGCAAGAGATGACGGAGCCAGTCAATCGCGGATGCCGGAACCTTGGCCGGAAGCAAGAACGCTAAAATGGCAGCGGCACACTGGGTGTACTGCTGTGTCTACTGGTCTGTCTGGTCTTTTTCTTTGAACAAGTTTTATTACCTGTAAGCTAAATCAGGTGTGGAATCATTGTAGTGAAAATATTATAGCAATAGACATAAGTGAAATTATTATTTTATCTCTCCGTCTCAATTTTAGTTTTGGATTTAGGGTTATTTTTATATTTTAAAATAATTATAATATCCTCAAATAAAATAAAAATCAAGAGTCATCAGCATGGTGTTACTGGAATTTCGCATTTTTTGAAAATTTAGAAATACGGATATGCCCTCATAAAAGATAAAATCTAAGAGTTAGTTGTAGGGGTGTTTAGATATTCCATTTTTTTAGTTTTTCTTGCAGGCATTGTTGGCGTGTCTGATTGACGCACCGACGGTTTTCGACCTCATGCTTTCTTCAGATGGCGCGTGCAGAGTCGTTCGATAATGAAAAATGTTCATCTGGCGTCTCACCAAATGCGTCGTTATGTTTTTTTTTTTTCATGGTGATGCACGTAACATTCTACATTGGTCGGATTAGTGACGGTGGTAATTTAACCAAAAAAAATAAAAGAATCAAAAATCAAAATATAGAATAAAAAATTACATATATTGAAATAAAGCAAAAAGTCGCTGCAGCGGCGGGGTGCAGCCACTCGCTAATCATAAAACTGGGAATTGCTATGAGAAAAGTGGACCAGGACCCGGTGCCTAGCTCGGTCAAAGTTGTTAACTATGGTTGGGCTGGGCCATTTTGCTTTGTGTTTGGTTTAGGCCCTCTACACTAAATCCACTAGATACCATGTGCCTTCTTTACTCGTCTAATAGATAGTAGCCTTTTGTTCTTAGTTATCACCACATGACTACCACTAGGATTATTTATTTATTTATTTTAATATGAAAAAAATATTTAGATATTTCTATTGTTTTTTTATATTTTAAATCATATAGGGATTTATTTGATGTAACCTAGATAACTTGTAAAAAAAGTAGTTTGAATAAAAATTAATATTCAGGATAGTTTTTTTACATATAAATATTAAGATAATAATATAATGGATCAATTTAGTTAATCTGATCTGTAATTTAGGTTTTGTGACCATGATAAACCTGGTCTCATGATACAAGTTTTGACAAATTAACATGAATTGACTTAAGTTTTTTGTTTGTATAAAAAAATCAATTTTATTATTCAACATTAGGTTAATTTAGAATTGGATTTTAGTATATTTTTTATTTGTTTCTCCATGAGGTTATCTCTATCTCATATCCGGATTGATGATTTTACATGTTAATCTAGTTGATTTAAATCGATTTCAATATATTATCGTATCAATGTTTTTTTATAAAAAAAAAGTCATCTTGAAATATTTTTTTAGTTAATTGTTTTTTTTAACTATCCATGTTATTTTTAGAGACTTGCAAAGCTGATTGAATTACATCAAATAAATCTCTACACATTCTTAATTTCTCACCCTAGAACGAATGTGGCCCTAACTATGGATACAGCCCATGAGATTTAGACCATGGTCTGGGTTAGGCGGGACTGTGGGTGGTCTTGTACATTATTTTTCATCTCTCTTTCTTCTTCTTTTTCTGACAAAAACTATGATATTTTTTCCATTCTGTTGTTTCTGATCTGGCATGTATTGTGGTGAATTGATTTTTTTTTGTGAGAATGTTGCTTTATATTTAAAAACTATCAATTCCTCTGACTTGCAGAGATTACAGTTCTTTCCTTGCCCTCTCTTTATTGTTTTATATATATACGGATAATATATATATATATATATATATACACATATGTAGCTTTTTAAAACTATTGTGATTAGTGAATAGTTTTGTTGATCACTGTTATTTTCCTAATTGTGATGCATCCCACCATGATGTCGCTTTTTCTTTACAAGAAATCACAATGGCTGTCCTCGTGTGGAGGATACATATATAAATAAATAAATCATTATAAACATTTAGCAGGTGTTACATCAGTAATAACTTAAGATCAGAAGGTTTGCTCTAGTTATTTTAGATTAGAGTTCCATCATTGTTAATATAATAATCATTAAAATTTTACATAATTATAGACTAGTTAAGGTGAATGCAACTTGGCTAAACACCCGAATACTCATATTAATCAAAATAAATAAATAAATCATTATCGTTTGTGTCTACAGTCTACACCCCTCTCTTGTAGATTTTCTTATTCTTATAATTATCATTCCCAGGAGCAGAATATTATGTCCCTGAGGTTAGGGAAAATGGAGCCTGACCCATTTAAATGCAAGCCAAGGCACTCAAATAAGTGAAATAACTCATGTTGCCCCTGATTTAGTTACGGGGTTAATTTAATTTTCTGTATAAAATATTTCTCCCCTCTGATTATTTTTAAGTTTTGATTGATAAATTGAAAGACAGATCCAATAAATCTCCCCAGAGAGTCAATACCTCCCTATGCTTTAATGCTCCAATAAGCAATCAAGAATGTCTTGAATGTATTTTCCTACCACAACTTTCCAGGTTGAAGCATGCTTGTTTAACAGTGTGGTTGAAGTTGTTTTTTTAAATATTTTTTTAAAATTATTTTTGATATCTTTAAATTAAAATGATCTTAAAAATCATTTTTTTTATTTTAAAATAAATTAAATTTATTTTTTAAAAAAAATATATTTTTAAAACACGTTGACAAACAGTGCGGAAAATGCATTGCCATCCTATTTCTCACGTAGCAGTTTATTTATTTTTATTTTTTTATGTGAACTTTTTGAGAAAAAGTCTTAATCAAGGCTGTCTGCCTAACTCATTAAAGTGGTATAACTTTGTAACGCAATCATAAGTTCTTGCAATTATATTGCCTAATACCAACCCAGCTTGGTGGTTTGAGTTCGACAGATGGCCCATGCAGCTATAAATACATGGTAGACATCTATCTATGCATTAAAAGTTTTGTATGGCAAAGACTTTATTATTATTATTATTATTATTATTATTATTATTATTATAGTAAAATAGTTACTTGATCCCCTTTTTTTTTAAATAATAATAATAATAATATCGTGTTCATATATTAGTGTCTTTGTTTGTAACTTACCACGTGTATGATGTTGTGGTAAATAATATTTTTTAAAAGAAAAATAATATTTTTTCAATTCAAAATATGTTAAAATGATTTTTTTTTAATTTTTAATATTAGTACATTAAAAATATTATAAGAATACCAATTTGATATTTTTTATAAAGTAAATGTACTCGAATATAAAAACAAACGCTACCTAACTTTTTTCTATTGATTTTTAATGAGAATTTATTTCTTAAAAAAAAACTTTTTATTTTCAAAACAAAAACAATCAACTAACTACAATGTTATAAAATACAATGGGATGAAATTGAAATTCACGTCATAGCAAATAGCGTATAAACATGAAAAGCACCATGGCCATATGAAAGATTTGATTTTGAAATTATATTTGAAAGTCTAGCATTAAATACACATCTCAGCAATGAAACATTGACTTATGATATGTATAGTATATCTTAAATTCGAGCTAGAATGTTCATTTTTTTTTAATAAAAAAATATAGAATAACCAAGATTTTATTTCATTTATCTAAATCTATAAAATACAATTTTCAATAATGAAGTTTCCTTATAAAAAAAAAAATATTGAATGCTAGTGGATGGTAGGTCCCAATATTGGTAATAAGTGTATAATATAAAGTATTGGACATGTAATTATAGCAATAGCATATATCGATAATCTCTATTGCAAAACAGTAATAATAACGAAGAGGCGTCTAAACATTTTCTTAAAAAATTATAATTTAAAAAATGAAAGAAGTTCCCGCTATCATAAATGAATTCAAATTTCCCACCAATAAATTCATCCCCTGCTGCCACATCAGCATTGATGACTCCCTACTGGGTGACGAGTCCTTTTTATCTAGTTGGTTGGCTTTAAAGTTTAAACCACCATTGTTAGGTTTTGCCCTTCTGTACTTTCCCTTCATAATCACCTTAAAAAGAAAGTTTAATGATATCCTTCCCCCCTTAATCCATCACTATTTGGCATTTTGACCATTGAATTAAATAGGAAAAAGTAATTTATATATATATATATATATATATATATATATATATATAAATTACAGAAAATCGGGGGGAGTCCAAGATGTGATATCAAAGTCAGAAAAACAGGGAAAAGTATTCCATGACTTTTGTCAAATCACAAGAAGAAGAAGAAAAAAAAGCAAACAAAATAATGCAGTGAAAGCATAAAGGTTATTCTAGCATGATAGCAAACCCTTTATTAATTCTTATAATTGGCAAAAATTAAAATCAAAACAGGAATTTAAAAATAAAAAGATTATTCATTGCTATAAAATAGAAGGTCGCAATCACAAGCCGCCCTGATTTAAGTAACTTTTTGGAATTGTGCTATAATTTATTTTTAAAAGTATTTTTTTTTGTTTAAAAATATATTAAAATAATATATTTTTTTTTAAAAAATATTGTTTTTGATATCATCACATAAAAATAATCATAAAATATAAAAAATAATAATTTAAAATAAAAAAAACATTTTTTTAAAAAATATTTTTTTTGAAACATAATTTCAAATAAAGCGTTAATTGCATTTCAAAACTCGATAATTGATAAAGTAAAAAATAAAATGATATTTATTTATTTTGCATGCAAACACTCATCTTATAACAAATTTAACCAAATATATAGCATATAAACATGAAAAGCACCATGGCCACATGAAAAGATTTGTTTCTGAAATTATATTTGAAAGTCCATCATTAACACATCCCAACAATGAAATATTGAAAGTTATTTTTAAGGGATATGACGTGATAACAAAAAGACTTATGATTTGAACAACATGTCTCAAATTCGAGTCAGAACGAATGTTTTTATAAGTGCCCGAGACAATTAAGGTTTTCTAGCTCACCTGGATCCACAAAATGTATTTTTCAGGAAATGAGGTTTTTCCACATCTAAAATAAAAAAATATTGAATGCTAGTGGATGGTAGGTCCAATATCGGTAATAAATGTATAATATAAAGTACTGGACATCTAATTATAGCAATAGCATATATCAATAATCTCTATTGCAGTTTTTTATTTTTTAAAATAAATAGTAATAATAACGAATAAGTGTCTATACATTTGTTTAAAAAATATATATAATTTAAAAATGAAAGAAGTTCCCGCTATCATTAATGAATTCAAATTTGACACCAATAAATTCAGGAATTTAAAAAAAAAAAAGATTATTCATTGGTATAAAATAGAAGGTCTGCAATCACGAGCCGCCCTAATTCAAGTAACCTTTTGTAATTGCGATGAAGTTTGTTTTTAAAATTGTTTTTTTGTTTACATATGTTTTATAATAATATATATTTTTTATTTTTTAAAAATTATTTTTAATATTAATATATTAAAATTATCTAAAAACAATAATATCAAACATAGTCTTAATTGCATTTCAAAACTCGATATTTGATCTTGTAAAAAATAAAATGATATTTTTATTTATTTTGTATGCAAACACTCATCTTGTAACAATTTTAACAAAATATATATTTTTAAAATGTTTTTTTTAATCTATTTTTTGAAAAAAATTAGAAGTTACCGTAATATCAAACCTACATTAAATATCTATCTGTCTACACACTGTCATGTATTAAATTGCATTTTACTTGAAAAAACATATATATATATATGTTTTTTCAAGTAAAATGCAATTTAATTTAAAAATAGCATAAGTAATTATATTGAAACTTGAAACCAGCAGACAAATGGACCTATAGAGTTCCTAGGTTGTCTAAAATCTAAAATAAATATCAGTTGGAAAGATATAAATCCCAATAATATTTCATAATAATAATCATAATATAAAAAAAAACAGAAGGACAACATGTAGTTGTATATTGTAACAGATAAGATAGCACACAAGGCTCAATGATTCAACCCATATCATATCATGTGAGGCTAAAAAGGTCTAACCCTAACCCCTCCCTCCCCATTGAAAAAGTCTGTTCAAAACCTTTTGGGAAGAGGGAACCCTACACCACACTTTACCCCCCCCAAGCTCCCATTCCATCAAGAAATAAATAGTGAGAGAAAATCAAATAAAAAAATGATTTTTGTCTGAGAGAGAGAGAGAAAGTATCTCTCTCCATTTGTGTTTTAGGCTTTTAGCAGTGTGAGTACAAGCAACAGTCCTCTCTCTCTTCAGTCTTCCCCCCTCTGCCTCTCCTCCCCACATGTCTCTTCTTCATCCTCCTCCTCCCCATTGACAGAGAAACACCGAAACCCATTTCATGAATCCTATCAAAATGAGCCCTTTCCTTTTCTCTGTTTTGCTGTTTACATCCTTCTTGGCCTGTAAATCCCAGCAAAACCCAGAAACCCAGGCCTTGACATCCATCAAGCAAAACCTCCACGACCCGCTTGGAGCTTTAACGGGCTGGGATCCAACAACCCCATTAGCTCCGTGTGACTGGCGTGGTGTCTTTTGCACAAACAACCGAGTTGCTGAACTTCGTTTACCTCGTCTCCAACTCCGTGGCCAGCTCAGTGACCAGTTTGCTTCTTTAACATCCTTGCGTAAAATCAGCCTTCGATCAAATTTCTTCAATGGAACATTGCCTCATTCTCTTGCAAAATGCACGCTCTTACGCGCCGTGTTTTTGCAGTACAACTCATTTTCCGGCAACCTTCCGCCGGAGATTAGTAACTTAACTAATCTTCAGGTCCTGAACATCGCGCAAAATAGATTTTCTGGGGAGATTCCTAGATCTCTGCCTGTGAGTTTGAAGTATCTTGATTTATCATCAAATACATTTTCAGGTTCTATCCCTCCAAGTGTTTCTGACTTGGCGCAGTTGCAGCTTATTAACCTGTCTTATAATCAGTTTTCCGGTTCTATTCCGGCGAGTTTTGGGCAGCTTCAGGGCCTTGAGTACTTGTGGCTCGATTATAATGTTTTGGAAGGGACTCTACCTTCTGCCATTGCGAATTGTTCTTCGCTTGTGCATTTTAGTGCTAATGGTAATAGTCTTGGAGGTTTGATTCCGGCTGCCATCGGCGAGCTTCCGAAATTGCAAGTTGTCTCGCTTTCGGAAAATAAGTTTGTTGGGGCCGTTCCGACTTCAATGTTTTGTAATGTCTCGGTTTATCCGCCATCGTTGCGGATTGTTCAGTTGGGGTTTAATGGGTTTAGTGGTGTTGTTGGGCCGGATTCAGGCGATTGTTTTAGTGTTTTGCAAGTTTTGGATCTCCAAGAGAATCACATACGTGGAGTTTTTCCTTTGTGGTTGACACGTGTGGTTACGTTGAAATTGTTGGATGTTTCGAGGAATTTGTTTTCTGGTGTTGTTCCGGCGGAGATTGGGAATTTGTCGAGGCTGGAGGAGTTGAAGATGGCTGGTAATGGATTTAGAGAGGTGGTTCCGGTGGAGATTCAGCAATGTAGGTCACTTCAGGTTCTTGATCTTCATGGGAATGATTTGTCAGGGAACATCCCTGAGTTTTTGGGCGATCTAAGGGGGTTGAAGGTGCTATCTCTCGGTGAAAATCAGTTTTCGGGCTTGGTTCCTGGGAGTTTCAGGAATCTTACAGGGCTAGAGACCTTGGATTTGGGTGGTAATGGCTTGAATGGAAGCTTGCCAGATGAGGTTATGGGGTTGAATAATTTGACTACGCTGGACCTCAGTGGAAATGGATTCTCAGGTGAAATTCCTGCTACTATTGGGAATTTGAACAGGGTAATGTTTCTGAATCTCAGCGGAAATGGTTTTTCAGGAAAGATACCATCTAGTTTTGGAAATCTATTGAGGTTAAGTACTCTTGATTTGAGCAGACAGAATTTGTCTGGAGAGTTGCCGTCTGAGCTTGCTGGCTTGCCGAATCTTCAGGTCATTGCTTTGCAGGAGAATATGTTGTCTGGGGATGTCCATGAAGGGTTCAGTAGTTTGTCGGGTTTGCGTTACTTGAACCTCAGCTCCAATGGCTTCTCCGGTCAGATTCCGTTGACTTTTGGGTTTCTCAAGTCATTGGTTGTTTTGTCTTTGTCCAAGAATCATATTTCAGGGTTGATTCCACCAGAGCTTGGCAACTGCTCGAATCTTGAAACCCTCGAGTTACAGTCAAATTCTTTGACTGCCAATATTCCCGGTGATCTCTGTCGCCTTTTGCACTTGAAAGTTCTTGATCTAGGCAGGAACAATTTATCAGGTGAAATCCCAAAAGAAATCTCCAAATGCTCGTCGTTATCCTCATTGTCGTTGTATAGCAATCATCTTTCAGGTAGCATACCAGAGTCGTTATCCAATTTATCCAACTTGACATCTTTGGATCTATCGGCTAACAACTTGAGTGGGCAGATTCCTGCCAATCTTGCACAAATCTCTGGCCTGGTATACTTGAATGTTTCAAGAAATAACCTTGAAGGTGAGATTCCAACATTGCTGGGTTCTAGATTTAGCAATCCATCAGCATTTGCAGATAATCCAAGGCTATGTGGAAAGCCATTACCTAGAAATTGCGCGGCTATAGAAGGAGGCAATCGAAGGAAAAGGTTGATTCTGTTGATTGTTGTGGTTGTAAGTGGAGCTTGCATGTTGGCATTATGTTGCTGCTTCTATACATACAGCCTCTTGAGGTGGCGCAAGAAACTAAAACAAGGTGCAGCGGGCGAGAAGAAACGGAGCCCAGCAAGGCCTAGCTCAAATGGAAGTGGTGGTCGTGGCAGCACAGATAATGGAGGGCCGAAACTTGTTATGTTTAATAACAAGATCACACTTGCAGAAACAATTGAAGCAGCTAGGCAATTCGACGAAGAGAATGTGCTTAGCAGAACCCGATATGGCCTGGTTTTTAAAGCTTGTTATACTGATGGAATGGTGCTCTCAGTCCGCAGACTCCCAGATGGATCACTAGATGAAAACATGTTCAGGAAAGAAGCTGAATTTCTAAGCAAAGTGAAGCATCGAAACCTAACAGTTCTTCGTGGCTACTATGCTGGAGCCCCAGATATGAGACTCCTGGTCTACGACTACATGCCTAATGGAAACCTTGCCACTCTCCTCCAGGAAGCATCCCACCAAGATGGCCATGTCCTAAATTGGCCAATGCGTCACTTGATTGCTCTCGGAATTGCCCGTGGACTTGCATTCCTCCACACATCCAACATTGTTCACGGGGATGTCAAGCCACAAAGCGTCCTTTTTGATGCAGATTTCGAAGCCCATCTCTCTGACTTCGGGCTAGACAGATTAAGCATCGCAACCCCAACAGAACCTTCAACTTCGGCAACAGTTGGCACGTTGGGTTATGTATCACCAGAAGCTGTTTTGACAGGGGAAGTCTCGAAAGAATCAGATGTTTACAGCTTCGGCATAGTATTGCTTGAGCTACTAACAGGGAAAAGGCCAGTGATGTTCACACAGGATGAAGATATCGTCAAGTGGGTCAAGAAGCAACTGCAGAAGGGTCAGATAACAGAACTTTTGGAGCCTGGTTTGCTTGAACTTGACCCTGAATCATCAGAATGGGAGGAGTTCTTGTTAGGTGTTAAAGTTGGGCTACTTTGCACCGCACCAGACCCTCTTGATAGACCCACGATGCCTGATATTGTTTTCATGCTTGAAGGTTGCCGTGTCGGCCCTGATATCCCATCTTCAGCTGATCCAACCTCACAACCATCCCCTGCTTAATGACCCGCCCGAGCTCCAAATAACCCGATAAAGTTTGACCCTTTCTTCTTAGAACCTTTTCTAGTGTGTTTGCTTCTCTTTTACCCTTTCGCCACTCCGGTCTCTGATGCCGGCGTGAGAGAAAAGATGGGGGGCCCACAAGGTTGATAAATTGCAGTCAACGATTGGGGGACCACCACCTGCCGTGGGGTCCCCTTTTGTCTTTTTGGCGCCAAAGGGAGTCACGTGGCAGCAGAGTGGAAAAGTAGCCGTTAATGTTGTGGGCTCCGAGGAGCAGCTGGCAAGAAACGTAAAAGGAGGTGTCTTTTTCTATTAAGAAAAAAAACGGAGGTAGTAATAGTAGTGTAGTAGTAGTAGTAGTAAAGTACAGCAGCTTGAAGATGGTTTCTGGCTCAGCCATGAGAGGATCTTCTGTCGTTCTTCAGTTTTTTTATTTTATTTTCTTGGTAGAGGGCAAAATGATGGATGGATTTTGGGGACGGAGACACAAAATCTCAGGACCCGCTGAATCAATCATCAGGAAGGGGATGGATGGGAAAGCTACAGAAAAGGGGGAGGAAAATGATGGCTCAACATCCATCTTCAATTAACTTTGAACTTTTTTCAAATTTTTTTGGTGGGGTCGTCGTGATAGGACTCTTTATTGTTGATGAATTTTTCTTTTTGAATTGTTGCCTGCTGATTTTTGTCATTTAATCTGTATTTTGTTTTTTCCAGTACAGACGGTAGTGGTAGGAGTGGATTTTTTTATTGTTGTTTTTGTCTTCAGAAAGGAGAGAAGCTCTATCCATCTCCTTGTTTGTTTATGCCTTTTTCTGCATCTCTGCAAATGGTGGGAGGGTAGCCTGCAAACCCAACAACCATAAAGATTCTCCCATTAGTAGCTGTCCTGTGATGTTGAAATAACCAGAGATGCTAACGTTTTCTTAGAAAAAACCCTAGGGCGTTTCGGACATTTCTTCTTCTTTTTTTTTAAGAAAAAAATCCATGTAAAGAAAAATATAATAAAATTGGGGTAAATTGCATGAAAATAAACGGTCTTAAGTTTATAAAGAACAAAATTATTTTGAATAGAGGTTGTACACTTCATAAGAGTTATTTGGCAACACCTTTGAAGACAAATTAACCATCAAATCTTGGTTAAACACTAAAAATCAATTTTGCCATCAAAATATGAAAATGATCTAAAAACACCAAAATATTTTTTATATTTTTAGATTATTTTGATATGTTAATATCAAAAATAAATCTTAAAAAATAAAAAATATTATTTCAATATATTTTTTTAAAAAATATATCTTAAAAAACTGCTGCTATTATAATATCAAACAAGCTATAAGTGATTAACATAATCTCTGCTTTTAATTTAATGTTTTTTAAAAACATTAAATTAATAATTTTTTAATAATTTTAATATATTAATACTAAAAACAAATAAAACTATTCTAAATAAAAAATTATTTTGAAAAGAATCTCTTACCAGAGTCGCGTGCAATTGCAAGAATTGAATTGAAGGGTGGGACTGTGTTAATGTTTCAACGGCCTTGAGAAGTGGAAAATGAGGTGTCAAATCCGATGCAGTGACCGTTAAGTATTTGTACTATTTTATTTTATTTATTTATTTATTTATTTATTAAGATCTCATCCTATTCGTGCATGGCTTTCTTGGTCAGGACACCATGTTCAACGTCGTTAAGTCACTGCATTGATTCATCGTCGCTGTCTTTTATACTATTTTATTTCCCCGATGTCTCGTGATCTTGCTTGGGTTTTCTAAATTCTTGTTAAAAAATAAATATAAAAAAATCTTCGTTAATATAAAATAATCGATTTTCAAGCATGAAACTCCTTAGTCCTTACGTTGCAAATTAATTTGTAATGTAATATCATATAAAATAAAATGTTATTGCGTGATTTGCAATTTTATGGAAGCTTTATGAGAAGTAAAAAGGTGCTTAAATATATTTTGTAAGTTAAGATAAATAGATAAAACTTCAATTATTCTAGATTTTTATAAGAGATGCATGCTCGGATTTAAACTTAAACCCTATATAATCCCTTCAATGCCTTTGAACAAAATCCCAAAGGCACATATCTGGCCGGAGTTAACGTCCAGTCATCGCCGGAAGTTTTCTATTCCGATCAAGGGCTTCTGAGCCACGGTGTTAGATGGCCTCTTTGATTGCTTTTACCAAACTAAAATTTACTCCCCTCAAGTCACGTCAATCATCAAATATCAATGCGGAGCAAAGTTATTAAACAAGCACTACACAAGTTTTAGGTAGAGGGTTGTACGAGTTGATTTAGATTGATTTAAAACATATTATTTCTAGATTTTTTAAAAATAAAGTAATATCTTTATAATTTTTTTTAAAAAAAAAATCAAATTGAATTTTGATCTAGTTGATGGAGTCATGGATTGAGTTATTAGGTTAGATTCTATTAGATTTTTAAATAAATATAGTTCATCCCATTGAATCAAATCAGGTTTAATAATAATTTGCATGAGTACTTCATCCCATCTAAATATTTATTGTTAATTTCTTTTTTAAGTCTAAATTGATGTTAGTAGGAAGATACACTGTCCCTCTAACGAAGAGTACAAGATCTTGACAATGAGATCTTTGACTAGTGTCTGGCTAGGGTGTTCCATGCATAACATCACTACAACTTCAACTCATGTTTTTATGGTTGAATTTGTTTTTTTTTTTAAATATTTTTTATATAAAGAAAATATTAAATCAATGTTTCATGTGTTTTTTTCTCAATAATTTCGATTTTTTAATATTAAAAATAAAAAATACTTTTAAAAATAAATCATACATCGACATTAACCATAAACACTAACCTTAACAAACAAAATAGGCCAAGACCTTTTCTACCTCCCAACCAAAAGGAGACCCACATGGGATTGCAAGAGGGCATCTTGTCATAGAGTTGGTAAATTGTCAAATTATCTTCTTAAAAATATGATTGAATTTTTTTTAAAAATTATTTTTAATATCGGTTCATCAAAATAATATAAGAATTCTAAAGTAAAAATAAAAATATTTTTTTTAATATTTTTTATAAACATATTTTTAATAAAAACTCTAAAGCACGGCCATCAAATCCACGATCTTGTCATGCTTTTTGGTCTTAATGATGATGGCGTCCCCATAATTCTTCGAATGCCAAAAAAGGGGAAGATCAATTTCAAAAAAAATGTCAGCTAAGTTGTCATGCCGGGAGCTGCATTTACTCCAAAAACATTCCTTTCCCGAACCGAAAGATGATAAGCTCCAAACCAAATCTAAACTTTACTCCACCGAATCGAACCAAAAGCAACTAAAGATAACTACTATCGACCCATTCTCTAACAAAGGGGTCAAATTTGGCTACGAGCTTCACTCCTTTTCAAACTGTACTTGACCCCCCACCTTTGCTAATTACCCGCATTGTAGGCCATTTTTTTTGGGGGGGGTGGCACCCTTCCGGGTGTTTGACATTAAAACATGATTTTTTTTTTAATTTTAAATAAAAGTTTTAATGTTTTAAGATAATTTTCGTTGATATTAAAAATAGTTTTAAAAAATAAAAATATTATTTTAATACATTTCTAAATAGAAAATACTTTTAAAAACAACATCAAACGCTTCAAAAGTTGGCAAGATTTCCATGAAAGAAAATGAGCTAAAAACACAGCAACACAGGGCACCGATTTACCAAATCTACAGTAAGCTCTATGCACACCCTTGGCGACTAATTTAGGGCCTGTTTGGAAGGGCTGTTGCGGTTGTTTTTGAAAATGTTTTTCATTTAGAAATACATCAAAATGATATTTTTTTTTTTATTTTTTAAAAATTATTTTTGACATCAGCACATCAGAATGATTTAAAAACACATAAAAAATTCATTTAAAATAAAATAAAAAATCATTTTTTATTGGAAACGGCGGTTGAAACACCGTCCCAAACAGGCATTTAGTATCCTATCCCTAGAAACTAACAGACAACACCTCCAAAAGTCCCATGCCTAGATACTAATAGACACAGATCTGGTGAAAAGTGGTTTATGAGGTGTTTTGGATCGAGCATTTGGGGTTTTGTGATAGCTCTTATACCTCTCTTTGTGTAAAAAAAACGTTTCCTTTTCTATAAAAGAAAATCAATTTAATTGTACTTGGATGAGTGTGAACATCCATAAAACATAATTATTCTCCTGTAAATCTATCTTATCTAACAAAGTTTTGCTAAGTATGGTCATTGATTCCATTCATAAATTCCTAAATGGTTCATCTTTATTTGCTACTTTTCAAGCTCTTCCCTCTCTTTGGAGAAAATAAGCTCCACAACACAACAAATATATTGAGAGTACGAGCACTGACTTGTACAGAAGCAATCATGGAGCTGAGATATCTCGACCCCATAATTTTGATTTTGAAGTATTTTGACATACCAATTTGAAGTTGTATTGTTTATGTGTATATGTATATATATATTAATTCAAAAAAAAATTAGATCAAATAATTTTTTGTAGTTCAAATTCAAAAATAAAATTATTTAGAATTGTATAATTTAATCTAAAAAAGATAATAAAATAATCTTTATGAACAAAATTATAAACATCTATAATATTACAAGAATGCTATCATCAATCTCTTAAGATCATTACATTATTTGATTGCTCTGAAATTTTAACATAATATATATAAATATATCAAGAGACTCCTCGAATTAAAAGATGATTGATATTGTAAAATTATTTATTATTTAAAAAAATACTATTTAGCCGAAATGGAACGGGCGAAACGAAACCGGAATGTTCCGGCCGAAATTTTAAGCGAGGTAAAAACTGCGTTGTTTTATCTCGTTTTTTTAACTGGTACAAAACATTTCGACCGTTTCAGCCAAAACAAAATGAAATTAACAACACTGCCAGCACCATGTAGCCTAAGCACGTAGATTCTGCATCCAACAAAATCATTACCTGATAATAGGGGGGTTAAGAGGCCAAATGATCTGGAGATCTGTTAAAAAGAACCGGTAAAATCATGAATGTTCAAACCCACCTCTTATTTCTTAAGAAGACCCGAGTGTCAGCAAGACATTCCAGAGATTCAGATCATGAAATCATCTTGAAAGTCATGACTTTCAAGCTTATATAGCCCTATCTCAAATTGCAAAGAAGAAATCTTGGTGCCCTACTCTCAGCTAAATCAAGCAGCAAGTTTTGCAATAAGTAACGATCGCAGCGCAAAAAATCATAATAACATTTCAAAGAGGGGGGTGGTGAGGAATTAGTGGGGTTCGAATAATCAATCATACTAGCACACCAGTTGATGATCAAAGACAAAAGGACAAGTTTGCAATAGATAACCATGTGCAGGCTAGGTTTTGAATATTACATTGAACTAATAGACGGAGAATACAACAGCAAAGAAAAGGTAATGAAAGACAAAGACAGCTTATTTCATGGGGGAAACTTACCCTTGGATTTAAAACCAGCATGTTAGCACCAGGAAATACATTTGGAGATAATTACATGATTGAAAAAATGTTTGATTAAACACCAGCGCACTCTTCACTACCATCACCAACCTGAAAACAGCAAAGCCATGCCAAAAACCTGTTTTCTACTCTGCTCTGGATTGGCCAGCACGAGAAGAGAGGATGATGCCAACAATAAGTCCATATAGAGCCAACGCCTCGGCGAAGATGAGAATCAGAATCATTCCAACGAAAAGTTTTGGCTGCTGTGCGTTAGCTCTACAAAAGAAATAATCAAATTCAGAGACTTTTTGTCATGATAAAAATGCATCCATGTGCGTATATAATGCCAAGTACAATCTTCTAACTAGACAGTGGTTAAAGCACGTCTAATTATACCTAACCATGTGGAAATTTCATGACTTTGAATCTGATAAGAACTGAGGGGAACTAATGCAACACACAAGTAATTGAGAAACATGAGATTGTACAATGGTAGGATCAACTCCAATATTGCCTTCAAAGTTATTAAGAGTTTGATATAGTATCAATCAAACGAAACTTCACTTAACCCTGCATAAAATCCCTGCCAAAATCTAGCATATGTCTAAGGAACCAGTCCAATATTGTGTACGAATATTTCTTCTTCTTCAGTTCCTTCGCTTGTATTTTAAACTGCAGGAAGCTCCAAGACATGGTAACATCTACCTAACAAAAGGGAAAGCTAATGTAGCACCATTCTTATTTCACTAACAACATGATGTGGCTAAAAATTACCAAATTTCCAATAACCCAGTAACTAGAAAAACAAGATAAAGACACAAACAAAGCAACCTTCCCATTTTCGTTACCCTTGAATTGTCCCTGATTCCAATTCAACAATACATCACAAACCAGGTACTGGAAATGCACATTTGGCAATAAAAGAATGAAAGAAAGCATCAAACTTCTAGAATGAAGGACACCAACAGGGGATAAGCTAAAAGTATAATTTTAAGAAATGTTGTATGAAATGTTATTTTATATAATAGTATGCATATTCTTTGTGCACATGCATGTTAGAGAGGGAGTACAAACTCCGTAGGCACTAAATAATTCTTATCATAGAGAAAAAACATGTTCGGCAGCCTGTAACTAGAGTCATAATGTAGTTGTGATTGCATCACAACTTTGATTACATTGTTTGGCCACTCTTCTAACATTCCCGAGATTTACCCATCCTTGTAAGATTTTTATTTTTATAAGATGTTTTACTTTTTTGAAAAACTTGGTTAATTTTTACAAATAAAAAACTTGAAAATTGCTAGATAATCTTAAACTCCAGTAAGTTGAAATAATTAAGCTTTTCTTATTTTTCTTTAATTGATTATATCAAATTATGATTTATACAATTACACTAACATTACACTTGCACGGCCAAAAAAAAAAAAAGGTTTAAACGCATAGCTAACACCCTGTAACTCCAGCTCTCTCATTATACAGCTCAGGAATACAATAGAGACTTCATTCACCATCTACATTAAAATAACAAACGCTAAAGCCAAATTCTAATCCAATTAAGCTAGTGATAATTTTTACAAAACACTCAATTTCCATCAAAACAATGGCCATAAAATAATTGATTCCTAACACCAGTATAAAATAATAATTAATTAATTTCAATTTCCATCAAACAAAGCAATAAACTAATAGCCACGTAACACAGGATAAATCAAGAAAAAGAAAAATGTAAGAAAATACCTAACACCAGCATCGCCAACAATACCAATAGCCATACCAGCAGAAAGACCAGCAAGACCACAAGCAAGACCAGAGGATAAATGAGCGTAACCATCAAATAAATAATAAGACTTGGCTTTAGGATTAATTCCAGTACTAATTATAACTGCAATGATTAAACCGTAAATTCCGAGCACACCAGCCATCACAACCGGAACTATTGATTTCATTACAAGTTCCGGTCTCATGACTCCCATCGACGCTAATCCTACACCGCTCTTCGCTGTCCCATACCTACCAATAAAAAATACAACAAAAAAGAATCAGAAACAATGACGTCGTTTAAGATGATTGATTTCTTAGTCGATCATAGTGGCGGCGGTGCTCACATGAAAAGACGAGAGCGGCAGCGGCGCCGAGGAAGCCGAAGAACGGTGCTGCTTCATCGCCGCTGAATCTAGAAGCCATTTTTTAGTGATTGAAACTGAGAGGGAAGTGAGTTTTGAGATGATTATTTTTAGAGAGGTAAGGTAACCAGTAACCACCGTCGACGGTGACAGAGTGCGATCTGAAAGGAAGCTTCGTCGTGTGGCCCACGTTGTAAGTCATGGGCCTACTTTGGAAATGAAACCTTTTATTGGACCTTTGGACTCGAGATAGAGCTCAATTATCACTGTTACAAATTCCGTCGCACCCGGTAGTTCCCGGCGTTGATGCACCCTCCCCCAAGCAAACATAGCTGCACCTACCCACTGGCAGGCACCGCCCAAGCCTCGTCGTGATAGGCTCAACATAGAAAGCCAATCTCATGGCCTCTGACATTCATCTCAACCGCTTGACTCGTCGCAAAGTCAAGAGCCTCCGATGCAAGAAAGTGCCAATTTCTGATGAGCAAAAAGGTTGTCTACACCACAGACCACACGTAAAGCTGATGGAAGAGCTTCTGAGGAACACTTTGAACTTTCGATGCTAGTACAATGAAAGAATCACCAAATCATGTACACAGAGATATCGATAATTTTCAAATTTCGATGCAATCAACACACACAATCCGCATCAGACTAAACTAGTGTTTGACTTATTCAAAAAAATGATCGTTTAATCTTGCGTTGCCCAGCAAGTCTCCTAACAAGCTGATGAAAAGATTTAAAACGAGAAGAAGGTAGTGAAGCAATGAGTATAGGTAAATGCAGCAATCCATGCCAAGCCCAGTGAGCAGACAAGAGGAGCCGTTGATGAAGCCTGAACTTATGGGATTGGTTATTGCTAATTTTCCTTTCACAAAGTGACCTTGCTGATCTAATTCTTTCCAAAATGCCATGTATCTTGTCCCGCTTCTAGCAAACTTATAAATTGAAATATTAGCCTAGTAATGCAGGCCCATTAACCATTAGTGACACGTATCCAGCCCATATACTTGTCGAATGAATCCTCTATACTGAAGAAACCTAAGCTTGCAGGCCCAGCCCAACAATAACCAAGCTGGGCCATTTCAAGCAAGAACCTTCGGGCCTATTTGGTACGAGGTGGTTTCACGCAGGAATCATTGCAGGACCTTTTTCTTCTTTACCATATATCAAGCCCGCAAGTATGTTGATGAGTTCTGATATTGACACATAGAGTCTACAAACACTAGAGTTTTGTATGGAGCTCTAGAGCAATTAATTATCCATTAGGTGAAAACAATTATCAATTATTTTTTTCATTGCACAAAAGTAACAATGATGATCTAATTCTTTCAAGAATTGTTATATATTTGTCCCTCATTAAGTAAAGTAATGGGATTATTTTTTTGTATTGAAATGAGTGTTCGGTTTAATACTAATAATAACTATCATAGTAGTATTTACAAGACTCAAACTTGAAACCAAATGAGAAGCGAATTTTTTAGTCCCAAACTCTTAACACGAAGTATGGTTAGTAATGAAATAATTTTAGTTGAACAAGTAAAGCACACGTGTACATTCATGCAAGCATTTCATCGATCTGGTTCCATATCTCTAAGCTATAATGAGGAGTGAGTGGTGGAGCTTAGGCAACAAGCTTCTAGCCATGTCCATCTTTTCATGTGTGTGGATTGTTTAAAAATTTCAATCTTAAACTAAAAGTTCATGAGCATACACAACGTAGATATGATTAATTATGGGTCTCACCCAATTTCTGCTAACAACCATTTGAATATATGGACTGGACAGACGTGCGAATGCTTAATCGTCAATACAAAGTGATTAAGTTGAGGATAAAAAGAAATTTACATGCATGATTTTGTTACTTTCATAATTGTATCACCAAAACAGATGGATCGATCTCAAAGCCCCAGCAGTCGAATTTCCATTTTCAAATTGATTATGCTTATCAAGGTTTCTGCTATAATGAATTGGAGATCATTAATCTCAACACCCTTTTCAGAATTAAAAAAAGAGATAGTATATTTTTGTGGATGTATGACCACGCTTTCATTACAAAGCTTACAAATTCAAGCCAGTCGTAGATGCTGGGGCCAGTGAAAATGGCAGGAAATCCATAGAAATAATTGCAAGGGTATGTGGAGAAGACTTTAATATGGAGGATTGCTATATATATATAAAATATTACTAGAGTGTTGGTACTCGTTGCGTGCGTACACACTATTTTCTCAATAAAATATTTAAATGTTTTAAGCGTGTATTTTTATAAATAAAAAAAACCACTATTTAGCTTACAACCCAAATCAACTAAATTAATTGATTTTACTTAAATCACATACAATAATATATATTTCAACTATTTATATACTTATTAATTTTTTTTTTGTCTTGAAACATTAACTAAAGACTTGAGTGCATGCATCAAAGTCTAATCACAGACTGCTAAGAAAGTTCCCTGACCTGAAATTTCATAAATAACGGAGAAGAAATGAGGGTAAGAAAAGTAGGGCTACAAGTAAAATCATATTAATTAGCTTTTTGACAAACCTAGCCAGACCACATTCAAGTCAATTCGAACGCGTTATAATTGATGTGAGTTGGACCCCCCACTCAAAACCCTAGCAAGCTCTCATCAACACGGGGCTGAGTCGGAGCCAACTCATAATTAGAGCTCACCATTGCCATGGCCTGCATGCAGGACCCTTTGGCTAACCAGTAAACATCATGGCACCTTATTATTTTCCCCCATTCTTTCTCAATCAACACATCATGCCCAGAGAGTTCCTCTTCTTCTCAGCAACGCCCTGCCCATCAAAATCATACCAGCAAATCCTCCTCCTTTTCTTGCACTGGCTTCTGTAGTCGGCAGACCAATGAACAGCTTACACGAATTGTAACACGTGCCCATTTGAAGTTCATCTGAACGCATGCAATGGTTCTCTTCCATTGAATGATAATTAAATAAGACTCGAGTAACTGGATAAATATTTAAATCTTTTTATATATCTCTTTTTACTCAAATTCATGATAAATAAATTAAATAAGAAAATCGGGGGGGAAAACCCACTTGATATTCGAAGTTGCCTAGCTCTTGGAGTGCGCCATGGATCATATAAACACGACTATAAAATTCCACTGCAAATAATATTTGCTTCGGATTCATAAATTTATTAAATACTCAGTGCTCTGATCACTCATAAAAGGATAGGGCTTTCTCATCTTTTCGGCTTTTAATCGAGAAAAAATGATAGATTATACCTCCAACACACTTTCTTTTACCCCAACTCGTAATAATGATTTAATTAGTGCATATTTAAATTAAAACATGATAAAGATTATCTTTTAAAATATTTTTTTTGTTTTGAAATGTATTAAAATAATATTTTTATATTAACAAATTAAAACAATAAAAAAAAACCCTAGTTACTGCAAGCTCCAATAATGTAACTATTTTGATGAGAAAGTAAAAATATATCGGGGTAGTTTTCAATCAATAATCAACTCACCTTTTGCAAAATATGATCCATACAACAGAAATTAGCCACGGGATATCCACTTCTAATTACATGATGATCAATCATCATCTCATACAACGACACATTACTTGTAAAACCCTTTTTTTTTATTCCATCAATCAACCAAAAGAACTGAAGAAAAGCATCAAATTGGTCCAAGAAATTTGTTTTCAATCATCCACTCTCCTCGGTGATTAAATGGTAGATGGACTCTTGAAAGTATTGGCACTTAATTTCTTTTCAAAATATGTAGAGATGTTAGAATTAGTACCTTCAAGGGGGGCAATGATAGTAGATGTCCCTTTGAAAGAAGCTTGTGTTTCACACCTTGATATACAGTGATTGTACAGCAGCGGAGCAATAGACAAGAGTGAAGTCGAAGAATTTGCATATATATATATATATATATATATAAGGGACGTAATGTGATGACAAATAACTTGAGATCTGCATAGTAGATCTCGAGTTCGAGTCAGAATATGCATCTTTTATAAGAACATATGGTGAAATTGTATATATGGTAATAAAAAAAAAGATTTTGAACTAATTAATTGGTCCAAGAGTGAAGTCGAAGAATTTGCATATATATATATATATATATATATATATATATATAGTCCTCAAGGGGCGTGATGTGATGACAAATAGCTTGAGATCTGCATAGTAAGTCTCGAGTTCGAGTCAGAACGTGAATCTCTTATAAGAACCTAGAATAACCAGAATTTTATTTACTCATCTGGACTCATAAAATGTGTTTTACGAAGGATAAAGTTTTCTTGAATCCAAAGAAGAGAGTATATATATATATATATATATATATATATATATATATATATATATATATATATATATGTTCATGGTGAGTTAATTTCTCTCTGCTCAGCAACCACCATGGATCAGCCACAAACTTAACCAATATATATTACAAAGGCAAGGCTAAGGTGATATTTTAAGAGTTGGAGTTGGGTCGATGTCAAAAAGTGTTTTAAGATCCAAATAGGACCCCCAAAGGATCTCCTTTTGCTAGTTACGCAAACTCTATGCGTCTCCACAATTGTTTTTTGCGCCTCGTCCGTAGTGTTTTTTCTTTCTTTTTTATCTGGTTGAAAATATTGTGCATATTTTTATTATTTTAACGTGTAAGAAAGGGAGCTTCATGTTTAGCTCTCACCGGCCAGCTTTGAGAGGTGGTGGTGGTGGGGACCGCATTGGGAGGGGGTTCTAATGAGTTCAATGATGCGGCCCGCCGCATGATGGGGTGGCCAAGGCCGACCATCACCGTCCTACGTGTACTAAGAGTCCACGTCTCTAGTCATCTAGTATCTTGTACCCAAAGTTATTGATCCCGTCCCCGCTCCGCCGAACGCCCGTCCGTTGCAAAAATCCGGGACAAAACAGCTGACGTTTTGTCCCCGGCTAGAATCCCGGCCTGTCCCGGAAAAACCGGCCGAATTCCGGCCGGAACGCCCCGGTTCCGTACCGGGCGTTCCGTTCCGGTACGGTCTAAAACGACGTCGTTTTGATAAGTAACAAAAAAAGAAGAAGAAGAAGACAAGATGGAGAACTTTTTCGCAGCTTGAATCTTTGCACCAAACAACCTCCAATTAGAAAGATTTGTTGGTTTTCTTTTCTTAACAATCGTGCTTGGTTGTACTTCAAAGAAAATGGGCAAATGGTTGCGATAGAGGGAGAATCTCGATTCTTTCGGGTTGATGGCGAGGAGTATGTGGTTGTAGACAGATGAACGTGGGGAAGATGAAGGGGCGTGTATGGTGAGGGTTTTTAGCAGATGTGAATCTCAAAGAGACAGGGGGGGTTGGTGATCCCGGTGGCTATGGAGGTGGGGGAGGGAGCGAGGGTGAAGTGAGGGAAGAGCCCGGGGGAGGGTTTCTAAAGGGGGGGCTGCAAGTAGAGGGAGAAGGTAGGGTTTCTACTTTCTAGAGTAAACGGACGTGTGTGTTTGTGTGGTGGGGGATGGGGGGTTATGCTAAAAATTATTATTATTATTATTATTATTATTATATTTAATAATTATTAGTATAAAAAAATAATTATACAAAATTGGTAAATTAGAAATTTCTTGATCAGTTAGCTTAATTACATGTTTTAAATTTATTAATGTGTTCATTTTGTTTTTTTAAGTTTTTCTTAACACTCAAACACAATAAGTAGAGGATGTTTGATGTATTTTTCTTTTATTTTAGAACATTTTACTTTCATAATATTTTGGAATTTCAAAGATGTTTCTAATTTTGAGATTATGTTTGTATTGTATAATTTAAATTTCATTTATCTTGAATTTAAATTATACTTGTTAAATTAATATTTTATTTTTTTCATATATATAATTAAATAAAAATGAACAATTACAAAACCGAACGGTACTCGAACGAGTATCGAAACCGGGACGTCCCGTTCAAACACAAATCCGGAACCGGGACCGGGACGGGATCAATAACTATGCTTGTACCCAGCTTTTGTTCTATCTAGACAGATATTTCCACAATTGCCCACCCTGACTCATGCCCCATTTTTCTGTAGCTGTATGTCATATAATTTTAAATTCTAAATTTTAAATTTTAATAGAACAACGGAAACATTTTTTATCCTAGAAATCTTGCATGAATAAGGGGTTTTAATATTATGTTTTTAAAATATTTTTGAAAAATATATTATTTTTCAAATTTTAATTGTATTTTTTAATATTTTTAAATTATTTTCATGTACAAATATCATTTTTAAAAAAATATTATTTTGATGTATTTTTAAATAAAAAATATTTTTAAAAATAATTTCAATAATATTGATGAGTCAGAGGCATCTCTATCCCTCTCTCCCTCCAAAGGGTATTTGGCTGGTGAATTTTAAGTATAGACTTGGGTGAAATTGTATATATGGTAATAAAAAAATTAAATAAAAAGATTTCGAAGTAATTATTGGATGGTAAAGCCTTATAATAATGAATTAAGAGGGTCAAAGTAATTTTTAGCTAAATATGGCATTCACACGGCACGTGCTCCATGCTTGATAAAAAAAAAGGCTCATGATTTTGCCTAAAGTCAACAGAGTCTCAAAGCACAGACCCATGCGGCCTTTCCATGGCACGCAAACCTTAATCTTTTTACAGTACGATAGCATGCAATGCTCCCTTAAATCATGGTCTTCAAATAAACCTTCTTTTCGGGCTACATTATCTCAAGGCAGTCCATCAAACTAGAATTTGAATCGCCATTTTTAACAGGGATCATTGATAATTATAGTTAGAAAATAATATAAATTATATTATAGATCTCATCTAAAAATTAAAGATTTTAGGTAAGATGGTTTCTTGATATGGTATTAAAATCTTGTCGATCTAGCGGTCACGAACTTGAATTTCACCACTCTATTTTATTTGATAAAAATCAAGTACAATATAGTATGAATCTATACAAATTTTAAGCTAAAAGAACTATCATTTGAGGGTGTATATTAAAAAAATAATATAAATTATATTATGAAATTTTAACTAAAAATTTAAATTTTTAAACTAGATAATTAATTAATAAATATTACCACTAGCAAACTAACTTTTAGTCCCCAGGTCCCAATTGTAGACCACAGGGAAGTTGAATGGTCGCAGCATCTCTATCGTCTCTTGGTGGATGCTTTATACGAACCTATTCCCTTGTTTCTATGTCTGCCCCATTTATGACATCTCATAATGGCTAAGTTTTTTTTTTTTTTTTTCCAGGTATAGTGAAGAGATTTCTAAAAACATCACAGCAATTTTATGGTATTTTGAAGGTCGTGGGCTGTAAAAATGTAGTATACTAGACCTAGAAACTGATGAAACAATTATAAAATAAGTTTTCTTCATAGTTTTAGGAAATCTTTTGATGTTTAAGTTAGCATCAATGATGGAAAAAAATAACCCTCAAGAGGCTTTGCTATATGTGTTTGCAGAGAAAAAATTAAAGAGGAAGAAGATGGAGCTTTTTTCTAATGGAAAGGAGTTGATTATTTAATTCAATTCACATAAATTAATATATCCATATAAAAATAGGATAATTATTGTGTTTGTCATCTAAAAACCACTGCAAAATTAGCTTTAACCTCCGTTTTAGATAAAACTAGCTGGATTGCCCGCACTACGTTGCGGGCATAGTGCGGGCAGAACAAATAATCTTCATAACTGTTGAGATTAAAATATAATATTTCAGTATGTAAAATTTGATGTAATGAAAAAGATTAACATCCTTTGTTATAATAATAGTAAATCAAAGTCTTAACTTCTTAAATTATCATCACCATCACTGTCAAAATAATAAACATTATTTAACAAATCTCAGAGAAAAACCAAAAAAAAATAATAAAAAAAGACGTAAGAACAAAAACCTAAAATTACAATTATTATTCTTAATATTTATATTATTATTGTTTTAATAACGGGAAGAAAACAAAATTAATCAAAGGCTTAAAAAAAAATAATTAATCAAAGGCTTAAAAAAACCCTAAAAACATTAACAAAAGAGCAAATGAAAAAAATAAAATAAATGAAAAAAACAATAAAAATTATTGTTTCGAAAAAAAAATTATTTGACCTGAAAATTTATAAACAAAATATTACACTACTTTGCGGGTTGAGTAAAAAGTTTGTGTGACTGTTAAAAGAATAAAAATTATCAAATTATCCCGAGAGAAAAGAAAACCTAAAAAACATTAACAAAAGAGTAAGTAAGAGAAAAACATTAAATTATTATTATTATTATTATTATTATTATTATTATTATTATGAAAAAAAATAAAAGACTAAAAAAATCATAAAAACTTTAACAAAAGATCAAACAAAAAAATAAAGTAAAAATTATAAGGTAAAAAAAGTCATATGACGTAAAAATTAAAAAAGGAAAAAGGAAAAAAAACTAAAAGAAATAACAAAAAAAAATACAAATATCAATTTCCAAATGATCATAGATATAAAATAAAATTTAAGAACTATTTTTTTTGAAAAAAATATATCAGCCTAACAAATAAGAAAATAAAAAAAAATTAAAAATCAAAACTAAGTACAATTATATATATATATATATATATATATATATATATATATATATATATATATATATATGGACAAAAGTAAGGATTATTCTTGAAATTAAAAGAAATAAAGGGATTAAAATAAAAAATTAAAAGTAATGGGGCTGAAATGAACATTAAATATAAAGGGATTAAAATTCAAAATTTAAAAAAAATATTAGGGGCCTAAAATGAAAAACATCGAAGTCTTAAAATCTAAGAATATTATTACTATTACAACTAAAACAATAAAAAATTATTAAATTATTACAATGAAAAAAAATAAAAAACATAAAAAAAAAGGAATAGAGAAAAAAACTAATATTATTATTCTTATTGAGTTGATAATTGGAAAAAAATTCAATAAAAAAAATGTCAATAAATTTTTTTTTAAAAAAAAACATGAGTGAAAAAAAAACATCAAAATCAATAAAAAAAATATAAAAAAAAACTCAAAAATAAATAATAATTATAATAAAAAAAATATAAGTGAAAAAAAAAGAAATAAAAAAAACGTCAAAAATCAATTAAAAAAAAATCAAAATAAATAAAAAATGAAAAAAAAAGCAAAGTGAAAAAAAGAAAAAAAAAGCAAAGTGAAAAAAATAATAATAATAATAATAATAAAAAAAAATATAAGTGAAAAAAAGAAATAAAAAAAAACGTCAAAAGTAACAAAAAAAAACAAAATAAATAAAAAATAAAAAAAAAAGGAAAGTGAAAAAAAAAAAAAAACAAAGGAAAGTGAAAAAACATAGGCGCTGGCAGGGGTCGAACCGCTGCCAGCGCCTCTACTGGTAAGAGGCAATGCCTCTTACCAGATTGCCTCTTACCAGTAGACTACATGCATTTTTTTGATCCTTTTTCTGAAAGAATATATAAATAGTATAAGTACTGTTCACAAACGAAAAACACTATTGAAATCCACAGTGTTTTCACTCACATGCTACAGTGATTTACCTAGCTCTTTTAGCTTATTGTATAATAGGACAAATGCAGACTGTATTTTATAAGTTTTGGATGTCTAGGTGAGTTTTACGATCACTTATGGATTTGGGACAACATCTCTTACGTAAGCCGTATTTCAAGCTCTAAGACATGAAGATAAACACCAACCCATACATAGTCTTTCAATTAATTTTATCGTACTTAATTAAGTTGAAATCTCATTTTTTTTTTATTAACGAGAGTATCCAGATCAGCTTGTGTTTATCTCGATTAATTTCATGATCGCTGAAGTTAATAATCATATTAAATTTTAATAACTATCATATTAGCAACTATAAGACTCGAACCTGAGATTATAAGAGAAGCAAATCTTTTAATCTTAAATTTGTACCCCTAAATCAACTACTAAATAGTTACATCTCAACTTTTTTTAGTTCGATGAAAAACAAACTATCCTCGAACTTGAAATTTGTAATAACTTTAAATTACAATACTATGATCTTAGCCCGGTTTGAGACTTGAACAACGCTAATTAATTAAACTTCGAATCTTCTAAAATATATATAGCCACTAACACAGCATCGGAGGCTAAACCGGGCTAAATTAAAAATCATTACAAACTACACACACACACATATATTTCCTTATACAGTAATTATTAGACTGTAAAATAAGAAATATGTCTACAATAGGACAGTTGTATTCCTACAGCAATTAGGAACCAAATACCGCACTGCCATATATATATATACATAGACTACAACCAATACACAGAAGGAGATTGTAATTTAGTTCTTGCAATATGCAAGATTATATCAAATACAAGATCGTATTAGTAATTAGATGAGTTTTTATAGCAAATCAATTATTTTTATCTATATATATTTTTACGAGAAAAATGGGATTTTTCAGTAATTCTCTCAATCGTAAACTTATTTCAAACAATCTCATCTCATCCAACTTTTATATACAAAGTATTGATAAAAAATCTACATTAAAACTAAGATAAATTCAATTTTATATTTTTATTTAATTATATGATTGTATTCTTTCAGTTCCAAGACACTAATTAAACAAAAAAAAACAGATATGATTTAGTAAGGTAAAATCAACTAGAAATCATGGTTCCAGTTATCAAACTCAAGTCCAAATTTACCTGGTCTTTGATTTATGAAATGAAGGAGACATTCGGGTATCGAGTCATGTATCAAATCTGATGCTAACTGGGGAGAATATCTGTGAGGTGGGTCGTTTTGATGGAGGAAGTGGGGGTCCTCATTACCTCAGCACATAAATTTCTGTCTTTTGCTTTGTTTATCTTCTACGTAAAGTTGTGGTCATCCACCAACCACCGACTGACACGTCTCCCCCACTGTTCTCTATGCGTACGTTTTCCCTGCTTTTCTACCCCTGCCTTCTACAAAATACTTGTCGGTGAATCATTTGGAGGGCGTAAATTTTTAAGTTCGAATGACCATACTGCCCTTGAAAGTGACTTCAGACAAACCCATGAATTGATGATGTCAACGTGCCTTGTCTGAACATCTTTGGCATTGCGTTTTGAGTCACTAGGCAGAGTTTTAAAAGTATTTGAAAAATAAATAAATTATTTACTATGATTATTTATTTATTTTATATTTTTAGATTATTTTTACGTGTTGATGTTAAAAATATTTTTTTAAATAAAAAATATTATTTTAATATATTTTTAAAAGAAAAACACTTTAAAAATCAACTATAACCACATTCTCAAACAGTTACTTAAAAATTTAATATTTTTTTTTATTTTTAATTTTTTTTATATGTTAATATTCTAAAGAATAAAAATTATATTATTTCAATATATTTTTAAATAAAATATATTTTAAAAATTAATTACTATGACAATATAAATACATTCTTAATCAAATTGAAATTCATGGCTACAAAACCATTAATTTTTATGTTTTGAACTGACACGGGTGAAAAGCTAAATAGACTTCTATTATTCAGTTAACTCCCAACACTAGTTATTTACTTTATTATCATTTTATATTTTAATTGATAAATAATTATTATAAAACAGTAAAAATTAAAAAAAAAATCAAATCAATTTTGATTATATCAGACAATTTGAGAGTTAACCTATCAATCAACAGATTAATTTTTTTTTATACCACGTCTTGATCAAGTCTCATATAACAGTAAAAACCAGAATATTGAAGGGCATAAAAACCCGATAGATGGCTCCATCCCAGCGGGTAAAAACCCGAATTTTGACAGGGGATTGAGGGTCGGGCCAAATCTTGACCTAAAAAAGGGGGGGTGTTTTTGGCAACTAAAATTAAGACAAAGCCATGTGAGCTGGGAGTGTCGGAGGTGAATTGCTCGGCATGGACGGGTGGTAATTTTGGCGGCAGGTTGTCGAGTTGTGCCATCGTGGCAGGTGTGTCAGAAAGTTTTATAACGAAACGTGAGAGAGAAAGCAGCAGAAGTTATGCTTTACTGGATATGATATTTTGATGATAAATTGAAGACGACATGATAAGTTTGTTTTGGATGGTAGTTGTCAAGACAGAACAGGATAAAATAACGTAGTCTTGCCTTAATTTAATGAGAACGAGTTGTCTTTCCTTTGCTTTGCTTTCCGGCCTAATTATAAGTTATCAATTACCCGATGCAGGGTCGATTTGATCCAAAACTTAAATTATAGATTCATTATCTATATTTGTTATTTGTAAGTTTAGTAAAAGTTACATTTTTAAAATATTTTTTATTTAAAACTAAATGGTTTGTTATCATGTGAAACTTTAGTTTCGAGTCTTATAGTTACAATATGATAGTTATTGAAAACTTACATAATCTTTTCAGGACTCATAAGAATCGTAGAGATACACGTAAACTGATTCGGACAGAGAGAGAGAGAGAGCGCGCATAAACATACGTTACTTCCGAAGAAATTATAAAAAGTAAAGAGACAAATGGAAAAAACTCATTTTGCACGCTTAACATTAATAACACCCATCCTTCTCGAAATAAAATTAAAAACATGCATTCACTTTCTTTATTATTCCTCCGAGCCAAACGCCCACCTTCCTTTTTTCCTTTAAACAATTTTTTTTTTTTTTGTTTTCATCATCTACCAAACCCAACTTGAGCACGAAACATGTGTGAACAATAGAAGAATTCAATTTAAGTACAATGTTTGGTGGCACTTTTTTTCTTGTTACATTTTTTTTTGGGTTTTAATTATTAAATAAAAATCCTAATCTACGTAAAAAAAGATTTGTGTTTGAATAATGCATTACAATCCTTATTTAATTAGATAATGAGATTCCTAATACATTTTTCCTATAGATACAAGGGCTAATGCATTTAATTTTCAAGTATGTTGATAATAAAAATATGTATTATTAATAATAATAATAATTAATCAATAAAGACCGGGAGGCTCATCCAATTACTTGTGTGTTTTATTTTTAACAATTGATATCAGATCTTGAGTTTATTAGAAGAGAAAAACAAAACAACCTTTTCTCTTTTATCAGTAAGAACTATAAGAGAATTTTCAATTGTCGGAGCAAAATAGCAAAAGCTAATCGGAACCATCAATGTTACAAGGAACCAACAATGTTTATCGATCGATCATCCAACAAGTAGTAAATTAATTTGAAAAAAAGTAGAAATTATCTTTGTTAAGCTCGTAAGACTACAAATAGTTGAAAACCCTTCATCCTGCAGTGTTTTATAGTAGCGAATGAATAATCCCTCAGAACAACTCAATATGTATTTTTTTTTAATTTCTAATTTAAACATATCAAAATCATTAAAATAGCACTAAAACACATCATTTTAATTTATTCTTTCAAAATAAATATACTTTTAAAAATCATAAAAAGAAAATTACAAACAATCACAATCGCAAATAGAGATAAAGGGGTTTGTGTAGGAAGCTAGGAGTGACGTAAGCGGCTGGGGACAAGCATCAACCATGCGCAATTAAGCGGTCCTCCCCCTCTCCCCACCGGCCCTTTTATATTCTCTCCCATCCTTCTCTCCCAAACGAATTTTTTTTCTCCGTTCAGATCTCCGTTTATGCTCCGATCATCTTCTTCCTTTCGTCTCCCCCGATCTTCTTCTTCACTCTTTCTGTATTTTAAGTAATTTAATTTTAATACAACACACCAGGCTAGCTAGTCCATACAAACTCTTAAAGGTAAGCTTTCTGTACTTGCATGGAGCTCAATCCATCCCCCAATTGCACTACAAACATTATTATATTCCATCTCATTCTTTCACAGCATGTTTTTAAGCTAGCTTTCATATGGGAATTAGGGAAGGAGGTGCATTTTCTTAATTGCATCTCTCCTAGCTAGAAATACTCAAAAGGGTTCTTGAATTTCATTTCTGAAATTAGGGGTTGCTTTCTGATTGAAAACCTTTCTGATAACCTCTCCCTATCCGTCTTTCTCTACCAAGCATTGGAGAGAGGTAGCACATCCCTAATTGGCTAGATAGATTCCCTCACGTCAAAATCCATTTTGTCTAGAAAACTTTGGCATCAATTAGAAGAGGAGAAGAGTCAGAGAACACACACCTGAAGAAGACCAAGATCTTGGTAAAAGATTGTTAGAAAGTTCATTTCCTTGCTATTAATATAGGTGAACCCTCAAACTCACCATTCTCGATCTCCTGAACTTTATTACATATGGGATCTTTCCCTCGTCGATTCTCTTTCAAACTATACGTTCAAAGAGTCAGTTGACCTCTCCCTCTCTGTCTCTCATCATGAAAACTACCAGGTCACTAACACCTTGACAAAATAAGCCCACCCGATTATTCTTGACTATTATTATATCAACAATAACTCCTTAACATTCACCAATCTTGTAGTAGGTCGTTCACCATTTCTTGATTTATTAAAATGCTAGGATAAGGAGGCGTTACCATAGATAATCATAAGCATTTTCATCTCTTGTGGGGTTCTTCTGCATTTTTTTCTTGGAGTTTGAACATATGAAAGAGCGTCGATCAGTTTCTGCGATGAAAAATCTCGACAAACAGACAAAATGGTCAGACCCCGTTTCGGCATTAATGAGACACACACTCTGCAGCAGGAAGACCGGCGCCCATGAGAGTGCTTTTCTTTTCTCTCCTTTTTACTACCTTCGATCTCTTTTCTTGCAGGCTTGATCCAATCAGAAACTGTGTCTCTCTTTTTGCCTTCTCTTAACCTTTTCGAAACGCATGCTTTAAAATCTGTGATGACGTCATCCTCTGTGTCCATTTGGCAGTTTTCTACTCTCTGAACAGATTAAATATAAAACCACACTAATTAATATTTAATTTCTTAATCATGTTTGTTTATAATGGAAACCCCGTTCTTGATGCATCATTTCTACCATTCACTAACACAAGACAACATCATTAGTGCAACGCTTAGCTGTCCAAATTTCTTGATGGACACTGTACAAGATAGAGGATGACCTAGCTAGCTAGCTAAGCTCCAACTATCCCTTGGTTTTTATAAATAAAAATACAAACTTTCTCATGATTTTGTTTCCTTTTCCTCTTCACCTTCTTTCCTCTTTTAGCCTTCATCGTAAGAAATAATTTTATGAGAAACAATTAGTTATGGGGTGTTTTGTTTTATAATTAACACGCCCTTATTTTCCTGTCAAAGATATATGTATGTATGGTGAGTGCTGCTTACCACCAAATGAGTTGATGATTATACCTGATAACGCTTGTCACCTTTTCGTTTGGAGGGTCCATTGTTTCTTTTTCTCTTTTTTTTTCTCTATGTATTATGCTACCATAACTCTAGCTATCTTCCCCTTTTTAGCTTTTTATTCTCTGGTTTTCTGTGATCTCTCTGGTGTCTTTATATAAGTTCATTCCATCACTCACTCGCATTTTGTTATGATTTAAAGATGATGAATTAGAAAACATTATTATTGATGGTAACGGAGGTGCTGGTGAATTTTATGCAGCAGCATCAACAGTTGTTATGATGGAGTCAATGGAGTCGTGTGTCCCACCTGGATTCAGGTTTCATCCAACCGATGAAGAGCTTGTTGGCTATTATCTAAGGAAGAAAGTTGCATCACAAAAGATCGATCTTGATGTTATTAGAGATATCGATCTTTACAGAATTGAACCATGGGATCTACAAGGTATATCAAAGTTTTACTCCTCGATCTTTTTTCTCTTTTTAGGGTTTATAGATCATATGGGATATCGTTTAGTTCAGATTTCATATGGATCAGCATGCATGCTAGTTAGGGTTTGACCAGCTTTGGTCAGGATTAGTTTTGGCTATCCCTTGATCTTGTGTATCATCAACAAGTTTCTGTAAGCAACATCCTTCAACTACAGCTCGGTGTACAGCTACTGATTTTAGTGGATCAAATAGGGTATCATTTCAATGATTTCTTTAGGTCATACTGACATCATTAGTTACGTTAGCCAAAATTAATTCCTAAGAACAAACTTGAATCAACCTAGCTAAAACTTTTTAACGAGCAATATTGTTAATGATGTACAGAAAGATGCCGGATCGGATATGAAGAGCAGAATGAGTGGTATTTCTTTAGCCACAAGGATAAGAAGTATCCGACAGGGACAAGAACTAACAGAGCAACCATGGCTGGCTTTTGGAAGGCGACCGGGAGAGACAAGTCAGTTTATGACAAAACAAAACTCATTGGCATGAGGAAAACCCTTGTTTTCTACAAAGGAAGAGCCCCAAATGGCCAGAAAAGTGACTGGATCATGCATGAATACCGGCTTGAATCCGATGAGAATGGTCCTCCACAGGCAAGCACATCAACCTATATATATATATATATATATATATATATATATATGTATGTATGTCACCCCCATCCCTGATATATATGTCATACAATAAAGGGGTGAAAGCAATGTTGTCTCCATTAATGTCTTCCAACATACTGATTAGCTTTGAACAGGCTCCTACATATTGACCTAATATGTTAGAGTTTATTAATTATAAATAGGGTTGAGGAATCCATTACTTTGAGTTTCATGAGAGAGTTCTTTCTCTTGGACAAGATCATTAGTGCTTCATAAATTCTTCATATTACCTAACTTTTAGTGACAAATATATAGATCGCCTTTAGATTAAATCATTTAATTTCCCACCATCCAACTTTTCAACTTATGAGAAACAAAATCACTCTTTACTTTTGCATGCACTAACTGTAGTTTCACTGTGTATGTTCTCTGGAAAGAGGACCTCCACCATCACTTAAGTCAAAAAGTCATTAGAAATTATAAAGCATGTCAAATAGCTTTCTTCCGATTCCTTTTTCTGGTATGGGCTACATTTCTGTGCTCATTTTTTCAAAAGAAAAATTCGAACTCTCATCCCTGTTCATCATCTTTGACCACTACCTCTCTTTATCAAACAAAAAGATGACGCTAAAAAATTCTTGGTGCTCGTCAGCTTCTTAATTTTATGCTATAGCTAGGAAAACTATTGAAGCAATTAAGAGATAAAAAGAACTCATGATCTCTTAATTTTTTTGTTAAGCAAATGCAGGAAGAAGGATGGGTAGTTTGTCGTGCATTCAAGAAAAGAGCTACAGGGCCAAAACAAGAGCATTGAAGGATGGGACTCGAGCTACTTCTACGAGGAATCAAGTGGGGTTAGCTCAGTGGTGGATCCTATTGATTATATAGCAAGGCAACCACAAAACTTTTTGGCTCAGAATTTCTTGTGTAAACAGGAGACAGAAGGAGATAACTTAAGTTTTATGCACTCAGAAAATTATGTTCAGCTTCCTCAGTTAGAGAGCCCATCTCTGCCATTAATAAAGAGGCCAAGCTCATCAATATCTCTGATACCAGAGAATAACAACAGTAACAGGGAAGAGGAAGAGCAGAATAGAATGTTGTCCGGCAACAGCGCCCAGAAAGTAACTGACTGGAGAGCCCTTGACAAGTTCGTTGCTTCTCAGTTGAGTCAAGAAGATAGATACGACGGTGATCATGGCGTTTCAAGCTTTGTTGGAGCAGAAAACAACTCATCAGATATGTCATTGCTGTTATTGCAAAGTGGAAGAGACGAGGGGAACAACAAGTTTAATGGGTTCTTAAGTTCAAGTCCTGACTGTGATTTTGGAATATGCATATTTGAGAAATGAACCTGGGGATTGTAATAGCCTTTTCTTACTTGTAATACTACTACTCTAGTGTTTGATGAATCTGATGAAATTTATTATATATATATATATATATATTTCTGTTAAAATATATATATGGTTTTTCATGAATGAAAAAAATTAACTTCCCCCCTTCTCTCTCTATGTCTAAACGTGACTATATATATTTATAAAACTAAAACGGAAATATATATAATTTAATTGTTCAATAATCATGAGAGACAAAGTAAGAAGCAGTAAGGAAAAAGTGAAGAAGAACTTTAAAGTACACTTTCTGAAGCGTGCCTTACTTGGGAAGAGAAATCAATTCAAGCTATAGTTAGTACCTAGTAGTGAGGGCAAGGTACTACTTCTTATGATTCATTAATCTGAATCGATTCTCAATTATCATATTTTTCTTATTTGTAGAATTTAGGTAGAAATATGTGAAAATTATTATTCATCAATAATATAAATTTCATGGACATCATCTAATAATTTAAATTTTTAAATAAAATGATTACTTGATATGATATTAGAATATTATTGACTTTATCAATCATGAAATTCAAATCTCATCACCCTTATTTTATTTAATAAAAAAATAAATACAAGGTAATATAACATGTATATAATTTTCAAATTTTAAGAGTTTTTACTTGAATATATATATATATATATATATTAAAAAATAATATAAATTATATTATAGTATCTCACTATCTTTTTCCTTTTTTTCCAATCTTCAAATGGACAGTGTAGTTTGCGGATATCAGTTATCAGATACAGGTTGTTCCCATGCATGATCTTCAAGATTATCTTCGTCTAACAAGTATATTTGAAAGCTTAGTTTAGTTCATGATAAATAGGTATATTTTCAGGTTATCATTAAGAATATTTGAATTATTATTTTTTATTAGCATCAATGGAAGCCCGACTTGCTCTCTTTGGTCTTTAATGACCTATTTCAATATATATATTTGTTGGTTGACATGTATATATACTCGAATCAACCAATCAGGGTGTAAATGACTTATTTAAAAATTAAATGAAAGATATCTGGTTAGTAATGTGGGGAATTGTTTTTCATTATTTTTTGTAAAATTATTTTTATTATATTACTTCCTCAATTGTCAATATTTGATGTGGAACAATTGACCCAAGATTTTAAGAGTAGATCGACAAACAAAACAGTTCAAGAAGCTATCCAAATGATTAAGCATCTAGCTCAACAACCCTAATTTTTATTCAATCAATGCATTCCATCTGTGCTCCAGGCATCTCTATCACTCAGTTTTGCTAAATTCCATTCCAAATTAGCTGTTTGCTATCAACTGTTTGCCAGTACTGCTTGCAGAATTTAATTTTAGTCCTTCAGCTTTTCAATTTTTCATAGAATTTATGCATTTAGCCCCTCGAAACATAAAATTTTCGAGTGCTTGTAGAAGCTTAAAAAAACAAGGTCATGAACCCAATATATGTTGAATTATATTGTATTACGACCGACTAGTGCACATGCAATTATGAAAGACAATTTTGAGCAGGTGGGTGGCTTGGCAGAGGCATGATCAGGACCACCTTATTGAAAAATAGCTCTGCCATGGAAATATATAATTTAATTGCATATTTCTTCTGTAGCGAATGTTATAAATTTGTTTAGAAAATTAAACTCGTTTTTTTATTTAATATACTTGCCTTTTTTAAAAAAAAAATATATATTTTTTATCTTTGAGAGAAAAAATCTTAGGTTACCTCAATTAATATCTAGAACATGAAGCCATGAATGAGCTTGGTGTAGAATGAAAAGAATGTTGAATGCATATATATTCATGCAAGCAATGGATACAGTTCATGCAAGCAATGTCATGGAACCATTGTTTTAAAAAAAATTATTTTATTTTTATTTTTATTTTTTTTAGTTTGTTAGTATCAAAATAAATTTTAAAACATTAAAAAAGTATTATTTTAATATATTTTTAAATAAAAAAGCTTCAAAAAAATATATTTATGATCATATATTGTCTCAAACACCCGTACGTCAAAGCTTCTTCTCCTCAAATAGTAAATAGTAAATAGTAAAAAGCTTAAGCAGATATGAGTGAAAGAAAAGCATGGGATTGAATACACATGTTCTATTTTCTTGCCAACCAAACAGATTGCGAGAGAAAGAAAATCATGTTATTTCTATCTTTTTCAGCGGGAGAAATGAGGAAGAGAGAGCGGAGGTTGATTTGTATGAAAAGGAAGATGGTCGAGGAAGGGAACATCTAGGTGTGGGCTTGGTGGGCCAAGGGTTTGTCTAGCATGCGTTATCCGGTTAGGCATGCTTTGTCTTTATTTACATTTTGACCCCTCTTGCCTGTTGCTCTTATTGTAGCTTCACGTAGTTTTATTCAGGAGTGTGATCTATTTTTTTATTAAAAAAACTGTATTTATATTTGTAATATTCTTATATATTACTGTTAGAAATAAATAAAAAAAATAAGATAATCATGTTCCTGTACATAAAAAGAACGTCAAATTGTTTGATAAAGTTTGGAAAATAGTTATTTGATAAATAAATAAATAAAAGTTTGTATATCCTACCTACAAGCAATTGAAATTGCATTTTATGTTTGTGTTTAAAAATTATTCTTTTATTAATGTGGGTGTCCAAGCCAACTTGTGCATATCTCGTCTAATATCATAAATTCTAAAATTAATGACCATATAAATCTCCAATCATCATCATATTAATAATCACATCGCTCGAATCTGAGACTATAAAAAAATAAATTATTTAATTCTAACCTTCTTTTATCACTGACCACCTACTATATGTTTCAAAAATGTTTTCTTGAATGGAGAAACAGGTAAATTGCCTTTTCACGCATTAGGTGGACAAGATTCCCAGACGGTCCTGATTAACATTTTTATATGGGTCCACTTAATGTGTTAATGTTGATGTTTCTTGTCATATACTATGTGTTTGTATCATAGTATTTTAAACAGGGAATGGCCCCGACATCCGGGTTACATGACTAGGATTGAAATGATTTAATTTAAATTTTGATTTTTTTTTATATAAAAGCCTTGTGAAGTATTTTTTTTTTAAAATATAATAGGGATTTTTTGTTTTGCTAGCATGCCCGAGGTGGGAGGCTCTGATATTATATTTTTATTGCGTTGATTCATCATGTTAGACTAAATCTTATAATTAGGGTTTTTTTATAACTAGGGTTTGTACATGCATATTCGATTTTGATTTTTTTTTCAATCACCAGCACAGTTAAGAAAAATTGAGAGCGCAGTTCGCTCATTTGATTTAATCTTTTTGTGGCAATAAATGAATAAAAAAAAAACACGAGTTTGTATATAAATAGTTTATATATTTTTTTATTTTATATATTTCTCCATAACCATTTAAATAATAATAATAAAAAAAACCCTTTATTTCTACCCCTTCGAGATCCAATCTCAAGGCCACAAGAACTCTTAGGAAGAGTCGTAATTGTCGCCCAGCTAACATTTCACAACCTCTCACCTTCCTCTTTCCCTGACTACAAGAAAGATGGTGATTTCTTTTCAACTGCATGTTGCTGCTACCGCGCCATGCATAGGGAACAAAGACAAGAAGTAATTAGGGCTAGCCCTGTAGAAAGCAAGGTTGAAGAAGCTTTCGATGATTTCAAATCTCCATGAGAATCCCCAACTAATTGATGTGTTTAAATGACGTCCTTAACTTGAGAAAATTGAAATGATGGAAGCTGTCTACAAGGAGGACCTGCTGCTGGTGCATCGATCAGTGTCAAATGATAAAAATGTACAGTCGAAGAAACAGCTCCCTTTCAACATGGGCTCGATCCCCTTGATGCTCAGATATTTTCTAGCTAAATTCAATGGCCAAATCACATACATTTCAGTGATTGCACAGATCACCTTTATTGCTGAAACAACATTCAGCAGTATGTCCCTACTATGAACATAACGTGATGACAAATAACTCTTGAAATCTACATAATAAATCTGAAATTCGAGTTAGAATATGTATTTTTTTGTAAGAACCTGGAACTGACGGAGTTTTTCTCGCTCATCTTGACTCATAAAATACGCTAGGGATTTCCTCGAATAAAAAAAATAAAAACATTCAGCAGTGTGTCATGTCAGCAAGTATTCTGGCTTTGATTAGGTATAAATGATTGCTGCACTTTAGTCTTCCTAATTATTCCTGTTGAGTTCTGCGTTTCATAAGTACTGGTGTGAGGTGATTGATATTAATCAAACAGCAAAATAGACGTTGCACCCAGAAATAATCACTGCTGTCTGCTTGAAAGTCATTCTGCAGACACCTCCACAGGACCTGTAACTTGACTCGACCAATGCTTCCTTTAATCAGCAGTTCAACAGTTGATCAGTGTTAAGTAATCATCTCATCTAAAAATTTAAATTTGTAAGTAGGGTCCTAGAATAAAATTTATATTATTCTCTAACAATCAGCCTTATTAAATCATATATATTTATCATTTTTTTTATCTATACAGTGCATGAACATATCAGTAACCAATTACGTTGCACGTAAATAAACCAAGTGGTTGAAAACTGAAAGCAAAGTATTATTTGTATTGATGACGAGAGATTTCCCTTCGGTGGTATTAAATTAATATATATTAATCGAAGGGGGTGGACCAATCCCAATGAGTGCCAATGAAACATAGTTTGAACAAAAAGGAATGCTGCTCCTTGTGATTGTCACTACTCTTGCTCGATTTCATGGAACGTGAATGATGTTGTTTTTAAAAATTATTTTTGATATCAGTATATGAAAAATGATATAAAAATATCAAATTTTTTAATTTAAAATAAATATTAAATATTTTTAAAACATAATATCAAAAAACCTAACATCAGACATGAGAATGAAACACATGCTGTCTGGGTTGTGGTCGGGGAGTGTAAGATAGAAGCATCTGGGCCAACCAAGAGCCTCCACGATAAGTAATTAGTGTAATGGTTGACCAAAACAAGCTTCCTTTTTGTGAAACAATGATTGCATCCAACAAAACTACCATAACCCCATTTCAAGATAAGATAGAAAAGGTGAACGAAATACAGCCCCCACCCCCTTCCCTGTGCTCCACTTGAAGAATTGCTGCAGATAAAAATGTGATCTCTAGATTTTAAATCTACATGTTAGGCTAGATTTAATGACTGTGTTTCAGAGAACTGCCTCAAGATAATGCATGAAAATCGACAAGCTTTTTAGTGTGAACCAGAACTGCTCATGATCATCTTGTAAACTTCGGGTTGAAAACATTGAGAATTATTAGCGATTGAAAAACTATTAGAGAATAATATAAATTAAGTTTTGAGGTCTTATTTAATAGTATAAATTTTTTAGATGAGATAATTTTTTAATATGGTATCGAGTCTTATTGACCCAAGAGTCACGAATTCGAATCTCACTATCCTCATTTTATTTGATAAAATTAAACACAAAGGTAATGTGAGTTTATGTGCAAGTTCAAACTCAAAAGGATTTTTACTTTAAGGAAAAGGTGTTAGAGAATAATATAAATTATATTTTGATGCTTCATCTAATAAATTAAACTTTTTAAATGAAATGAGTTTCACAACAAAATCAATGCTCAAATCTAATGTGAAAGGCGACTACTTCTAGATGCTATATATGTTGAAATGGCTCGAAGAAATTGACCAGCATCTCTGTAAAGTTTCGATTGGGATGACAGGAAAACCTTCATTTTCATCATGAATTTATGATCCACACACCATTTAAAAAAAAGCTGAATTAAGGACCAAATCAAGCACAGCCACCCTGATCTAACCCTAAACTTGGGTATTAAATGAATCTAAGAGGGAAATTAAGCAATTGACCTGGCATGTATTCTTATTGAAGACGTTGAGTATAGCTTAATTAACCATACTCTTTCTTCAAGATTTCTGGTTTATTGAATGGCGTTGGGCTGCGCAATGAAAGATGTCCCTTTCCCTTCCATGTTGTTCCTCTCTAATTAATTCTGTATGGAACAGATTCTACTCTATATTTACATGATATTATCTCAAGTAACTTTACTGGTTAAGCTACCCATAACGTCCTCTCACCGCGTATAACTTGAACAATATTAGTTACAAGTTGCAAATTAACTAGTTAGTAGACGTACAAAATTAATTTATCCTGGGTGGGTGGGGGTTTCACTTTTGCTTGCTATACTCAAATTCAATGAACAAAGTGGACTGTTCTTATTGTCAGCTTCTTTTATGATTCAAAAATCTCTCGAGTCTCTCCCTTAATCACATATCAGATTCAGTCCTGGATTCCGTTCCCATCACGTTTTGTCAACAAAGGTCCAGCTTCTGAAAGTAACGTGAAATTTGGAGAAATTTTAAGAGTTGCCTCATTTTTCTAGGCTTGGACTTTTGTCATTTTAAGGTCCAGCTTCTGGAAGTTTGTTCTGGAAGCCCAAACAGAAACCGAGCCAACCATTTCCTTAAAAATGCAGGCCCGTCGTAGGCAAGCAAGCCGTTTTGGTTGACCAAAGCCCTTCTACAGCTTACGTCACATGTTGCTATAAACTTGAACAATATAAGTTACAAGTTGCAAATTAACTAGTTTAGTAGACGTACAAAATTAATTTATTCGAGAAAACATTTTTTTTTGTTGATAACCGGGGTATCCGGGCCAGCTTACACGACCACAACTAATCCCCGAACTCACTGAACATCCTGCAAACCCAGTAAGCATGTAAAGCACCGCGGGGGTGACAGACGTGCATGGTAGGACTTAAATCCTGGTGCAGAAAAAGAAAATAAGTCCCTTCAATCATTAGGCCAAAACCCCACTTGCGAGAAAACATTTCTTGTAATGCTGGGTGGGTAAAACATTTCTTGTAATGCTGGGTGGGTGGGGGTTCACTTTTGCTTGCTATACTCAAATTCATTGAGCAAAGTGGACTGTTCTTATTGTCAGCTTCTTTTATGATTCAAAAATCTCTCGAGTCTCTCCCTTAATCACATATCAGATTTATTCCTGGATTCCGTTCCCCATTAATCCATTTCCTATCACGTTTTGTCAACAAAGGTCCAGCTTCTGAAAGTAACCTGAAATTTGGAGAAATTTTAAAGAGTAATCTCATTTTTCTAGGCTTGGACTTTTGTCATTTTAAGATCCAGCTTCTGGAAGTTGCTTCTGGAAGCCCAAAAAAGAAACCGAGCCAACCATTTCCTTAAAAATGCAGGCCCATCGTACGCAAGCAAGCCGGTTTGGTTGACCAAAGCCCTCCTACACCTTACGTCACATGTGGGTCAATGAGACTTTCTGGTTGACTTTTTAAGTTCGAGCACCAATTATAGAGCCCATATTCTCTTGCGGCCCTTCTTCCGTGTCTTAGATTTATACATCTAAGAAGCTTTTTTAGCCATTACCATAAATGGCACCTAAATAATCTCATATACCGTGGAAACCCTAGCAACTTCATTCTCAAGTCTCAACTGGTAAAGCTTCCCTTTACAATCGAATTGTTCTGGATTACATGCCAAGATGGAAGGGGTATTGCTTATGGTTGCACTTTCAATATTTCAACCCAACTTTCAATATTTCAACCCAGCGCAATTGTGACTGGCATTGCCGTTTAAAAAATATTTTTGAAAAAAAAGATTTTTTTTATTATTTTACTTTTAATTAAATATTTTTGATATTTTTCGATTATTTTCATATTTTAATGTCAAAAATAATTTTTAAAAAATAAAAAAATATCATTTTGATATATTTTTAAATAAAATACATTTTAAAAAACAACCTAAACCACACTTCCTAAAACAACACTTCCAAACAGGATTAGGAACCGAAAAGACAGATTTCCAAGTACATGATCTTGCCTACAAAAGCCATCCTAACCAGACCTCGGAAAGATCTCAGGAACACAGGTCATACTGTAAGGAAATCACACAACTTTCTGTGGTAATGTTTAGCAAGATTTCACCCAACTATTCAATCTGAAACACAATTTCCCATCTTTACCACTACTGGCATCCCTAGCCAAACAAGGACACTAGAAAAGATAATTATTACTGGTGTGGGAAAGTTTGTAGGAAAATAGCTTCAGGGTCTCTGCAGGACCTCGTTTTGTTATCAAACGAGCATAAAATTCCCAGCCAAAAACAAATTGCCCGTTAGGGAAGAAAAATAAAAAAGAAAGGGTAGGAGATCAAGGCTCCATGCAACACAAACAGGAACTCAGATTTGGAATTAAAACAAAGGTCAAGAGTAGGGTTAAGAACATAATAGCTGTCATATTAAACATAAAGTGAAGTCACACGAAATAAAAATATTAAGTTACTAGAATACAGCAGTTCATATTAGAATAGCACAGTAGACCTGATAGTAGGAACACGTTAATAACAGCCTAAGCAAATAAACGGAACCTAAACAAAGCAGCATCAACCTTCAGGCCCTTTCGCCGCGAATTCTCCTGGCAAGTTGGATATCCTTAGGCATGATGGTGACCCTCTTGGCATGGATAGCACAAAGATTAGTATCCTCAAACAAACCAACAAGATAGGCCTCTGCAGCCTCCTGAAGCGCAAGAACAGCATGGCTTTGAAACCTCAAATCCGTCTAAAACAAAGAAAGAAAAATCAGAATGATCTTTATAAAATTAAAACATGAAAAAGGGAGAAACTGCAGTCAGCATAGGAATTATTGCCTTGAAATCTTGTGCAATTTCACGGACAAGACGCTGGAAAGGTAACTTCCTGATCAAGAGTTCAGTGCTTTTCTGGTACTTACGGATCTCACTGTTGTAAAGAAATGGATTTATAAGCACAAACCAACATAAGAAAAAAAACAATACAATCATAACAAGGAAATAATGTTTGGAGAAGGAATGAAGCCCTTACCGGAGAGCTACAGTTCCAGGACGGTAACGATGAGGCTTCTTGACACCACCAGTGGTGGGAGCAGACTTTCTTGCAGCCTTCAAATTCAAAATAAAAGATAAAGAGTTAAAATTCATAACATTACAAAAACAACTAGCCTCTCTAAGCAACTCGATGTCAGGAGGCAGGTCACCAATTGGTTCCAATCAGGGTCTACCACCACAGCTTTTGGAGAGGTAACAAAAAACATTAATCATAAAAACTCACACTACTAATTGGGAAACAATTCATTCTCATTGCACTACTTTATAAATCAAAAAATAAACCCAACAATGAATATTGTAAACCTCGATTGACTTTGTATATTCAAACAAGGTTTCAGATATCATGAAATCAAGCAAATATTAATAAAATATCCTATGAATTGACTTTGTATATTTTTCCTTAATCTGAGAGAAGGAGAAGGGCGTGCCTTGGTGGCGAGTTGTTTGCGAGGAGCTTTGCCACCGGTGGATTTGCGAGCGGTTTGTTTAGTACGAGCCATTTAGACCTGAATTTGGAAGAGAAGAAGAATATTTTGTCTTAAATTGCATTATTATAAACTAGGATCGAAGAGGAAATTCAAAAAAATAGGGTTAGGGTTTGCGATTACCTGTCGGGATGGAGATGGAGGAGCAGAGAGGGGTTTTCAGTTTTATTATTTCGAATTTTTGAGCGTGAGGGAGATTTTGGGTAGTGTAGATTTTATAGGGAGAAGTAATGAGTCTCTAAACGACGGCGTAGGAACAATTCATTGGAGAATAGAATTACTCTTATGACCTTTATGATTTGTTACAAGTCTCTGACTCCCTTTCCTCTTTTTTTCTTTGCATGCCCACCATCATCTCTCTTTTAAAAGTTCACTTGTTTTGGCCTTTAGCTCGTAGATAGATAAGGGTAAATTTGGAATGGATGATTTAGTTATCCATCAAACAAATTATAAGCCTCCTTAAAACATAAAAGACAAACTTGGAATCTATTGGAGAATATACTCCAAGAACCTCTACCGAAAAACATGTATGCTTAGTTACATGGGGCACTAGGTGGCAATTTCTTTTATTTGCTTACAGTATATTTATTTTTAATTAAAAAAGTTTAGTTTTTTCAGTGTTGCTCTCTAAAATAATATTTTAATATATATTATTTTAATATTTTCTAAACAAAAAATAATTTAAAAAACAAGCTCAAAAGGATTAAATACACATAATCATATATTTGATTAAAGAAATATAAATATAAATAAATCCATATTTGAATATTTTTTAAGTGAATTCATGTCTTGAAATAAAAAAAAATACAAAAATATCTCAGTCTCTTCGTTTTTTCATTTCCAAAATTGATCAATTGTCACATGACTACCCATTACTTGAATAAGATGATTCACGAATGAAGAATTAAAAAGAAAAGAGCAACTCGGTGCCTGGGATAGATCTCCATGAAACTCTGGCGCGTTTACGACTGAGTTCAATTGGCATAAATCAACTCATCACCATCCTGAGCTGTCTCTAATTCTCGGCTGCCCAGCTATGCACCAGTTAAGACTTTGCAAAACAAAAAGGAAATCGAGATCCGCGAGCACAAATGATTCAGAAAAGATAAAAGAGCAAAACTGAGTTCCATTAACCTCTGGACCTGGAAATTTATACAAGATAGTAGCTGAACAGTCAAACTAGACGATATAGTACATCAAATATTCACATCATCAACCCAAAATCGTACATCAAGAACTAATTACAGCAAGTACTCGGGTCTCTATTTCTTGGCCCTTTTGGTAGCAGGAGACTTGATAGACTTGGGCTGTTTAGGTTTAGCAGAAGCTGATTTCTTGGCCTTCTTCGTCCCAACAACTTTCTTCGCAGCAGCCTCGGCTTTATTCACAGACCTGGTCTTTCTTGTAGTAGGTTTAACCTCTTTAGTCTTTTTCGCCTCTGAAAGCTTGTAAGATGCCCTGATCTTGATTAGCTTTCCTGCTGCGGCGGAGTTTTTCAGTTGAAGACCTAAAATTTTCTTGAAATTTGCAGGGAGGGCTGCTTTGTGATTCTCTTCCATGTACTTGGCTATGGCATATGGACTCGACCCACTCTCATCATTCAAAGCCAGTATAGCCTCCTTAATCATCTGCAATAATATTCCCAAATTAGATTAAACATCAATACAAATAATAGTAACAGCGCCTGGTTGTAAGGAGTAAAAACCAGGAACATGATGAAACCTAGAAATACCAGAAGATAAGGAGGATGAGCAGCAGGTTTTTGGTTAGTGTAAGAAATAAAAACCTGGAACATGAAGAGACATAGAAATACCTGAAAATAAGGAGGATGAGTAGCAGGTTTTGGCTTAGGTTGTCTAGGCTTCTTTTCTCTGGGAGTCCTTGGCCTCTTTCCCTTAACGGGATTCTCCTCCACCTTAGGCTCCTCCGTGGCAGCTGGTTGCTCCCCGACCGGAGCCTCAGTTTCAGCTTCTTCGGTGGCTGTCATGGCGATCAGGCAGAGTAGAAAACAGACAGAAAAACGATTGAAGAGAGGTAAATATTGCTGGTATGATCTTGCCTTGTAATCTTTGGAAGACGTTTATAGCAAAGAAACAAGAAAATAGAGTGGGTTTTGATTGGTCCATTTGGATGCTAGGAGATTGGTGACGTGTACAAGGAGAGATCTAGAACGTACACATGGAGAGGGATCTAATGGCTGTTTATATTCCTTTTCATTAGGTAGTAAAATAATAGGAAGACGTGGATTATTGTGGATAGGAATAAGGAGGGCACTTGGATTTTGGTTTTGTTTACAGGGATGATGATTAAAAAGCTGTGTTTTTCGGTTAGATTTGGGATCAGAATTCTCTTGGCCGATTAGGGTTCTTGCTGAGAAAATTTTATGAGATTGAAGCCAGGAAAGTGGTGATCACAGCGCTGTTAAGATGGGGTAAAATGGTTGGCATTTTGGTGTGTGATTTTAAAATATTCAAAAAACAACAATATTTCCTTCTTTCTTTCTTCTGGTTCTTAATTAAGACATGGGATCCTGTAAGTAGACCATGTAGGGGGTATTGATTGATTCATCATTTACCGCTGCATTGTGTGTGTAATTATTGATATTTTCTTTAAAAAATATATATTTAAATATTACTAAAATGTTTTATATAGAAAATAAAATTTTAGAGATTGATTTGGTGTAACTTGATTAATTTAATCAGTTTAAAAATAATTTAAAACAACAGAAAAAAAACATAATTTGACTAAAGAATACTAGAAGACAACATTTTCATAAAAAAATATTGAAACGACAAATTGATCTGATATAACTCAGTTAATATGTAAAATTCATGACCAAGCTCATAAGATAGTGATAACCTTATAAAAAACAAATCAAAAAACATATTGAAGTTCAATTCTCAATCACTTTAATATTAAATAATTAAATTGAAAATATCTAATTAAAAAAAAATCAAGTAATTTGGATTAACTTGTTAAACATGGATCATGAGACTTAAATATCTCAATAAAAAAACAAATTAAAATAAATTATAATGCTAAATTCACAATCAATCCAACAATTAAGGATGAAATTGAGAAGAAAAAAAATTAATAAAAATCTCAAGTCACCCCAATTTATCCCGCAAAACTCTTAACTTGAGTCATGAGAATAAATTAATTTTATAAAAACCAAATCAAAACAAATTACGTAGTTTAATTCTCCATCAACTCAAATGATAGAAGATGAAATTTAGAAAAAATAAATCAGAAAAAATAAATCAATTGAGTTAACAAGCAAAACTAGCAACTTGCATCATGAGAATAGAATAAGTCCACAGAAAATAAATTATAAATCTTAATTATCTATAAATATAATATTAAAGAAAAAACTTGAAAGAAAAAAAGAATCCATTCCAGTGACAGTGATTTCCTTTCCTTGTTAATTTTCAAGCGATAACTTCTATTCACATCAATCCAGGTACTGTCAGGGAAATCTGTCACTATACAGAATAGATATTAATCTAAATTGATTATATAAATATTTCCAAATCAATACTTATTATATATAATATTGATAGTTTCATTATTTTAAAAATATATATATGATACCTTTTGTTTTGTAGTAAATAATAAATAAAAAATTTCCAAGATTCAATAAAAAAATATATTTAAATATATAACTGTTTTATATAATGGATAATAAATTTAAATTCCAAGATTCTGTCATGTAAGCGAGACTGACCTAAAAATGAGGAATCCAGGCAAATAGCGGCGAGGGGATTAGAATATTAGATATCCAAATCAATATTCTTAATGCTATCTTGAATTAAATTCAGTGTTACAAAGAATTGAAAAGAGCTGGGGTGGTGACGTGGTGATTTTCAAGTAATATCTCTAAAATTAGTATCTCTAGAATTTTGGCCAAAACACTGGCCGGCCCCATTGGTCGAAAGAACAGAGGCTCTGCCGCAGGTCGATAGACCACAAACTCTGCATCATATGACCAAAACAAGTTAGGATATACCAATTAATAACAGATCCCTAAATTTCATAACCTAACCTAAGATGGTTACTGTTTAAGCAGTTGATCCACTCGGTACCAATCCATGTTGACTCAAACAGATCAAGAGTCTTGTTCAGTTCCTTCACATGTAAACCAGCATGGCAAAACCCTGAATATTTACAATAAACCAGGAACCAAAAAGAACCCACCAGATTTCCCAGCCAGGATGAACATCCTCTGACCTGGGACTCACAGCCACTTGGGGCACGCACCAACTCTCGGAGCTAAGGGGGGAAACCCGGTCTCTCACCTTTTCAGAGCACAATGATGCAATAGTGACTGGATGCGATACAAAGCATCCACTTTAAGGAAACATTATTAGAAACAGATTCTATCAACTAATAGGAAATCATATTAAGGGATGCATCAGTAGTTTCCCTCAAATTAATGTTCATAGCAGTGATAAAATCACGATCCTCAACACAAATATACATGAATGAGAAGAAAAAAATTGATTAAAGGAGAGAAATCAGGAAACAAGAGGGAAGAGTGAAGAGGAGCTGGGACAAACAAAAAGTCACACAACCGTGTGGATATATAAATTCAGCAACAAAACTCCGACACCCTAGTGGACTCAAAAAACACTTTGGAAAGCATCTAAGCAGTATGCTAAAATGCTCAAAAGTCCCTATACAAAGCGTTTGTAGATTATTATTAACATCACATAGAAAACCTTTACTGCTCCTAGAACAGCATGCCAGAATCAATGAAAGATTATAAATTGTCATGAGGTCAAAACAATCTCCAAGGTACACTACAGGTCATGTATAGAAAAATAAACATACTAGATAAGAGAATTTGGATGCTTAACAATACATTTGATAAGCACCTTAAATGTCATGTATAGAAACCTGATTATCACACTCATGGCTCAACAAATTAATTAGGCCCTAATTGCTAACATCGTTATGAGCTACAATTCCCCTGCATTATGATTGCTTGCAATGTATCGACTAGAAGTATTGTTGACCAACAAGAGAATTAAATAGGCAAAACTTAACCAATCATTAACATACCTACACCACTAAAATAAAAAGCTACTGCCATTTTTTGTAGAACTACTGTGTCTACTGCAGGTAGAGTTTCTAAACATGGATTCATTTTATAGCATGGAGCACTTTATCTTCTCGCATAGAAATCCAAAATCCTAACCACCATGTGACCATCAAGTATTTATTTGTCTTAAAAAAAGCATGATTTACAGATCCCCCCTACAAGAACAATTTGAGGCAAAAAAGGAAAATATCATTTGCGGAAATACTTAATATTTTTGTTTCGAGTAAGAGAAATTCCAAGGTAAACACAAATTATAACATGGTTTTCTACAGCAAACCAATTGATAACAAACCTAAATCAACACTGCAACCCCACTAAAATCTAGGCGATCTGTATGATTCAAAATATTATGTCCTGCAATTTTGACGAAAAAAGTAGCTAAATGGTAGTATACTCTCAGCATGTGCAATCACCCTCATCACTATCACAATGCCCCAACAGGAGATACAAGACTTGATCATTGTTTGAAGTCAGGACACCATATTGCAATTGATATCTGCCACCTTTTAAGTACTTGGAGCAAAAACATACACCAAATATTTTGATTTTCAAGGATATAAATCAACTGTAGCATAGGCTAGAATGTGATTGAGTACTATATAAGAACCCTTTATCTTTAAAACCACAATTTTTAGGATTCTGTGCCATTTATCCTTATGATACAGTGAGCTGTGTAGGCCATTACAACCATCTAGAAATGATTGAAAGCTTTGAAAAGCAATTCAACTACTGAAGTTTAAAAGGCAAACATATATTTCCTTGTAGGCACACCAAAGCCGTTTCTCCATCAATCCAATACTAGTGCACAGTAACAATCAGGATAAGAGACAATTTTTACCTAAGAATCAATTCACCTTGAAAGACAGATCTGTCTCACCACAAAATCTGTCAGTTTCCATCTCTACCCAAACCAAATGATTCTGTTACGTAAAGATACCATAAATATAACTCTCAAAATATGTAAGAACTAATGCTACTGAAGAATCAGAATATGTTATGGACCAAGCCAATTGCTAGTTCTCCTCATAAGAAATAATTAAATGAAAGGTGTTCAAAATCTCAATTTCATCTGGGGGCAATGTACCGTCAAATAAAATGCAATTCCCAACAGTTGTGCTTTAGTAATAGGTGCATAAATTTTGAATGACCAGCCAAAACATATCCAGGTGGACCAGTCATGCATACTTAAGTAACCGTTATTTTTTATCGAGTGAAAATCCATTCCAATTCTAGATAAACTCGCACAAGATGGTGCTTTTCAGATTTACAATTCCCATACTTTGGGCATAGAAGGTCTAAACTTTCCGCTTCTCTTGCAAAAACTTCCAAGGAATTTCCACAAAGCCAGAACCATTATGCTTCGTATTAACTTCACCTCCATGACTATAAGAAAACCTTGACTTGAAACTTTGCACTTCCATAAATCATTGTCACCAATCTGTTATGTTTTGGCTTCCATCAACATCAATATTCAATCCATGATTCAGGAGCATAAACACAACCAAAAACTTTACTTTAGAACAATCCATAATGCAATCCATAATTTAAGTCCTCAAGTAGTTCACACCTTAGATCAAAGGGGCAAATGCCTATTCCAATCTCCAAATATAGAGTGAATTTACTTGCTTAATCTATGTCCTTTGAAGACATAACCTAATCTAGACACAAACTCTCTGGACACTGCACCCAGAATTTCATAAGGAGAGAATATTGGAGTAAGAGAATCACAAGGAAAAATACAAGACGTTGAAAAGATAAATGAAAGGCAGCTTCAACTAGTTTCAGAACAGCAAGCCATTTGCCTATCACCAATGATTAGCATCCTGCTTTTCCAAGCCCACCTAGACACAATTGAAGTTAAAACCTTTTAACTTCAAGAATCACATTCAATAGAGTATTTAAAATTGCAAGGCAATTGGAATTACCAAATTTGCTTGTGCCTAATAGTGGTAACCACCTCCATATGAGTGGTCCCTCCCATAATAAGGTGGATATGGATCGTACTGCAACACAACAGAAAACAAATACAATGAACTATTAGTAATTAAAATTTGACTTGGGATAAGCTACAGATTAATTGCTCACATCAGAATCACGATATTCATGAAAGTAGGGATCACTGCGTGCTCCATAGGTATCTGAAACATAATAAAGCCATGAGGATGATAATATCAAAAACAATAAAACAAATATAATAACCAAGTCACAAAAAGAAGAAGCTGCAGACAACATAATTCATACCACGATAATGTGTCCCATGAAATGAAGCTGCCGGATCAGCATAATCTACTCGGGGATCAGCAAAATCTAACCGGGGTCGGAGCCTGCTGGGTTCCATGTAATCAGGATCTTGGTCCTAAAAGCATGGGAAAACTTCAAACTCTAAAGAATATAAAGGATGCACAAACAACAGAAGCTTAAAATTTAAAAGAACAAACAACCAAATTCCAACTTTTAGGCCACAAAAAGAAATCCTTACAGTCATGTAAAATGGTCGTTTCATCCCATGTGAACCGTCATCATAAAAATAGGGGTCATCAAAGTGCCTTCCATTGAAACGTCTATCAAAGGATTCTTCAGGATAAAATGGTTGCCTCCTTGAAGAAACATGGCCCCTATGTCCTCGCTCAGGGGTATCATGCCAAGCTCGATTGATATTAGATCTTGATGGCCCAGCAGCCATACCTCTACTAGCTGTTTGAAAACCTCCTCTGAAAGAACCCCTTCTTCCTCCTACTCAATACATTAGTGTGGGTTAGATTTTTAATCGTGGCTGCATGAAAGATCTGCATCTATTGGAAAGGAAGAGCGTGCTTGTGTGTATGTGTGTTCACTCAGAGAGAGAGGCCATGGAATACCTTGCCTCCCAGGGAGCATGTCATATCGATTATTATAATCATGCTCGTGAGGACCCATTCTACTAGTTTGACCACGTTCTCGTTGATAGAAACCCCTACCACGTTGAAAATTCACCCAGTTTGAATGATTCCCACCCCGCCCAAAGCCCCTTCCTGTAACACAGTTGCCTAAATCAAATGGGGACAGGTGCAAGTTAAGAAATATGCAAATCCTCAGGATCAAAGGTTACCAAATCTTAAATAATTTCCATTTCCAGAATGACCAATTCGAAAGCCACCACACATTCCACCCTTCACAGCCTGAGTTTTAGGCAATGGATTTGACAGCCTCGCTTTAACTCTCATCTGCCAGCACATGATGCATCATGACCTCAGTTCATACATCATCTCTTACCAAATTAGAGAGAAAAGGGGTAAAAAATTATTGTGCACCATGCGACTAAATGCATGCACTTCACAGGCATCAATACAGGAATGATCAAAGCCTACCAGGAAAGCATGTGAAATTTAAACTAAAAACACACAAAAATGCCAAAATAATTTAGTGAAACCTAGAAATAGCTTTCTAGGTAAAGTAATTTCACTACAAACACATAAAAAAAAGTAAAAGAAATAGCTGCAAAGTAACATATGTCGAAGCAGATGAAATATTCTAGGTAAAGTATTACCTTTGTGTTACCATTGCCAAATTCTCTATTATTTATTCCTTCAATACAAGCAACCGCAGCTTCATGCGTAGAGAAGTCTACAAATCCAAAATCCTTTCTCTTGGCAGTTGACATATTCCGTGCTAGGACAATTCGTACAATCTCCCCATAACCTTTCACGCACTCCCTAACATGGTCTTCATCCCATTGAGGAGGAAGGCCATCAAGAAATATAGTCTTCACCTGAGCCATAATTTCAGGGTCAGGCTCACGTATAGGTTCAGAAAATGCCACTTTGGCAGTTCTGTCTGGATGACCAAATACAACATCAGGCTTCTGAAGCCTCTTGTAAGCAAGCATTGCATCAGCGTGACAGGCAAACTCAAGAAATGCAAAACCACGGCTCCTCCCTTCATGTTGAGCATCTGGTACAGCAGTGATGTTCTCAACACCTTCAACGCCATAATCCTTCAACTTTTGTCTTATCTGCCAACCCACATAATATCATAAATCATTGAGAAATTCTAAAAACAATCAGGAAATACAATTATTAGAGACTCACAGCTTCCTTCGTCCATGTGTTGCATATATTGCCCAGGAACAATGTATCATTGTCCTCGCTTGGTGCTGTCCCACATCGCTTTCCACGAATCTGTGAACAGTTGAGGAGTTAATATGATACTCATAAAATGTAAGCCCGAACTACGGAGTGATACATACCACAGGGTTTTTCATTTCAGACAAAGCACGTTTCACATGCCCCTTGTTTGCAAATTTCACAAATGCATACCCCTTGTTCCTATTCGTTGAAAGATTTTTGTGTAATCGAATTTCAACTACTTCACCAATCTTCTCAAAAACCTTTCTCAAATCCTCCTCTGTAGCATCCCTATCCAACCCACCAACAAATATTTCATATTCTTTCTTAATCTTACGCTCCTTAGCAACAGCAGTTAGTTCCCTGCGTTCCTCTTCCATTGCATCAGCTTCTTCAACAGGCTCATCTGGATCTTCAAAGTCATCCTCAACAGGATCTTCAAAGTCCACTCGATCTCCATACTCCTCATATCCATCATCACCACCATACTCATCTTGCTCATGTTGAATCTCTTCTCTTCGAACCTGATCCTTCATACTTCCTTCCATCTTAACAGCCTCATTTTTGGCCTCCACTTCATCATCCTCATCTTTCCTCTCGTCCTCCCTAACTCCCTTTCCCACTCTGTCAGGTTCTCCATTCTTAGATACTTCCCCGACCTCATCAGCAGGTATATCCACGGCAGCTCGTTCCCTTTTCGCAGGCTCCCCGACCCTATCATTAACCGCTTCATCCTCCTTCCTAGAATCGACTACAGGTTCTTCCACACTTTCCTCCTCTACAGAAACAGCAACACATTCAACCTTAGATTCTTCCACTCCCATAGCAACTCCTTCCTTCTTTATAGATTCTCCAACATTTTCAGCAGCAAGTTCCTCCTCCTTTTCCCTTTCTTCAACCTTAGACTTCGCAGCAACCACAGTTTTCGGCGTTTGCTCCAAAAGAACTTTTGCATTAGCAGGGGTTTTCTTCACTACCTTTACCACTCTCCTCACAATCTTCTTTTTAATCGGAAGAGGTCTCGTAGTTTCCAGTGTCACCATACTCACATCCGTTTGTATATTTGTTCCACCAACTAATATTAAGAAAAAAAAAGAAGCAAACCTCAATAAGAACCTAAAAATCACATCACAGGACAAGACAAGAAACTTCAAAAAAACCTAATTAAGAATATTAAGCTAATCAAATAAAAATAACACTACAATCAATTAGTTCTTTGCATATAAAAAGGAATAATTATCGTTACCTGATGATTGTTCAGGTTTTGAAGCAGAACCGGTAATTGGCGAAGGTATCATGTCGTTATTTTGTGTCAGCTTGGCGTTGGGTGGGGGTTTTGGAACCGTTGATTCCTCCGTAGAAGAATCAGGAGCTGCTTTGACAGCGGCAGGCTTCCTTCCCACCGGCGTCTTTTTAATTGCGGCTGGTTTTGTAGTTTTCATGCTGACATACCCTGCGAGCGAGAGAGAGAGAGGGAGACAGTATCGGCTTTGAATTTATGGATATGAAGATTGGCAAGTGTGGAATTTTTCAGTGGAAAAGGTTAATTTTCTTCATTTTATTGATTTTACAATTTTCTTAAGAATAAAAAATAGGGGCTTGAGGGATTATATTAGACAGGTGGATACCTTACAGAACCCGGCTCCACCTGGATTTTCAATTTGTTGGCGTTCTACTTTCTAAAAAAAAAAATATATTTTTATATATAAAAAACAACATTGTTTAAAAATTTGCGTGTCTAGAAATAACATGTATATATTAAAGCAAATATGATGATAAAATTGAAAAAAAAATGAAGGGCTAAATTAAAATAAATAAATAAATCCAGTCATGATTCCCAAATCTTTTAAGTATGAAAGTAATATGTGTGCTTAATATTACCTTTATTCAAGTGCTGGGGTATATATAAATTATTTTTTGTGCAAAAAATTAATCTGATTTTATTTTTCATAATTTCACTGAGATTAAAATTATAATAATCGATAAAAAAAAACACTCCTTAATCATTACATCAAACCCTTTTAATTTTATGATATTTTAATATTTAAACAACCTTAAAACAATTTCATTTTGGCAGTAAAAATGAAAAACTTATCTTGAGATACCAAAATGCCACTAAACTATAACCCGTAATTTCAGCCAACAACGACAACTAGTAGTCCCAGACTTAAGAGTTCCGGCCCCTTCCGCGATCCCCCGGCGGTGTCGATCCAATAGTGCGCGGCGGCGATTGAAATACACGCGCAAGCGTTCTGCTGAAGAAAAGAATTGAAGAAGTAAAGGACCATGGGAGCCTCAGAATCCAGTCTTTCAAGTTCCCAGGTAATTCTTTTAATTTCAGTGATCGTTTACAGTAAAATTGTCTCTGTTGAATAATTTGTTTGTTGTATGGTGTAAAGCAAATGATAGACGAGATCACTACCGTCACTGAGAGATCAGAAGCCTTGGATCCCGTTTTGGAGAAGCTCAAATCCCTCAAGATTGTAAGCTTTTTATTATCCATTAAATATCCCAATCTGGAGACATATATATCTTTTTGTTCGAAATAATTTTTTTATGTTTTATTTTTATTTTTAGACAAGGCCAATATTAACTTCACCTCTAAAGGAAGAGGGTAGCTTGACTGACATTTTGGTGAGGAAGGCATCGTCTTCTTCAGCTCCTGGTGAGTCTTGGACTTGCTTTATCTCTCCGTTTCCTTCTTTCTGGACTCAAGCATTGATTAGAAGTTGGAATGTTCGATAAACATAAATTAATTAGCTTTCTTTACCCAGTGAGTGAAAAATGATTTGAAAAAAGATCTCTGCCGATGAAACAGAAAAGTAGCGAACTTTCGAGTGTGTGTGAATGTTCTTAACTTAAAACATTCGAGGGTTCGTTTCATTAGAGAAAAGAAAAGAATAGCAGGTTTGGTGCTTTCTCTTCTATCTCTTAAACGTTCTGTTTAGAATGAAATTAACGCCATGCCAGGCTGAATGGTAGCTGTTTGGTGTGGTTTTTAATGTGTTGTCTATTGCGCAGAGGTGTAGTTTTGTGATGTTATTTGTTGTGTCAGTCCCAGACATTTTTGAATTTGTTTGAGAAAGGCTAATCTTTTCATTTGGTATTTGCATGTGTGCTGTTTATAATGGTCAATGCAGCAACTGTAAATCCAAATGTGTTATTGGAGCTCTTCTCAGTATATCGTGATTGGCAAGAGGGGAAGGTTCAGCAGATAAGCACGAAACAGGTTTCTCTGTCACCAAGAACTACTATGAGTAGAAGACCAGTTTATAAAATGAAGTTAAACTGTTAAGGCGTGGGATGGATCTTATGATCTATATTGATTTCCAGTTTTTCTCTGATGCAGTTTTTGAATACAAGTTAAGATCCAGGTTGAATTTATTACTAGGATGTACAGTTCCCTCACAAACATGGTCCTTGGATGATGATGAATCCCATCCAGGATCTGTAAAAAACTTGTTTATAGGCTAGGACCACATGTAAATGAATTTTCTACTTTGTGGTTGCAACTTGTCAATGCTTATGTTTAGGTTTTGGCGAGACGTCAATGGATACACGATAGAAACATGAAATGTCCAATCTGCTGTTAAGAGAAACCAGATGATCTGGTTTTACTTCATGTACGCTCAATTCTGGGTGACCTGATTCTTTAATAGATCAGGCTCAAAGACTTTAAACAACATTGTTCTATGTCAAAAAAGATATAACTGACGAACCATTTGAGCTGTTACTCTTTGTTTTGCCCATGAATGTGGAAGTGTGGAACCACTGATTCTTAACCACATTGTCCGAACTAGAGTGCAATAACAGTTATATTACTGTGTCGATGTTTCAAATCCTTTTAGGGGTTTGCTTTCACCTGGAAAACTTTTTATCTCATTTACCAACTTTGATTCGGTGAAAACGATTGCAGGAGGAGATAGAAAATAAGATAGAAGTGGCAGATGCTTTGGCAATTAAACTTCTTCAAAGGTTTAACTACTCTGTGTCAGCAATGAAGACTTCTTCACAGCATCTATCAGAAGGTAGGTACTTCACAACATACTGAATGGAAATGGATTAGTAATGGATTATGGAACCAGAGACATAAATTATCAGAGAATTAATTGTTCTCTCAATATTGTTTGCCTTTTGGCGCATGCAGTTTGATGAAGCCACTAGTAATAATCTCAATGTTAAGGAACCATCTCATCTAAAACTTAAATTATTAGGTAAGGGTTCAGAATATAATTTATATTATTCTCTAACACACCCCTCAAGTGAAAGCTTTTAGGACTTGAAACTTGCTCAGACCCACACTCCCTTGTGCTTGATTTTTATCAAATAAAATGGGGTGGTGAGATTTGAACTCGTGATCGTTGGGTCAACAATACTCTGATACTATGTTAAGGAACAATCTCATCTAAAATTTAAGTTGTTAGGTGAGGACCCAGAATATGATTTATATTATTCTCTAACACTCAATTTCTTATTTTAATTGCATCTTCGATCAACTTTTTAATACTTGGGACAACACATGCAGTTCATTCTCTGCAGGTGGAGATTGGGGAGCTGAAAGGAAGGTTGACAGAGGTTATTAGTAATTGTGATGCGTTGTGCAAGAGAATTGATTCAGAGGGGCCAGAATCTCTTCGTTCATCTTTTAAGCCATTTGCAACTGCCGCAGTTGACTCAGAGATCAGATCTAGCTCATCATCTGTCCTAAAATCCAATCCACCTTCCAATGAAGCCAAGTCAGACTAACTATTTTACGTTCTCTTTTCACCTTTTTATTTTTCCCCTGTATTGTTTAACCCATAATCTTCATCGAGGTCGAAATTTGCCCACGTTGCTACCAAGCAATAAGTTGTGATTCTTTTTGTTGCCACCCTATCAGGATAGATTCTTCGTTAGTTAGCTGAAATTATTGATATGAAGCAGACAGCTTGTTTTATTATTGTTGTAAAACGTAAAGATGGTACCGCACCGACATGAGTTCAGATCTGATGCCTGATATTTTTCCTTAAAAACCACATCCAATCCAATGCATGTGGGTATGAGAATGCGATGAATAGTTTTTTTAAAAACAATATTTTGCTTGAAAATATGTTGAAAATATTTCTTCAATACATTAAAAATAGTTTTTTTTAGCGTTTTGTAGTTGACTGCACACATTTCAAGATCCAATTTCAATTCTGATATGATTTGATCTCGCATACAATTCATGAATTATGAAGAAGAAAAGGAACACGAAATTAAAAATCCTCCTATAAACTTAAATGCTTTGAAAAAAATTATGACTAACAATTCAAATTCAAAGGGGGAACATAAACTTCATAACATAATTTCTGAACCAGAAGAGAGCACCGGATGTATCGATTTTTAAGGCTGTTGCTGGGCATCCATAAAGCCAGCATCAACAAGAACCTTCTCCCTCTTGGCTAAATCAATATCTTCCTCAACCATCATCTTCACCAATTGCTCAAACCCAACTTTAGGCTTCCAACCAAGCACTTTCCTCGTCTTGCTCGAATCCCCTTTCAAATTATCTACTTCAGCTGGCCTGAAATACCTCTTGTCAATCACAACATGATCCTTCCAATTCAATCCAACATATCCAAATGCCACTTCCAAAAACTCCTCCACCGTATGCGACTCCTCCGTCGCAACCACGTAATCATCGGGCTTTTCCTGCTGCAACATCATCCACATTGCTTCCACGTAATCACCTGCGAAACCCCAATCCCTCGACGCCTGCAAATTCCCTAAAAACAACTTATTCTGCAACCCCACCTTGATTCTCCCAACAGCTCTAGTGATCTTTCGGGTCACAAAATTCTCTCCACGACGTGGAGATTCATGGTTGAAAAGAATCCCATTGCAAGCATACAACCCATAAGCTTCCCTGTAATTGACAGTATACCAATGCGCCGCGCATTTTGACGCCGCGTATGGGGATCTTGGATGAAACGGGGTGGTCTCTGATTGCGGAGGCGGCGTAGATCCAAACATTTCCGAAGATCCCGCTTGGTAATACTTGATTTGGCTCCGCCCTGTCGCGGCAATATGAGATCTCACCGCCTCAAGAAGGCGGAGGGCTCCTGTGGCGACAACATCCGCCGTGTAATCAGGGATTTCGAAAGAGACAGCCACGTGTGACTGGGCTGCCAGGTTATAGACTTCGTCGGGGTTGATAGTGTCGAGCCAGCGACGGAGAGACGACGCGTCGCTTAGATCTGCGTAGTGGAGTTTCATTCGGGCCTTGTGAGCATTGTGTGGATCTATATAAATATGGTTGATCCGCTGCGTATTGAAATTGGATGACCGACGGATCAAGCCATGAACTTCATAGCCTTTGTCCAGGAGGAATTCGGTAAGATACGAACCATCCTGGCCGGTTATACCGGTTATCAGGGCGATTTTGGGTTTGATTTCGCCGTTGACAGGAGTAGTGGAGTCGGATCCGGGTTGGTTTGTTTCGGATGCCATGGATGGACGGTCCGAGATGGAATTGATGGGTTTTTGATATAATGCAAGCCTGTGAATTTGCTGTTGATGGAAGGGGTTTAATATAGCGGGAGGGAGAGGACGGTGGAGAAGGGTAGAATGGTCAATATAGGGAAGTTGGAAAATGAGGAAGGTCAATAGAGTGGATGGTGAGGTGTCGATGTTCTGAGCTGAATTGACGATTTTGGGCTTGAGGATGGAGGCGGTGGTATTATTGGTGAGATGCGCACACATGTTATTGCCCGTTGTGTTTGCACGATGTGAAGAAGTTTTTTTTTTTTTCTTTCTAAATAAAATAAAATATATAATTATACGAAGACTACATATTTTCCCAAGCGAATATTTCATTGACATCCTAACAAATCTGGTAAATAATTAATTTTCCGGGAATAACTGTAATGCATTATGTTAATGTTTTTTTGCAAGTCTGCCCCAATCTTCAAGTTCTTTCTTTAATTAGATCCTAAATTCTCATTGTTCTCTTTAATTATACCCTTAATTAATGCAAGTCTACCTTGTGATAAACTTGTCAAAATGATCATGGTAAACTTGCCGAGCACCTTTCGTGAGGGTATCATTGATGACACTATCTCTTCCATTACTATTAATTATCAATGCTATCATTAATATAAAAATAAAAGTTGTAAATCGGTGGTTGATTTCAATTTATAAGAAAACTACAATAATAATAAAATATCAATTTCAATATCATATCCATCTTAATCAAGATGTTGTCTCTTCTACCCTCCAAGTTCCTTACCTATATAAACTAACGAGTAAATCCTGCAATTTATCTGAATTATTTTTTTATCATTAATTTTTTATTTTTTTTAAAGGAAAAAATCTCTTTATTTTTTCAGAAAATTTTTCTGACGGCTTGAAAGTGTGATTAAAATAGTTTAGTATCGTATCATATGTAATAGTGGTATATCACATATAGTTTTTAAATTCAAATCCTAGAGATTGGGTTTGTAATTGTCGAAGCAGAATATTCTAATTCAAAGAATCTCTCGGAAACGAGCTGTCCAATTTAGGCCTCCAGTTAGCTTTCTTCCCCAATTTATGAAAAAGAAAGAGACACATGAAGAAATTGAAGAATAAGATAGAAATTAAAGCTATATAACATCTGTAAAATTAATTGAGATACATACAGGTACATACAAGTGGACCCGTATATCAATGTTAATAATAATATAAAAAGAATGCATACAATGTTACACAATAGACACAATAAAAATCCATTTTTTTATTATCTAATATCTACATCGTGATGTAAACTTTTCAACGTCAACAATATCCCACTAATTTAATGCCATGTTTCATCTTTTGTCGCCCTAAAAGGGCAATTAGTAAATTTCGTAGAGTTTGAAACAAATAATAATTAATTAGGTTTAATATTATGCTATTTTTATTAATTAAATATATTATAAGTAATCATATAATAATTTAGAGAATAAAAAACACCGAGAAAATAACTTATACTCTGTTTTATTAGACAATCAAAACCTACATCAATAGAAATAAAAGATGAAGATTAAGGAGAAGATTTGATCTACAGAAAAAGAGATGAAGATTAAGGAGAAGATTTGATCTATGATCAAAATCTTTGTTTTCTTTTGATCAATTTAAGACGTGTGTTTTCTATCCTTACCTTTTAATTGAATTTTTAATTAAAGCTATTGAGAAAGATTTAAGAATTAAGATTTTTTTTATAATATTTGATTTTTTATCATTTTTTAAGGAGTAAATGCTATACCAGTGAAGTCTTAAATTAACAGGAAGCCATTGAAAGTGATTTTTTATGTCTAAGGTAGATTAAATGGAAAAAATAATTAAATTAAGGAATTGGAAAAAAAAAGAAGCTTTATTTACATACAAATTGATTTATTTACTTAGTATATAATTTTCTAAAAATAATCACAGTTAATAATTTTTCTTGACCCTCTACTTTAGTTATGCTTAAAACACTGCTTTACTTGAGATAAAAATATTTCTTAAGATTCTTTTTTTATCATAATTTTTAGTTAGAAAGTATATATACATGTACTAGATAATTTTTTTGTAATTAAAATATTAATTATTTGGTAAACTAGATATATCAGACATGGTAAATGATTCGTAAATAATGTTAAGTGTTTTGTGAAGTATGTTTGTGATTGCAAAAGTGTTTTGAATATAATATTGATTATGTTTAAAAAATGGTTTGAATTATTAAGTTTCGTGAGAGAATTATAAATTGTATTTGGACTTTTTGAATATTTGAAAGTATTAATATTTTGGAATTAAAATGGATTGGATTTAAACTACATGTATCGATAAGTTTTGACATGTTTGGATTTAAAGCTTATATATAGTTGATTTCTATACTTTAATAATTCAATAATTAGATTAATCCATGATCTTACTTTTTAAAAAAAAATTAAAGTTAAGTTATTTGATATAAAATAATTTATATTGAATTTATTTAATTTATAATTCAAGATTTTTTTTAACGAGTATTGTTATAGATATAACTAGTTAATTGTCCGCACTATGTTGCAGGCCAAGCAGATATTTTTTGTAATTGTTAGAATTGAAATAATTAATAGATTTTGCTAGTTTAAAAATAAAATATAACACTTATACATGCAAAGATTTGATAAAATAAAATACATCAAAACATCCTATTATAACAACAACAACAACATTGATGACTCAATATCTAAAAATATCATTACTATTATTGCTAAAACAATAAAAAATATTAAATTATCCCGAAGAAAAAAATCAAAAACATTAAAAAAAGTAAGAAAAAAACTACAATTATTATTCTTATTGTGTTAATAATGGGAAAAAATTCAATCAAAGAAAAAAAATCAATAACTTTAGCAAAAAAAAAAACAAATGAAAAATGAAAAAAATAAAATTATAAGAAAAAAATATTAAAATAATAAAAAAAACAATCAAAAGAAAGAAAAATGAAAAACAAAATCAAGGAAAAATAAAAAAGAAGAAAAAGAAAACATAGTCGCGCTAGGCAGGGGTCCACCGTGCGTAGCATGAGCGTTGTCCACTGAGCCATGGGCATTTTTGGGTTTCATTTGAGCAAAACATATTTAATACCAGTAAACTGGCGAACCAAACGAACCGGAATGACCTAAACCGACCTGAAAACTGAGCAACACAATTATAATACACAGTGATTTGTCTCACATGCTACAATAACCGAACCCTGACCTCTTTTAGTATATAGTATTAGTTAATTACCCGCACTATGTTGCGGAGCGAACAAATATTTTTAAATTCAATTAAAGAGAAAAATAATAAAAATTAAAAACCAAAACTATAGGCACATATAAATAAACATAAACAAAAATATGGAATATATAAGAACTATAAAAAAATAAAGGAATTAAACTCAAAAATTAAAAATATAAGGGCCGAAACAAAAATCAAATATACTATTAATTTCAATCAAATGAAAAAATTAAAAAAATCAAATAAATTATAATATCTATACATACAAGATTTGATATAATGAAACACATGAACACACCCTATTATAACAATAGAAATATCAAAGTCTTAACATCTAAAAATATTATTTTTATTATTCTTATTGCTAAAACAATAAAAATTATTAAATTATCCTGAGAAAAAAAATCATAAACATTAAAAAAAGATAAAATAAGAAGAAAAAACTAAAATTATTATTATTATTACGTTAATAATGGAGAAAATTTTAATTAAAGAAAAAAATGTCAATAACTTTAGCAAAAGAGCAAACAAAAATGAAATAAAAAAAATATTAGCTAATCAATATCATTTGATGTGAAAAAAGAAACTAATAAAAAACAACCAAAAGAAAAAACAAAACAAAAAAAAGTTAAAAAACAAAAAAGAAAAGAAAAGAAAAGAAAATAGTCAGGCGCGGAGGGGACGAACCCCTGCCCTCCAGTTTAGGAAAGCCCAGCCTTTTCCATTAGCCTGCAGGCGCTCCTTTGGTTGAAGCTGTGCAAACATATATAAAACCTAGTAGTAAATAGGCGAGCCGAACAACTTGAAACCAAACCAAAAACTGAGCAATGACCTCTTTTTAGTATATAGTATAATAATTTATTAACTGAACTTAAGATGACTTGCATGCCTGCATGCAACGCCGCCATATAAAAGGAGTATCTCCAAAAATTGAGAAATCAAAATTATTTAGAAATAATTTGGTAGTAGAAATAGTTGAGGGGCAAAATTGACTCTAACTCAATAGCAGAGGTATATTTTTGAGGTTTTCCCGACCCGTACTGATATTTTCTCAATCTTCTCTCTAGCTGGTCCCAACCCAATCGCCTGTAAATGCTTCGCCACCGTCCTCTCAAGGTCAAGAAAGAAAATCAGTTGCGCATCTCTTGTAGCTTTCTAGATAGATCATTGACCCAAGAAACTCATGGCGAGGACCGGTGAAGTGGGAAGCAGCTCGGCAGAAGATGAAGACGCCAATCACGTCGCAGAAACTTGGGAGGTGAGCAAGGACCGCCTGAGCCTGATGCAGCGAAAAATCTCCGATCCACCGCGGTTGCTGAAAAAAGCAGCCGCGAACAGCTCGTGTTGCATTTTTAAAGTCCCACAGAGATTCATCGATATCAACGGTAAGTCCTACCAACCTCATATAGTTTCAGTCGGACCTTATCATCACGGCGAGCCACATCTTAGGATGATTGAGGAACACAAGTGGGTGTATTTAGGAGGCATGCTCTCTAGGACACAGAACACCGGTGTGGATTTAGAAGTCTTGTTGAAGGCAATACAGCCGCTAGAAATGAAGGCAAGAGAGTGTTACTCGCAAATCATCCACCTTGAAACCTGTGAATTTGTTGAAATGATGGTTCTTGATGGTGTTTTTATCATAGAATTGTTTCGAAAAGTTGGAAATGTTGTTAGATTTGAGGTCGATGACCCCATTGTTACTACGGCATGGATCATGCCGTTTTTTTACAGGGATTTACTTAGACTCGAGAACCAGATTCCCTTGTTTGTTCTTGAGTGTTTATACGAGATAACAAGAATGCCTGGAGAAGAATCTGGCCCTTCTGTGAGCAAGCTTGCTTTGGATTTCTTCAATCATGGGCTACAAAGCCCGGACAATATTATTGCTCGGAATGATAATCGCAAAGCCAAACATCTACTCGATCTAGTCCGTTCAAGTTTCATAGATTCCGAGCAAGGCCAGCCACTCCATGTGGACCCATCAACTCCCACGATTGAATCAATATCCAAACTTCGCCGTGCCGGAATCAAGCTCAGACAAGGGAATCCCGCGGACAGTTTCTTGGTGGTGAAATTCAAGAACGGGGTGCTAGAAATGCCGACCATAACCATCGACGATAACATGAGTTCGTTTCTGCTGAATTGTGTAGCATTCGAGCAGTGTCACAGTGGTTCTTCCATGCATTTCACAGCCTATGCAACTCTTCTGGACTGCCTGGTCAACAAATTTTAAAGACGTAGAGCATCTATGTGACTGCAATATTATCGAGAATTACTTTGGTACGGAGTCAGAAGTGGCAAGATTGATCAATGATTCGGGCAAAGAAGTAGCTTTTGACATCGGGAGGTGTTATTTGTCCGAGCTCTTCTGCGATGTTCACCGATATTACAAGAACAGAAGACATTTGCAATGGGCAAGCTTCAAGTATACTTACTTTAGAACTCCTTGGTCTTTTGTATCAGCACTGGCTGCCTTGATTATCCTACTCCTTACAGTAGCTCAAACCTTCTACACTATTTATGGCACTTACAAAAAAAAACCTTAAGCTATGTAGCTTAAAGGAGATGGATTAATATTATAATTGATACAATGTAAAGTTTTTTGCTTTTTCTTCTTCTTCGATCTCTTGTTTATTCCAATTATTTCACCGAAAGGTGAATGATGAAAAGGGCTCCACCACACCACCAAACGTTCAAGGCCAAACGTTCAAGGGTGGTAGTTCATAAAACCACATTTATTAAATCTGGTTTCGACCAAGAACCCGGACTCTAATTTGGACCGGGTTCTTTAAAAGAGTCATTCTAGATCAATTCGGGATAAATCAACCAGTTCGAACATCTCTTTTTTTTTAACAAAATAAATCATTTAATTTATAATACAGAAACTAGAGCAAGTCATGAAATGAACCTAGTTTAATAGCATTAACATAAATTCAAACCGGATAGACACTACTAAAAAATGAGGGCAATTAGCGACTACCCAGTCTATTGCTGATAAAATTAAAATTTATTACTAAAAAATATTAGTAACAGAATTTGCATCGGACAATATCATATACAAATTTATAATTGTTAATTTATCTGCAATGAATGTATCTATTGTTGTTACTAGTAACGGATTTGTTATTACTAATAAAGTAGTAACGGTAAATCTATTGTTAAGTAAAAGACACCATGAAGTTGTATTCAACAACGGATATATCATTGTTAAATATAATTCGATATTGATTCATTGCTAACACCCTATTTTTTAATTGTGAGGGTAAGTTTTTGTTAGCTAATGTTCAATGATATAACTATTAAGTATAAATTAATGGAAATCAACATTACAAATGTAATTTAATTGACAAATCAGGCAGAGACATCTTACTTTTCTCATCAGCACAAGCAACGTTTTTTTCTGTAAATAATTGGTGTTGACTGTATGTGGCAGGGAAATGGTCTCGATAAGATCCATCGATATGAATAAATAAGAGTTAGTTCTATAATCTATTATAAGTTACGTGATAGGCATGAGGTCTTGAGTCAAGTTCATTGACTCTTCAAGCTTCTACTGCCATCCAACGAATTTCTTTTGAAAGCCCGTGCCACTTGTATGGAGGAGAAAAGTCAAAAATATATCTGGGACGGGGTCAAAGACTTTCTAAAGAAATGTCATGAAAGACAGCTTTGAAATTCATCGTTGTTTGTCGTGTGCTTCTGCATGGAAGGTGTCAATGCAATTTCACGGTACTTGCTACCATTCAGCTTGATCTTCCTGGAAGATTCCATTACTGAACTGTTTGAGCTCGACCATTTCTTCTTGGTTGACCATTTCTCTGTTTCAATGGTAAGAACCTTTGACCTTTGAAATGCCAGCCACTTACCAATCAGTATATATTTTTGTATCAGGGCCATCCCAATACCTTCCAATCACAGTACCGTACAAGATGATTGCTTTTCCTCAGCCAACAAGACCCGTTAACAGCTTCTATCAGGAGTCATCAAAGCCTCAAAACTCAACCACTGTGGTTTCAGACAACATGGGACGACAAGCTTATGTTCCTAAAGAGAGATCAGCAGAACAACATGCACCTGCAACCACGATGGGGGATGGTGAAAAGGAAACACGGGAGGAGCACTGGAAAGCCATCTTGGAATTGTACGAAAAACTTCCTCAAAGTATAAAAAAACAGGTGAATTTAGATAAATTTGATGTTTCTGGAAACGTGTTAAGAGATTTGAAGGTGGATTCAAGCTCACAGCGCAGTGCTGATGAAGGATCAACGATTGAAAAACTGTCACGTAAGCTTGAGCGTTTCAAAATAAGGACTGTGCAGGGGGGAGGGGTTGTAAGGGTGGAGGAAGACAGATCGTAAATCATCGAAATGATTCCTCAACTATGGATGTACAACTTTCAAATTCTTTTCTATTTATTTGAAGGTGAATTTGAAATGGTTTATTATTTAATTACCATGGATGTTGTAATTAAAATCATTTGATACTTGATTATTTCACATACAGATTGCTTCAATCCGTATCAGTTAATCTCTGTTAAGTTTAATGCTTAATATTGTAAATATTCAGAGCACTGTTAAAACAATTTTAAAAATAACTAGAAACTTTATTAATTATTTTATAGTGAATTTTGAAATCTACAAGGTGAAGAATTAACTCCTATCATTATTAACATATGATTCGTCGCCATAAATAAAAAATTAAATCTAGAAAAGTCAAGGGTTCTTTGAGTTTAATTTTCCATTCACCCATAATATGTTCAAATCATGTTAATTAAAATAAATTCCCAACAAAACTCACCTTAATATGGCTAAACATTTAAAATTAAATAAAATAATAACAAGATTTTCAAATCCCAAACTGTATTTACTAGGAGGTTTAGTTAACATAAAAATCAATAGGTGGAATGGGGAAGGCCGAAGTTCTTATCTCCCCTTTCCTTTCCTTTTCGACTGCATTTTCTATCGATTAGAATGTAAACGAAGTTAAGTACGATGCCCAAATGAAAATCTTCAAAAACATATAGGGATCAAAGTGCAAAAAGAAACGGAACACTGACAAAAAAAAACACCTTGCTCTTTCAATTCTCTTAAAGGGTGTTTGTTGTTTCAAAAGGCGTTTTTAAAAAATTTTAAAAAAAAATTATTTTTATTTTTTATTTTAAATTAAAAATTTGGACTGTTTAATTTTTTTTTAAAATAAACACGTTTTGACTCGAATTTGAGATTTATAATGTAGATCTCAAGTTTTTTAACATTATGTCATGTATTTTGGTAACGTAAAAAAATATTATCAAAATGTAATTTTGATTCTTTTGACCCTTTTCCATGTTGAATTGATTTTGATTTTGAGTTATGTCGGGAGAAAAAGGAAAGTTTTAAGAAGAATAATTGGAAACAGCTGCTTAATCATATCATCAGAATTTAATTTAATTTAATTTAATTTAATTAGAGATTAGTTTGCTTGTTTGGTATACATTCATGAGGATTAAAATTTGACAAGGCTAGTGCCCATTCTACCCTGTGGGTATACTTTATTTTTCAAGAAAAATATTAGCTGTTTTATAAAAATAAAAAAAAATCAATAATTCGGATTATAATTATAACCAACTAAATAAACTGGTTTTATTTGAATTATACGAGGGAAAAAGAGGTAGTGAGAATATATTCTAACCAGATAAATAACAATTTATTAATTTTGATAAATAAAAAAGATTAAACTATAATTAACTTTCCAAAATATACGTTAATGACTTTCAACTCAAGAGCATAGCGTCAAGTTGGGGGTCACATAAGATTATTATTATTATTATTATATTATAATTAGTTTAACAAGAGCAAGCTTTTCACATAATAGAGTATTAACAAGGCAAGAATAAATTTCCGACGTGCGGAGTCAGCCAAGAATAAAGATATATGGTTATTATTAATATATTTGGAAAGTCAAAAAAAGATAAGAGCACACATGGTAGACCAATTACTAGCCACCACCTCATCACCACTTGCCAACTTTATATGCGCTGTCTAATCTTTCAAAAAAAGACAATTATAAATAAATATAAATAAATAATATTATTTATTAAAAATATGGGCTGGTATGATATGGTTAAATATTAGGCTGGCCCAAAACTTGGTAAATCTGAGAAAAAAAGAGTCTTAAATTTCTTTGAATAAAAATATATATATATTTTTTTTTAAATAAAATATAATTAGATTAATCTAACTCAATTCACCTTGTAACCAAAAACTTGCCCTGAATCAACCACCTAGCTATACTTTTAGTAAGAGGAAATTAAGTTTTTTCACTGGATGAGTTGTTGAAAGTAAAGTATTAATTATTTTCTTAAAATTGATTTTGTTAAAAAAAAATTAAAATTAAAAATTATTTTAACATCATACATTAAAATAATATAAATATATTAAAAATAATAATTTTAAATAAAATAATTATATTTTTAAACCACATCTTTTGAATGCAATTCTAGTTGCTCTAAAGGATGGTTGACACTATGTTTAAAAATGTTTTTGGAAATAAAAATTAAAAAAAATATTTTTATTTTTTATTTTAAATTAAAAAATTGATGGTTTTAGATCATTTTTATGTGCTGAAGTCAAAAATAATTTTTAAAAATAAAAAAAATTATCATTTAAATGCAATAAAAATATTTTAAAAAACAATCTCAGTCACACTTCAAAATAGGCACTAAGAGAGTATTTGAGAGTATGATTGCGGTTGTTTTTCAAAGTGATTTTCACTAATAAATATATTAAAATAATATTTATTTTTAAATTTTAAAAATTATTTTTAACACTCACGTATTAAAAATATCTTAAAAGTATTTTTAAGAATACTTAAAAAATGATCTTCACTAATAAATTATTTTTAAAAACATTAAAAAAATTTATTTAAAACAAAAAAAAACAATTTGTTTTCAAAAAATAAACAATTTTTAAATACTACACCCCCTAAGTCACCGAGTTGTCCTCTCAGGCGAGTTGATTACTACTGTACCCATCTCCTCTCCCGCTCCCGTCTACAGACCCGTCTGTCTTATATATATCTTCTTCCTTCGCGAAAATCTTTTGAGAGTTTGCTCCAAAAAATCTCTACGTGTTGTACTGTTTGTTTTTGAAATCTGAAAAAAAAAACCGATTGAACTGTTTCAGTTACTTTTACTTAAATCGAAAAATAGTTGATAAAATTTGATTTTTTTTAAGAGAAGGATTTTAGATTTAGTGATATGAAGCGATCGAGGAAATCAGGCAGGGTTTCGTGGGCACCAGCTCTTAATCTTTGTCAGGTATATCTAAAATTATTTTATTATTTCTTTCATTTCTCAAATAGTCCAAAATCTAAATCTGGATGTGTGCAATGGTGTTATCTTAATCAACTGATAAGATAATGGTCTGTTTTAATGAGGATCTGATGATATAGCCCATGAAGGAATTAAGGGTATTGGTTCAGATTGCAGCATTAAAGGATGGGAGGAACTGTTCTTTGATGATTTATCCCCTTCAAGCACTCAGTTGAAGTACACTATCTTATGTCAGAATCGCAAAAATTGGTTGTAATTTTAGTTTTTCATATGATTAAAGATATGAACTCTGTTGAAAAGAAATAAAGAAAATTGCATAAGAACTGGAAAAGGAGAAGATGGTTAAGGAAGTAATCCTGTTAGCCATAAAACACACTTTACTCATTAGGAAGAAACAAAGATGCCAGGTAAATAATTGTCCTATGAGACAAGAATTTATTTTTTGATCTCTCAGATTGTTAATCCATCCTAAAATCAATGCTTATATTGCACTTTGGTACAAAAAGATGAAAATAATTCAGTCAGTTTTAACATGATGAAATGTTAAAAGAGAATGCTTGAATTCTGCTTCTTTTTTATATTATCTGGTTAGCAGCTTGTGTATTTTGCTTAGTGATACATCACAGCATGTTTGATAAGGTTTTAGTTTTGAGTTCAGAATGGATTTGATTGGTGTTTCCTGTAAATTAATGTCAATTTACTATAATCAACACATTTGGAGGGCCGTTTCCAATATACAAATTCATGCCTGTAATGTGGTGTAGGCTGTAAGAATCAGGTGTTACAAACTTCTCCTTGTAGACATTGGTGCTGTATGATTGCATCAGAATCTCTTTCTGTGCTAATAATTTGTAGTCCATGGGAAGAGTGTACCATAAAACCTATAATTTTAGGTTGCAAGCAGAGATGAAGACTACCTTTTTTAATGTATAAATGGATTATTTGCTGGAGATTTAATTTCTTATCGAAGATCGCTCAATTATAGTATGAGAGCAGAACTATAGTATGAGAGCAGAACTACGAACAATATAATCAGGAATTGATTGTCCAATGCATCGAGTCATATATGTTTATGTTTTCATAATTGAGTGAGCTCATTTGTCAAAATAGCAGAAGTTGATTGGGGTGAAAAGCATCCAGGTTTGTGGTGTGTATTCAGGATCTTGTGAACTAATTCAATTTTGTTAGGTGGTTCGTTTAGTTCAGATTTGTATGAATGTTGCTTGTTCACACTGCCATAATGCTTTTGTTGACAATTAGATTTTCACTATCATAGTGCTCTTTTCTAGTTCATATCATAGTCAGTATGAGAATTTACCGGTGTCCTAGTTTTTACTTGCGCTGACTGAGTTGATAACTGTCTGCAGTCTTCTTGGTAATCTTTAAGCAGTGTATCTTGCACTCAGATTTTTAAGTGCCCCTAGATGATTCCCTTTTATGTTAATTAACGAAACAAGGTTCTAAATGTTACTGGGTATTAATTTCTTGTTATGGACTTGTTTCTTATGTTTAATAGGTGAGGCTGTTTCTATCCGAGGATTGCCCTTCAGAAGTCGGTGGACAAGTGCTAGATCACCTTCAGAAAAATGTGTTGCGGCTTTTGCCAATTTCAAGCAGTAAGGATTCGAATGACCTCCCCCCTGGATTTCAAGGCACTCGTGTTTTGAATCCATATATAAAGGAATTATCCAACATTCATAGGGTTCAATGGAAGTGCCCACCCAGTGTAAGCAGATTTTCTCAGTTATTTTTCTTTTAACTTGCATAAATATGTTGCTTCTTATGCACCATGGGGTGACATTCGTGATGTGATTAAATTATTAACCCCAACTGCTGGCTTTTCTCGTCTGAAAACAGTTTGTTGTGAATTACGACTGGCGTGTCACGGTCGGAGAAGAAAGCCAGGAGTCAGAGGCTCAAAAACTGAGGGAAATGAGAGTTCTTGAAGCAGTTTATCCACGCCCTTCTTCTGTTCCTCCCAGGTAAAGCTTCTTATTTTTGCAAACAAGGTTCTGTAAATCATCTTCATCTGACTTCGCCTCACATTCTTTTCCATGCAGCCCTGCTGTTTCTTTAGACGTAGAAGAGGAGATTTATGATGATAGCCTCACTCCAATTATCCCTCTCATTCCTGTTGAAGAAGAGGAAGCTGCAGAAATGCCAGCTGCTTTGACAGAACCACTAAAAAACCCCACAACTTCCCTGTCACAGGCATTGCCTTCAGCTTTATTGTCATCTGGGATCGTGAACTCTTCAAACTGCAACACCACTGCTCTAAACCCACCTGCAAATCAAAATCCAGAACTTGGAAGATTACCTGATCCAGGTACTCATCCAATCACATCAGCTTCTGCTGCTGTTACTGCTATCATGAAAAGCAAGGAGCAGGGAGGCTGTATTGACACCGATTTACTTGTTAAATTCTTTGGCGGCCCGAAAATGGTTGACAAACTCATCAGTGGCAATCAAACACCTCCTGTTACATCCAGGCCAGTTTCTAGTTCCAGGTCCCCATTATGTGCAAAACCTGCTATGGTCTCAGCACCATCCCCTGCTAATGGAATCTCGCAGCACCTGCCTAGCGAGGAGTTGCCCTGGTCAAACCCAGTGGGTCAGATTCCCATAACCGGTCCAAAACCTGCAGTGCATTTTCCATCAATGGCTTATAATGGAAGCCTGCACTATCAACTCAGTCAGGCACAAACAACAACAAGTAGAACTTCTGTGCATCAGGATGGTGTTCCAGCAACTGGATTAGAAGTTGCTTCACCTATTCCCGTGCCGATTCAAGATCCTGCCAGAGCCTCTTCAGCAAAAACACCCCAGATATCTTATTTCACAGACAACCATCCCAGCCCGATGTTTGATCTGGTGAACTCCACTCTGGTGAAGCAGCCTAAGCAACCAATCGGTGCTCCTCAAGCAGGTATGAAAACTAACCTTGTGAAGGATGTGAGCTACATTAAGAACCTCATAAAGGAGCATGGAACAGTAAAGAAAGAAATGAAGGATCGAAGCCTGTTCCATGGTGGAAATCACTATTATAATCATTATCGAAACCCAGAATCGACACAAAACTCGAGAAATAGAGAATTGAAACCCAAGTTTCAGAAGCCTTGTATGTACTTTAAAACTCCCAAGGGATGCAGAAATGGCTCCGATTGCCATTTCCAGCATGACATGTCATTCCAGTTCCAGGCTGGTAGTGGTGATCCGGAGCTCCAGGTGGCGAAGAGAATGAGATTTAGTGGGGAAATCACTGCCGGGAGGACTTGACCTGACCCATTGCATTCACTTGGACCAGAGCTATGAACACGTAAACCTGTAAATCAACAATTTTGCTGCAAGAAAGGGTGGTTGGGAGGGGCATCGGTTTTTGTCGAGAAAAGAAAATGAGCGTATGGCCTGGCAATAGCAAATGGAATTTCCTTTATTTATATATTTATCAAATCAGATTGGGTTTCGCAATTAATTTTCACATCCACCGCAATATTTATGACATCTACAAAGTGTAGTGTAAGGGGTTGTTTACAAACTGTAGTGTAGGGTTGTTTGACAATGTATTTTGAAATTGGTTTTTGAGAAACAATATTTTAATTTTTAGTTTAAATTAAAAAAAAAATAGTGTTTTGAAATTATTTTAATGTGTTTATGTTAAAAATATTTTTAAAAATAATCTACAACTACTAAAACTTGATCAGAGATCGATCGACTTAGCTCAAAGCCTGAGCGAGCGTGTAACTTTGATTAACTTTGAGGATTATTTTATTTTAAATCTTGGAAACGTAGAAGTAGAAGCTGAAAACAATATTTTCTTATTTATTAATACGTTTTTTTACCTGTAAAACTATTTTTATTTTTATTTTTATTTTTTAAACAACTAAAAATAATTTAAAAAAATACAATTTATCGCAACAATAAAGTTTTATTTTTATAAAACAAAAAGTTTGAATATTATATTTATAAGACCTTGTTAATTTATTATTATTATTTTTCAATTTTCTGTCAGTTTTCAAAGGTGGTGGGATGTAAAATATTCGTCCAATCCATGTTTTGTCGTTGTATTTGGTGGTAAGTATGTTTCCACCTGTCCATGTCTCGACAACCACGTGCTAGGATTTAGAAAGTGCAGCCTTACCTAATGGTAATAATTTTAAAAAATTTATTTTTTAAAACCGCGCGTAAAAACTATTATAATACTAAATATACCCAAATTATTTATTTTATTAAACACACGTCAACTTTTTAATTTACAATTGCTATTAAAAAAATTCTTTATAGTAGGAAAAGGCATGATATAATAAACCAGCAGAATAATACTCATTGAAATGATAATTTAGCATCATAAAGCCAAACGGTCCATCGACAATGTATAACATCAGAGCTTATAGTAACCCCTGCAATCTATTTATTCATGAATTTCTTGTTGATAAAGCCTGATGGGGGCATAAACTAACAGCTAGTCAGATATAAGATTGATTGAAAAGTGATATCCTGCCATCTAAAACAGATTGCTTGTAAGAAATATAGGATAGAGACGAGTTATTTTGAAGCTATTATTAGAGAGTCGGCAACATTTGACCCAAATCACAACCAGAAATCATTCAGAAGCAATTCAATCCCAGGAACACGAGTCTGAACTGTGTCGGGGAAAGATGCATTAATGAGTCAGAAACCAATTCAACACGATAAGAATGACCAAGTGATCATTGTGGGATTAAATGAAAGCAAATCCAATCTTGTAAATGCTTGAATCTGTTTGCAAAGTACATATTTTTTCAATGCACGCCATGATCTCCCTGCATGATTAGCCGGTCCTCAAGATGATGTGAGCTCCACTGTCAGTGTCCACTATCTCACTTATCTCACCAACCTTGAGGGAGAAGGTTGTCTCTTCAAAAGGCTTCTGCATCTGGCCTCGACCAAAGGGACCTGTAGAAATATTAAACATTTGATGATGAGAAGATACAAATTAATCTGTATATAGCCCAAACAGAGAGAATCTAAGTTGCAACTAAAATATCAGCAGTTATATTTACAGAGGCCAGGAGGCAAAAATATAGCAGAGATCACATTGCAATCGCATCTTGGAGATCATGCAGCTTCCCGAGCAAGTATAAAACTCTCTTAACTTTGTTCTCATCACACATGCACGCACACATGTTGCTAAGGTCACAAATACTTGATCAAGATGGTTTCAACAAATTTGATATGATGGCCTAATTCCATTTGGACATTGGCGGTTACCTAGCAACCACAAACCTGAACACAAGAGCTTAATTGAGCTGGGTGGAGTTGAAGCTTTGAACTTGATAGAGAATAGATGGTTGAGGGGAAACATGTTGATGATCTAGTAGAATTCCGTCTGTCTTTTATTTAAGGCTGTTCTTTGGTATAACAAAAATAAACTGGATTGGTTTTTTGGATTAGGTTCTAATAATTTAAGAAAAGGCCCTTCTTTTTTTTTTCTTCTAAATTCCACGTGTCATTTTCTCGTAGTTCAGGGAATGATTGATTGGGCAACATGCGGCACTCAAACTAACAGTGCTAGATGAAAAGACAGTCCTTAACAGAATCACAGGTTAAAAGGACAGAATCCATTGAGAAAAATTGCAGCCGAGCAAAAACCTTAAAAAAAACAAGAGTATAGTGGCAAAAGGTGCCGTTTGCCCTTGTACACTTGATAGTTTATCAAATACACACATTTTATTGACCTAACCTAATCAAACTAATACTAACAGCTGCAACGGTTTACTAAGAGCATGGTAACACAGAATTAACCACAACAGAGATGAACTTCTGGTTCTGCTCCTAGGGGCAGGAAAGAGAAGGGAAATGCGGCTCCAAAAACATGGCCACGCGACCCACACCTAGCTAATCATGGCTGAACCAGAAATCTATCAATCTAAAACTGTGTACTACATGACAAATCAAGAGGTGTGCATGTGTTCCCAAAACATACATCATTTAATAAAATTTAAAGGCAGCTAAAAACAACAAGCTTAGATGTATACTCTCACTGTAAAGGCATCACTGTATTTGAAGACTTCTATTACCAAGCAATTCTTGTTCCCATTTATTGAATTTACAAGTTCACCTCTAGTTATCTCAAATGTGTTGATGCAACAGCAATTCCATAGATGCTGTAAGTCAAACAGGATAGCAGTATTTAACTCTCAGCCATTTAAAATATGCATAAGAAGCACCTATTACATCAGTGGTGTAGAGACTTGATTTGCTATAGCAAGCATTTCTACCCTCAAAAGCAATGAGCTAAGCACTTCAATAACAGTATAGCACAGAATTGGCCCGAGTAACTTATATCATAACATAGCATAGCATAAATTGCACATATAACATAGCATAAATTGGCCCCGATAACTAACGTCACCACCAGATATTCTCACCTCTGAACACTAAATTACTATAACCTCTCCGTGCTCTACCCATTTCATACATGCCCAATACAAACAAAAATCTTATATCCCATCAAACAACCCAGATATTCCATACTTAAAAGCCACACTCTACAAACCAAAGAAACATCCCTGTTCAGTTCCAACACTAATTGCAAGCATCACACAAGTTTCAACAACAAACCACAATGATAAACCCCACTTTAATCTTCCTAATCTAACCAAAAGATCACTAAAAGCTAAAGTCTCCAGATAAAAGTAAAGCAACCCGACAAAAAAAACACGAAAAAGAACTAACCGAGATCCCCGCCACGTTTAGCAGAGCTACAGTCAGAGACTCTAGAAGCGACATCCTCAAACTTAGCCTTGCCAGAAACAATATCCTCTCTGATTGCTTTGAGTTGAGAAACAGCACTATCCCTTGTCGTGTTTTTGATCACACGACCATCTGGGTCTTTCCATGATGCCTTCCTTCTTGAACCCTCGTGTTTTATTAGGATGTGTGATGCTCGAACTTGAGTCCCTGATGTCGATGATGCCATTTTAGGCCTCTTTTTGTGTTTTTCGCTCTCTTTGTGGGTTTCTTTGTGCTTTGGTTTGGATGGCTGTGCTCGATTTCGATCTTCTTGTGAGATCGAGTCTTTCTTTCTCTTTCGATCTGAATCTATTTTTGCAGCTCTTTTAGAGTGTGATTTTTGCGGGTGAGAGAGCAGTGCCTTTTCTCCTGTGTAGGGTTTTTTTCTTTATATCCGTCGTGTGTTTATAGTGCCTTTGTCATAGGTTATCTTCTAGCTTTTCCCTGATGGCTGATGGAAGGGTTGTTTTTTGGGGCACGTTAATTAGATTAACTTTAATAAAATACTGCTAATTACTAATTAATTATCTAGTTTGAAAGAAAAACAACAATTATTATTATTGTAGATAATTAACAAAAACCTAGGAGATAATTACAGCTTGAAATTGTTTAGGAGAGTTAATTGCCCATAAATCATTAGATGAAATGCCTTGAAATGATTTCGTTTTGGGCTTCGACTAATGTAAAATGAGCATATGGATTAATCAGTGGTAGATGGGCTTGGGCTTACGATGATAAGGTCTTGGATGCCGGCCTGGGCCTGGGCTAGACCATGGACTTTATTTGATTGTATCCAGTAGAGACTTATCGTCGTGACTGGACAACTATGGTATCAGAGTGGACAAGAAATTAAGCAGACGCTGGACAGACTAGTCGATCGCAAAATTGAGCGAAACATTAAAAAATAATAAGAGCAAAAACAGAAACACAAATTAAGAGTCATTAATTCAAGCATCAAAAGAGAGACGCGTAGATACATAACACTTGGCTAGCAGGAGATTCAGCTATCCACGAACCAGTTCTAAAAATCCTATAAACCAATCAGGCCAGTGCATAAAACCCTAAATCAACCACCAAAACCATACAAAGTACGGCCCTGTCTCTTCAAAGCATATACAACATCCATTGCAGTCACCGTCTTACGGCGAGCATGCTCTGTGTAGGTGACAGCATCACGAATCACATTCTCCAAGAAGATCTTGAGGACACCTCTGGTTTCTTCATAGATAAGCCCACTGATACGCTTCACTCCGCCACGCCTAGCCAGTCGACGAATTGCAGGCTTGGTGATGCCCTGAATGTTGTCTCTGAGAACTTTGCGATGCCTCTTGGCTCCTCCCTTTCCAAGTCCCTTTCCTCCTTTACCTCTCCCTGACATTTTTTTCTCTTCTTCTTTTGTTCTGGATTTTCTTGATTTTTTTAAATTGGGTTGTAGAGAAATGATCTGTGGTCTGTTTTATAGAGAGATAGGTGGACGGGTCACCGTTGGATCAAGTAGCGATCCGAGTGAGGCATGGGATTTGGGTTTTGGGACGTTGGATTTAAGTAGTTGAATGTTATTGGTGGAGACGATGAGAGCGGGATCGTGGTTTTCTTGGGGGAGTGAAAGTGGAATTCTTTTTAGCCTGCCGCGTTTGGCAGGTCAAAAATTTGAGAATGGCGCTTAAATCTGGACATCATGTCATATGGGCTTTGCAATTGGGCCGCGGACGGGAGCCCATAAGAGGGTTTTCAGTATAGGCATTGAGTTTATGGGCTTTGAATTCATTACCCGATTGTTGGAGTAATTTATATTCTAGGGCTCAGATTATCGGTCTGTTGTAAATTAGCTAGACACAAACCGTTTTATCGGACTGAACTCCTCGGATCACTCGAACAGTCATAACAATCCAAGATCCCCGTTTGTTTGCTGTAAAATGGTTTTTTTTAGAAAGTAAATTCGAGGAAAGTGAATTCCGATGTTTGACAGTGTTATGAAAAAATGAACTAGAAAACATTTTTCAGTGTTTGTTTGTGTTATGGAAAATAATTTATTAATAAATTAATTTTTTTTTCAAGTTTATTAAAATAATAAGGAACAAATCTTACAAATTAAAAAGTTGAATGAGAATGAAATTGAAAAAAAATATAATTTCATAAATTATCTCAAATAAAATAAATAATAATCAAAATAATAGAGATCAAATCTAAAAAATTAAAAAAAAAATGAAAGGTGAATAAATTAAAATAATAATAATTAACATTTCATAAATTATTTCAAATAAAATAAGTAACAATAAAAAAAATGAGGACCAAATTTGATAGATAAAAAATTTCAATAAAAAAAATGATAAGAAAAAAGCAAATAGCAATTATAAAAATAAGGACCAAAATTAATATAACAATTAAATTTTAAGAGATGGAATCGAAAAATAAATATTCAAAACAAATTATATATAGCAATCAAAAGTTTGAGGATCAAATTTGATATAATCAACAAATAATAACATTTCTAAATTTTTTCACAACTTTCGGGAAAGTGTTTTCCGCCCAAATTTTCCAGAAAACACTTTCCTGAAAATCAAGCCAAATTTTTCTTTGACTGAAAAGTGTTTTTCGTTGACCAACTTTCTGGAAGGAAAACAAACACAGAAAAATTTGGAAAGTGAATTCGAGAAACAAACATAGCCCTAATGTTTTTATTAATTATTAAGAACAAGGTGGTCAAATTTACTGCAGCAGATACTACGTCGTAAATTGTAGTTGTGCTCGCTAAAATGGTTGATTCTGATCAATTGTTCCAACCAAAAGAGTACATGTTCTAGAAAAAGTTACGTGAACAATTTAACATATTTATTTACGGAACAACAAGACATGTTTAGGTTCATGAAGCAATTTAATCTTGTTAAATTCGAGCGACAGCTTTAAAGGATTGTAACTTTGATTTGATCATTGAATTGTGCTCGTTTTTTTCGAGGAGCTTTTAGATGTCATTTTCTTAAAATACACATGAAATCGTTACTCCAATAATTAGATCTTTAGATTTTAAAAATCTTGCCTCGGATCGTGATTTTGTTATTTTTTTGTGATTTTTTCTTATTATTTCATATATTTTTTTAGGATTTTATGATTTCTTCCTTATAAATCTTGGATTGCTATTCTTATTTTTTTAATCTAGGTTGGGTTTCAAATAAGTTTCAAGGATTTATAAAACATTTTAAAGAGACAAATATTATTGTACAGATTCGAGACCAAAAAAAAGTGAATTTGAGGTTCAACTTGACACTTTTTTACTTCATTAGAATTCACGTGCTCTTTTTTATTTTGTTATTTTTAGATTACAACCGCGTCATGAATTCTTTTATTTGTAAATTCATGAAGTGTAAAGACTTTTATTTTTATGTAAATCCCTGATCAAACCACTAATCTTCAACTAGGCTTCAATCCTATAAATCTCAATAGTTTATTTCAAATCTTTTAGACTATTCTCAATCAGGTTCTTTTGTTAATATTCTTTAAAATATAATGTATATTATAATTTAAAATATTTTCTTAAAATTTATTTTAACATTAATATCTTAAAATAATATAAAAAAAAATTAATTATTTAAAAAAAAAACTTTTTTTAGCAAAAACACGGTTGTTGTCAAACAGGTTCCTAGATGCCGTGGCCCGCGTTTTGAAACACACAAGTTATCCGTATATACATCAATGGTTATTATTTCTATATTAAAAATTGGTTCTCTAGCTTGCTAAATCAACTTCAAGATAGTTTTATTTCGGTTTTTAAAAATAAAAGGTCGTTTTAGAAGAAAAAATATAATAAAATCATTGGAGTTAAACTTGCTTAATATATATCTCCAAGATTTGATTATGTCAACCAATGAATCCAAGTTTAACGAGCTCAATATGAACATATTCAAAACAAACAAAAAAAAACCACCTGACCAAAATCTAAATTCACAAGTTATCTATGTATTTGCTGGAGAAGTTCATGGCGACCTCTAGCCTTCGTGTTTCTAAATAATTAATATATAATAAGAACCGCACCACTTGGGTGTCACTTGAAGTCTTAAACTTTATTATGTTTCATTTTCAGCAAGTTAGTTAAAACCCCAGCAAAGCCAACAAAAGTTGAGTTCAAAGCTCTGTTTGGTTAATTTGCAATTCCTGAAGTATCTGCAAGCCGCCATATATATATATATATATATATATATATATATATATATATATAAGCACTAGCATGGAAATTGTAAACACGGGTGGTTAGATTCCTTCTAGTCTCCATGTCGTTTTTGTTTTGGATTTTTGCTCTCAGTTCCAAGTTTGACGAAAACATTAGTAATTGTTATTGCGCAGACGAGAACATATTTAAAGTTATGTTTCTTGACTTCCCTGGTTTTTGTCTCCCCACTAAAGGATTCAAGAAAAGGATATATATATCTCCAGTTTTAGAATTTTCAACCCTTACGAAAAGGTAAGAGTCTAGAACACGTCGCTGCATGGAAGTTTTGGTAGCTGGGTCTGCACCGACTTCACATATTTCCACGTTTCATATAAAATGTGTTTTAAGCTTTAGGTGTTAGTGCCGAAGACTTTATATTTTGTAAAATTTAAGTACTAATTTTGCTTGTTGGCTTTGAAGTTATGTTATTTAGCTGTTAGTGTTAGGTGTTCACTTAGTTTATTGCCCAATAAATATGAATATGTAATGCTAACTCAGTTTTTTCAATCTTTCATACCAGCATAAGTCATTTTCACTGAAGTTTGTTTTGCAGCTTCTGGGTGCTCGTCTTTTCATTCATTTTCTTCGGGGTGAGTGTGCTTTTTAAGTTTCAGCTCGATTTGAATACATTTAATTTGTTTAGTTTTTAGTCATTTTTTAGCATATTACAACTAATTGCTTCGAAGGTACTTGAACATATGTGTTTTCAATTTATGAATGTTAATCTCTCTCATAAATTCTGCGAAACTTCTGGAAAATTTGGTAGATACTTTTGGAGGATGTAGTTTCACTTGCCTGTTTCGAATCGTTGATCTTTCCTCGTGATTTTCAACTTGTTTGACGAAATGCCTGACAGAGGAAATTAATACTCTCTTCACGTGTCAAATAGGTTATAGGCTAGGTTTTGTCTTACTACTTATTTCGTTGGTCTCTTGCCAGCTTAACCTTCAAGGTTGAGTAGCTCTCTGACACCTTAATCGATTCCACTGGCCTAATGATAACAGGTTGTGTCCACGATTATGAAGTTCAAGGGTTGAATCTTCTATTACAAGTCTAAAGGACTAGAGTCTGCATACAATGCGCATCGTTTTGGGTTCCATAATGGTCCAGTTCTCACTGAGAGGCGAGCACCCTGATTTTTTATTTTATTTTTGAATGCGAGGCTTTCCGGAAAATACATTTTATGAATCTAGGTGAGCAAGTAAAAATTTGGCAAAGAAAATTTTTTTTACAAAAAAACTCAAATTTGAGATTTGCTGCATAAATCATAAACTCTTTATCATTACGTTATACTACTTGAAAACCCTGATTGACAAAGTAGAAAGCTTGAATACCATCAAAAAAAAGTTTGTTTGAGCTGGAACTGTTGTTCTTGTTCTTATTGAATAGATTATATGATCAAAGAAAATAGAGCTGAAACTTGGTCAATTGTCTGTGCATTACACAAGTCAAGATGATGACACAAATGGAAAATGTGAAAAGGGAAACAGGGAGGAAATTAGGGTCGACTAATGGACTAGTAATATGACGATAATATACAATTATGGATTGAAGGCAAGAAAGCTTAAGTTATTCGATTAGTTCTGAAGATCTGATTTATATTATAAATCTAGCACATCTTCTTAAATAAATAAATAAATAACTTGAAAGTTGTATATATTTAATTTATTTTGTACTATATTTTATTAAATAAATTAAAAGTAGTGGCATTCAAATATATGACTGCTTAATTAATAAGCTTGTAATATTATATGAGAGAACCACTAAACACAAAAACTTAATAATGAAGTTTGAAAGATATAATTTAAATTATCATCTTTGACAATTGGAAATTTCTTGATGACACCTTCAAAATAATTGAGGTCGGGGTGACCTGATTATGATGATTTTTTCAGCGCTGAATGACAGCAGTATGCGTCTATATATTTCTCGATGTGCAAGGGTGGTATTCATGCAACTGCTTCTTTCGCATCTAATAGAAAACTTTGAAAGAGTTGGTGCAGTGGACAAATCCAAATCCAAATCCAAATCCAAAATGCACTACTATTCTTCACCTGGAAATTCTATGTTTTTGTAGAAATTTCACGAGGCCTGGGATTATCCAGGCCAGTTTGAAAAACCAAAAGAAGATAATTGCAGGCAATACAAGGGTAGCCCGCAATGTAAACATGGAGAGGTTACGTAGTGGCTATTTGTTTCCTGAGATCTCAGTGCGTGAATCTCGACACGTTGAGAAGTATCCCGATGCAAAATTGATAAGCCTTGGAATCGGGGATACGACGGAGCCCCTGCCGGATATCATAGCTTCAAGCATGGCAGATTATGCACGTTCACTTTCGACGGCGGAGGGTTATGGAGGGTATGGAGCTGAGCAGGGCAACAAAGCCTTGAGGAAAGCTATCGCAGAAACATTTTACAGAGATGTTCAGATAAAGGAAACAGAAGTTTTTGTTTCAGATGGCTCACAGTGTGATATTACTCGCCTTCAGCTGCTACTCGGCTCCAATGTGTCGATCGCCGTGCAGGATCCATCCTTTCCGGCCTACGTCGATTCGAGTGTCATAATTGGTCAGGCTGGTGATTTCGACGACAAATCTATGATGTATGGGAACATTGAGTACATGAAATGCGTGCCCCAGACTGGTTTTTTTCCTGACTTGGCCAAAACTTCACGATCTGATATAATTTTCTTTTGCTCTCCGAATAATCCCACCGGACATGCAGCCACGCGACGGCAGTTGGAGCAGCTCGTGACGTTTGCTAAGGTGAATGGATCGATCATAATTTTTGACTCTGCCTACGCAGCCTATATCACCGATGATTCTCCTCGGTCGATCTTTGAAATTCCTGGGGCAAGAGAGGTTGCGATCGAAGTTTCATCTTTCTCGAAATTCGCAGGGTTCACAGGCATTCGTCTTGGCTGGACTGTTGTTCCTGAAGAACTGTCCTTCTCAGATGGTTTTCCCTTGATCAAAGACTTCGATCGCATTGTATGCACCTGCTTCAATGGAGCTTCAAGCATAGCCCAGGCTGGCGGGCTGGCATGTCTTTCCCCGGAGGGTTTCGCCGCCGTGTGCTCCATTACCGACTACTACAAGGAGAACGCAAAAATACTGCGCAACACTTTTGATTCTCTTGGGCTAAAAGTATATGGTGGTAAAAATGCTCCCTACCTCTGGGTACATTTTCCTGGTTCAAAATCCTGGGATGTATTTTCTGAGATTCTGGAGAGGACTCATATAATAACTGTTCCAGGTTCTGGTTTTGGTCCAGCAGGTGAAGAGTTCATGAGAGTTAGTGCTTTCGGACACAGAGAAAGTATCCTAGAAGCCGCGAGGAGGCTGGAAAATCTTTATTCATAGAAAGCAAAAACTCCATGGTTTCACCCCCGTCTATCTCTAAATATATAACAAATTAAGTTCTTTTTCTGTCAATTTACCGTATTATTGGCTTGGAAATCCTCCATTTGCATGGGATATGGAGTCTTTTATATCTTGCAGGTAGCTTGTTAATGTTCTTGTTTGTGGAATTACTGGGAATAAGGCAGCTCATGCCGTGGGTTAGCAGGTGGATTGAGATACAAATGTAGTTGCGTCCTTAGAAAATCATTGTTTTCGAGGATTTGCAGTGATTTTGCTGTATGTTTGGTGTCCTGCTTTGTTCTTGATGGAATGAATACTCCGCTATCAGTTTCCTCTCGTTTTACCTACTACTTTCTTCTTCTTCTTCTTTTTAATTTTATTTTAATAGGTTATAAAAGGGTATTGGGAGGGTTAGAGATTGAATTTTAAAATGTTTTTTTATTTAAAAATATATAAATAAAAATTATTTTTGATATCAACTTATAATAACAATTCAAAAACACATAAAAAAACAAATTTTAAACGAATATAATAAATCAAATTTGGATCCATATGTAAACTTATGGGAAAATCCCTGGCTAACATTTTAGTTAATATCTCAAGAGACATAAGACACAACTATTTATTATTATTATTTTGTTTGCCTTTCTAATTAAAAATATTATTATTTTCATATTTTCAAACAGTAATCAAACAATTACTTTTTTTTTTGTTATTTCAGATAGTTTTTTTTATTAATATCAATGTCTGAATTAACTTGCATGTATCACTTGCCTAATGGATTGTTAATAACCATCATTTTAATAAATACAGAACTCAAACCTAACTATAGAAAAGAAATAAACCCATAAATTCTAAATTAATAGCATTGAAATCACCTGCTAAATGGATTGTTAATTCATACTTCTTGTATTTTGTCTTCTTAAGGTAGATGGGCCAGTGAAAAAAGAGAGGATAAACAGCAATTTGGATTTAATTACTTGTAAATACAGTTTCAAAGAACTTTCCATGTTTTTGTTTTTATTATTATTTTTAATTTTCCTAACGTTTTATCTACTACTTTCTTCTTCTTCTTTTTAATTTTATTTTAATAGATTAAAAAAGGGTATTCGGAGTGTTAGAGATTGTATTTTAAAATGTTTTTTATTTGAAAATAAAAAAAAATGACATCAACCTATAACAAAAATTCAAAAACACATAAAAAAACAAATAAACAAATATAATAAATCAAATTTTGATCCATCTGTGAACTTATGGGAAAATCCTTGGCTAACATTTTAGTTAATATCTCAAGAGACATAAAACACAGCTATTTATTATTATTGTTATTATTATTTGTCTTGCTAACTAAAAATATTATTATTTTCATCTGTAACACAAATATTTTGTCTTTTTAAAGCAGATGGGCCAGTGAAAAAAAATAGGATCAACAACAATTTGGATTTAATTACTTATAAATACAGTTTCAAAGCACTTTCCATGTTTTTGTTTATATTATTTTTTTAATTTTCCTGGCTAGTTTATTATGGACCGATAAATAATGTCAATTGAACACTTAATAAAAACATCGAAAATAAATTAATTGATTTAATTTGACCCTCTCAAATAAAGATTGTTTCATTTTCGGTGTGTGAAGTTTTTTTTATTTTTCGTGAGTGCGTGAACTTTCAAGTTATTTCTATTCAATTGCTTACATGGATCCTATCAAATTACTTCAAAGATAAAGGCGTGGGTTTTTAACTGTGTATATAGATACAAATTATTGTGAATTTAAAAGAGTATTTTACTTTCAATATCGAAAATATTTAACCCCAGAACTGGAGGCATTTTCGATATTTTCATAGGATATGTATGGTATTTTTTATTTCTTTACACAATAAAACTACTATTTCCCTTCTAGGTGCTGACAAAAGAACAAGGAACAGTGGGGGTGATTTCAATTTTTCACATATTTGTACACAGTAAAAATACTAACATAACCCCCGAAAAAGACAAAAAAACATGGAACCAGGGATAGCGTGATATTTTCACCCCTCGTTTTTTCATGATTACCGAGTCCAGGATTGTATAAGTAATTTACTCTTTTTTTTTTGCTGAAACACAGCCGGCACGACATACAAACGTGCCCCCAATGTTTCACGAGCTCACGCTATTCAGGCGACGTGTGCGACGTCTAAGAATGTTGTAAATTGCCCCTTTATCATGTCACCTGCTGCGTTGTCATGTCATCTCTCTCCCGGTGCGCACGTATCGGTCAAAGGTGGTCGGTGAATTGCCGATGAACCTTCTTTTTTCTCTCCCTTTCTCTCTCATGTCGCCGGAAATTACATATAAGTCCTTCATGTCTGTAATTGTTTTAGTTTGGTCCATAATCTTTTGATTTTGTTTTTATTTTTGATTTATTCAATTGAAATTTTGATTTTGTTTAATTGTGCCCTTCAATTAAAACTGATTATATATGTTGGTTTTCAATCCAGTCCTTATTTTTTTTGATTTTTTGATTTGTTTTTTGTTCCATTAATTTTTCACTATGCGGGTTTTAATTAGTTTTAATTTTGTCCTCCAATTGTAATTGGTCATATATACTACTTTTCATTTCAGTCCTTATTCTTTTATTTTTTTCAACAAAAATACATTGCAATTTTTTTAAATGTCTTTATTTGCTTTGGTCTCAAGGTTTTTATTTGTTTCAATTTTGTCCTTCAATTAGAATTAATTATATATTTTATTTTTCATCTCAACCCTTATTCTTTGAATTTTTTATTTGGTATTAATTCATTTTGTTTGTCTAGTCGTTCTTGAACAATGTTTATTTTTACTCGTATCTATGTACCTTTGCTTTTAGTTTTTGTTTTATTTTTTATTGGGGTTTTATTTTTATCCAGTTCAATCCTAAAATTTTAATTTATATTGGTGATCATTTTAATATAAATATTTCTTCTTTTTTCCCTTTATTCTCTTTTTTTTTTGTGTATTTCATTTTATTTTTATCTATTTTTCGAGTCATATGATTTTTTGATTTCATTGTTTGCGCAATAATAATAAAACATTTAGTTTTTATTTTTTTTATTTTTTTTGTAATTTTTTATTATTTTTGGGGCAATTTAATAATTTTAATTGTTTGTGAAATAATATCAATAATAATTTTAACTGTTATAGTCATGATAATGATGGTAACGTAGGGATAAATTTTCAATGATATTTTTTTTCTTTTTGTAGATATAAAATTAACTACTTATCTTTTTTTATTTGATTATTGTAGGAGTTCTTACAATTTATATTTTGTTTATTTTATTTAATTTAAATTGGATTATAAAATAAACTAATCTTAAAACAATGAATTCGATAATTCAGGTTTCTGAATATTTTTGTCTTTTTTAATAATGATTATAATTTTATGTTGGTAATTTTATTGAAACTTATTAAACAGATAAATTTATATTAATTTAAAATTTATAGATTTGATAATAAACCTTGACTTCACAATAATTCTTTAGAGATTTATTATTTTTTTCTAAATTTATATTATAATAAAAAAATATAATATAATTAATATTTTTTTATATTGAAAAAATATAGTTTGGGCCGTGATGAAACGTTGGGTTAGCGGCTAGTGTATTTTAACATGCGTGTCAAGGGTGCACGACCTTTTCTTTTCTTTCTAAATAAGAGCCTCTACTTTTATTTTTTCCCATTTGATTGCTTGAACTTTCAAAACTTTTTCCGTGGAGTGCTTCTGAGTTAGAAAAAGGTAACAAGTGTAGATTTCTTGTCCTTGTGGAGGTCATATTTTACCAGGAAAAATAATAATTTATTTCGATTAAAATTAAATCAACTTGTCCCGTAAAAAGGCTCAACGTTTGAAAAAATAAAATAATTAATCATTTTTATAGAATAAAGATTTTCTTCACAACAAAGCTTTTTTTTTTTCTTTCTACAGCTCTACCCACACGTGTATAGATATATTGATTTTTGAACTAAGTTATATTTGTCATTGCGTTTTAATTTATTTATTTTTTAAAAAAAGTTTTTACATTAAATTAAAAAAATTGATAGTTTCATATTATTTTCATATGTTGATTTTAAAAATAATTTAAAAAAATAAAAAAATATCATTTTAATTCATTTCTAATAAAAAAATATTTTTAAAAACAATCTCAACTAAACTCTCAATTAACACTAAATCTCAGATCTCATTTATCAACTATAACCTACAAGGGATGTAGAGAAAGTAAAATAGATATGTGTTAGCCTTTATAATTATAAGCATTCAATTGATATATTTTTTTTAAAAAATATTTTTGACATCAATATATAAAAAATATCTAAAAATATTTAGTTTAAAATAAAAATTAAAAAAATTAATTATTAAAAATACTTTGGAAATAAAATATCAAATAGAGTGTATAACTTACCACGGATGTGGAGAAAGTAAAATAGACATGTGTTAGATTTTATAATTATAAACATTTAATTGATATATTTAAAAAAAATACAAACACTCAAGTAAAAAAAATAAAAAACACGTACAAACAATCAATTATAAGAAAAACACAAAAAAAATATCATGCATGTTTTTCGTACATGTCAGATCTCTTAAATTTGTTTGGAAAAATAGATTAAATTTGATTTGAGAATATCATTTAACATTGAGAAAAAAAAATATATATATATATATATATATAAAATAATTTTAAAATACATGTAAATCCAATGATACGTTTTTCAAGATTTTCAAATTCTATATTTATCTCTATCCCTTTTTTATTTATATTCATAGAAAATTACTTATGCTCTTCCCTCTCAAGTCTAATCTAACCAGTGTTTACGTGGGAGAGCTATATTAAATAATTTTTCTTTAGATTTAATTTTAACCACTGCATTAAAAAAAAAAGAAAAAAAAGTATGGGCTTTCCTTCCATATCCACAAAACCAAATCTGTGGCACCTATTTCTAAACCCTAACACATCTATTTCTCACCTTGCCGTCATCCTTATTTCTTAACTCTCATACTCTCCAGCCGTTCACCTCACACACCACCACCACCACGAATGGGTCGTGTAATTCGTGCCCAACGTAAGGGAGCAGGCTCTGTTTTCAAATCCCACACCCACCATCGCAAGGGCCCGGCAAGGTTCAGGTCTCTGGACTTCGGTGAAAGAAATGGGTATCTGAAAGGTGTCGTGACCGAAATCATCCACGACCCGGGTCGAGGCGCTCCATTAGCTAGAGTTACTTTCAGACACCCTTTCAGGTACAAGAAACAGAAGGAGCTTTTTGTTGCTGCCGAGGGCATGTATACTGGACAGTTTGTGTACTGTGGAAAGAAGGCTAACTTGATGGTCGGGAATGTCTTGCCTCTGAGAGCTCTTCCTGAAGGTGCTGTTGTTTGCAACGTGGAACATCATGTTGGAGACCGTGGTGTTTTTGCTAGAGCTTCCGGTGATTATGCTATTGTTATTAGTCACAATCCTGATAATGATACCACCAGGTATTGCTCAATCCCTTACCTTAGGTGGGTTCGTTTCATTTGTGATTTTATTGCTGGGTTTGATGTTTTTGACAGTGTTTGATGATAAATATTTTTCGGGTCTGAAGTGGGTTTATGTTATTTTTGTTGTTATGAATTGAGAAGCTCTTTGTGTAAACGGTCATAACTTGGGCTGACTTGTCTGGTTAAAGTGGAAATGGTTTTGTGCTTTGACTAATTGGGGCTCGGCTATGTTGTTGACAATATAATTCTTTGGTTTTTTTCCTATGGACATGTAGTTTCTGTTTGGCTTTGAAGTGAAACTGTCTAATTGTTTATATTGTCTTTGCTAAACTGCTAGTGTATGCTACTTCTTGGGAGGTTATGTTTTTATTGCTATTGGTCTGTGAGTCGCTGTGTAGTGATTAGAATTATTAAGGATTTGGAAATGTGGCTATAAACATTTTTCATGACCCTGGTGAACCTCTTCCAAATTGAACTCACTGATTGTACCTCGCAGAGTTACAAAGATGAACGCTTACAACTTGTTTTTTACATCCAGCATCTAATTGATTTGAAAATAAAATTCATTTTGATTGTTAGCTTTCAATTGTTATATCATTGGACTAATGCACATGTGATGTCTCTCATGTCAAGTTTTCTGGTGGTTTGAATTTCTTGGTAGCCCATGTTTCATTTCTCTGCAGTGGCCTGGGTCATGTTTTCGTTATTGTGCTGGACTGCTGATTGGTTTTTATGATTTTATTTATTTGACAAGCTGAGTGACAAAGACATAAACCACCGTGAAAGTAGTCTATCGTTTTTGCATATTTGCATCTCTGTATGTAAGATAGTTTTTCTAATTATACTATGCTTATCCCTTGCAGGATCAAGCTCCCATCTGGTTCCAAGAAGATCGTTCCAAGTGGCTGCCGTGGAATGATCGGACAGGTTGCGGGTGGAGGAAGGACCGAGAAGCCCATGTTGAAGGCTGGCAACGCATACCACAAGTTCAGAGTGAAGAGGAACTGCTGGCCTAAGGTGCGTGGTGTGGCTATGAATCCAGTGGAGCATCCTCACGGTGGTGGTAACCACCAACATATTGGTCATGCTAGCACAGTCAGGCGCGATGCTCCTCCTGGTCAAAAGGTTGGTCTCATCGCCGCCAGGAGAACTGGTCGTCTTAGAGGACAGGCCGCTGCCTCCGCCTCCAAGGCCGACTAGGCTTAATGATTCTCATTTGCTTCGTTGTTTTGTGTTATTTCTGCGCTTCCTGCGATGTTTATGGCCAATTTGGTGTGGTTTCTAGCCAATTTTGGTTTGGATATTGAGGTTTCAGACGATTTTTGTTTCCGACTTTTAAAGATACAGATATTTTGAATGTATGCCCACTAGCAAATTGGGGCTTCACTAAGAACGAAAGACTGGATCCAGCCTCAGCTATATGATAATGTTGGATCTAGCCCCCCAGAAAATAAAAAATTGAAAAAAGGTTTTTCTTTTAATTTAAAATTTTACAGACTTGTTTACTAACACCAGATCATAAATATTAATATTTACCACTGTAAGAAATTCAGGGTGTGATACTCCTACCACCTTGAAAACAATCTTGTCATATCCTTTTTATAAAATATTTATTAATACTTAAGTTGAAAATGTTTATAGCTGAATATTTACCAATACATATTTGTAAGTGTTTATAGATAAATATATTATTAGTGTCATAGTTTAAGATATTGTAGCCAGATTATCAATGCAACCTATTCACGTAAAATGCAAAAAAGATTATCAATGCAGCCTATCCAAGTAAAAATGCAAATATGATCTCTTTTTTAGTTAGCGTAATTATTTTTTATCATAAAAATTTTATTAACCCGTTAGGGTTCTTGATGATAATAATATTAAGTATTGACTTTTTGACTGACACGTGCGCCGCCACATTAAAGGGGCCACAACGACGGATTTGATGAGATAGCAAATGAATATTTTTCACCACCAAATGGCATCACAAGCGTTGTCGAAAAGGCACAAACAGAAGACAACCGTCAGCACGTCAATGAGACATGCCAACTGATTTTCTTAAAAAAAGTAATAACTCACCCATGAAAATACGAATGTGTCCCCAACACCAACTCTTCGATTTTGTCATTTCCAGTGGCACATTTATGGTTTCACTGTTTATCCAACGACAAAAACCTGAAATACCCTTACCTAGAACTGTAATGTTTTGTCACATAAAACAAGATATCTAAAATACCCCTACCCAATCACACATTGTTTTGTGTTATAGCAAGGGTAAGAACATAGTTTTAAAAATTCAGAAAAAAAATAAATCCCCCCCCCAAAAAAAAAGAAAAAAAAAGTCAATCCGATCAATGAAAAAGTCTAAAATGTCCAAAAATTAAATTTTAACGTATTGAAAATCAAAACGATAATTAAACTATTATAATCCAAAATAATTTATCATTACGGCTACAATATTTATCCCATTGGGTATAACTTATGTATTATTTTTTTCATAAAACATGTTAAACATTTTAAAAATATCTGTGAAGCAAATAGTTGGTTTTTCAAGTTTTATAAATCCTGAATAATCTTTACTTTATCGCTTTCTATTTATATTCGTACTTGAAAATATTATATAAAATATTTTCACACGCAATCTCGCACGCGCACACGTATATATTTAAAACATTCAGGGTTTCTAACCCTAATACCTTCTGCTCTGCTTTCTCTAGCGGCTTCTCTGCCACCCGGCGGCTTGCTCTTGTCACTACCATCGTGCTCTTTCCCCTCCGGCAGCTTGCTCTTGCCAACACCGTTCAGGTAAACATCTGCGTTGTCTGTCAAGTAATCCCACAGTACATATTCTTTTAGGATTTTAGATCCCCATCATTGTCCACGTAAAAACTAACTGGATGTAGTCTGAACTCAGAACTCCATGCACACATGCTTGCATTCATTCAAATTTCAGATATAAAACAACCGCGCTGAAATTTTAAGATAATCCCTTTCTAGCCGAATGGAGTCCTAATCGTTTTTACAGTAGTTTTATGGTTCGGCCGGGTTTTCGCTTCTAGTAGCTATAAAGCCTATAATTGATATCAACTGCTGGCGGGGGTTGTGGACTTGGGATGATTTATGGTCTCCTTTGTATTCTTACTTTTTTTGTTGATAAATAATTTTTACGTGATTCATTTTCTATGTTAACCAGCTAATTTGTGAAGATTTTTACTAATTCCATATGATTTGAAATTAAACAAGCTGGAATCTTGATCCCCTACTTTGCTTCCACTTTTCTGACAATCTTTTCCCTGTTTTTGTTGGCTGATGCATATCAAGGTAAAAACATAATCTGTGGGTACGTATGGTTTCTGTTCTTGTAAAAATCCGAGGTTTTAACCCCAGGGGGTTGGCCTGGCGGTGGAGGCCTGGGGCTCGTGGGTGTGCTCCCCATGAGGTCTTAGGTTCGAATTCGCTCAGGTGCAAACAATTTCTTGGGGCCATCGGACTTGGGCGAAGCCCTTGACTTAACCGTGGTGCACTTGTGGGAAACATGCTTGCCGAGGCCTTGTGCACCCCCGGGATTAGTCAGGCCCAGCGGCCTGGATACCCGTGGTTAGCTTCGGCTTATCCAAAAAAATAAATCCGAGGTTTTATTGTAAATACGATGACATTAAATTAGAATAGCTAATTAGGCACGCTCCCGTGATGAAATCATACTATTGTTCTAGATTTTGTTAAGTTAAATCTTGGATCTTAATCAATAATAATCTCCATTTTTAAACCTGAAATAATTTAAAGAATTTAATTTGTCAATATGAATTATTTTTTATATTATAAATACACGGATCATTTATGACCTGCAGTTAATACTACCTTATGTATTTATCATTAATTTGCAGTAATCCTTTTATATTCTTCTCATATTCACGCTATTCCACCTGTTCTATTTCCAGAGAGGTACTTGCTTCACACACAACCACCACAAATGGGTCGTGTTATTCGTGCCCAACGTAAGGGAGCAGGCTCTGTTTTCAAATCCCACACCCACCACCGCAAGGGTCCAGCAAGGTTCAGGTCTCTGGACTTCGGTGAAAGAAATGGATATCTGAAAGGTGTTGTGACCGAAATCATCCACGACCCGGGTCGAGGCGCTCCATTAGCGAGAGTCACTTTCAGACACCCCTTCAGGTACAAGAAGCAGAAGGAGCTTTTTGTTGCTGCCGAGGGCATGTATACTGGACAGTTTGTGTACTGTGGAAAGAAGGCTAACTTGATGGTCGGGAATGTCCTGCCTCTGAGAGCTCTTCCTGAAGGTGCTGTTGTTTGCAATGTGGAACATCATGTTGGAGACCGTGGTGTTTTTGCTAGAGCTTCCGGTGATTATGCTATTGTTATCAGTCACAATCCTGATAATGATACCACCAGGTACTGCCAAATCTCTTACTTTTAAATGACCGTGTGGGTTTGTTTCATTTGTAATTTTATTGCTTGGCTTGATGTTTTTGACGGTGTTTCATGATAAATATTGTTGGTGTCTGAAGTTGGTTTTTGTTATTTTTACTGTCATGAATTGAGAAGCTCTTTGTGCAAGGTTATAACTTGGGTTGAGTTGTGTGGTTAAAAGTGGAAATGGTTTTGTGTTTTGACTAATTGGCTCGGCAAGGTTGTTGACAATAGAATTCTTCTTGTTTTTTCCCCATGGACATGTAGTTTCTGTTTTGTTTTGAAATGAAACTGTATAATTGTTTATATTGTCTTTGCTAAACTGCTAGTGTGTGCTACTTCTTGGGAGGTTATTTTTTTTTATTGATATTGCTCTGTGAGTTGCCGTGTAGTGATTATAATTATTAAGGATTTGGAAATGTGGTTATAAGCTGTTTTTCACGACCCTGGTGAACCTCTTCCAAATTGAACTCACTGATTGTACTCCCAGATTTACAAAGATGAACGCTTAAAACTGTGTTTTAGACCCAGTCTATCTTTTTTGCATATTTGCATCTCTGTGTGTAAGATAGTTTTTCTAATCATATGCTGTTATTATTCCTTGCAGGATCAAGCTCCCATCTGGTTCCAAGAAGATCGTTCCAAGTGGCTGCCGTGGAATGATCGGACAGGTTGCGGGTGGAGGAAGGACCGAGAAGCCCATGCTGAAGGCTGGCAACGCATACCACAAGTTCAGAGTGAAGAGGAACTGCTGGCCTAAGGTGCGTGGTGTGGCTATGAATCCAGTGGAGCATCCTCATGGTGGTGGTAACCATCAACATATTGGTCATGCTAGCACAGTCAGGCGTGATGCTCCTCCTGGTCAAAAGGTTGGTCTCATCGCTGCCAGGAGAACCGGTCGTCTTAGAGGACAGGCTGCTGCCTCCGCCTCCAAGGCTGACTAGGCTTAATGATTTTCATTTGCTTCGTAGTTTTGTGTTATTTTCACTGTGTGTTAAATTATTTAAACACCTTCAGGCTTAACGTTTTGTTTGAATTTATGCCCAAGTTGGATTTTCAATTATCTCTGCTGGCATGGATGAATTCCAAATCTGGCCAGAGTTTCACTCAACCAGGTTTATTTAGAGTTTTTACTAGTGGTTTGTGCATGTTCAATCTTTGATAAGGGAAATGCTTTGTGGTGGCAATGGTAGTATAGTGATTCCGTGAAAGATATCTGTTGGGGAGGGTTGGCACGGAAACTGGGGCACTGATGATTCATCTCTTTTGTGTCCCCGCGACATTTTTCAAACTTAAAAAGAAGTTAGAGATTCATTTGATTGAATTTAATCAAGTTTTAATAGAGCAGAGATCAGTGGAGCTCAAACTTTATTTAATAAGCAACTACTCCATTGGCGTGGCCACGCTCGATGAATTATTTCCAAACTTCAAAAATATAAGATAACACTGATAGCTCGGAGATTTTAAGGTATTAAACCCGGACAAGTAAATAATTCTTGAGATGTTTTTTTTAATCTTGGGATTTTTTGATTTGGATTCTTGTATAGTGGTTTATTGTCTAGTGCAAGTTTTTAAATACATTTTATAAAAGCTAAGCTAACATGATATGAACTGATTGATTTTATGGTTCAAAGAAAATTTAGATGAACAACAAAATATGTATCAAACTTATAAAAAAACTAAGTTTTTATTTTTTTGTTAAAGTATTGAGAAGATGATATATTGGATTACCTCTATCACATGGAACTTGAATCATGAACTTAGTTGAGTTTAGTAATTTTTTTAAAATAAATTTTATTTAATTAAATGATAAAAATTAGATGCTCATAATTTTGAGCATCGATTCTAAAATAAATATTTGTTAGAAACTTTGATAATACTAAGCAAAGTAGAAAAAAATCAGTCTATTTCTCAACCAACAATTCAACATTGTGGATGAAATCAGAAATCTCTTCTTATTATCAACGTCGAGTGAAGGACTAAATTGCTTCTAAGATGACAATTAAGCCCCTTTTAGTGATTTTTTACAGAAAAAAATAATCTTAGACCAAAGGGGTAAGTGTTGTTTTGCATTTATAGGCATTATAATGACTTAACCTTGCAAAAAATAAAAATAAATAACAATAACTAATACTAATTGATGAAGAATAATCAATTCACAATAATTGAAAAGAGGACGAGTATGAAAGTCATTGTATGAGAAACCTGGAAAATGTAATATTTCAACTCATACTAATTGACTTGGATGAACTTTCTAAACCATATGCCATATAGGCCAACATTTCTTAGGTGATTAATCAGGCGATGGGCTCCATAATAAGCCCAAACATTGCTTAAAACGAGCCCATATGGTTAGCTAACAAAACCCAAGGGTGCACGCATCCACATCCAACGCAAATAAAATAAAATAAAATAAATCAAGAACGCGGTAGTAAAACCATCTTACCGACCCGAAAACACCATCTTTCTACCTGGGACAAACCGCCAAAAATGGCCTCTGCAGAGAGCAACAGTGCCACCCATCTCCATCTCCTAACCCTTCTATTACTAACAATCTCACTGCCTAATAGATCTCTCTCCATTCGAATACCGGATCGTGTCTCCACCGCCATTAGAAACCCGCCACCCGATTACCCATTGAAAATAGCAGTTTTCGCTCTTGGTTGTTTTTGGAGATCTGAAGCCGTGTTCGGTTGCTTGAATGGTGTTGTACGGACCACTGTCGGGTATTGTGGCGGATCCAAATTGAACCCTGTATACAGAAGCTTAGGTGATCATGCAGAGTCCGTACAGGTCTTTTTTAAAAAAATATTGGAAATCTGCTTTCGATTATGTATCGTTTTTTTATTCAATTACTTTTGAAAACAATGCTTCTATTAACTCAGCCTGTGTAGACTAATGCAGTTCGGTTATATATATACACGAAAGGATTTCTTGTTGAAATGTATTCATTTGGGCAAATAGAGTTGTGGGTTTTTGTTAGAACTTGATTTAATTCTGTATAGTACAATTGTTTTGAAAAATGTTTACATAGATTTAATTTTATGCTTTTTCGTTATTCTCTATATTAGGCTATTTGGAACTATGGTTTTTTTTTTTTTGTTACAATCTGATTAATTTACGTGAAGTGAAAATTGTTATATAGAGTCATTCTGCGTAATATAAAGCATTTAGTTGGTTGGTTGGTGTTGTGGAGCGCATTGTTATGATTGGATAGCATGATAGGTCCGAATGTGATAAGTTTGGTTTGCACGGAACAGGTTTATGTAAGAAATTTTGCTTTTTCCTGATTTGTTTGATGTGGGTTTTTGTTAATGTGTTATATAGGTAGAGTATGACCCGAAGGTGATTAGTTACACTCAACTCTTGGAGGTATTTTGGGCTAGTCATGATTCAAGGCAAGTGTTCGGGCAAGGTCCTGATGTGGGTAATCAATATAGGTAAAATTTGGTCATGACTGTTGCCAGCATTTTCTTGTTTAATGTGATTAGTTACTGCCTTACCGGTTAATTGTTGTGAATATAAATGTGCAGGTCTGTTATTTTCACTAATGGAACTGAAGAGCGTAGATTGGCGGGTGTTAGCAAAGAAAGAGAGCAATTGAAGTCGAGGAGCAGTGTTGTAGTTACTCAAATTCAACAGCTTGGAACATTTTATCCTGCGGAGCCAGAACATCAGGTTTTGTATTACTTTAATAGTGAAATGCATGGGTTTCCCTGATGGTTTTGAAGCATTTGTTAGTTTAGATATACACAGCAATAGTCGAAGTTCTAGAAAATGCTGGAAAGATTTTTGGCGGAAAGTTTGAAGCTTACTTCAAGACTTTTGGACAGTGTCAGCACAGGATGAGCAATATAGTGTTGGTTTGTCTAATGGTTGTCGTACTGAGTCACACTTGTGGCCATGGATTTGTTTCTTACTGCAGGAATTTCTGCCTGCTGCATAATAGAAAGATGCAATTAATCAATAATATAAAATTGCATATGCTAATGGTTAGCGTATAACCTTGGTATAATGTGCTTAAGCATGCAGTTCAAAAGGGTACATATAACTCTTACATGAGAACTTGTAATGCTTTTGGGGATTTTAGATGCAGAAGCAGAAGGCTTCAGTATGTCTGTTTTCAAGGGCAGAAGATATGCCACAAGCTTGAGAAAACTCCTCTTTCTGGTTTACTCTGAGAAGATGTGCTATAGCCTTAACTGGCAGTGATCATGATTCAAGAGTATATATAGATATATATTGAGAAAGACACTCATATTTGATTCTTAACTGTAACTTCTGTTCTGTAATTCTTATGTTGTTTTTAAAAACATTCCATCCAAGCTAGTGTGTCGATTCATTAACTTTAAAGGTTTCCATATGTGCAGAAATTTGAGCTCAAGCAAAGTCCATTTCTTCGTCAGCTGATGGGAAACTTGCCTGAAGTGGACCTCGAGAATTCAAGTTTGGCAGCAAAATTAAATGGCTATGCAGCAGAGCTCTGCCCACCAGGCATTCAAAAGCAGATCGATGCAAAGATTAATGACATTCTTAGAAAAGGTTGGCCTGTTCTAAGAGATGTATAGCTGGCTTTTGGAGTAGATTTCAAGTCAGTATGCTTCAGCTGACAAGCTCCTTTACTCCATGCACTATTGCATTCTTTTTGTGGGGGTGGTTCATGCCAAGGCATAGAGAATCCAGAGCTGTGGATGGCACAGGCAAATAGACAGGGTAATTCTACATATTCTTGATTCACTAAAACAATATCAATGTTCCATTCCCAAGTAGCTTTAGGCATATTCTGTTGTTCAATAGGAATGATCTTATATGCCCATGATTGAAGTCTTACTGTTTCACATTTATTCTTCACATTTGGAATAAAAAAAGTCGAGAATTTGAATATGAAATACTGCTATATGCATTTGGACAAATCATGTCATCAGAGTCTTAGATCTTTCTGTGATTTGTTTACCTTTTTTCCAGCTATGGATGTGTTCATGTTTGTTTATTTCATAGAGGGAGCCTTCATATTATATTTCTTTCTGATAGTAGAATGAGCTCAATGTCACAGAACTCTAATTTCTCACTGGGAGGAAATGTTTTTAGCATGCAGGTTCGTATCATTCCAGCCCCTGGTCTCTGAACCCCTATCTCCCTAACAAAGAAACCAACTCCTGTTTATCTAGTCGTTAAAGAACACTCGTTTCTCCATTATTTTTTTCCTTCTAGTAGTTATGTTTTGCTCAACTTTGATGTTGCATACTGTTCAGCAACTAAACTGCTGTAAATTGTGTCATATTGTTCAGGATGTGCCTCTTTTTTGTTGTGTTCTTCCAACAGGGATGGATAACTCATCTCTAAGATCCTCTTCTCTTCTCTACTGTGAGCCAGATTTCAAACGAGTCCCTTGAATAATTTCAGTAACTATCCATCACGAATCATTAAATCTGCTCCCACCCACCCAATCAGCTGCTATTTCCGAATCACAGTCTATCCGATTTAGATTCGCTGGACAGACAAAAGTCCAATCGCATCGTGTCTTTTACTGCACCGATGCAAGAAATCACAACGCAACAACCAGCATTTATTTTCCAGGAACAAGAGGAAGCTCAATTCACTCTTCTCAATCATGTTGGGATTTAATTTGTTAAAATCTTGCTTTTCGAAGGTCTTCTTGTCTTACTCAAGCAAGCAAGACCGAATCGACAAATAATCAGTTTATTTGTTTATATGTTAGGTCAGCTTCAACTAGTTTTTGTAAATCTTCAGCTTAAGTTATTCTTAGATAAGAAATCTAATCTCCTATCTGCTCACATATAAAAATTTCTTGACATAACCATGCTATATTCAAGTCGAAGTTATTAAATCCGACACAATTTACTACCTGGATCAAGATTCATGTCATGAGGTAGACAAGTTAATTGCCACTTGTAATTGAAAGATTTCCAAAGAAAAAAGTCAAATGACCATTAATTTTAAATAAAAATGCTACAAATTTTTAAATCAATGGTATTGATAACAATATAGCATTGAAAATGCCAAAAACTTTTGGATCGATGATATTATTAATGACATAACAATTGAATATGACTTATCATTAGTTTAGAATGTAAATTAACATCAATATATATTTTTAGAGTTTATCTTTATTAATTATCATTTTACTTTAAAAAAAAAAACATTTAAATATCTAGAAGTTCTAAAATTTTATAAAAAAAAGTCTTTTTGTTGGTACCAACTACCAGGTACAACTAACTACCAACTACAAATCACATGAGCCTTTCATATTAAACCATCACACACCCTTACTAGGAAAATGAATCAAATTACTTGAACTAAGAGATTAACTGATATTAGCTTGTTTCTAAGCTACTTGAATATTTTAGGACCCCGTCAATATAGTTTTGATTTATCCGTTAGCAATATCAATCCAATCATATCCTTTGAAAGAGAATGGTGTGAAAGATAATGACTTTTTCTAGTGTTAATCAATTTGTTTTCACTTGCATTAGCCACTTCATTCCACCCATAATTTTAGGTTTCATTAGTGTTTTTTAAAATATTTTTTAATGACAGTGGTAAAAAAGATGTCAGAGTGATGGTAATGAGATGATGATGAATAGGAGATGATCATAATGGTAGCAAAATAGAAGGTGGCAATGGGGAAAGAGATGGTAGTGCTCGAGGAGAAGATGATGAATGAAATAATTGGATGATATTGTAAATGGATTGTTATTCGTAAAATATTTTATATAATTTCATGAACTAAAAATATTTCTCAACAAATGAACCAAGTTTAAAGGTTGATTATAAAATATTTTTCATCAATCCATTTTTCTATCAAATATTTCAATGAAAACAAACACGGGAAATTAAAAAAGTATTTTACGCAAAATAAATTGGCCCTAATCTGTTATTAATCCTTTTTCTCCTAGTTTGTTACTAATCCTTTTCTTCTAGTCCTCTTGAGCATAGAAAACCAAAATTATTCCTAAACACATCAAGCATTTTTGCTGCTGTTCTTGAGTGATTTACATGCCAAGGACCATAGAAATTGCTTGGATCATCTAATTAATGACAATTACTTTCAGCAGAAATGCCTAAATTCTCCGATTCATATCGTTCCCACCAATAAAAATCAAGATAAAGGCTTAGTTTCCAGGTGGATTAGGAATGAAGAAGAGAAGAAGTTAGGAATGACTCAGAACAAGCAGCAGCAGCAGCTAAAACATCTGAGTCCCACATGCATGTGCGTCAATTTTATGCATAATTAAGATAGACATCCCAACCAATTCATTCCAAAATGTTTTTTTTTCTTTCTATTATTTCGATTAAATTGAAACTAATTCAAGTCAAACAAGAACAACAGCAAATAAGTCATCAAAGCGACAACAATCCATTGGCTGGTGTCTTCAATTATTAGCTCCCTATTTTCTTACCCTCGAACAAGAAACTTCTTTCTTTCCTTTTCCTTTTCGTAATCTATTGCGTGGAATTACGGAAAAGTCAAGTGTTTATGACATGCAAAACCATATCTCTTATTAATACATAGGTTTTTTTTTAATTAATGGTAAATTAATATATACATGCAGAAATAATGTACATTATCGCATCATATACGCAACCGCTAGTGACGACTTGTCATAAGCTGATACAACAGGCATGGCAGCATGACAGCAAAAGAAGAAATTCTATACTCGTAACAAAGTTATTAAACCTTCATGAAGTGGATAATGGATTGAATAGGATAATTTTAGTTGATCAAAGTTCTTATTATTTTGATTTTTTTCTGCTACGAAGTTAATAGAATGTTGTCTTGAATCTGTTTTAATAAAATCAAACCATTTTGTTGAGTCATGAATCATAGAATGGCAGATTAATTATCCGAGTTTAACCAGTTTAATTCTCATTTATTTATTGTTAAAAATTAGCCCATGTAAATTCCCGGGCTGGCTGATCGCTACGTCTGACCGCATTGTCCAAATGAACCGATCCTGTATCCACGTTCGTCAAAGAGAGACAAAGAAAACTATCAATCTCTGATGTTTTCTTCTTCTCTTATTGGCTAATTGCTAATGAATATTGGACTGCACTTTGGCACCCTGTAATATATAGTCAACTTCCAATGATTGATGTGAACACAGAGAGAGTTTTACGATAATAATTTCTGGGTTTTGTTTTTCATGCCATGCTATTGGAAGCTCAAGCCTCAATCCCACCCCTCTGCTCGATGACTGTGCTTTTATGGCAGATTCGTGACGTACCACCCAGCTGCTCTAATTGCAAGCTTAATGCAGAAGATAAATCAACAGGATGAGAGAGAGAGAGAGAGAGAGAGAGAGAGAGAGATGTAAGAGGTAGGGTTAGCCCCCCACCAAGAAGGGTTTCATTATAGTACACAGAGTTAAAACATAGCATAAACTGTTCTGAAAGGAAAAACTCCATACAAGAAAACAAATATGGACACCTAACTATGTCAAATAATGTCTCTTCGTCAGGGTTATAGCAGCTGGAGGTTAAATATAACTCTGACAGAAGCCAAAAGGCAACTTGTTTGGAGTATTTTTCCAACAGATCGATGTTGTGATAATGACAAATATTTGAATTCCTTTTATCTCATCATCCCTGTTAGAGACTGAAAGACTACTTCTTCGCAAGGAATAGTGAGGCCCATGCCATGTTTAAAGCCAAATTCCTCCTCAGCTCTTTGGAGTAAGCTTTGAAACTCAGGACGATCCAGCCATGATATTGGGATAATGTATCTGCTTCTGCTCTCTCCTACATAAACTGCAAAATGGCCTTTTGGTACATCATCAGGCAGGCCATCTTGGTCGTAGCCATTTTTCTTCCCAAAACTTGAGCATCTTTTGACAATTTGCTTGAGAGCTGATGTTTGAGGAGATTTGTTTGATTTTCTTATAGCCATTAGGGGAGTTTAGATAGATATCTTGTGCTCTGCAACTTTTTGGGTGACGAGAAGAAAATCAGGTGGTGAGGATGGACAAAAGGGCTAAACAGGAGAAGCGTGGAGGGTGGTGGGGGAAGGATTGAAGGGAAGCAGAGGTATTTATGGAGAGATTACAAGCACAGATGGTTGTTTCCTGTTTGTGTTAGTAACAATGCCATGTGATATGTGGGGGCGAAGAACAGGCCGATGGAGTTTTGGAATACCGTATAAAAAGGCCATGCAGTATCCCAAACAAGGGATTTCAATCTCGTTCTTTTTTTTTGGTTGAAATTGCTGAAATATTTTGTACCGGTTAAGGAAAATAAAACAAAATGACATTGTTTTTATCTCGGGTGAAATTCCGGTCTATTCCGGATTTTTCGGCCAAATTCCAGCCGAAACACTATAATCATTTCGCCTATGCTGTTTCGGCTAGATAATTTTTTTTTTTAAATAATAAATAATTTTATAATATTAGTCATATCTCTTAATACAATCGTTAGATTGAGATGGAAATTTTATGAGGAGTCTCTTGACATATTTATATATATTATGTTAAAATTTCAGATCAATCAGAAAATGTAATGATCTTGCAAGATTGATGATCACATTCTCGTAATATTATAAATATTCATAATTTTGTTTAGAAAAAAATTATTTTTTTGTTAGATCAAATTGCACAATTCAAATAATTTTATTTTTGGATTTTGAACTAAATTTTATTTTTTGAATTAATATATTTAATTGCACACACACAATATAACCATGAAATGCGCACCGAAATGCTCCCAAAACCAAAATATTCCATTTCTAATTCAAAAAAACAAAATACCAACCGAAACAAAATTGACAAACTTGATCTAAACCTCTAGGGTTTACCCTACCTTGTAGCCTCTACTAAGGACATGATGGGACCATCTTCCCCTCCAAGGTTTCCAAGTCTTCTCTCGTTTGACCGCTATTCGAAGATTGCAAAACCTTTTCTTTCTTTGACATGCTGGCCTCTTGGGGATAAGTTTTCTTTGTTGAGCCATTTACAGAGGAACTAAGCCTGCGAATCTACCATCTCTTTTGAGCACTCCTGCCAGGCATGGGATGAATTCTTCTCCACAATTTCTAATCTCATGGTGCCAAGCTTTTTAACATGGCCGGGCTTGAATTACGCCGGCTGCCGGACCTAGTAAGGGGTGAACTTTTCCCGGTCTATTAATGTTCTTTCACCCAGTGCCCTGATGTTGTTTCAAGATCAACAGTAAACCACAGTGGCTTTTTTGAGGCCTCCTGTTAAAAGGTGAAGGCAGTGATTGGATACAGGCCAACCCAACATTTTTATTTATTTATTTTAGAGAAAAAAAAACCCAATTTTTTATCGAGCAAGATCCTAGATCGGCGGACAACCTGATGACCCACCAAGTCAGATATTTTAGCTAGAATTATATCATCACTTTGTGTAACATGATGTTTGGAACAACTAGTAACCACTATAGATTTTCGTATGCTTGCATATACAAAACCCCAAAACCATTTCGAAGAATTTTTCTATTTATACAGAAAAGGGATATTTCAAGTTCGAAACCTTACTGGTTTCCTCAGAAAGCATCTGAGAAAATGACTGCACTAGTATGAACAACAAGGTAAACTTTTTTGTTAGATGATTCTTCTGTTAAGGCGAGGGTGGATAGAAATCACCTCACTCGTTTATTTAGCAGGCTTCCAGTTTATTTCTTTGCTAGAAGTGCCTTTTCCAGGACATGGACAAGCTTTCCAAGAGAATTCAAAGTCGTTTCTCAGATTTCCAAAATCTGCCAAATTTTAGACAAGTTTACCATGATGGACCCTTTCTCTTGAGAGGTACCACAAATTTCTCACAATTCTAGGACCAGCCACGTCTCCTGCCAAATTCAAAACCCCAATAATAAGCACACGCCACACAGCCACATATATGAGATGGAGCGAGCAGACATTTATTCCTCCCAAACCGCTACTTTGTTGGGATGACACCAGTTACTCTCCCATGTTCTGAGGTTCATCATAAGGGAGAAGCCTAACTCTATCTGCTTTCACTGCATCTCTTTTGTTTTCTTCTACATTCCAACAACGGCAAGCAATACCCTAAACAGAAACTTGTGCTAAGTGCATCACCAACATCACATGCCGAGAAACTAATTTAAGAGGCACAACTTATTAATCTTCTGAAATCAACCAGAGCTGCTACTGTTTCCAAAATTTCTTTATATAAAAGGAAAATGAAAGGTATTTGAATGTTGGGTTAGACAGAGAAGCTGCCAACCTCTTGTGACTGAAAATCAAGTTGGCACACGAAAAATACAAATTAGAGAATGGCCCATCCTAGTTACTCAAGGGCAGAAACCATCATTGTGATCAACAGAGGACATTTTTCTTTATGTGACTGGCATCCTTGTCCAATGATTACATGTGAAGGTCATGTTACTCTTGTCTTTTGATTTTAAATTTTTTTAACCTCGAAAGTTAGCATGCTACTCCTGTCTTCAGAACACTTTTCAATAATACATCATCCCGATCGCCTAAGACACCTTCAGAAATCTGCAACTTTCCACTGAAAATTATCCGAAAACAACTTTCTATCGTACCATTTGACAGGCTAACCTTGTTGAGTTGGGGCTTAAATTGATGAGGTGGTTGGATTGGTAATTGCATGATGTAGTGTCCTAAACAAGAATGGAATGTGTTGATATATTTTAGTTATAGTTTATGTGTTCCTCCAATATTGATGGTGTGTGGTGGCAACCAAAAAGAATTAGTGATGTGGTATTTTTTTAGTGAATGATTTCTAGGATGTAGCTGGGTTTTGGGGCCAGTCAGGTGTTCGTGTGTGGTTAGTTTGTTCTTGTAAACCCTATATTTGATTGTGGAGTTTTGTAGAGCAGGCTTTGCCGAACCACATTATATTTTGTGTCCCTTTTATGGTGTGCTATTATTACATTATATTTTGTGTCCCTTTTATGTTTATTATTTGGTTTGTTTGGGTTTGCACAACAATTGGTAACATAGCCTGGTTTGAGGTTGATGGAAGTCGTGTGCAAAACAATTGAAGATGGCGAGGACCAAGTTGGTGATGAAATTTGAGGTAGAATTGTTTGATGGGAAAAACAATTTTGTTCTTCGGCAAAGCACCTTAAAGGATGTTATAACAACTCAAAGAGACTAAACTTAAACAATTGAAGGATAATGATTATAATTATTATGTAGTTTGTTTTATCAAATTCTAGACCTATAATGGATTACAGTAATTGAGAAAGCTTTTATTGTCATGGAAAAGGCCATAGTAGTACCATTTTGAGAAGATGAAAACCGACTTAAAAGAGTTGAAACTAAATTGCAAGAAGTTTGGAGATGTATGTTTTTTTAATGAAAGAAGGATTATTTTCCTAACAAAGGCCCGTATTGCTAGTATAAATAGCATATGTAATGACTAGTTTATGTTTGCCTCCAATATTGATGGTGTGTGGTGTCAACCAAAAGAGTTTGAGTTGTGGTATTTTTTTCCTTGTGAGTGATTTATTTGGTGTAATTGGGGTTTGGGTGTGGTTAATTAGTTATTGTGAACCCTATATTTGACAGTGAATTTTTTTGCAGTAAGCTTTGCCAGATCATGCTATATTTCATGTCTCTTTTATTTTGAGTTATTGTTTGGTTTGCTTAGGTTTTGCACAACATGACCTATCAGTTTTATGCATTAACTAGTCACTGTATGGGTAGATAAAAATGGCCAATATCCCTATTAGAGCTGACAAAACCACCAAAACCAGATGGATTGATCATGGGGCATTATCAACTATGAGCAATTATAGCTAACAGGATGCAAGACACTGAAAAACCACATAACTATTCTCAAACATATAAACTTAAATTGTGAATCATTTTTTTCAACTTTGACCAAGAGAAATCCCTATTTCACATAACTATTCTCAAGACTCTGAAAAACCAGATAAATATTCTCAAAAAGATTGATACTTGAGTTTTGAATAATTTCTTTCAGCTTTGACCAAGAAACACCTCTATTTCACATAATTCTTAGATCAAAAAGCTAGATAATAGGTATCTAGCATTAAACTGTTGTGAAAGCATCACAAAATTCTCATCAGTACTATAGAGCACTATGAGCTATGAAGGCTTGAGAATTTGCCAACTCATAAAATCAGCCTAGTATGACATACCTTCTACTTAACTATCCTTTTTGAGGACATGCATACATCAAACAACTTTCTAACCATTTGCTATTGCAAATCATGAGATCAGAACATAATTTCACAAGAATTACACAAGTAATTTCTCTTGTCTGGTTGTCAAGATACTAAGCCATGCATCGTTAATAACATTCACCCATAAAGACTTTGGTCTATACCAAAATTAGTAAAGAAAACTAGACAACTAAACTAGAGAGTCCCTAGATGTGGGCTAGTCCACATTCTTTACATCTAATCACCTCTAGCGATTTGTCTTCCACCATCTAGTTTGACGGTGAAACGCCAAAGTTAGTGTGTTGCAATCATGTACATTCAGAAATCATACCGTAGGCTAGTTTTGATGGTTGAGGTGGTCCATCTAACATGCTCAACTGTCTTCTCAGCTTAAGAATATGAGCTTGCACCTATAATATTTCATATACCATCAGAGAAGGTATCCTGGCAAGTTCTAAACACTGAAGCAGTTATCTATGAAACAATGGAAACAAGCATACAAGACAAAGCACCAACAACTCAATAGCATAAGCAATTAGGAAAAGCTTATAAAGTAAATCAATAATACATAAACATAATTATGAGACCATTTCTTCTTCAATTATAGCGAGTTGAACAAATAGCCGTTTGGAAAATGATACAGACCCAATATTGCCTTTATTTTCAAGGACGTGTTATGGGATGGAGAGGGGTCCAGCATTTTCTGGTAGCCTTTAAAGTCCAACCGAGAAAGAGCATATAACAGAAAGTAGCAAGGAGACAGGTAGTCATGGCTAACTCCCCCTCACCCTAAATGTACATACAGAGCTAAAATTCTTAAATAAACATCTCAGATTTTTCAACTATACAGCATGCACATTCACAACTACAGGTAAAACAACACAGTGACTGTAAGCAATTATGAATCATTTGATAAAGTTAATTAGCTAAGACTAACCCGCTGACGAGCAGATGCAAGTTTCAAAAGCTCATCTGCCTCTGAAAAATTTATGAACCAGTGATTCAATGGATGGTTTTTGGTGTCATATTTCCCTTTCACATTCATATTTGAGCTTGGAACTGCGGTAGTTCAAATGTTAAAATGTAACCACATAGAAATCACTGCTGATAAAGTTTACATAGCATGAAATTTACCAGGAGCAGGCAAGTTAAATCCAGCAGGAAGTCGTGGCACATATACAGCAGGATGACTCAGCACACGAGCCAAAAAGTTCTCTGAAGGGTCAGGAAAGACAATCTCATTATAAGTTTCTACGACAACAGGTTTCTTGGCTGACTGTGGACCACTTTCAGCATCAGGATACAACTTCAATAAGTGGAACCTTATGAATAAAAATTAAACCACCATTAGCGAGATAATTTCCACCCTAGTCAGGTAAAATCACCAAATTAAAAACTTAAACTACTCACAAGTCCACATGCTTATCGCAGACATCGTCGTGGAAAAGTATGGAGATACAAATTTCAAATTCACCCCACCCACATTCAGATAACTCAAACGGTGGAGATTCAACAACTCTTATAGGGTTATCAAAACTAGGATGCAATTGAAACACGACTTGCTTTATTACTACACTAAGATCCTCATTCGTCGCTCCGCGTACATACACTGTCCATTTATGAGACTGTAACCTAATTCATAAGAAAAAAGAAATTCAAACCCAAGGAAATATCCATGTACCATTTAAGCAAGCATAAGAACGGAACTTACTCACTGGCCTTTTTACCAAGGTAAAATGCCATAGTTCCATATACCACCGGAACACTGATTTCAACGTCTTTAAGTCTCTTGTTTTCAACCTAAATCACAACATGAGAATTAATACACCTGGATTAACTAAAATTAAAATAATAATTAACAAGCTTATTTAAATCAAAATATAGAGATATTATAATCCTCACAACAATGTATGGTCCGTCCATCAACATCAAATTAATCTATACACAAATTGCAGCCATTTTTTACAAATCACTGTGCCCGTGATCAAAATTGAATCTTACCGACTGTGATTGTGCATGCACACACACTGCTTTGATTTGACACTTGCAAATATGATTAGCTATAAAAGTAGTACATTTCTTTATATGGGAATGATTAGCTATAAAACTTCAAATGATTGTAGAAAAATGGGATTTCAAAAATGAAAAGTGGGAAGCTTTTATGTTATGGTTGAGTTAGTTACCTGGTTTATGTTGTTGTCGGTGTAATCAGTGGGTTTGATGCGTTGAGGTTTTGCAGCAGACTCAACATCTTCTACTTGAATGCTTGTTTTCGAGGGTGATGGAGTTGTTGTGTGGGGCATTTTATTACCACTTTGTAAATGGAAATTTGCAGGACTTAGGGTTTAAGGATTACTCACGATCATATTTTTGGGTTTTGGATGAAGCTTTTGTTCTTGAAAAGAAAAAAAAAGGAGATGGATTGTCTTACCAGCTATTTTTTAGTCCTTGAATATTGACGAGCTCTACACTCGAGGCCCTATATTTAATTTTCATATGGCTTCTTGCCAGCAGAAGTTGACGGGACTTTTTTTTTCATTTTATTAATATTCTACAAAAATACATATTTTTTTAATTTTTTAATTAATTAACAATTGGAGCCTTATTAAAATGTTTTAAAATTGTAGATTTGACTTTTTAAACTGTAGATAGATACTACAGTAAAATGAAGGGTCTAAAATATAGTTTTTCCACTTTTTTTCCAACCCTCCCTCAAACGCATGTTGACATGTCGTTCGCTGATGTTTGAAATTTGAATCACTAGATCTATAAGAACTGGTGGGGCTAGAACTAAGAAAACAATGGGCTATCACTTGTAAACAAAATATAATCAACGGACCCACAAATATTCATAGAAAAAATATTTATTTTTGATAAAATAACAACACAGTTATAGAAAACTAAAAATATGTCATAATTAAAAAATATAATGTTTATAACTTATTTCTATTAAAAAATGTGACAAATAATTTTTTTTTTGTTAAATAAAGAAACACGTCATTAAAGTATACCAAAATTCATTAAAAAAATAACAACCGATTTAGTTGACTTTAAGGGTAATTGTGACACACTCACATTGACCTTTCTTAGCGTCATTTGATTAATATTGTCAAGATATTTATAATAATACTATGGTTCTGTAAATTTTGAAGAGCAACAAGCTTTTATTTTTCTCTTCATGTGCAGGCCATTTGATAATTTTTATTAAAAAAAATATAGCAGTTTTAAATAACAAGTTCAAACTGCTTAGATTCAAGCCTGTGATTGCCACTGAAAATTTATATGATAATTAACTTCAGAACCTGTAGAATCAGTTAAGATGCATGTAAGTTGACCCGGACACTCACGTTAATAAAAAAAAAATATCATAAAGAGGTTAGAAAAGATTATGATAATTTTCATGGCCAGCAGCACTCTCCGAGTCATCAGAGATCAAAACACAGTAATCTAGATCACACCAATGACTTGTGATAATCTCCTATTATTACAGCTCAACCATGCATCGCTACGGGCACCACCACCAACAAGAGCTTACCTGGGTGAAAGCAATATCATCGCATCTTCCTGCTTTCGGAAAATGAAAGGAAACAGAATAGAAACCTGAAACCATTATCACTTGCAAACTTTGGTGAGGTAGCAACTTTATTGACAGTGTAACGACCTGAGGAACAAAAAGTTTAGTGGTAACTAGAAAGAATCATACAATAAAGGATTGTTGAACCAGCGTAAAATAAAAGGAAAATCCCTGATGGTTACTGAAAAGTAGGAAAGCTTGTCATCAATTTCATTAGCAGGACAAAGCACATCTATGATCAATATTTCTATCGCTTCAATTTTACAATGCACAAGAATGGTACTGGAAAATGAGTTCACTGAGCTCTTTAGAATGTTACATTTTGGAAAAGGGGTCTGAGATGCTCCGAAATACAGAATCCCTCAATCTCCAAGACCATTGAGCTTGAATGAAGCAACCATTCACCCCCAGCCATCCAGTGTAGCAGGATAGCACCACCAAATCAAATATTTGAAGCGTTCAGGGCCATTAACTTGCATTGTTCATTCATGCCCAGAAGTTGAGCTTCTTTCTTATCGAGAAGGGCGCTCAACCTCACATTCTCTTCCATGAGTTTCTGAACTTCAGTCTCTTTCTGCATTTTCTCACCCTCCAATTGTGTTGTCTTTGCAACTAGCCTGCTTCACAACAAAATGAGATGCTAGACAAATATGGTAATCCTGCGGAAAAGCTATGAAGGAGAAACCAAATAAAGGGATAAACTAATGTTGAGAGAGGGAGAGAACTAGCCTGCCAACTTACTATGAGTCAAGTGAAAACAAATTTGAGTGTGTCAGCATGCAATTCAAGCAGAGGACTTTTACAGATTGGAAACCCTTGGACCATGAAGCAAAGTGATAACACAGATAATTCGACCAAACATACAAGTCATTGGCTATTCGAAATGTGACTAATTAGAAATCCATATACATTAAGCCCTAGGTTGACTACTAATCGTAATCCAGAATATCCCAGGAAAATAAATTGTAAAATCAGTAACCTAATAGCATCATCAATGATGCATGAGCTGACATAGACATCATAATAATTCTAAATAACCAGAATCATCACCAATAGCCAACAATTTGTGTCATCCAATAAAGAATTTACAAAACCATAATCAGAAAAAGGTTTTGAAATTTGATCACAAGTGATTAATGAAAGTGCATGATCAGCAAACTGTTCAGGTAAATATCAGTATAAGTTGGCCACTCCACCATACCTAACACTGTTAGTAGAATACAGGTTCAAATCTCACACTATAGTTATCATAAACTCTTAGAACTATACTTGCTAAGAAAGAAAATGTGTAGAGAAGCTTATTATCTTATTTCAGGAAAATCTAAGTACACTGACCGTTCAAAAAGCCTCTCAATAGTTTGAAATTGCCTCTCTGATGAAAGAAGTGTCTCTCTGACACTAATGAGACTGCTAACATAGGATTTTAGAGAATCAAAGTCCCTTTTCACTCGGCAAAGCTCTTGCTCATTTTCTGCAGCACATTGCCTCTGCCTGGATGTCTCTTCAACCAAATCCTCAACCCTCTTCCGCAAATCATTCAAAATACCATTTGTACCCAGAGCAAACCGCTCCATCTCCTCTAATTTCAAAGACATGTTCTCAAGTTGGATTGCTTTCCTTCTAATTTCTTCCTGACCTAAAGTTACCTTATCTTTCTCCAGTGCAGTTTCAGATTCTGCCATTATAACTCTTTTAACAAGACCTTCCATCACATCTGATACCATCTGCACAGACTTGAGTAATTCACCAATATAAGCTTCGTCTTGTTCATCATAGCTTCCTTGTTGCTTTCTAAGTATAAGACATGATTCTTCATCCGGGCCAAATGAAGAAAGATCAACATCCCGGGACCAACTGGGCATTGGGGTTCCATTCCTGTCAACAAGTCCCACTCCTTCTAATTCCTTTATTCCACATGATGTGTGTGATAGCTCGGGAACGGCAAAGACTCTTGCTTTTGATTTTAAGTAAGTCAACAATGTCGAGGTTGTTTTCACTCTTCGCCAAAGGACCTCCAACTCCTTTGCATGTTCCTCCGACCCTTGTACACAAGCCTTCACCTCCATAAGCTTCACTTGTAACACATCCACTTGAGACTGTCGCCTTTCCATCTCCTGCTTCCACATTTCCCCAGTTTCTCCAACGTGCAACGTCAAACTTGACAAGTCGACATCCTCTCCTGCCATACCTTCCCTGAGTTGCAAGGAAAAAAAATAGAAATTCAAATTTTAGATTGCATAAACCTAATGCCAATCAACAAACGAAACCCGACAGCATTTAGCACATAAAAACACATCATAAACCACAAACTCTAGTACCAACTACCAACCACGTTGAAGATGATTATCAAGCACCAAGCTTTGTGAAGAACAATTCAAATTCAAGCAAGGATATTAAGCAGCAAGATCATGCCTTTTATTGTTAACAAATCAACATACATTAAAATCGCTTCGAATTCTCAAAAAAAAGAGTACCTTGAACCTTAATTAACAAAACCCCAATTGAGCATGAAGATTCACAAATCAAACCCCAAAACACGACAGAATCACAAAAGGGTATTCTTGTGCATCAAATGAGACGAATGAGAGACAATTAAAAGACAAAGCAGAGATTTTTAAAGGGTACAATACAAAATGTGTAAAAAACAACAGACAGTGAAAAATAAGAGGAAAGGGTAGAAAATTAAGAGAAAAATGAGACCTCTTTTCGGGGGTGCTGCTTCTAGGAGAGATTGACTGCGTACAGCTTGATTGGCAAGGGAGTGAGTTCTGGTTATGTCTAGCAAGGCGTTGTTGAAGGTATAAAAGAGGAGGTCAAGAAACAAAAGGGAAAATGGAAAGTAAGTTAGGTACGTTGTTTCTTGTCATATTTGGTTTCCTTGTCCTCGCCTAATTAATAAAACAATGCTGTCTTATGACCTGCTTTTTTCTTGCGGTAATTTCCGGTTCTTATATGTTTTATACTTTTATTATAAAAAATATTTTATATAATTTAAATATATTAATATTAAAAAATTTAAAGAAAAATAATATTCACAACAAAAATATTTAATAGTCTTTATACAATTCTAACATTATATTATTTTATATAATAATCGTCGGCGTTTCATCCTGGTAATTATATTATTATTTTTATTTAAAATAAATATTCTCTCAACTAAAGAAGGTTATCGACTGAATTTTAGAATTTGAAAATGAAATTATTGGAAATCTTTTATCTTAAAACAAATTATTATAATAAGAGGGAGGGAAGTATTTGCTAATTTTGAAATGTAAATGTTCTGAATATTTGCTACATATTCAACTTAGATTCTTAATTATACCATATAAATTATATTTTTATCTAGGACACCGAAGTAGCGATGCATTGGTTAGCAGGACTGGAGCCATTTTAGTCTTAAGAAAAACGAGTTAATGGCAGTGGTCCTTCACCAAGGTAACGGAAAAAATAAAAAGACTACATTCTTCAATCAAAACCCTTCACACACCAAACATCAAACAGCTTGACCACAATTAAAGTGATGATTCATTTTCATCAGAACAAGAAACTAATGATTCTATCTCATAAACCCTCGTAGCCCAGTTTCGCAAATCTATCAAGAAACCACTTATCGGAAAACTTCGTAGCATCAAGTCCAAAGAATTAAAATGAAGCTAGCGACTTTGGGCACAAATGCCAACAGCTGAATCAGAATTACAACTCTTTCAATTACAGGTCCAATTTTTCAATTCCAGACCATACAAGACCTGGATTCCTAAGCAAAGAAAATCCATACAAATTTCTTTTGAAAACCCAGTAAATCCTAACCCCCAAACCCATACAAAGTACGCCCTTGCCTTTTCAGAGCATAGACAACATCCATGGCAGTGACGGTCTTTCTCCTGGCATGCTCTGTGTAGGTGACGGCATCACGAATCACATTCTCAAGGAAGATCTTCAAAACCCCTCTCGTTTCCTCGTAAATAAGCCCGCTAATTCTCTTCACGCCTCCTCTTCTTGCTAGCCTTCTAATTGCTGGCTTTGTGATTCCTTGAATGTTATCTCTCAGCACCTTCCTGTGCCTCTTTGCACCTCCCTTTCCCAGCCCCTTTCCTCCCTTTCCTCTTCCTGACATCCTCGCAGAGTTTCCGGCAAACTTGAATATATTTTCGGAGAAAACAAAGCGGATGAGACCTTTTAAGAATGGTAATTTGCCTCGAGGGTTGGCCGGGTATTTATACGAGGCGGGGCACTTCAGAAAAGGCAGTTCTCTTGGCAATAGAGCAGGCTTGTGATTTGGTGGTTTAATATCCACCGCTGGATGGATATCATCTGACGGGTGTTTTAACGAGATTTTAAGGATGCCTGAGATTGCCAGCATGGCCTCCATCTTTCTGTAATGACCGTAGGATTATGTTTTATCCATGGTTCGATCCGCGTCAAGCGGGTGCTCTTGTCATAACCGTTTGTTCGACTCGATCTAACGGGTACAGACATAAGCAGGATATAGGATTGCCAGCGTGGATTTTTGCCCCTTTAGATTATTTATCCTAGCATCTACCACTGCAATCAGCGTGTATAATTAAGATGTTTGCTGCATATTTATTTTAAATTCTTAATTAAACTTCACTTTTAAAAAAAAAAATACAACATAAATTATATTTTTATTTAGGATTTAATTGAAAATGAATAAAAAAGAGTAAATGAAACGGATCAAATTAGAAATTAAATATTTTTTTAAACAGTTTAAGAGACCTTAAAATGAATCGATCCGGTGTTCTAATTATTTTTCTTGTTTATGTTAAATAGAAGAAAAAAAGTGTGATGGATTATTTGATTAAAAAAAATTTGAAAAGTTAGATTTAGGACAAGATTTGTCTCTTAATATGAATATTTAGTAAAATTAAATAATATTGATTTTTATTAAATTTTGATGGAATGTATTGAACGAGGATGCGAAAAATCTATAAGCGTCCAGGAAGTTATTATTCCGTCTCAACTAGTAATAATAATGGAAGGATAAATTATTCAATAACTATAATTATGAATTAGAAAATTACAGCAAGAATGTATATATATATTTTTTTTATAACTGGGATATCCAAACCAGCTTACACATATCATAACTAATCCCTAGATTTACCGAATATACTACAAGTCTAATAAACATATAAGATATCACAAGGATAATAGAGGTGCGGAATAAGGGAATTGCCAAGACCCCACCTGCAAGAATAATATATTTTTTTTTATTTTTTTTATTTTGATAACCGGGGTGTCCGGGTCAGCTTACGCGCACCTTGACTATTCTCCTGGCTCACTGAACATCCTGCAAGCTCAGTGAACATATAAGACACCGCGGGGGTAACAAGCATACCGCGCAGGGATGGATCCAGGAGAGACAAGAAGGGAGGAACCCTCCAACAGCCCACTCCCATCGAGACTCGAACCATGTTCGAATGAAAGAGAGTGCTCCTCAACCACCACTGAGCCACAATCCCTACTGGTAGAAATGATATTTAAACTGAATGGAGGTGGCTTGGACCTCCTGACAGAAAAAATATATAAGATTATTGAAAATGTTCACATAACCTTCAAATCGACCTATTGACTAAAACTTTATTCCTTCACGCAACAGAATATAGCTGTTGGGTCATATCCCATTGATGGTGACCATGGCCGGTTACACACCACCCGGTGCATCCTCAAGACTTTCAGGTACCGAAGTAGGAGGAGCTGATGATTTCGCTGCTTCTCTCTGATAAAAAAAAACAATTCAGGAAGCAAAGAATAACAGTGAATGATCCAAGTTGCATAAGAGGCACATAATTTCTCTACCCTTCGCAGGATTCTGCTGGATTTTGTCAGAAATGTAATTATATTGCTAAAAAAACAATACAGGAAGCAAAAAATAACAGTGAATGATCCAAGCTGCATGAGAAGCACATAATTACTCTACCCTTCGCAGGATTCTGCTCGATTTTGTCAGAAATTTAATTATATTGCTACATAATGAAACTTGTTTGTCGGTAATAAACATAAACTGATGAGGTCAGGGACATACTTTGCATTCCAGAAACCCGCAGAGGCCCTCGAGGCTGGTTTCAGGATTTCTGATCTTCATTAGCTCACCAGCAACTTCAGCTGGGCTAACTTGAACTTCTGAGATTAGCTTTTCGATGCGAGGAAAAAGATCGTGGTTGCATATGTCCAGGTAAGTTTCTGCAAGCTGCTTGAAGGTGGAGAATGTGCAATATGAAAGATTAATGTGCAGGTCCATCCGGCCAGCTCTCAGCAAGGCAGGATCGATTCGATCTTTGAAGTTAGTAGTGAAAACGATAACCCTTTCATCTCCACAGCAGGACAGTAGGCCATCAATGGCGTTGAGAAGTCCAGAGAGTGTTACAGCCTTTTCCTGACAAGATCAAACACAGCTTCAGTTCTGAAACTAATGTGTTCAAGTCTAACAGTACTACTGATCTCCAGAGATTTGAAAAATACTTTTTATGTGGAATCGGAAAAGGAAATGGTAATAATAATAATGAAAATCCTACCTGAGGCTTCCTAGGAGTTTTATCATGATCTGATGGGCGATCCCCGGCTTGACGATTCTGTAGCTCAACCGAACAGTCGATATCCTCAACCACGAGGATTGAACGATTGGACATGTGAAGCAACAAAGATTCCAGGGAAGAATCAGAACTGACAGCAGACAAGTTCAAGCTGTAGATGTCAAAGTTAAGATGGTTGGCCATGGCTGCTATCAAGCTTGATTTCCCAGTTCCTGGAGGGCCATACAGTAAATAGCCCCGTTTCCATACCTTACCAATCTTCCTGTAATAGTTCTTTCCTCTGACGAATCTGTCAAGATCCTCAATAACTTTCTGTTTGAGGTTTCCATCCATTGCTAGCGTATCAAAAGTCATAGGATGATCCAAGTTGATCCCCTTAAAGTTCCATCCATCGCGTCCCCCGCGAGTAGTGTGAAACTTAACCACCCTGTTTTGATCCTTAATTATCTTAGCCATTTCAATAATGTAAGGCAGGTACTTACTCCTCACCATACTCGCGTGTCGTTTATGGAAACGAAGCTCGTACCATTTCATCTCATACTGGAGTGCTGAGTTGAATTCACTGCAATAAGACCACTTCATGTCCGCACCGAGGAAAGTGTCGACAATCTTGCAATTCCTGTCAAGGCCATACGCCAGCGCCTTGATGTTTTCGTTCTTGCCAACCGTGATTCGTCGTGGAACAGACGGTGTAGAGAAAGCATTGCTGCCAAGATACATCATCAGGGCATGAAAGAGATGGTTTTTTGATTCTTCATGCGAGTCGCTGATAACCATGGTGAGCTCTGACGTAAAACGACCCGCTAATTCCTGCAAAAAACTTTGCATTTCTTGCGGGACGAAATCATTGATGGAGCTACGTAGAATTGCAACAGAAGCTATCAGGGATAGACTTGACCCCATTTTCTCTCTTCTCGATCTTCTTCTTCTTCTTCTTCTTCTTCTTCTTCTTCTTCTTCTTCTGTGTTTTTTGGTATCTGCTGTTAAATTCTTTAATGACGCGTTCCATTTATAGCGGGAAAGAGAAAGTGTAAAAGACGGTGTTGTAAATACAAAGACAAATCATGGAAAATTCTGTGCCATGGATAAGGATAACACAGTTCAGCTCTGCTACTGCAAAGAAGTTCACTAGGAATTGCAGGGTAGATCAAGTGGCAACTCGATTAATTCCTACATTCCTTACCTTATTAAACTGAAAATGTAGAAAGGAGTCGATAAATTAATCGATATGGGGGAGGCTTATCCAAAATAATATAGTAAAAACGTACTATCTGTAGAAGACGTTGGTAGCTTCTAAGAATTAATCTATCAGAAGAATGAGTCTAGCAGAGTCAATGAAGTGCACTGCACTAGAAATTGTGTGGAGGCATTGACGGAGTCAAGGGGTCAGGTGGGGCCGCCACCGCTCATAGTTACGAGACTCAAATTGCGTGGAAGCATTCGATGCGGCGCCAACACTCCGTAGATTTAACACTCCATTTTGATGGATTATAAAGCCCATTTTAAAAGTGTTTTAAATGTTTTTGATTTTTTTTATATTATTAGATCATTTTTATATACTAATATTAAAAATTATTTTTAAAAAATAAAATAAATATTTTAATGTATTTATGAACAAAACTTATTTTTAAAAACAATTTCAACTATACTTCTAAACATTCACTAAATTGATACACGGGTGTTTAGAAATATGATAGCTTTATTAAATGTTTATTACTTGAGAATATATTAATTTTTTATTTTATTTAAAAAATATATATATTTTGATCTCATCTTATCAAAATATTTAAAAAAAAACTAATTTAAAATAGATAAATAAATCTTAATTTTTTTTAAAAAAAAATACAAAAAACAAACAAACAAGCTTGTTATAAATCATCGGGTCAACTCAACTATGATTTTTTTAAAAATAAAAATATTATTTTAGGGTTTTTTCCACAGCATTTTAGTAAAAAGAAAATAATTGGCCCCAGCTAAATTTTAGATTAATAAATTACAAGTTAGCCTGGGGTTTTATAAATACTACACCTTTTCAGAAGATCCAAAAGTTTTTCAAAAAAGTTTCTTGCAATTTAAAAATAAACAAATAAAAACTATTTATTAACCAAATTTCAATTTATATATGTGAACTGTTTTTATCTTGACTTGTTCACACGCCACTTGGCATAAAACTCCTGACTCTGTTACCGTTATTACATTACAACCATGAAGAGTGTCTCAGTAAGAAAACCACTTTGATTTTATATTATTTCGTTGACTGTGCTAAAATAAAATCACGTTTCTCCTCACGTTATTGTTTCTAGAGGCAGGCTGTGAAAAAATGTAAATTTATAACTTTAAAATAATTTGTTGCCGGTATAAAAAAATAAACTTTCATCTTGTATCACAAATCTCATTTCTCCTCGAGGAAACCCGAAATCATGCATGTCTTAGACCCCCTTCTATGAAAGTAAATCAGGAAAATAAATATATATAAAACAGCAGGTGTTAGAGAATAATATAAATCATATTTTGGGGTCTTACCTATAACCTTAAATTTTTAGGTGAGATGATTCTTTAACATGATATCAAAATCTTGTTGACCCAACGATCACGAGTTCAAATCTTACCACCCCATCCTATTTGATAAAAAAAAAATCAAGCATAAGTAATGTGGACTTGTGCAAGTTTCAAGCCCAAAGAGCTTTCACTTGAAAGGGGGTATTAGAGAATAATATAAATCATATTCTGGAGTCTTACCTATAAGTTTAAGTTTTTAAGTAGGATGATTCTTTAACAGCCAGCAATTTATTGTGTATACATGCACATTTTATCATTCACTTAAATGGTGTAATTTTCATTTTGCTTTTTTTTTTTTATAAAATCAATAGATATTTTAGTTTTTTTATGACCCATTAGTGGTCATTAAAGGATTGACCATAAGTAAATTTGCGTTTTATAATTTTTGGTAAAATAACTCTGAAATTCAAAACTTTTGAAGCAGACATAAAATGGTATTTCTATCTTCCATACACTGTGCTGCTTGTTGCTTGTCTATTATGATCGGAAGTAAAGCAGACCTGTGATGGATTCCTGTTCTGATTTATCTCCACTCTCTTTTTATTCCTCTTCTCTGGCATAACATCGTCAGAACAAAACGATTGGCCTCTGAAGAATTTATTCAGGATTGGGAGAAGAAAAGATTGAATTCTGAGAATGTATGGAATTATTTCTTTATGTCATTCTATTGTTCCACCATGTGATTCCTTATTCTTTCTGCTGTTATGCTCTATGAATCACTCCTTGCAGACAGATGCACAATCATATCCAGGCTTTGATCAAATGGCAGGAACAAATGTAGACTTAAATGAAATAACTATAAAACTGGGGGGGGGGGGGGGTTGCCGTGTAGTTTAGGGTGAAAAAAAGAGAGGGAAAAAAAGTTAACCGCTCACCGCCACATCTTCGACCACATTGTGAGGTCACACACCACACTATGAGGAAGAGGACGCAGCGGCGCATCCACAAAAACGCTGGATGGACATTTTACGCTACCGGAAGACGCCGCACGCACCTACCGAAGCGTGCGTGAGGCCGAATGCTGTCAGCGCATGGGTCACATACGTGCATAGTATTCGGAGGAAAATACTAAAAAAAATAATAAATTACCGTAACACTCCTACACTCAACTCTTCAATTTTGTTTTATTGGAGGGCAAATTAGTATTTAAACATTTTAAAAAAATATGCAATTACCGTGGCACCCTCCCGACAACTGTTATTTTTTTGTCTTTTTCGAGGGATAAAATGATTATTTTATTGTGCAGAGAAATATAAAAAAATCAATAAAACAGTGACCCAACCGAATTGAAAACCAAACCGTTTGAGCAACATTATTGTAATCCACAATGATTTCACCCACATGCTATAGTAACTGAACAATGACCTCTTTTAATATATAGTATAATTAGCTCCAAACTGGCAAGCACCAGTGCGAACTCCACATCAATTGACAATGCCTGCAATCTCCTTGGAAAAGGGTAAGTGTTATCATCTCATTTAAGAGGTCAAACTATTATGCGAGATCATAAAATATGATTTATATTATTCTCTAATGCACCATCTCAAGTGAAAGTCCTTTGATCTTGAAACTTGCACAGACTTACACTACCTTGTGCTTGATTTTTATCAAATAGAATGTGATGGTGGGATTTGAACTTGTGACCGCTAGGTCAACAAGATTCTAATATCATGTTAGATAATCATCTTATCTAAAAACTTAAAATGTTAAATAAGATCTCACAGTATAATTTATATTATTCTCAATCAGTATACACCTAGTAAAGATTGAGAGAAGGCCTTACAAACCTCCAATCATAATGAAAATAGAAGCATAAGAAGATTTGTTGAGCCAATACAGCAGACCCTTCTCTCCTAAGTAAAGTTCAATAATCTTTTCTGAAAGGCTCTCATCTTCCCACTTCTTTCAGCAGATGCTTGTGCCTTTACAGCTAGCTAGCAAAGTTCTTCAAAGCTAATCCCTTTTATCTACTGCTGGGGTGTGTTTCGTGCAAGGCATCCATGCCTCTTTTCATGGGAAGAACCTATCATTTGATGCCACTTCATCAAAGTACCCAAATTGTGTTTTTTTAATTCAATTGAAAATAAATATTTGCAGAGTAATACAATTAAGAAATTGACTAAATAATACTATTAAATGAACGGGAAAAAGGAGAGAAAGAGAGGGGGGGTGAATTAGAAATATCTTGAAAATATAAATTTAATAGTACCAAAAAATATTATTAACAATGACCCGAATATAGACTAATTTTTCATAAGGAATGAGTGAGTCAAATATTTGACTTCACCTCTAAGAGATCTTTTGATTGTGACCTAACTCAACATGTTTTCTTGGATTAGCCAAGCAATTTCCTCACCAACCCAAACGCTTGATCAATCACAAAGTTTTCCATGAAACTTCCATCGATAGTGGATGGGAAACTTTAAGGGTCAAGAGTGGAAGGGGTAGAATGCTTCAAAATCTTTCATACCATAGATGATCACTTCAACAAATTATCCTTTAAAGGCAAATAGATTATATGAAATATCTGTTAAGAAAAAATTAAAGGTAAAATAATAGTGGAAACTCATGATTGATTTTCTTAACTAGCAAAGCTAATTAAGTATTTGCGGAATAATATTATTAAAGAAGAGGTAAGAAGAAAAAGAGAGACTTAAAAGGAGTGAGAAAAAGAAAGCAAAAAAGAAAAAAAGGTAAAGGAGAGAGAAAAAGGCTACGGAGATATATTAAAACTCCGATTACAACATTATCTTATAATTAAAAACATCTCGATAATCAATATTTAATAATACATAAAAAAACCACTAATGATGATGCGAGTGAATGATATTTATTGCTAAAAACAAGTGATCAAAACTAGATATATAGAATTGGCAGGGTTAATTAAAATATTTGATGGATAATATAATTAAAAAATAATTGATTAAATAACATAGTGATTTTTTTAAATCAAATGAAATAGGAAAAAGAAGAGAGGAAAAAGCAACAATAAAAAAAAGAAAAAGAAAAAAACTTGGAGAAATACTAAAATCTCAATAATAACACTACTTTACAATGAAAAAACCTCATTAATATAAATTTAATAATATATAAAAAAATCACTAATAATAATCAAAATAAATTATATTTACCACTCAAATTAAATTAGTGTTGCCATGCTCATGCACATTTCCCTTGGATTTGCCTTGCAATTTCTTCACCAACCCAAACACTTAATCATTCACATATATTTCCATGGAACCCTGCACCAAATAGAAAGTTTTGGAAACTTCAAGGGTCAATAGTGATAAGGTAGAATAACATCTTCATCTTTATTTCGTGACTCTTTAGAAGTGTCATTAAAATTACTTATGAATTTTTTTTGTTTAAAAATATATCAAAATAATTTTTTTTAAAAAAATATTTTTGACACCAACACATGAAAATGATCTAAGAACACCAAAGTTTTTAATTTAAAATAAAAAATAATATTTTTTTAAAAGTATTTTTAAAACGCAATGTCAAATAAAAGTCTATAGTGATGATTATTTCAATATCTTATCCTTAAAAAAGAAGATAAATTAGATGGTAGAAAACTATTCATACTATCTGTATTTTCAAGCAGACAAATTAATATAGAAATAGTGGAAACTTTCATAATGTGTTACGTCTTTTTTTTTATTTTATTTATTATTTATTTATGATCATATAAATATTCTTAAATTAAAAAACGGTACCGAATGAAAACTATATTCGTCATCCCAAAACTACCCCTTATAAACCTCCAATTTAACTTTTCTTACCCCACGCACCCCGACCAACCTTGTGTTTCAATCCCCCCCCACTCCCCTCTCCCTTCCAGATTTCTTGCTCTCCGAGTCACTAGTCAGTCAGTCATGACCGAACCCAATAAACCCGGTAACGATGACCCCTTCCTTGTTCAATATCAACCGTCCGAACTTAAAATCGTTTCGGAATTTCTTTCCACCTGGCTTCCTTTCCTCACTCGGGATCTCTGCCGTAACTGCACCAAAATTCTCTCCGATCGCATTCGCTTTCTCTCAGGTAACAGCAACTTGTTTTTATCCCGAATTAACCTTTTTTTTTGTTGTTTTTGATCCTAACATCATTTTTTTTATAAAAATAATTATAATGTTAACTGGTTAGTTTAATTATAGAAATTAGTTTTTTTTTTTAATTTACTGTGTTGATATTTTGAAAACTAGGGTTTCTTTTGCTTACTGTTAACTGTAAGCTTTTCTATTTTCTTTTTGTTGAAGTTAAGGTTTGTTGTTCGATTTTTTTACTGATTTGGAGTCTTTGGCTGTGGCATGTTTGGACATTACTGTAGAACTCAAAGGCGAAGATAAGAGTAGGGATTTTCCGAAAATGAATGATAACTTGGAATTGCCCAACTCGAACTGCTGTTCTGGTGGTAATTGTGATAACAATTCCTTGGGAAGTTCGAAAGAGGAAGATGACTTGAATTCGTTAGTTAGGTGGAAAGATGGGACAAATGGATGGTATGAAACACCCAAGTTGGAGGCTTCCACCAGTGGACTTCGTAGTGAGTGGTGCTCGGGGATGTCTTGGGCAGATATGACGCAGGAAGATGAACTGGCAAAAGAAGAGAAGGAACTAGAGCAGCAGGAATTGAATACACGGGTGGTTAACGTGAACGATTCAGCGGGTGGTTTGAGGATGACAAAGATTGTTGGGAAGCCTACTACGTTACCGTGGGAGAAAAGGGAATACATTCGGTTTATGAATGTGAAGAGGAAGATGGACTTTATGTGCTTTGAGAAGGTTAATGGGAAGCTTACTAATATTCTCCAGGGCCTGGAACTCCACACAGGCATTTTCAGTGATGCGGAGCAAAAGAGGATTGTTAATCTTGTGTATTCACATAAAGAGAAAGGGGAAAAGGGAGAGTTGAAAGGTTGGTTCATAAAGATTTTATCTTTCCCAGGCTATTCTGTTTGATCTGTTAACAAGCTTTCCACTCAAGTCAACCATTCTTTTCTATGTGCTATGTTACATTTTTTGCTTAATTGCTCTGGCCATGGGTTTTATGTGCTAGAATAACTGTGGTTCCAAGGATGTATGCACTCTCTTATTTATGCCACACATGTCAATTTGTATCGGTAAAAGCGAACTTGAAACTACTGGTGTTCATGTTTCTCATCATTGTCAAAGTACACTAACAGCACACTTGCACCGATCATTAAGTTCTACATTTTCTATGGTGACAATTGACTGAGAGATTTTGACTGTCAAAAGCATCTACTCTGGTAAATATAATAATTAAAAAGCTCTTGACATTCAATATCTCACTTTTGTCATAAGCCAGAATACTAAAAGCTACTCTTGGTTTTGTATATGTTCTCAGGTGAAATGTTCATCATTCTCTCACCACTTCTTTTTCTCTGGTTTTCCTTTTTATGTTTTAATGCTGTTCACAATTCATTCTTTTTGTGCTTCGTAGCTTCATATGCCAATAAATCTTAGCTTTTGCCATTTATTTGACACGTGGTGGTCCCAAAAACAATTGACTGTCCTGTTCCTTGAAGAATAAAACATTGAAGTGATGAATGCAGATGTCAACTTAATATTATCTTTTTGACCCTTCTATACTATCTTCCCGTGCTTGATATAAATTGGCCGAACATTGTTGATGGTTTCGTGCTTTCAACTCAATTCTCATGGTGATTTGTGGAGTGATGTCAAAACTCACCTTTAGTGTTGATTGGTAATTTTTTGGAATTTTATATTCCACTTCTAATTCTATGGATCTGAGAGCATCCATAGTAGACTCATTAGCATTGAATAGTGCCTTGGCTGTTTTTCAGATGTAGTATATTGATCTGTTAGATGTGCTTTGATCAGTAGAGGTATGGATTCATGTCCAAGATTTTCTTTTTGCATCATTTGTGAGTTGAACTGGGCAAAACGTTTCCTGGAAAATGTTCAATTATTTGATATCATTGTTGATAATTGGGTGGGGATTCTGAAATTTTCTTGCAGAACGAACGTATTCAGCTCCACAAAAATGGATGAAGGGCAAAGGGCGTGTGACTCTCCAGTTTGGATGCTGTTACAACTACGCAACTGTAAGTTCCGATCCCTTTGCCACACATCATCAACATTCTGAATTATGGCAATCTGAGATTTGTAATATTAAAACTGCACAAATGTTAAAACCTGTAACATATACAACATGGTGGCAGGACAAAAATGGTAATCCGCCAGGCATCATCCAGGATGAAATGGTAGATCCCATGCCTGACCTTTTTAAAGTGATCATCAGAAGGCTGGTCAGATGGCATGTTATGCCCCCGACTTGTGTGCCAGACAGTTGTATTGTTAACATTTATGAAGAAGGGGACTGTATACCTCCTCACATTGACAGCCATGATTTTGTTCGACCTTTCTGTACTGTTTCTTTTCTTAGCGCGTGCAATATAGTATTTGGATCATGCTTAAAGATTGTGGGTCCAGGTGACTTTGATGGTCCAATTGCAATCCCTCTCCCTGTGGGGTATGTCTAACGTGCAATCCTCTACATCAATTCCCTGCTTGTATATCATTTTCTTTCTTTCTTCCTTCCTTCTTTTCCCATCTAATATCATGTGCATGATCTTGTAATTATTGTCCTGATATTTGTTTACGCTCCATCTTTATTGTCATGTTACCAAAATCCTAGTCATTTTTGTTTTCAGTTCTGTTCTTGTCTTAAATGGAAATGGAGCAGACGTGGCTAAACACTGTGTGCCTTCAGTTCCTACAAAGAGGTAGTGATTGAATCTTCTTGAGCTGTTCTTATGGTATGATGTATATATAATTTGCTTCCTTTCCCACCCTGTATTTGTTGTAGGATATCAATCACATTTAGAAAAATGGACAAAGCAAAACTACCTATAGGTTTTGTTCCAGAACCTGGTCTGCAGGGAATTCAGCCATTACCATATGAACTGGATAAAACGAGGTTAAATTCTCCTAAATCCGAGCCTTACATGAAAAGGAAGCCGTTGGGTAAAGAGGGCAAGAAGGAAGGAAGGAGACCTGCAGACAATGATTCCCAATCAGAACCGAATTACTCAGGTCAGAGTCGACAGCCAGCTGCATATCAGTGGAGGATCAAGGAAAATATAGACAGAGCTGATGGATGAGGTCCAACCCTTCTGTTTCCTGAATTTCAGGTTTGGACATCTGAGATTTAATTTCTGTGAGTATTCTGTGGAAAGCGGATATAGAGGCTGAGGTTTATTTCAGTGTCAGAGAGTTCTGCTGAATATATTACTTACTATACACGTAGCAATACCTAATGCATTCTTGATTTGTTTGTGATCAAAGCAAATATTTACATGGGAGTTTACGGTGTAATAGAGAGCAACATTGAGTCTGCTGTCCCTCAGGTTTTAGGCATTACTATAACAATTGTGTAGCTGGAATCCATTGAAGGTCTGGTTCTGGTTAAATCCCTGAGCGGATATCCGTATCTCGAAGCATGGCTCGGTAATGATTAATTGGATCAACTACCTTGACGCTGCATGTTTGTGATTGTGATAAATTACTGCTTTGCTGAGGTGTCTTTCAAGTTGATTGGTTACAGAGACACTCCACCACATCATAGCGGGAGATGACAGTATTGTTTTCATGTTCTACACTGGAAATCTTGAGAGTTGTATTGTGATTATTTTTCCCTGACTTGGTTGTTGTCAACATATTATTGATTTGCAAGTTTCTTAATATTAGACGGGTGAATTCTGAGTTGATATTTTTTAAAACCTGTCGGGTTAGGTGCTGGGTCAACCTGCTGGGGCTGGGTTCAATAACAATGGTGAACAGTAGCTAGATTAATTTCTACTGAAGAAGCATTCTATTTCAATCCTTACCATTTCAATTGGCTTAATCTCAACCTTGAAGCGTCCAAGAAGTTATTATGATACAATTCCTGCTTTTAATTATATTGATAATAAAATCTTACTAAATGCCATGGCTCATGTTAGATTTTGTTTTCTTACAACCTTAAAAAAAATAATATAAAAATGCTAGGAGGTCAAGAATGTGGTGTATAATGAGGTGGTAATATATTGAAGGATATAGCTTTTTATATTTTTTATAACCTTAAAAAAATATAATGAGGCTAGGAGGTCAAGAATTTGATGTATAATGAGGTTTTAGCATATTGAACAACATTTTTTTTTAAAAAAAAACTCATTTTGTCATCATCTCAATATTTTTTAAAAAATATCAATTTAAAAGATTTGTCAAAGCAAAAAAATAACAATAAAAAGAATGGGTATAAAAACATGATATGTAAATATAATAAAGGAGTATGAAATCGTAAGAAAACAAATTAATTTAAAAAATTATTATAAATAAAAAAATATAAATTAAAGGAATAAAAACCAAATATGAAATAAAAATGGAGGATATAATCAAAAAATAAATTCAATTTTATAAATCAACTCAAATAAACAAAATAGAAATTAAAAGAATAGATACTAAATCCTAAGAAAAAACAAATTGAAGGGTTGATGTGAAATGCTGCAATACTAGCATGAAAAACAGTGAGCAATTGCAAAGCCATTTGAAGATGACGGGGTGACTCACTTTCACAAACACACTAACAATTTTTTTTTTTAAATTAAATTATCAAATCACCTATACAACCACATGATTATTGCAAAAATATCAATGTCAAATAACTAATATGCCCCTAAAGTCAACCTCGAGATTTTTTGGCTTCAAGAGTAATAGAATAATTATACTGTGCTACCCCTAAATAATTATAAAATGACAAATGAATCTCATGAAAAATACATTTTTACTCCTCTCAAGTCAATTCATTGATTTGTCTATTGAAAATAAAAAAAACAAGTATATAGCATTTTTTCCACACCAAAATAAATTTTGTTAATTAAATAATGTATTAAAGCAACCACTAGCCGTTATAATATATATATAAAGAGTTACGGGGGTGATCATTTTTGGAAAGTTTGAAACAATAAGGTTGAAATGGGAGATAACTCAAACTATGAGTGTCAAATGGAACTATTTTAGTTTGCGCACGTTTAGTATTATAATATGGGATGTTTTTTTGAAAATATTTTTTTAATTAAAAATATATTAAAATAATATACATTTTTATTTTTAACATCAACAAATAAAAAATATTTTCAAAAAAAACACATAAATATAAATTGTTCTGATGTTCTATAAGGTGAAAAGCAATTTAAAAAGCAGAAAGTATCATAATATCAAATGAACACTCTAAAATAATCCATTCAAAGATTTCCCTGGCAAAAGAAGACCAGTACTCCGTGGTCCTACAAAGATTCAATCTCTTTGGGAACCATTGAAACTTCAGTCATTTGATAGCAATGGCTGATCATGCATGTATCCCGTACTGATGCGGTCCTCTCACATGTTCATAAACCAGCCCATGATGCTGCAGAAGGACGCGACACAGCACAGGCACGAACGATTTTCACATCCCAGGTTTTTGTTCGAGCGTGAAATGCCTTTTGCTTTTAGCATTTATCTTCTGATTAATTAATGAACATGTCCAAATCTTACAATAAAAGTTGAGGTCTAAAACTTGCTCTACGTGGTAGCCAATCTCTTTCTTAGAAATTAACGGGACAGAAAGCAAAAGAAAGAGAGATGGGAGACTGCTAGCAGCTGCTAGAAAGAGAGGTTAAAGATATGAACTGATATTGTGATGTTATGGGAGGAGAAAATAAGAGCCCAGGAGATGATTACCCCCAAGAAAAGGAAGGTGCCCTGCTGCTGGACATCACTGATGCAGCATTCCTTATGAGGTAAGCAGTTCAGGATGTTAGATAACAGAGAGAGAGAAGAGGAGAGAGATGAGGAGAGAGAGAGAGATGAGTGCAGGAAAGCCTTCCCTGCCAAATCGAGGCCGAAAATATATAGTTGATGATCGAGAAGAGAGAATGACAGTGGCTATGATTTGGCACCGAGAAACAGACAACGATGCCCACATCCCATTTCAGAGATAGCAGAGCCCAACAAAATGCATGATAGGGATGCAAAATCTCATGATGGAGTGTCAAAATCAAACAAATTCAAGGCGTTAATTATATATCCTCTAAGAAACGCCCCATCAAACCTAGATTTTTATAATTATATCAACTCAGTACTCGACCCCTCGAACCAGAAATTGGGTTTATTATATAACCATGATTTTCAAGGAGATTCAAGATACAGTCTGGAGTTCATGATGTGCTCCATGTAATGATGAGACTTCATCCGAATTTCGGGATTCAGAGAAGGAACAAGAAACAGTACTTTCTCACTTTCATCCGAATTTCGGGATTCAGAGAAGGAACAAGAAACAGTACTTTCCCACTTTTTTTTAAAAAAAAATTACTGCTTCTCATGCCCTTTTCAGGCTCGTATCATATGAGACAATGAGGATTTCAGAGAAAGCCAAGAAGAAACAAAAAGAAGTTGGATTTAGAATCTCTTGTAGAGTTACATATTTTTTCGATAGTTTTAATAATAAATTGGTAGAAAATCATGCACTGAAGACAAAATAGGGTGCCCATCCCTCTAAGTTGATCATCCATGGACACGAAGAACTCACGTAAGCAAAACTAACAGCATGAATCTGCTGATACTGTGAAGTGAAAACAAAAATATGTGCTCAGGTGACAGGACTGCTTGGTACTTGCTGTGGTCAGAATAGTAATCATTTCAACAAACACCATTTCCTGATGTATGCGTGCGATGGAACTTTCCCCGCCAGTGAAAATGTGCCTCATTCTCACTGGAGTAAGAGAAACACGACTCACTTTGCCTCGTGCACTGCGAATATCGATGCTAAATTTCGGTTATTTTTGGAAATTAAAACTCAAGAAAGAATGATATAGCTTTCGACGATGCCCCTTTTCCATGTAACCTCATGCATGCCCATATATATATATATATATATATAAACAAAATATGATCAGGAAGCAAGATGAATGAAAGGATCAGGGATGTATATATGATCCGCATGCAGCATGATTTTTCATATTTAATTCTACTCCTCGTGTCTCCAACTGAAAAGAGAAATCATACAGACAGGGGTTATGGTTATGTTCCAACTATTGCCTTAATTAGAACATCTTGTTGAGGATAGTGAGGTCAGGTTCGGAATTAATTTCCAGTTTCCGGCCAAGCCGTGTCTCTTATCAAATTTGAAGTATAATCATGATCAGGCTGTCCTTGCAAAATCAGAGCCTGCTTTTACTTGAACATTAGTATATAGCACAGCGGTCCCGTAGCTAGTCCCCGAGGCTACGGCGAACCCTGTTGAGATGCTTGCTTAAATACCTGGGACTCTTGCAGAGGATGTAATTTTAAGATTTAGGTTATGAAATAATAAAAACAAAAAATGTCTTGTTTATGGATGATGTTGAAATTATTTTTTATATTATTTTAAAATAGAAAACAAATACCCTTTAATTTATCTCTTTCAAAAAGATGATCTCTCCAGTGATGAGTTCTAAATATCACACAGCATCATTAATTCTGTGACATAAATTCATTCATTCATTCATTCATAAGCCTCGTTCACTCCTTCATTACTTTCTAATTTTCTTCTTTCCAATTCAATTTTCTACATTTTAAAGTCTCTATCAAGGAATCTGAATGGCTAGTTTGAATCATATCATAGCTCGTCATGCCTTACGATCCAAGTTTTTCCACTGACACCCTCCTTTTACAAGCTCTCATTTGTCCCTTCTCTTCTTATGAACAGTGCTTCACTGTCAACTTCAGTCCTTCTCTATCAGATATTTCTCTGATATATATCATCCCTCATCCCTCCCACCCCTCCATCTCATCTGCAGCTCAGTCTGGTCCTTTTTTATAGACCATAAGGCCATTTAATCGTCACTCTAGCTAGCTTTTTCACGCACAAGTCTCTCTCACAAGCGCCTACCCCACCTCTTAAATTTCTCACAGCCAAACCAGTACTGTTCTAGATATTTTGTTCTCCTCGATCGATCCCTTTGTTTGTTCTGGCTAATTCTCACTCCATCATGGAACCTCAGCAGCAGCAACACCAGCAGCAACCAGACGAGGATAATAACGGTGGCGGCAAAGGGAGCTTTCTATGCAGGCAAACCAGTACGAGGTGGACTCCCACTGCTGACCAGGTAAGAATATTGAAGGAGCTGTACTACATCAAAGGTGTTAGGTCCCCAAATGGAGCTGAGATTCAGCAGATCTCTGCTAGGCTTAGAAAGTACGGCAAGATTGAAGGCAAGAATGTCTTTTATTGGTTTCAGAACCATAAAGCTCGTGAGAGGCAAAAGAAAATATTCACCAATGAAGTCCCCATGCAACAAAGAACTGCCTGGAAACCTGAAGATTATTACTCTTACAAGTACTCCAACAGTAATAATAATAATCCTGGTTGTTATTTCCCTCTCTAACTTGCTTCCTTTATTTATTTTTTCCAGTGCTATCATGGCTAGCTAGACTTGAGTTTTTTGTTTATCTTACATGTCTTGTGCTGACAATTTTCCAGGGTTTTCTTCTTCATCTGCAAATACCGGTGCAGTTACTGTTGGGCAGCGAGATTTCCATGGATATGGATCAGTAACCATGCAGGAGAAAACCTTTTGGGTAAGAAACGATGGCCCAGAAAATGCCAGTGACTTATGCCTTCGATAAGATCTTCTCGTTGATGCTGGTGTAGATTAATATGCTTTTGCTGGTAGGCATTAAAGTGGAAAGAAATCAACATTAAAAGTTACACCCATGTTGAATACTATATATATGCTGTGTGAATTTTCATGTACCTTTTTACCAACATCCACTCAGACACTCGCCTTGAAGCTCCCATCACATATGGCAGATTGAGGTAGAGTGGAAATTTGTAGCTTTAAAAAGTTTATTTGATAACATCTATAGATAGGCAGAAACTTTCTCTGGTTTCCTTGGGATAATCTGAACAAAACAGCTTCTTTTTCTTTGAATCAAGCACGCCCATTTTCCTTTCCTGCAAACAGGATATGGGGCAGAAAAGGTCTAAAAAAACTCTTTTGTTTGCTTCATCAGGACTGTCCAGTACCGGCGGCTGGTGGTAGCAATATTGGTGCTGGTGGTGGATCCATGATGAGCAACACTAACTATGGATCAGGGATATCCTATACTGTATTTGATCAAGACCAAGAGGCAGATGCAGAGATTGAGACTCTTCCTCTCTTTCCCATGCATGTTGAGGAACACATCAATGGCTCTTTCAACATCAACAGTATTAACCAAGACTTTTATTACAGTAGCTGCTATGGCGGCTCTGATAATGATCACTGCAATGACTCTACTTCCTTGGAGCTTAGTCTCTACACCTACAATGGCGGCCGGCCACAAGATTATTAATGTTTGTGAATACTATCCCTCTTAATTAGTTTGCTACGTACCTTGAGTAATTCTAATCTTCCTACGATTACTATAGCGTAGTGCTATTCCATGTGCTTCTTAAGGCACTGTTAATTTTCTTTCCTGTTAACTTGTTCATCGAAAATTCCAAGGAGTTGTGAACTTAACCCTCGTCATTCAAAGGATTTACTTACACTGTCATTAATCTAGACCGGCTGCCCGGGGTCTAGATCAATATTCTGATCAGTTATCAGAAAGCTAGAGAGGTTAATTTGGTATAACTTCAGTAAGAACACCGTTATTTCTTTTCAAGGTTATTCAGTTCATGGCATCCATGGGGTCGGCATGTGTCTGATGTACGAGAGCTTAGGCGCCATGCTTTCAAAGAAGATCTTTTTAATGTACTTGATTTTCTACATCAAGCTCTCATCCATCTAACAAATAAAAAAGAATTAAATTGTTCGAGTTGAGGATCCATGAATATGTTATTCATATATTTTGTTGTTTTTTAAAAACAAAAATGCCTTAAAACGAATGAGAAATAACAATTTTTTTTTTTAAAAAAAAGGCTATAAACAACAATAAAAAAAGGAAAATAGAAAAATCTAAACAGCAACAATCTGTAAGAGGTAAAAAATTAAAATAAATAAATGATATCATCAGAGCTCAAAGGAAAAGGAGAGAATCATCGCCTCATCTTCCATACCACCTGGCCCACACGATATATACCCACCAACAAAAAACTCCTTCAAGCACGTGTTAAATGAATCTCCCAATGGATCCATCTACCCAAGTAATCTCCATCAATCGTGCACACAAACAAGGACTGGACTAGAAAAGAATAATAGTCTGTGTCCTTATCCTCCACTCCAATGTTCTTCGATCACCACCAACCTTAAAATCATTAGCTGCTAAATCCATTTCAAATCCTTAGTTCTTAGAGTAATCATCGAGTAGAATCTCCACTTCTCTGGTAGCTGGAATAATCCCATTACAGGGACCCCAAATTCTTGCTTCGATCGTTGGTGATTTGAAAGAACAAGATGTTAATCTGTAGGACTGTAAACAAAACACATTTTAATCTCAACCTTTTATTCATTTCAGGTATTTATTTGCGTGTTATCCGACAAAACTTCCTCAAAAATACTAGTTTAACCATTGGATAATGAAACGAGGATGGCCTCTCCAACCCTTCTGACCTCGGATGTCCACTTAATTATAGGTTTTTCTATATGACTAATTATTTATGTTAAGAAAATCTTTTAAGTAAAAAAACTATTTACAAAAGTCAAAATAATAATATGATTTTTTAAATAATGTAAATATAATACTTTTATATTTGTACTCTAATGGAAAAAATTATTTAGAAAAATCAATTCTATTTTAATATATACAATATTGATATAATTATTTATTAATAATAAATAAATAATACAAGTACACTCAAATCAAAACTATTTTTTTTATATAGAAATATATTAAATAATTTTTAATTTTTTTAATTAAATATATACAAATAACTCTTCAATTTAAAAATACTATTTTAACTCTTCAATGTATAAAAATATAAAAAAATTATCTTTTAGCTCTCCCATCGAGATTGTCATAATAGATTTACACGTAAACAACCTCTCTCCCCGAAAACAAGGAAGAATTGTACCAGTAAAGATATGGGCGCACTTCCCAAAATCTCACTGCCTTAAACAATGTATCTCATTGATACTAGAAATTAAAGCAATCATTTGATTATAGCTCGATGATTTTGATGGAGATCATCAAAGTGGTGTTCTATACGGAGTAATTACTCCGTGGATGCTCATGTTCTTAGCTTTTGCCCTAGTTTTTTTTTCACCAAGGAAAAGAACAGAAGTAATGGAAATCTATAGATGCAATATATGCCAAAGGTTTCATTTGTCTCTCCCTTGAGCACACCACAAACTCCATATCAATCTCACCGATCAATCAAATATCCCAATTCATAATTTTCTTCCCTGTATTTGATCCAAATCACCATCTTCACGACCTAAAACAAATTGACTGGAAGAATGCTTCCATATTGACAGAGAACTCTTACTGCGTGCTAATTCAAATAGATAGACATGCAGAAGTGTGTGACGCGGACCATAATCCCATTTCCTGGTGTTAAAATTTCATTTGGAACATAATCAGGAGATTCAAGACTAGTCTCCGTCCATCACTCTCCCTCCTGCATGATTAAGCACCTCTCGGTAAAAGAAAATGCAGGGCCCTTTCTAGTTCTGAAACCTTGCCGGAGGTGGTTGAGCTGCTACCATTGTCTGTGCTGAATGTTGTCTGCCCTTTATGCAATTTCTGTGACCACATGACAAAAAAGCTTTTAGGATGAACTTGATATAAAACTGCAAACGGGAAGAGAAAATCTGCACCTGCGGCAATGGCAGCAAAGAGGAAGGAGGAGGATCACGTACTTGATCAACTCTTTTTTCAAAACTCGTTTCCTGGTTGGAATCGAGAGACTCGTCAGATGATTGATGCAATCTAGAGATCTCCCCAGCTCTTTTATGGGGGCTCCCTGCCCTTAATCTAGCAAGCATCTCAGTAGGCAAAAGATTATCCCTCAGTTTGCCGGTAACTTGAAACAGAGCATTCTGTACATTTTTCTCCCCGCCTGTAATCTGTATAACATATAACAGTTTGGGAATAAATCGCTAAGCAGATGGCAACAAAGATTTTTACCAAGTAGGTAGAGCACTGGAAATTCAAAAACAAAAGGACATAAATTTTCTATAGAAGCTCCAAATGCCTTACCATGTTGACTGATCACACTCCATTACATATAAACATTCCAGTATCTATCTATAGTTATATACTAGTTTTCATCCTGGATAATCAAGAAAAATCCTCTACTTTGAAAGCATCAGGCAATTTCAAAGAACAAAAGGCAACCAATAAGTTATAGAACTCTTGGTACATTTAAAACATTGCAAATCTACACAACAAACAGCAAAAACATCAAATTGTATAATAAGATAAATGAAAAGAAAAAAAAATACAAATACAACTGATGAGCAGAGAACTGGTAGAGCTGTGGAAATGTTACAAGAATAGGTGAAATTTGTTAACCAAACTAGATGATGACAACGACAGGTGATGAAGTGTTGATTGTTCTTGGAGCAAGAGGGGCACATAACTGTTTATAAGCACAAATCACAACAGCACCGAAAATCACATTAACCAACAATACTAGACTCAATGACATACTTCAACCCAGTTTATGTTGCCTACTAAAATCCTCTTTATTTCACAATAACTGAAAGCAGATTAGAAAAAAAAAGACAATCAGAATTTCACCTGCAATACCACATCATTCTTTGAAGTGAAATTAAAGAAACGGTCTCCTTGCAATATCTGTATATCAGCCCCGGTTGTTTCTATCATTTCTGAATCTATCCTACCTCCTCTTCCAATCAAACAAGAGACCGTATTTGATGGCAGCAGGAGGGTTGCAGTCACAGAAATTTCACCAATCAAGCCCAAGGAACGAGCTTTTTCAATGTCATGCTCAATAGATCTCGCAACGACAAGAAGGAGTGCATTCTGTGCAGGAGAGTGGGATGATTCAGGGTTCTCCGATGCAGAAACAGTAACTAGACGGTCAGCAGAGTTGGTTATAGGAGCAAGGGTTATAGAAGCACCAGTTTCATTTTGCAGAGCTCTGACTATTGACCCTCCCTTGCCTATGATGCTCCCAGCTGCACCATGGGAGCAGATCATCCTAAATTGAACTTGTAATTGTTCATTAGGTTTCTTATGATCTCCATCAGTTGCAATATTTCCAGAATATGTGGGTAGCAGAGAACACAAATGAGGGAAGAATTCTGCGTGTGGATCCCCAGGGGAACCACTTCTTCTCCTAACAGTTCCAAGGCTTAAACCCACTTCATCCTTCTCATATGGAGTACAATCTTGAAGGCAGCTAGTTACATCAATCACTGCTTTCTTTACAGCCACAGTGCTACTCCCTGTGATCTTTTTTTTTTCATAAACCAATTTATTCAAATTTCATTTCAGATAATATAAAAGACTGATCTTAGAAATAATTAAATATATCAAAATAGATATTTCTTTCTCGTACTAAAACATAAAATCTATCATGAATTATTAAAGGAGAAATATGTAGCAAAAAAAACCTGAATTAATTGATCTTCACTTGAAGCGCAAAGTGGGGCCGGGAGAATCCAGATATGCGCCCCACTAGCTCTCTTCATTCTCTTGATATTCCTGCCTTCTCTACCCACAACGGCACCAATCTGCGACATATTGGCCAAAAGTCCACAATATCCCTCGCAATCACCACCATCTTTCTGCGCATCCATCTCCCACATCCTCTCCAAAACCCTAACCACCGCTTCCTGCGCAGCAGACACTTCCACCGTCTCATCTTCACCTACCGCGATTTTCCTCTCTGGGGACGCGGACCCCACCACCAGGATCGCCCGGTGCTCCGACACCCTTCACGGCCTCCTCGCAGTGAACAAGGCAACCGGTTTCAACCCGGATTCGGGATATTACGGAGCCGGAGTAGCCGATAAGAGCACCGATTTTCGAAACATGGCAGACTACTCGGAATGCAACCTGACCCGGTTGGAGCTCGATCAACGGCTTTCGTGGAGAGTGCTTGAGACGGTGATGCTTCTGGGGGTGCTGCATTGAGTGGAGAAAAGGAAAAGGAGGGAACTTTTTAGAATGTGCACCTTTTCCTGACACTAGATTAGAGGAAGAAGACACTAGAAACGGAAGAAGAGATGGGGAAAAAAAACAAGTTAAAGAAAGAAGTTAAAAGTTAAAACAGGTTGCTTACTGTAGTAGTGTAATTAACATTTTATCCCTCAATATGTTTCAATTTTAGTGTAATTAACATTTTATCCCTCAATATGTTTCAATTTTAGCATTGTATTTAGATTTATTTTTTATTTTTTTCATGGGATTAGTAACTCAATGTGTGGGGATTTTTTTTTTGTTTTTTCAGGTATTTTTGTATAATAAAAATACAATTTTATCCCACTAGATAGCAGACAATTGTCTGCCCGGTGATATTTTTGATTTTTTATATTTTATATACAGTAAAATAATTATATTACTCTTCAATAAGACAAAACCCAAGAGTATCATGCAAGGGTGTTTCTAGAATATTTTTTTTTAAAATGGTATAAATACGGAGATGCTCTCATAAAAGAGAAAATACAATAGTTGGATGTAGAGTTTGTTTAAGTAATTTAACATTTTATTATTATTTTTTTCTGCAAAATACGGTAGGCGCGTCAGACTAACATGCACACCATTTTCTACCTCACGCTCCCTTTAGGCGGCGTGTGCGAAGTCATATGGTGGTGAAAAATCTCCATCCGGTGATCTCACCAGTGATACTATGGGCGCATGGCATCCCACGTGGCCAGAACGTAACGGTGATTGGTTGATTTCCCCCCTTTTCTCTCTTCTTGGCTATAGGAGATATAAGTTTATAGTGTTTTCATTTCAGTCCTCTTGGTTTATAGTGTTTTCATTTCAGTCCTTGATCTTTTGATTGTTTTGTATGATCCTGATTTATGTGATATAAGTTTTGATTCGTTTCAATTTTGTTCTTTAATTGAAATTAATTATATATTTCATTTTTATTTCGGTTCTTATTCTTTTAATTTTGGGTTTGGTTTTAAATCCCTAATTGTTTTCAATATAGAAATTTGGATTTTTCAATTTTATCTTTCGATTGAAATTCATCATATATTTTATTTTCACTTCGGCCCTTATACTTTTAATTTTTTATTTGATTTTAATTCCTTTAGTTTTGTATATATTTCTAAAATAGTCTTTACTTTTTGTCCATGTTTATATGTATATACTTTTAGTTTTAGTTTTTTATTTTTATTATTTTTGTCCATGGTTATAATAACAGCTATAATAATTATAATAATTTAACAATCATGATAATAATAATAATGATATAATAATCGAAATAATTCATCAGTCGTTGTTATTTTTGTTCAAAATTGACTTTTATGACTTTTTATGTATGATATTTCAGACTTAATATCTTTATTTTTGTTCATGTTTATATGTATATACTTTTAGTTTTAGTTTTTTATTTTTATTATTTTTGTCCATAGTTACAATAACAACTATAATAATTATAATAATTTAACAATCATGATAATAATAATGATATAATAATCAAAGTAATTCATCAATCGATGTTATTTTTGTTCAAAATTGACTTGTATGACTTTTTATGTATGATATTTCAGACTTAATATCATGTAAATAAAAAATATAAAATGTCACATGTAAACAAAATGGGTGGAAAAATTGGGTCAAATTATCTACAATAAAAAAAAATACATGAGTCACTTGTCTCGCGCTTCTTAGCAACCATAACCAAATTTTTTAACATGTAAAAAAAATGTTAATGGTTCTAAATGTTTTTATGATGCTATACATCAAAGTGAAATAATCAACCTACAAAACTTTTGACTATTTAGTTTTTTTTTATATATATATTCAATTTATTATGATAAGACATTTAAAATAATGATACAATTATTTTTAAGGTATTTTTTCTTAAAAATATGTGACGTTGATTATATATTTTTGATATTTGTTTAATATTAACGCCTTAAAATATATATAAAAAATGAAGTACGTTTTTTTTTAAAAAAAAAGTCAAATTAATTTAATCTTAATATTATGAGATACTTTTAATATAATAATATCAAGAATAAATCTTAAGAAAAAAATTTATTTTTTAAAATAAAAATCACTTTAAACTAAAAATATATCAAATCACACAGACAAAACAAAAATAAAAAGATAACAAATCACCAAAAATAAAAGATTTATTATACATGCATAAGAGAGAGTTTCACTCTCATTTTACGCTACCAAAGTTAAACTTACTATGTAACGTATATTGTATTTAATGCAAAGATAAATAACAATAAAAGTTAAAAAGTCAAAACTAATAATATAAATAGATAAATACAAACAAAAAAAATTAAAAACTTTCCTCGAAAGATCGGAAAAAAAAATTAAACAAAAAAAATAAGAACTAAAATAAAAAATAAAAAATTACACATGTTAAAACGAAAACGAGATAAACAAACAATTCTCTTCACGACGAAGCGCCAGCTAATGGGAGTGTGGGGTTGAATAAAACCTTTAAGGGCACCCCAAGACGATGAAAGACATCACAAAACTTTCCGCTCCCCTTCTATCAATTCTTCTTCTCCTCGGCTCTCAAATTCTCACATATTAGAGCTATGAGAGCCTGGTTCCCACCATTGATACTCTCGTTTTATATCTCAAGAATCATTTCTTTCATTGAAACTAGAAATTAAAGCAATGATTTTGTTTAATTTAAATGATTTTGATGGAGTTCATGCTCTTGGTTTTTAATTCCCACAGAAAAGCAACTGAGGTAATTGAAATATATAGATGAAAAATATGGCAAAAGATTCATTTCTATCACTTAAGCACACAACAAATTCCTTCTCCATCTCACCGATCAATCAATATCCCGAGTCATATTTTCTTGATTTTTCACCCAAATCATCTTCAAAACCTAGAAAACCTGGAGTAGAAGAAGAATGCTTCCGTATTGACAGATATATATTACAGCGTGCTGTTTCTAATCAACAAACACGCAGAAGTGAGGCCCTTAATCAGCTAAAATCCCATTTCCTGGTGTTAAATTTTCGTTATGAACAGAATCAGGAGATTCGGGATGGGTTTCATCCGACACTTCCCCACCAGAAAATGCAGGGCCCTTTCAGATTCTGAAACCTTGTCAGAGGAGTTTGAGCGGCTATCATTGTATGTGCTGTATGTTGCCCGCCCTCTATGCAATTTCCATGACCAAATGAAAACAAAACTCTTATGGGCTGAACCAAAAGTAAAACTGCAAGCAAGGGAAGAGAAAATCTTCCCCTAAGGAGGATCATGTTCTTGATCCACTCTTTTTTCCAAACTTGTTTGCTGACGGGAATTGAGAGTTTCGCCGGCTGATTGATCCGGCTGATTGACGCCGCGTAGTGATCTCCCCTGCTCTTCTACAGGGGCTCCCGGCCCTTAATCTAGTGCGCATCTCAGTAGGCAAAAGATTATCCCTCAGTTTACTGGTAACTTGAAACAGAGCATTCTGTACATTTTTGTACTCGCCACTAATCTGCAAAACATACAACACTTTGGGAATAAATATAGGCAGGTTGTGCCAGAGGTTTTTAACAAGTGAGGTAGGGGAATGGGAATTAAAATAGAAAAAAATTCTTCATAGAAGCACCAAATGCTTTATCAGTATCTATCTACAGTTCTACACCGATTTTCATCCTGGATGATCAAGAAAAATCCTCTACTTTGAAAGCATCAGGCAATATCAAAGAACAAAAGACAGCTGATGCGCATATCTACACAACAAACATTAAGAAAATATTGTATAATAATATAAACAGAAAAAATATAACATACAAATACAACTGATGCGCAGAGAACTGGTAGAGTTTTGAAAATGTTTCAGGAATAAGTGAAATTTGCTAACCAAACAAGATGATGAAAACAACAAGTGATAAAGAAGTGTAGGTTTTTCTTGGGAGGGGAGGAGAAGATAACTGATTATAAGCACAAATCAGGCAGCACCAAAAATCACATTAAGCAACAGTTATTAAACTCAATGACATTCATCAACCTAGTTTATATTGTAAGATAAAATCCTTTATATACCTCAATAACTTGAAAACAAATAAAAAAACGTAAGACGATAAGAATTGTACCTCCACTACTACATCGTTCATTGAAGCGAAATCAGGGAATTGGTCCCCTTGCAATATCTGTATATCAGCACCGGTTGTTTCTATCATTTCTGCAACTATCCTACCTCCTCTTCCAATCAAACAGGTGACCCTATTTGATGGCAGCAGGAGGGTTGCAGTCACAGAAATTTCACCAATCAAGCCCAAGGAACGAGCTTTTTCAATGTCATGCTCAATAGATCTAGCAAAGACAAGAACAAGAGCATTCTGTGCAGGAGAGTGGGATGATTCAAGGTTCTCCATTGCAGAAACAGTAACCAGACGGTCATCGGAGTTGGTTATAGGAGGAGCAAAGGTGATAGAAGCACCAGTTTCATTTTGCAGAGCTCTAACTATAGACCCTCCTGTCCCTATGACGCTCCCCGCTGCACCATGGGAGCAGATCATACTAAATTGAACTTGTAATTGCTCATTAGGTTTCTTATGACTTCCATCAACTGCAATATTTTCAGAATGTGTGGGTAGCACAGAACACGGTGATTCACTAGAGGAACCACTTCTTCTCCTAAAAGCGCCAAGGCTTAAATCCACTTCATCCTCCTTGTATGGAGGACAATCTTGAAGCCAACTAGTTACATCAATCACTGCTTTCTTTACAGCTTCCGTGCTCCTACCTGTAATCTTTTTCTTTTTTTTCCATACACAATGGTTTTCAAATTTCAATTCAGATAGTATAAAACTACAAACAAGTGGAGAAAACCTTCACCTGTGGCAACTGAAGCAAAGAGGATGGGGTATTGCATACTTGATCCACTCTTTTTTTCATGTTTCTTTCCTGATTGGAATTGAGAGATTCCCCAACTGATCGATGCAACATAGCGATCTCCCCCGCTTTTCTATAGGGGCTCCCTGCCCTCAATCCATTGAGCATCTCGGTAGGCAAAAGATTCTCCCTCAGTTTACTGGTAACTTGAAACAGAGCATTCTGTACATTTTTCTCCTCACCTGTAATCTGCAAAGCATATAACAGTTTGGGAATAAATCTCTAAGCTGGTGGCACCAAAGATTTTTACCAAGTAGGTAGAGCACTGGAAATTCAAAAACAAAAGGACATAATCTTCTATAAAAGCTCTAAATGTTTTACCACATTGGCTGATCACACTCCATTACAAGGAATAAACATTCCAGTATCTCTCTATAGTTCTATACCAGTTTTCATCCTGGATGATCAAGAAAAATCCTCTAATTTGAAAGTATCAGGCAATATAAAAAAACAAAAGGCAACCGAAAAGTGAAAGAACTCTAGATACACTTAAAATATTGCATTTCTAAACAACAAACAGTAAAAAATTAAAACTTTATATGATAAGATAAATGAAAAAAAAAAAAAACTGATGCGAAGAGAGCTGGAAGGGCTTTGAAAATGTTACAAGTGAAATTTGTTAACAAAACTAGATGATGACAATGACAGGAGATGAAGAGGTGTTGATTGTTCTTGAGAGTAGAGGAGTAAAATAACTTTTTAGAAGCACAAGTCACGGCAGCACCAAAAACCACATTAGACAGCCATTATTTGACTCCATGACATACTTCAACCCAGTTTATGTTGTATACTAAAATCCTTTTCATATCTGGATATCTTGAAAACAAATAAAAAAAGTTAGATGATATGAATTGCACCTGCACTACTACATCATTCATTGAAGCGAAATCAGGGAATTGGTCCCCTTGCAATATCTGTATATCAGCACCGGTTGTTTGTTTCATTTCTGCATCTATCCTACCTCCTCTTCCAATCAAACAGGTGACCCTATTTGATGGCAGCAGGAGGGTTGCAGTCACAGAAATTTCACCAATCAAGCCCAAGGAACGAGCTTTTTCAATGTCATGCTCAATAGATCTAGCAAAGACAAGAACAAGAGCATTCTGTGCAGGAGAGTGGGATGATTCAAGGTTCTCCATTGCAGAAACAGTAACCAGACGGTCATCGGAGTTGGTTATAGGAGGAGCAAAGGTGATAGAAGCACCAGTTTCATTTTGCAGAGCTCTGACTATAGACCCTCCCGTGCCTATGACGCTCCCAGCTGCACCATGGGAGCAGATCATCCTAAATTGAACTTGGAATTGTTCATTAGGTTTTTTATGACTTCCATCAGCTGCAATAATTTCAGAATGTGTGGGTAGCAGGGGACGTGGTGGTTCACTGGAGGAACCATTTCTTCTCCTAACAGCTCCAAGGCTTAAATCCACTTCATCCTTCTTGTATGGATGATATTCTTGAAGGCAGGTAGTTACATCAATCACTGCTTTCTTTACAGCCAGAGTGCTACTCCCTGTAATCTTTTTTTTTTCATACAAATTTTTCAAATTTCATTACAAACAATATAAAACTGTGGCTACTGCAGCAAAGAGGAAGGAGCAACGCGTACTTGATCCACTCTTATTTCCAAGCTTGTTTCCTGATTGGAATCGAGAGATTTGCAAGCTGTTTGATGCAACTTAGTGATCTCCCCTGCTCTTCTATAGAGGCTCCCTGCCCTTCTATTGGGGTTCCCTGACCTTGATCCATTGAGCATCCCGGTAGGCAAAAGATTATCCCTCAGCTTACAGGTAATTTGAAACAGAGCATTCTGTACATTTTTCTCCTTACCTGTAATCTGCAAAACATATAACAGATTGGGAATAAATCGCTAGGCAGATGGCACCAAATGCTTTACCATATTGGCTGATCACACACCATTACAAGGTATAAACATTCCAGTAACTATCTATAGTTCTACACCAATTTTCATCCTGAATGATCAAGAAAAATCCTCTGCTTTGAAAGCATCAGGCAATATCAAAGAACAATAGGCAACCTATAAGTGACACAACTCTTAGTACATTTAAAACATTTCATATCTACACAACAAACAACAAAAAAACATCAAAATTTTATATAATAAGATAAATGAAGAAAAAACATACAAATACAACTGACACGCAGAGAGCTGGTAGAGCTTTGAAAATGTTACAAGAATAGGTGAAATTTGTTGCCCAAACTAGATGATGACAACGACAGGTGATGAAGAAGTGATGATTGTTCTTGAAAGGAGAGGAGCGAATAACTGTTTAGAAGCACAAGTCACGGCAGCACCAAAATCCACATTAAGCAGTCATTATTAGACTCAATGACATACTTCAACCCAGTTTATATTATATACTGAAATCCTTTTTATGTCACAAAACTTGAAAACAAATAAAAATAAAGTTAAGACGATAAGAATTGCACCTGCACGACTACATCATTCTTTGAAGCAGAATCGAAGAATTGGTCCCCTTGCAATATCTGTATATCAGCACCGGTTGCTTCTATCGTTTCTGAATCTATCCTACCTCCTCTTCCAATCAAACAAGAGACCCTATTTGATGGCAGCAGGAGGGTTGCAGTCACAAAAATTTCACCAATCAAACCCATGCAACGAGCTTTTTCAATGTCATGCTCAATAGATCTCGCAACGACAAGAAGAAGTGCATTCTGTGCAGGAGAGTGGGATGATTCAGGGTTCTCCGATGCAGAAACAGTAACTAGACGGTCAGAAGAGTTGGTTATAGGAACAAGGGTTATAGAAGCACCAGTTTCATTTTGCAGAGCTCTGACTATAGACCCTCCCTTGCCTATGATGCTCCCAGCTGCACCATGGGAGCAGATCATCCTAAATTGAACTTGTAATTGTTCATTCGGTTTCTTATGGCTTCCATCGATTGTAATATTTTCAGAATGTGTGGGTAGCAGGGAACATGGTGGTTCACCGGAGGAACCACTTCTTCTCCTAACATCTCGAAGGCTTAAATCCACCCTATCCTTCTTGTATTGAGAACAATCTTGAAGGCAGCTAGTTACATCAATCACTGCTTTCTTTACAGCCACGGTGCTACTACCTGTAATCTTTTTTTTTTCACACCAAGGTTTTCAAATTTCATTCAGATGATAAAAAAGATTTTATTTTTCTTAAACTATGATGTCAAAATTAACTAAATATATCAAAAATTATATTTCTATCCACCAAAAACACAAAATTTATCATGAATTATTATAAGAGAAATCTGCATGGGGAAAAAACCTGAATTAATTGATCTTCCTTCAAAGCGCTGAGTGGAGCCGGGAGAATCCGGATATGGGCCCCACTATCTCTCTCCATTCTCCTGATATTCCTGCCTTCTCTACCCGCAACGGCACCAATCTGCGACGTATTAACCAAAAGTACACAATACCCCTCGTGCTGGCCACCATCCTTCTTTGCATCCACCCCCCACATCCTCTCCAAAAACATAATCACCGCCTCCTGCGCTCCAGACACTTCCACCGTCTCACCTTCACCCACCGCAACTTTCCTCTCTGGGGACGCTGACCCCACCACCATGAACGCCCGGTGCTCCGACCCTTTCACCGCCTCCTCGCAGTGAACAAGGCAACCGGTTTCAACCCGGATTCGGGATATTACGGAGCCGGAGTGGCTGATGAGACCATCGATTTTCGAAACATGGAAGACTACTCGGAATGCAACCTGACCTGGTTGGAGCTCGATCAACGGCCGTCGTGGAGAGCGACTGTGACGGTGATGCTTCTTCTGCTGCTGCATTGAGTGTGAAAGAGGAAAATCTTTTCCAGAGTATTACGTTGCACGATATTATTGATTAATAGAAGAACCTCTTTCCGTGGCAAAAGGCCTTGGAGTGAATTTACGTCTGGGTATTTTTTGTAATTTCAAAAGGAGTTTTCTCAATTATAACATTTGCTTGTATTGACTATTGACTTGATAAATATAGAAGCAATTGTTGCCCTCGTTGACGTTTCTACGACTCTACTGTCTAGTTAAAACAGCGCCCGCGACCATCTATTATTATAGTAGAAATTATTGTCCTGTGAGGTCATTATGACATCATTTATCGTCTTAAATGACGTGTGCATAATGATATTTTAAAAGTGCTTCTGCTAACTTCAAAACATCTTGCTCGCAGCATATTGTAAAAAAAAAAAAAAGTAGCGTCTATTTTTTCTTTTTTCCTTCCACTGGAAAAGATGATGAAGACAGTCGAAGAGAGCAGAGGAAAACTGGGAGTGCCCCTACTGTGTGTAATTAAAGTTATTTTTTAAAATATTCTTTATTTAGAATTATATTGAAATTACTTTTATTTTATTTTTTAAAAATTATTTTTGATATCAATAAAAAAAATAAAAATAAAATAAAATACAGTGCAAAATAGAAATAACGGGAGCGTGTGAGCGAGGGAGTTGCTTGCGAACTAAGTCTTGCACCTTAGTTTAATGGATGTTTGCTGGTAAATCAAGAAGCCCGCATCTTGTTTTTTAATCAGGTCGGAAGGTTTTTTTCTGACGACAAGCTTGACGTGGCAAGAAATGTCTGTATCTGCTACATAGTTTTGATTATTGATATTATTTTTTTAACACTAAGTTTAAAATCCTTGATCCGGGGTATAAATTCGACTTTCTGTTCCTTCTGGCTAAGGAAAGGGGTGGCTTTAAAGGGCTTTTTGCTGAGCAAGCGCGCACTGTTGTTAACTTTATTTTTTTTGTAATATTATATGCAGTATGTATCGCGATTAATTATACAGGTCTCGAAATAAATGACTAGTTTTCAGCTTTCAGTAGTATTGATGATGGTGAGAACATGGTGTTTTTGAAAGAAAGAAAAATATTTTTATTTTTACTTGAAATTAAATATTTTTAATATTTTTAAATTATTTTTATATGCTGATATTAAAACTAACTTTTTAAATATATATATATATATATTATTTTAATAAATTTTTAAATAAAAATAACTTATAAAAACAATTTGAATCAAACTTAGTCGTTAAGTAATGAACAGCTAAGGTGAGTCCTTCGCTTGGTCGAAGAGCATCAGAAACGTGGGGTGAGAAAGAACATGGTGACTTGCACTTAAATGCTACCGACAAAGAGAATCGCCGAGTCAAATCCTCGCAACCTTGTTCTAAACATGGTACACACAGAATGTTTTTGATTTTAATTTTGTTTTTGATATCAGCTTATTAACACCTTAAAAAATCATCTAAAAACTATAAATTTAATATATGGTTTAGATAGAAGATGCCAAAACACTAAAGGAGCTCATAAGAAAACTTCAGACAAGTTACGACCTCATTTGATGGTCTCCCAATAAAATAGGATCCTGTCTAAACTGTATTATTTTCCTAATAATTTTTTAAAATATGTTATTCCCCCGTATTTTTTCATCACATTGCCCTAGAATTCTAAAATACCCTGAATGTCGAGGGTTAGAACTTAGAACCATCCATCCACGCTTGAACATCAATCAATCATATGTTTGTAACAATATAGGCTACAACCCAAAGCTTACGTAGACCTCAGCACGGTTAATTTTTATTCAACTTTTTTAGAAATAGCACATTCAAAAACAATATTTAGAAAAATAACTCACTAGTCTCAAATATCACATGCGATTCTGTTTAAATTATAAAAGTGAGTGCAAAAAAATAAATTAATGAGAGGAGAGAGGGGGAAAAACATCATAGGCATATCAAAATTTGAATGATAACACCATTAATATCGTTGAAAAAAATCTCAATGAGATAAATCACTAATATATATCGGAGTGGACCACATGAGCTTTTCTAAAGACGATAGGACTCACTTGTCTTATAATAGCTCATGTAGCTCACTATGGTCACCATTTAAGACTTGTTTGGCATAACTGTTGCTGTTGTGATTGAGGTTGAAAAAGAACAATTTTATGAAAAATATTTTTAGTTGCGGTTCATAACTGAAATTAAAATATTTAGTTAAAATTATAATTGAATTTGAAAGTTTAATGAAAAAAAAAGCTTTTGAATTTGTTGGGGTTTAAAACTGAATAAATCAAAAAATCAAAGGGAACCAAATTATGGCAGTTGTTTCAATTTTGCTCAACCATAAATGTTTCAAGCTAAACCGACCAAGATGTTTCGTCTTTGAAAAAAAAATATGCTACTGAGAATATTTTCCTACCTAGGCCTTGTTTGTGCAGGAAAAAAAAAGAATTCCTTTGAAAATCACATAATTAACTATTTTTAATTTTCGGTTGGACCATAGAATAATAAGCTGGGAAAATTATAAAAATGCCATTTTTTTCCATGTTATCCTATTTTTATAATAGAAAAGGTGAAAACTAATATGTAGAGATTGGTTTATCAGTTTTTATTACGAAATGCTTGTTACATATTTAGTGGTAGGCAAAACACCCAGCACTTGAATAAATAATGAGAAACAATTTCCTAAGACACTTGACAAATATTTATCCTAATGTCAACATGGGGACACCATCTTCCTTCACTTGTCTTCCATGTACTTCCTTTCTTTCAGAATTTGATTGGAGAAATCGTCTGGCTTTGCCACGTAGAGCCGAGCCAGGGAATATGGGGGTGTCCACAGAAGCCAAAAATGATAATGTAACCTGCACAATATTTTTAATTTAATTAATGAATCCCGTGTATAGCTTGGACAGTGAGTCAATGTCCATTGGACAACTGAATCCAACTCGTTCTTATACAAGAGTGGTATAGGCATGAATGTCTCTCCCAATGCTGGCGAAGAGCTTCAATTAGAATATATTTACTACAATGACAACGAAAATTTGAAACAACTACACGGATATATCGTAGACTACTTACATAGGTTATTTACTTGATGGAGAGGTTAGCTTATTTTCCTCGGTGTCATGTTTTAATGCTGCATCCCCGCCCATCAATTCCTGAAAACCTTCAACCTTCACCGGCGGAGCCCTCACCATGCCCATGTTCCTGCATCCAAATCATGGTGTCTTAGAAGTCCAGCAATTACAACAAATCTAGCAAAATTTGTCCTCCTTACGATGTCTGCATTTGGGGAACTTGGAGGGACGCCAACTGCCTAAGCTGATTGGTAGACTGGGCGTGGAGATTTGACATTGCAGCAATATGTTGCTGCCGGAACTGCATCTGTGGCTGTCTGGGATGGAAAGCATTGAAGGCATTATTATCCAACGGCGATTCTGGTGGGTTTTCAACCTTTACTTGCACCAAAGGTTTGTCCTTGTCCATATCCATACCAGGGCGAGGAGTGGATGGTTGACGCCTACGCATTCTCTCCAACTGCTGCTGCTGCTGAAATGTGAAATTTTGGGGATGAACCATTGGCTGCATCTGTGGATGCATTTGTCTTGGGATCTGTAGCTTCATCATAGATTGAAACCCAGTTATCAACTTATCATTACATTGCTACAGAAATATGATGAAATGTGACGGCCAACACTAAAAAGCTTTTACAGCACACAGGTACTGTGGACAGTGAAGGATATCCATCCTAATACCCTCTACACAATGCCTATGGGCAGGATTCTATGGCAACTTTCTTCAATAACCATCTCAAAATACAGTTGAGGCTAGGAGCGAAAACCTCGAGAGCTTATATGTAAAACTGGAAGCCCAGCTAGTCAAAAACTGGAGTTCAATCATGAAGTGCTAAGAAATCACCGAACATGTCTACATAAAAGCTCACAATGACCCTTTTCTTTTGAGGACAACCTTGGTGTAAGGATATTTTTTCAAACCAAAAGAAATTGAAAACAGCTGTTTCCTTTAATGTGCTAAGCATCACGTGATCAAATTTATGCCAAAAGGAAAAGTTCCAACTACAATTTGAATCGGTTTCTCCAACCCAAGAACCCCAAGACCAAAAAGAATAAACTAGCGGAAAGGTCAAAACTGGGAAACTGCAACACAGTATAAAGATATTGGTGTATATAGCATACTTGCTGGGGTAGTCGAAGAAGATTCTGGTGCTGAGAATGAAATTGTGACTGAATTCCATGTACTTGCTGGTGGGTTGGTTCAGCAGTATTTCTAGCACCTTCCTTAACAATCTCCATCAAGTTGACCAAATTACTGGCAGCAAAAGGGAAAATGTCAGATGGTGGATATAATAGAAAATGAATAGTACAAAAAACTAAGTTTGTAAGGAATGAAAATCATATAAGTACTTACGACAGACAGAATCATTGGGTTGGAAAGGGGGTAGTTATTGCATATAATGGGCTGGTAGATAATCAATAGTACACAAGGTGGGGTTACTAGATAAGGTAACAGAACAATTAATCACCACTGAGTCGTCATGCAATTAAATGCAAGGAAGCCAAAATCCCAAGGTTAATACAAACACTACTATGCCATAATAAAGAAAAATATCAAAACATTAACACACCACACCTTGCAGTATATGCCTAGACAATAGCTGAACAGATTAACATTAAAAGAATGCGAGGAAAGACTCATTGATTCAGGGTGTTAAACGATAATGACACCTCATCCATAAAAATCACCAAGACTAATAGCAGTAATTCAAGACTAATAGAGATGATTAGATGAACAGTGTTTTCGGGTTTTCTAGCTGAGTAAAAGACAAAACAAAACTACTAAAAAGCTACGCTAGATAGAAAACCTTGATATAAAACATCGAGGAAGAATTTTGAAGGATATGCAAAGGTAAGCAATGTGATTGCTAAGCTTTATAAAAATACTGGAGCTAGAAAAGAAGCTTCGAAAGATCCAGGATAGGTTATAGATTGCCATTACATACATTTGATAATTAATAGCATGGAAGTCAAGCATTGTGTCTGTTTTCCAATGCTTCCAGATTAAATCAGACATGTAGAAAAGTTTCATTTATCCCCTTCCACCACCAACCTCTTCCCTAAAAAAACAAACAAAATGAAATAGAAATGAAGGTGCATTTGGTTCATGTAATGTTGCGTTTTCTTGGGATAACTACAGGAAATGTGACACATAAGAGAACCCAAAATATATCAGACTTTTGTGTCTGGCTGACATAAGAGAATACCATGCTCAAACTTGTTCTCTCTTGGAAGCCCTGTGGGTATTTAAGATCTATAACTATTACAATGAAGGTCCCTTGCCTTCATAGTTTAAATAGAGAGAAAATATGTCATAATGTTAAATTTCAACTCCCAATAGCTCAAAAAAAAATCTCCACATTAAGCTGTGGGTAAAGGAAAGAAAAATTTTTGAAAACCAGCATTCCGGAAATGAGTCTTAAAGCAAACTGGGCTACAGCATGACATATCTGTCAAAAAGAAGCAGCGTGCTGCTAGTTAGAACCTTAAAGGAGGTACATGGTGTGACCTTCTTGTGTCATCACCTTCTTTGACTAAGAAAATAGCAAACTTTGCTTCATAAATGTTTATATACCAATATACCATGAGTATTTGATGAAATAAATGCACAGCTTCATGAGTAGCTAAGGGAACGAATACAGTAAAATGAGCATTTTAAAATCCTTTGCAGAAAAATTCAAGCTAAACAAAGTGGCATCTGATAACAATAGCATCCTAGAAAGCATGCTTGATTATTTAGCTTTGTGTTAAAATATTTCTTGGGAGTTTAGAGAAATGGTATGAAATGAAAAATAAAATACTATGAAAAATGGTACAGAGTTTTCAGACTCACCCCCCAAGTCCTTCTGTTTGAAGAAACATCTTAAGTAGCTCAACTGCTGAACACTGCTTTCTGTAGCTATCAGCAAGTACTCTCAAGATTCGGCCTAGTTTAGAAATATGACACCTAAGCAATTGAGAGAAGACTTCCACAGGAATTTCTGATGCGCCATCAAAACCAACTCTTGTTAACAAGCAGGCTACTACCTTTTGAGACATCTGCGAAGCTTGCTCTTCACTAAGAAGTTTTTTATGACCCTCTGACCCATTTTTCCCACGATGTAAACTCCCACCTTGTTCCACAGTAATACCAAGCCTCTCTATCATTACAGGATTTCTGGTCTGAGGCAGTGAATCAAAAGCTCCACGGAATTCTATTTTCTGATTGTCTCGAGCTCTGATTATTGGTGGGATTGCACTATCGGGTACGCAGTTGAACATAAACATTGTCTCGGGGAAAAAAACAAAGTCATCATCCACCGAGTGAGAGCCATCTAAAACAGAACAAGAACGCATATTTGAAGTGCTTTCTAGATTGGAATTTCCAGGGCCCAGATAATGACATCTTCTTTTGTGCCGAGCAACAAGTCTAGAATAAGATGACATTTGCTCTGGCGAGCGTTTGTCCGACTCCCTGTCCCCATATGATAGCCTATAAGGCCTTTTAAGTTTACGCTTTTCCATGAACTGATTATACCATGTTTCTGGTAATTCTTCGTTCTTATACCTCTGACAGCAAATATACAGCACGAAATTACTAACACGAAACGAAAGGCGTGAACCTGAGTTCCTCCTCGTAAGAAAAAAGTATTACTAGCTCGATTTGACGAGAATATTCAATTATGAAACAAAACAAACCTTAGTAGCTGCCCCAACTCCACTCCCTTCTCGTCGTTGATCTTCATCCTCTAGTGTGAAGTACACATCATCACCGTGCAATTGCAAATCTAAGAAAAACAAAACAAAAATTAATCAAACCAGTGCTGGTCACTCCCTGGATATCTTTTAAAAGAAAAGGAAACGTGAGCCAAAACTCTGGACTGACAATTTGGATTGAGCTTAGAAACTGCAGCAACAGTGTTGGATCTGAGAAAGAGAGAGACGCTGGCTTTATCGAATAAGAGAGCGCGAGCTCGGAGCTGAAGCTGGATATGTGACTTTGATTTGGAGTCGTCGGTTCGCATAAACGAGTTCCACGAGGCAGGAGAAGAGAGGAAATGAAGGAAATTAGAGTAGAGAGAGTCGCCAAGCCAAGCGCGCCACATTCCTAGGGTTTCAAGCTTCCGGGCTAGATCATAGCCCAGACCGTCGTCGCCCAGGACTGACATTTTTGGTCCTTTTTTTTCAGTTCCGAGAATTAAAAAGGAGTTGCTGGTTTCTGATTTTTAAGGTTCGAGTGGAGAAGGCTGATCAAAGCATCATATCGGTCCCTCTAATCTTGATTTTGTATCGTTTTATCCACTTTTTTTTAATTTACTAAATTAATCCTTATACTTTTAATCACTGCTATTTTCAAATAGGTCCTTGTTAATTTCTAAAATCTGGAATAAAATAAATATGTATATTTTTAAATTTTCTAATGATACTTTTTATCTATATGTATACATATATCCAATCTTTTAGATAATTGATTCACGAAATAATGTATTTAAAATTATGATTTTATTTTCTCTCAAGATTTTATAATGATATTTTTTATATACGTGTACCAGTCTCTTAATTCCATTCTTCATCTTACATATATATGAATTTTAAATTTTTATTTAATTTCCAATTTATGTATGTTAATTTTAGAGTTATTTCATAGAGAGGTTTTAAGAGAAATAATAAATATGTTGTAAAAAATGGAGAGGGGCTAATTTAGTAATTTTATCACTTGAAGTGAGGTTGCCTATAATGGAGAGGAAATAGCACGAACAAAAACTCACAGAGGCATGGGCTTTTAAGGAACTATGTGACGCTAGGCCTTTTCAACCATGGACTACCTCATGGTGACACGTGTTAAGATAGTTGGGCTTCAGATGAAATTAATTATCAAAGCCCACGTGATCCTTATACTTCAAACCCAAGTTTCGCTCCCATTACACCTTTGTGCCCTTGAAAGTGTAGACCGTGTATAAAATAATAGCTTTAAAATTTATTTTTGATAGTAATATATTAAAATTATTAAAAAATTTAAATAAAAATAAAATAAATTTTGCAAATGTTTATTGGAGCCACATTCATAAACGGGGTCTAAGTGATTGCCTTGTATTATCGTGGCTTCAACTTTTTAAAATGTTTTTAGTTTTTATATATATAAATATTAAATTAATGTTTTTTATACTTGAAAATAATTTTAATATGATATAAAGTATTTAATAATATTAAAAAATATATATCATTTTAATATATTGAGCGTTTATGGATTGAGCGCTGTCGTTTCAGACGGCATAATAAAAATCTGTAAATTTCTCAACTCATTTTTTTTAACCTTTACAATAGTGAAACAATGTGTTAAACTCCGGCACAAGATTTAGGTCTTTATTGAAAATACGTTAACCTATTTTTTTATATAAAAACAATATTAGTTTATTTTAAAAAAACAGGTAACAAGTTATTTTTATAATATAAATCGGATTATGAATTGAACACTAAATCAACTAGATAATTAACCTTTTTTTTTAATATCTGATTTTGATTAGTAGGTGAGTCAACCAGGTTCCGAGTCATGGCTATAAGGTTAACGGCCATGAATGAAAACTGAGGATACATGATCTAAACTGCAGTATTTTAAAAGTGTTTTTTTTTAAAAAAAAATAGTATTTTTATTTTTATTTATAAAAAATTTAAAATTATTGTGCAGTATTAAAAATAAATTTTATTCGTTTATATTGTAACACCTATTAAATTTTCGTTCAAAAAAATTTTCGTTGCGTATTCCTATAATTGTTATGGTGTCGAATTAATGAACGTGGCTAAATCACAGCAATCATACTAGAAAATATCATCTATTAAAATAGTGTTTTATATATATAAAAAAAAAAAACTAATTTTCAAAACTTCACTTTTTTTTAATATTAATTTATTTGAAATCGTGTTTCGTAATTTTTTTTCTTTTTTTTACCAGGTTATATATTGGTCTCTCGCTAATTTAGTTTTTTTTTAATTTCAATTTTTAATGTTATATCTTTTAGAAGGGGAGCTTTAAAGTTGTTTTTTTTTGTTTTAAATAAATTTATCATGATCAAAGATCATGAGTTTAATAAATTAATTCATATTATTATTTTTACTGTGTTTTTCTAATTGTTTTTTTTTGTTATTATTTTTTAAGAGGTTATCCGATTTCAAGATTCAAGTCTCCGGTTTTAATATTTTCAGTTCGGGTTGACTTGAATTATTTTTTTTTAATTTCTTTTTTCATTATTTTTTTTCCAATCCAATTCTTTAATATCAAAGTTGATTAGAAATTGAGTTTGATATTTTATTTTATTGTGAAGTTAGATTTCATGATTCAATTCTCAAATTTAATAAATTAATCTGGATTAATTCGAGTTTTATTTATTTATCCCTCTAATAATAGGTTAAAAATAGACATTTGATCTCGGTATTTAAAAAACAATGACACCGCAAATATATATTTAAAAAAAAAACATATAAATACCATATGTATCATACTTTGAACTCACGATCAAGTTTTTTTTATTACCAAACATGCGAGAAACACTTTGGTGTTTTATTATATTAAAAAAAATAATCCGGCCGAAAACATTGGGCTGCAAAAAATCCGGCAACGGTCTAAAATTTATCAGTTGCAACCATCCAACCATCCATCTATCTATCCAGTTTAACTAACCCACAAAGTCACTGGGATCCCTTGGAGCTCATCTGCTCTCTCTCGGGCATATGGTTGGTGTCCCACCTTCAATACCAACTCCAGTTAACGAGATCGTTCTCCAAATACTTACACCATCTTGTTACTTTAAAAAGTCTCCGAGATGGGCCCTACCTTTTTTAAGCCTGGTCAATGAAGACCAAAGCATTGTTTGTTTTTGTTTCCCAGTTGTGTCGGGAAAGCATGTTTATTTTTGTATTTTAAATAAAAAAATATATTATTTCAGTATATTTTGAAGTAAAGAGTATTTTAAAAAATAATTGTAATCATGATGACAAATAGACTCCGAGCAGTGTCTTTGGCTTAAGAAAATATAAATTAATGTTTTTTAGTATTTTTTATTTATCAGTATGAAAAAATAATTTAATTTCAAGTCACACAACATCAAACATAAACAAAAGAAGAAAAATCAATCATATAGTAGATGGTCTAATAGTAAGATTTTGAGACTAAGAAAGTTTACTCTCTCGTGATTTTAAGTTTCGAGTCTTATAATTGTTAATATGATGATCACTGAAAACTTACATGATCATTAATTTTAGAACTTATAAAATTTTCTACTGTAAAAACTTATATAATTATTAATTATATAATTTATAAAATTAATCGAGTTGCAACGCAAAATTATTTGGATTAATAAAAAAAGGGAAGAAAATAGCAACTTGATTTAATGGGATTGTCTGCAGGAGGAACATCTTTTCCTCGTCTTTATTTCCCTTGCTCCAATACTTTAAGTGCGTCAGAGAATTCAGTTAGACGCACTTGTCTAACTGAAGTGACATTGGTGGGATTGGGATTATGAAAACTACGTTATCTAAACAAAACTAAAAAAAGTCCATTAACAGGGATTAGTTCACCCACTTAGTCATGACCTCTCCCACTACTCAGCGATTTCTGTCACGCTTCCGATAGTGACTTTTTCGTACCACGAACGTCTTCTTCTTCGCCATTTTCCATCATTTTCTTAGTATTACTTTGCTATCCATGGGGTGTTTGGAAACTAGAAAAAAATGATTCTGAAAATTTTATTTATTTATTTTTATATTTAGAGATTATTGATGTTTTATTTAATAAAAAATAATTTCAACTACACTCTTAAAACAAGACATACATAGGTGAAATAGTTGTCGGGTCACTAGTCTACTTTCAATTCAACCTGGTATTTTTCACATGCATTTATATTTATCTGCCGAGGTGTTCCAGAGTCAATAATGTTAAGAAAAATGTTTGTGTCCCATGTGGGGTTTCGAGTCATGAAAATTATTGATCACTCGAGGGGATTTTTTTTTATAAAATAATTTGTATTTTAATATATTTTACTCTTTTTCTTAGTCCTATTAGTAAAAATTATTAAAAAAAAATTTATTAGATATTTGATATATATGTTAAGTAAGTGTTGGAATATAAAAATAATTAATTAGTGACGAGGCACGTGGTTTAATAACAAGGATAGTCCCGTAAATTATTTAACCCTAGGAGTCTTGTTATTCAATTCTAAATAAAGTCTTAAAACTAAAAATGATAGGATTTGAACCGAAAGAGTAAAAATGTGCATGCTCGTGCTTAGGAATTAGAGTTGACTCTCGTTTGAAAAAATCGAATTTCCAACCTCTTCTCTTTTCTCCAAGAAGGGAGTGGGACGACCATACGAAAATGTATTGTAGAGATATGATGATGTTGTCAGGACAATATATTTTGAGAGCGTTATTAAAAAAAAATGAATTTTATTTAATTATTTTGTTACTTTAAATTATTATTTTTTTTTGATATTTTTATATTATTTTTTTTTCTGATAATATTAAAAATAATTTTAATCTTGCATCAATATGAAATTCAATGACGACGCTTGTTTTGATGTCAGTACCGTTCTATTCCGGCCGGAATGACCGGAACATTCTGTGTCATTAAAAAAACCGAGACAAAATGATGTCGTTTGCATCTTGGTTTTAATTCCGACCCGTTCTAGAAATACCGGTCAAATTCCGGCCGGAACGTCTGCGGTACAATTCTGGATGTGCTGTTCTGGTAGTAAAATCCTCCTTATTTTAATTAACTTATGATTGTGTTTCTAATTTTGAGATTATATTTGTTTAACTTTGTGTTTATATTGTATAATTTAAAGTTAATTTATCTTGAATTTTAATTATGTTTATTAAATTAATTTTTTAATTTTTTTTATATATATAATTAATTATATATAAACAATACAAAATACTCAAAAACTAAAATATTTTGAACCGATATAAAAAACCGGAACAACTACTGGAATGATATTGAAACTTAGATTTTGACTCCGAGGCTGTCTTTTTTATTTTCTCCGTAGGCACGACAGCATTTTACATGTGAGGACACTGTAGATAGATGATCATTTTTCGAAGTAATCATAAATCAACTGTTAGTGTGTCGGAAAATTGAGTACTTGACACTGAAGAGTGAGAAGGAAAAGGTACAGACATGCCATGTGTTTTTTCTGAAGCTTGCATAGCTTCGTGGACCAGATTGATGATTACTTCAATGGCAGGCCCCATTTTTGAGGTTCCCAGATGACCCGAAACCAGGAGATTAATGGGAGTTGTGTCGGTAAAAAGAAAAAAAATATAAGCTTATTTGGTATTTTGTTTGAGTTGGAAAAACAGTAGGTTGAGTGAAAAATATATATTTAATAACCCTCTTTAAGCCATGGTTTTAAATGCAAACCATTTAATTTTATGTTTTTTTATTAATCATTTTTATTGTATGGATTTGTGGTAGTTTTTGTGGTTATAAATTTTAAAAAATAGATTAAAGTAAAGCATTTTAATTGTGGTTTTAAAAAAATATCTTTTTTAAAAAATATGTTTGGTTAAAATTATCGTGATATTGATTCCATGAGTCTTGAAATTTGAATGACTATGTAAGTCTCTAATGACTATTATATTAGTAACTACAAAACTCGAACCTGTGAATATATAAAAAAGCAAAACTTTTAATCTTCAAACTCTTATCATCAGATCAGATTGAACATTTCATTTCACATCACTGAAAGCCTCTTAGACTCTCTCAAATAAAGAGGTGTCTAGGAATGGGTTTGAAATGTATTTTTTTTTAAAAAAAAATAATTTTTTTATTTTTATTTTTTTTATTTTAAATTAAATTTTTTAAAAAATATTTTTAAAAACAATCTCAATAACGCTCCCAAAACCGAATAATACATTCATTAAAGTGTACACTTTTTTCTTCTTTTTTTCCACTTTTTGAGAACCAGTAGGCGTTGAACAAGTCAAAGGATTCAAGAATGTATTTCCTATTATTAACTTCTTCTATCCTTTATGACAGAAAGTTCTTACTCTACATGTCTTACATGCATTCTTGATCGTTGACCGTTTTGACCTTACCTATATAGCAGGGTTCTATAGATATTAATTAATGCATTTTGTTTTAATAATTATAATTTTTATAATAAAGGCTACCAGTAATCACGCCTTATACTTGTCCAGGCGAATCGTTACAGAGCACGTGTCCTTGGTTTTTTTTTCCTTCTCAATTCCATCCATGTCTCATCATAATATTATTTAAAAGAGTTTAATCGTTAAGTGGATTTGTTTCCTTTATTGAATTTTTAATTTCACGTTATGGAGCAGAAGAAAAAAAATTATATTAAATTTTCCTGCACACAGGCTTACGCAAGAGTTACATAATTAAAATCATTAAAAAAATGATCTAGTTTTAGCTGACATGTAAACAATTTAAAAATATAATAATTATTTTCTATTATATTTAAATATCCAGTGAAAAATAAGAAAAATGATTTTTAAAAAATAATTCTGTTTTAGTTGACGTGTAACTTACTAATTTAAAAATATAACTTTTAAAAAAAATTGATTATAATTTCTCATTATATTTAAATATGTGGTGAAAATAGAAAATACAGTCAACCTTTTATTACATGAAAGAGTTAGTGGATTCTTTTGTTTTAGTTTTCCGTTGGTGGATTCGTTATTGTCCCTTCCACCCCCACTCGCTCTCTCTCTCTCTCTCATCTTGCCATTCACTTTTTGAAGCGTCTGTCACGGCAAAAATCGCGAGCCCTAAACCCCAAAGGCCGAGATTTTATCAACGCAGTATTAATAAAATTAAAAGGTTAACTCTATTTAGATCCTTGTAGATTGATCAATGTTCTATTTCTGTCCCCATTGTTTAACCTTTTCCAACTTTACGCACATATTTCCTTTTCTCTTGTAAATTTTACCCGAGTAAATTTCTTTCCTCTCTAGTACTCATAAATGTTGTAATATCTTATAAAAAACGTTAAAATCTACAAGAAAAAAAAAAAAAGTTAGTTATTTAATTACCATAGTAATCTGTTTTTTTAAAGACTATCCAAGGACATAACCTTTAGAAAATCGCTTGACATAATTTGATTTTTAATGGATCGAGTAAATCTAGTCGACTATATATTTGTAATTACTATTTACACACACACACACACACATATTTAAACCTAATGAAATTCTCAATAAGGCATACAATATTAGGAAACTTATAAAATATATTTTATCTTAGTTCATTTAAATATTTTTTATTAGCACTTGTCAGTGTTATTATTATTATACAAAACAAAATGATTAAAAAATATTTTTTTATTTTATTTTTTCAAAAACACGATTCAAAAAAAAAAAACTATATAAATTGCAAGTTCCCAGCATACTAACATCATGTAAAATGGAAATAGAACCATCGGTTGAACCGATGATCGAGCCCATTATGGAGTCTCATTTTAAACTAGAAGGGTAAAATATAGGACCGAAGTGGAGCATTTGTGAATCTATAGGGATAAAAACGAAGTTTAATCCCAAAATTGAAAATTGAAATAGAAAGAGATTAATCCGACAGTAAGTGGTATAAATATAGGATTACATGTATTCCAATCATCTCGAAGCTCGGGCCTGTTTACCTTCTCTCCTCCCCAAGAATAACCAACTCTTAAGATATACCAATATTCTTTCAAATCCACTTGTCTCTCTGCATCTTGCCTGTCTCTCTTTCAATAACCGAAACATGTAGCCAAGTTTTTTGGATTCTAAAGTTTCTCATTTTTTGGGCAATTTACAGCTAGGAATTGATTGGAGAGCCCTTTTCTTCTGGTTCTTTTCAGTCGAGACTAGAAATCCAGAGATCATAGTGCTCATCATGGTTTTGGAAGGTAAGCGCTTCTCATTTTCATGGGAATTTCTCCTTTTGTAATTCTGTTTCTTTGGTTGTGGAGACAATGAAGGTGAGGAACGAATAATGATGGCTTTATTCGGGTGGAGTTTTTGTTTTTCATTACCAAAAAGCAACCTTTTATTCCCCCCCCCCCTGCCTTTCTTTCTTTTCTTCCTCTATCTCTGTTTTCTCAGGAACCAAACAAAAGGGGTCCAAGGTTTTTGTTTGGTTTTTTATATTTAATGTTCCTGTGTGCTGGGTTTTCCATTTCCTTTTGTTTCTTATTAGCTACAAAGACAGGGTTCCTCTTCTGAAAAGAAGTTGTTTCATGTTGTTTCATGTAATGAGCCAGAGAGTGAAACCCAAGAAAGCCCAGAAATGGAAACAACTGACGACACAAGCAAGAAGACAGAGCCCCCCATCCTTGAAAACCCTTCACCGAGGTGTGTGCTGGAGATTCCCATTTCAGGTACGGACTCTGATCACAGCAGCAGCAGCAGCATCAGCAGCTGCAGCTCAGGCTCAACGGAGAAAGTAGCCTCTGAAAGAACGGGGATCGTACGAGAGAGCAGTGGTATTCAATGGAGACAAATACTTGATTCATTTAAGAAGAAATCAGCGAGGAGGTTTTCAGTGATTCCATTGATTTCGACGTACGAAACTATTACCAAGAAGAATTTGAGGAGGAAACTGGCGAGAATCCAACATTCTGCTGATGTTTTTATTGATTGTGAGGGCATTATGGCGCCAAAACCTTCATGGAGGAATTTTGATTATCTAGAGCTTGAGGCTGCTACTGATAATTTCAGCTCCGGTGAGCCTTTGCTTCTGGTATTTTCATTTTTTCTCGTACGCATACATACATGTCTGTCTGCCTGCCTGCATAATTTTCTTTTCTGTTTGCTTTCTGTCACTGCACCAGACTTAATTGTGCTTCCAACCCCCACATAATTGTAGCCGCTTTTAAGGAACTTTTCTTGTTTTTTGAGGTTGCTTTCTTATTTCAGAGACATAAATTTGAGATTTTATTTTATGGTCCAAGGTTTTAGAGTCAGACTTTAGATCATATTTTAGAGGAGTTGGATTTTGCCCCCTAAATGATGTTATTTTTCGAATTTGTCCCTTCTATTAAGATTTCATTGAGAAATTGATAGATACTCCCCTAAAAATCATCTCAAGTCCTCTCCTTTCTCTACCAGTAAACATCTTTTCCTAAGTTGGTTAGTTGAGAGAAGGATAGTAATTGCGAAGATTTTTTTTCAGATTTCCCGTCAAATTCTCAACGGAAATCTAACGGAAGGGATATATTCAAGAAGTCTTATTGTTTAGGGGGAAATCAGATATTTTGTAGTGTGGAGGGTAATTATTTTTTCGCTCGAATTTAGGGATATTTTACAATTTAGCCTAAAAAACAAACTAAAAGGTTACAATCCGTTGATTTCTATTTATTGAATGGTATAATTGAAAGTAATGTAAAATATAAGTACTTGTTGATGTTTTTTGAGATTTTGAATGAGATAGCCTCCGACCTCGAGAAGTCAAAGCCGCCTGTGACTGCAGATAATGCTGGTGGGGCCAAACTTCCTGACCTGCACGTAGCATTAAAATCAAGGCAGCTATTTACTTACTTTACAATATCCTCGAAGTCCATGACAATAAAAGTCAGAGTTTTAGAGTGTTTTTTATTTAGAAATTTTTTAAAATAATAATTATTTTTAACAAAAATATTATTTTTTATATAGCGTATCAAAATGATTGAAAAATATAAAAAAAAGTTTTTTTTTTTTCCAAAATATTTTTAAAAAACAGTTTCAAACACCTTGATTGGTTAGTGCAGGGAGGGAGTATATAGCTCACAAATGTGTTCCACAGCTTTTCTTATTAGTTGCAGACTATCCCAGTTTAGGAACTTAGAGATTTAAGAAATAAATCCACTAGTGATCGACACATTAAGTTGATTTTTACTTCTCCAAATCCACATTGATGAACATTGACATGGTGTAAACGACTGGTTGATGAATCATAAATCTAAATCTCAGGTTTAAAAATCATCAGAACCTGGTAAGGATTGTGAATCATTTATAATTTGCCAGCAACTTAAAAATGTCAGTAACAATTTCGATGCATCTAGGATTGGAGTCTGTATGCAGGGGATTTACTGATATTGAAATCAACATCACTTAACATTTCTTATGATCTAATTATCCATCAAATATCCAGAGAATTTGATCGGGGAGGGAGGCCATGCAAAAGTGTACAAGGGATGCTTATCTGATGGCCAAGTTGTCGCTGTTAAGAAGCTCATGAAAACTGAGAAGCAGGAAGAGGACAGAGTTGGCGATTTCTTATCAGAGCTCGGGATTATTGCGCATATAAATCACCCAAATGCAGCTAGATTGCTTGGTTTCAGCATTGATTGTGGCCTGCATCTTGTTCTTGAATTCTTACCTCATGGCAGCCTCGCGTCAGTGCTCCACGGTGGCGTCTCTACGGAGAGGCTCGGCGATTCAGGTGGATCGGATTGTCTAGAATGGAAGAAAAGGTTTAAGGTGGCTGTAGGAATAGCAGAAGGACTTCAGTATCTCCACCATGATTGTCCAAGACGCATCATCCATAGAGACATCAAGGCCTCAAACATATTGCTCAACTCAAATTTTGAAGCTCAGGTTCATTTTAAATGCAGCATGCATGTATTGTAGTTCCATCTCCATCTTTTCCTGTAGGTTTTATCCTGGAATGATTTGGTTTGTTCATCAGATTTCTGATTTTCGGATTGGCAAAGTGGCTCCCAGAAAACTGGATCCACCATATTGTCTTCCCTATCGAAGGCACATTCGGGTGAGGTGTCTGCAACCACTCCAGCAATTTATTGCCAGCATTTTGATCCATTTCACAAATTAAGTTCATAAACACACGTATATTCTGTCATTTTAAACTAGAAAACTAAATTTCAGATACCTGGCTCCTGAATACTTCATGCATGGGATTGTTGATGAGAAGACCGATGTATTTGCTTATGGGGTTCTATTACTTGAGATCATAACTGGTCGCCGCGCCGTTGATTCAAGCAGACAAAGCCTTGTGATGTGGGTAGGGTCCACTCATGCATCATCCCTGTCAAACTAGCCTTGCACTGGCACATTTTTACAGCCACTTCTAATCATTTTGCCCTGACTGATATATTTTCAAGAAAGCTTTGACAGCATGTATAAATGTGTATTTTATGCACAGGCAAAACCATTGCTGGAGGCAAATAATGCTAAAGATTTAGCTGATCCCAGGCTGGGAGATGAATATGATCCTGTTGAAATGAAGCACGCCATGTTTACAGCTTCGATGTGCATTCACCACCTACCCAATATGCGTCCACACATGACCCGAGTATGAAATTTGCTTTATATCTAGTCTTCTACACACACACACACACACACACACACACACCTATTAGATATTACAAGCCTGTGATTCATATATGTTTCTGAAACAAAATCTGGAAAGTTTAGGTGGTGCAGCTTTTGAGGGGCGAGGAAGCATCTGTGGAGTTGAAGCAGAAGAAGAGTGGAGGGAGGACAGTCCTTCTGGATGGCTGTGACGTGCAGGATTATACCTGTACGACCTACCTCAATGACCTCAATCGTCATATGCAACTTGTGATGGAGTGATGCTGGTTTAGTAACTTTTAAGCCATTTTCACTTTGCTGCTGCAGATTTTTGGCTGTTCTATGCGAATGGAAATGTTTAAATTCCCTTCTCTGTGAGTCAAAAATCAAATCTTTGTACAGGGTTCTAAATCAAAATCCCAAATGGATGATGCTTCATGCTTGCTATAAATCTATGGAGGCCGTCGTAAGAACACCTGCATTGCATCAGTTCAAGCCAAGGAACAAATTTTACCAAGTTTTTGTGTGCTTTTCTTGCTCACTAATCTAATGTTTTTATATAAAATTGTACTAATTCTTGGACCCGTATTTAACGTTGGAAAACACACTAGTATACATAGAATGAAAGACAGTTCATATGAAATAATAATAGTAAAAAATAATAACTTGCAAGTTTGGCGTCCTGATAGCTAATAACGGCCGTCGGTCTGATTTGACTATACACGGATTAGAGCTAAACGATTTGCTGATCTCGGGTTTTAACCTAGCAATGGATTTGAACTATAGATAATAACAACTTCCATTATAGTTAAGCAGGACAACCATGTTTATATAAAAATAAAATCCAAGTGTTTGAAGAGCTTGCACGACCTACCTATTGAAGTGATGATGGGCATTTAGAACGACAACAAAAAAACATATAAAAGAGATGGCGGCGGCGATGGCGGCGGGGGGCCCATAAAGTTGAAGAAACTTCAGAAACGTCCCACAACCAGATGGATCCCCTCATGATTAATGAAACAGGTCTTATCTGACACCCTCTTAAAAAGAGTCGCATACAAAATCCAGCATCCTGCCATAACTACTACTACCATAATAAACCAAAAAAACCTCCTATAACTTTACCAGTCCAGCGAAAAAGGTTAAAGAGGTAAACATTAGAGAGTAAGTAGGAGGGTCAGCTATAGTTTTCAGCTAGCTAGCTGCTACATGTTAGCTGAATTTCTGATGTCAAAACTGCAATATGGTCAATAAGTTTGATGGGGCCATGTAAAATACTCTGTTGTTTGCGGCGAAGTAGTCATTGCAGTTGCCATGGATGAGGAGGAGCCGGAGGAGTCAGTTGCTGCGAAGTTGTTAGTGGTTTGGAGGTGGTGGAGGAGATTGTGATGATAGAGCGCGGTGGAAGCATCAAATGGAACCCCACAAGGGACTGCAGTAGACCCTGGCTGGATAGCAGCAAAGCTGATGTTGTTGGCGGTGCTATAGCTGCTGCACCGCAAATGGGGCGGCTGCTGCTGGTTGTCGTTCACATTTGGTTTCTGCTCGGCGTTTAGCGATGTCTTTAAGCGCTTAGCTGCTCCACCAACTGGAAGAGCACTCTTCATGATAGTTTCAACATCATATCGGTTCATCTCAAAATTGGTCACTGCATTCAGACCCCTAAACTTTATTGCAGCTATATCATAAGCCTCAGCTGCTTCCTCTTCTGTGGCTGTTGCCATTTTAAAGATCAGATGACCAATATTAATTCAGGAAAAACTTTCCTAGTTACCATACAATTTCATAGTTAACAAAGAATATTGAATACATTGAGCTGACAAGTCAAATGAAAACTCATACTAGGTTTAGAGGTCAGATATGTTCACGTTTCTGCCCTTGTGGAAATGCAAAGATACTATGTAGACTTACATTAAACACAATACAATATTTGTGCAAGCAATCAATTGTTTGGGCGAACAGTAGGGAGCAAGAATCTTGCTCGTGATTACTATAAACTCATACGAAAAAGGATTAAAACAGGAGGATGGTGACCATTAATTTACTCAGGAGACGAATTAACACTTACCAAATGTTCCAAGGTAGAGATCTTTGTTTCCAGCTACCCGGCCAATCCTCGCTTGCCAACGACCCTGTTGATGATGCCTACAAAAACGAAAAATGATATATAAGCAAATGCTGCGGCTGGCTTGTATATGCTGCAAGCTAGTTTTGTGAGATCAAGAAAAGGAATCTGCTATTAGAGACTGAAACCTTGTGACACCCCTGTAAATAGAGGCTCCCCGTGAAAAACCGCTACTTTTCCTGCAAAAACAAAGATAATTTTTTCCTGACGATCAGAAGGTGCATCAAAAAGGAAAGGGAAGAAACCAGAGTTGGGTTCTGGCATACCTCCTCAGTGAGGCAATGAATTCTTGCTTGGACACATAATTCATGCCCTCCAATTCTGTAGAATAGTTCGAAACCTGCCAGCGACAGAGACGCCCACTTGCTTCAATAACTAAACAAGTTTACCCTATAGTCTACATGTATTCTCCTGCAGAGGAGAATTAATCAATAAATTGAAAGCATAAGTATTACAGGGAAGTTGGTGGTAGCAGCTGGACCCCAGTATTTTAGAGCTGCCAAATCATAAGCTCTTGCTGCCTTTTCTTCCTTATCATACCCACCTGATAAATTAAAACAATAACGTGCAGCAATCACTACGTCTGTTATTTCTGAAACAGTATAATTGAGTGCATGAAAATAGCAGCTTGAGGATGAAAATAAACTTGATAGAAGTCAGTTAGCTTACCTAAGTACACTGTAGAAAAACATATCGAAAGTTCGAGTATAGTGGCAGCCACATAGTAGGATTCCACAGTTCATGCAAGAGGAGGAAAAAAAGGTTAAAAGGGAAGGAATTTAACGTGGGAAACACTAAGCCCAGTCAAAAGTTTCAGCCTGAGCTTCTTCAGAAACAATTACATAAAACAAGAAGCATGTCTTTGCATGTGACTGTCTCTGCAGAAAGGATCGTTACTGTTCTATATTAAATTTATTGATGGTCCAGCTAGCTACTAGTAGCTAGTTATTTATCAAGAAAAACATATACTTTCTTCATGTAGAATAAGTCAAGTTTGGAATTTGAACACGCAACAAAAATCAAACTCCATAAAGGTACACTTTGAACTACAATATCTATTCCTTCAAATCCAAAATAAAAATTTATGATCCCAACATTTTTCCCAAGGCACTGTCACTGAGTGATTGTGAATGAATGGATAAGCCGTGTGATGCCTGACACCAGCTGTTCTAAAAAGTGGAAGTGGCCAAAATTTCATCGAAAAGAAGATATATTTCAAGTCGAGAAATGCTGGTGGTCTAGTCAAACCTAGACACCAAGCTGCTACCTGCAGCAGGTAGCTGAGAGAGAAAAAGAAAGCAAAAGTAAGAAAAAAAGGGGCAGATGAAAGGCATATTCATTGATTGTATAACGCCTGAGGCATGGTTAGTTTGTGGACGTGGGTCGTGTCAAGCAAACCTAGCCTTGCAGAGGCTAGGGACCCAGAAGAGAGAAGAAAGAGAAAGTCCAAAAAATTTAACAAAATGGCGGCACTTGTGATCAAATCAATCACATAATTGATAGAAAGAAACAAAAGTAACTGTTCGAACATTTTCCTTCCCTTAATAATATAATATAACCCCATCAGTGTATCTATCAGATTCTGGTCATAAAAGCCAGCTCTGATGAACACAGCAAGTGGGAGTGTCCCCTTACACACCCATTAAAATAAGGAAAACGGGTGTGGCTCCCCCCTGAAATCTGATTGTTGTATACAATCCAAGTTTCTTTTCACTTCCACTCCTGATTCTTCGTATAAAACCCAGCCCCCTAAACAGATACGTGCGTGTGTGTGTGTGTGAGGAGGGAGAGGGTGAGAGAGATAACCTTGACGCCCTTTTCTGGCCTGACCTTCTCTCCTACAGCTGTTATCCCATAGATGCGCTTCATATCTGCCTGTCCATCGATGTCTGCAGCAGCAGCAGGAAAACCATAAAAATATTTTCTCGCGACTAGTTTCAAAATAATTATCGATTCATAGAAAAGCATCTTCAAAGAAAGGTAAAATGATAATGATATAATTAATGCAGAAATTTCATTGTTAATTACCTGGTAACTCCTCTGTAAATAGAAGTTCGCTGGCCAAAGGTATCAGCAATCTTTTTATTAGAGCAATCGTTATCAGCAGAAACAATAGCAAGCCTCTCTGTAGAACCACCCCGATTATTGATTGAATCATTACTCACCCCAAGTGACAAGGCCGCTTTATTAGAGAACCCCAACTCGTTCCCAGTCGACTCAATACCACCCAGCCGCGAGGGAGCTATTGAAGCCGAGTCATCAACCTCTGAGCCTGAGTTAGTCGAAAAGGCTTGGAACCCAGCAATAGCTTTAAGATCTTGTTGGTCGTTGAAGTAAGCCGCTGCAGAGCCCTGATGGTCATGATAGATGTGAGTCAAGGACGAGTCTTGGGTCTCTGTCTGGCTATCCGAGTATCGGACATTAATAGATGATGAAGAATCTCCAAAAAAATCCTCCAGTTTTGGGACTTGCTGGTGTTGAGTTTCTGCGCCTATAAAGCTTGTCAGAATATTAGAGCTTTCTGCCATTGTTGTGGTCGTGACTTGTGATTCTTTGGGGTTTGCCCAGCCTACGCAGTAAGCAATAGTAATCTTCATCAAGCTCTAACCATATACAAGGACTGCCTCTTGGGACTTGATAAAAAAAAATATCACAGTGCAACTACAGCTAAACCAGTAGCTAACTCATAAATAAACAAAGAGGAAAAAAAAATTCCTCCCCTTATTTCTAATCAAATGCTTTTAACCAAGCAGAAAACAGCTACAGAATTAAAGATGGAGCAGTATCAATTCACACATTCTTGGTGGGTGCAAAAGGGACCTTAAACGTAACCAGCAGACTACTACACCGCATATACAAATGATTGATGAGATAATCAGTTACGGAGCAAATCTCCCTCATCCTTCTGCACTTTCTCGGCAACCAAACACAAGTTGAACATTACCTTGTTGATATCTATACATGGATGAACTTTAAAAGATAAACAAAAATGCACAAGGAAGAAAAAGGAAAGGGGTCATACGTACCATCAGCATAGAAGTTATCGAACAAGTAGTGAGGTGAGGCAGTAGAGGAGCTCTCGTAAGACATCAACTGGGATTCAGATGACCTCAACATTTCCATTGGAGAGAGAGAGAAAGAAAGCCAGTTTGTAGCTGGTGCCATTATTAATTTTCTTCTCTCTCTTTCTATCTTTTCTTCCAGGTTTGAAAAAGAAGAACAAATAGTAATACCTTTAAAACCCGAACAAACTCCACACAAAAAAACAATTTTTTTCTCAGGAAACAAACAAAAAGAAAACAACTTTACCCAAAGAAAAAAACGAAACCGAAAATTTACCTCTGACTGTTACTTGCTCATGAAAAACACCCACAAACACCCACATCCCATTTCTAAAAGACGATAGTCACGAAGCTACTAGCTAGCTAAGCAAAATACCTCCTAAAAAGAAAGTGCTTTAACTCGAATCTTTTTATCTCTTTAGTTTTTAGTTTTTATCAAGAGATCGTTAAATCTAAAGTTTGATGAGCTCCTGTGGCTAGAAATACAATGCATGCAACAGCCCAGTATTTGTGATTTGGCGGTGTATCTGTACGGAGAAAACAACCAGTGAGAAGGGAAGAGAAGGAGGTGAAGATAGCAATTGCAGGTGGACATAAATAAAGGAAGTGTTGAGCGGTTTAAGGCTTTAATCTGCCAACCGGCGTAAAACCAGAGAGGTGTAGCAAGACAGACAGTCAGAGCTCCTGCTTTTCTTTTTATATTTTTTTTTTTTAACTTATGTGTACAATAAACTAGTATTTAATAGCGGACCGGTGATTTCGGTCTGTTTAGATGTTTATTAGTGTTTTTTTTTTAAAATGTATTTGTTTTGATAAAGTATTAAATTAATATATTTTGTTTTAATTTTAATGTGTCAATAAAAAAATTAAAAAAAAACTATTTTATTTATGTTTAGTGAACGTTTGGAAATGTAATGGAGTTATTTTTTAAAGTATTTTTTGTTTAGAAATATATTAAAATGTTATTTTTTATTTTTTAAAAATTATTTTTTACATCAACACATAAAAATGATATAAAAATATCAAAAAAATTAATTTAAAGTAAAAAATAAAAATTTTAATTTTAAATTTTTTTCAAAAATAATTTTAAAACACAGTGTCAAACAGGACTTTAATTGAAAAAATAGTTTTTGATAACATTTTATTTCATGATTTAAAGCACACACTTTGGTTAATTACGGATAGATTAAAAATAAGATTTTACTGATTATGTGACTCATGCTTCGCTGTTTGGCATATATTTTTATCTTCTATGTAAAAAAAATATACAAGTTTTTTAAATGTATTTATATAGTTTTAAATATTTAAGTGCAAATCAAAAGGTTCAAGCATACTTGTAATTGAAGAAACCGATAACTGCATATACTAGAGATAAATAAAAAATCATTAACGATATAGGAATAAAATTTGCAAGATTAATAAAAATATATAAATATCAATATATTTAATAAAATGGTATTTATCCTTTTATGTTTGCTAAATTCTATCTATTTTATAATATTCTATATTCAATCAAATGATAAAAGAAATATACAAATTCATTAAATTGATTTAATAAGATAGAAATAAAAGACAAAATAAGATAAAACTTTATGCAAGGCTACTTGATTTTCTTACACAAAAACTTGTTTTTAACTTATTTAAACCCAAAACACCTACAAAAAGACTTTGAGAAACATGATAAACATATTCATGGTCTCAAAAAACAAATCACCCTAGAAACTAAAAAAAAGACTTGAAACTAGAAAATTAATCTAAGCTTTGAATACGTGCTTTAACAAGTTTTAAAGATAAAAGGCAATTACATGTGACCCCTCTTGTCAAAATAAATATTTTAAAACAAATATAATCCATTTGGCGATCTGAATTGGTGTTAGTGACATGTTAATATATAATGACCTCTCTTTTTATCCTTTAAGCATGGACTACAAAATAAATAAAAAATAAATTTTTATATTGAAATTAAATTTGAAAAATATTAATATATCAGATTCGTATAGTATATATTATTTTTCAAGTTTGAAGATCAGGATATATCTTTTTCAAAACTCATGGTCGCCACTCAAGTTTGATGCTTTTTTCATATTGGTTTCTCTTCTTTTAATTTTACCATTTCACAATAAATCAGAATCAATTAATCTTCAACTATGACCAAGACTTAAAAATAAAAATGTTTGAGAATCAAACTGAAAAACGATAAAATATTTTGCATGGCCCATCTACAATAACTCATGGGTGATAAACAACAAGACCATGTATAGAAAGAACCCACGCCATATAGTTATATTCTCAATTGCTTATTTTGTCTACTTTCTATCATGTTATTATGACATAGTGACCATGAAATAATATTTAATGGTTTAATCAAAGTTGACTTAAATTATTTTACATGTCATGTTTTTAATTGATTTTTTTTTCAATTTCATTATCTAACATCAAGTCGGTTGTGAATTAAATTTCATAATTTATTTTGATTTGTTTTTTATAAGGATATCTTGGTATCACAATCAAAACAAAAAAGTTTTGATACTTTAACCTCAGTTAAACCAAGTCTTTTCTTTAATTTTTGATTTTTTCTAAAAGGTTATAATGATTCGGTGACTTGGGTCACACAACATTCAACTTTTAATTTATTTTTTACCAGGTTATCCCTATTTTGCGACTCAAGTTTTAAGTTTAATGAGTTAACTTAGTTGACTATTTTAAAATTTCCTTTTGATTACATCACTTAATAGTGTGTTTGATTTAAAATTAGATTTCATGTTTTGTTTGAGTTTTTTCTACCATGATATCATTTCATCATGATGCAGGAGTAATGTTTAACAAGCTCACCCGACTCATTATGGGTGTTATTATATTAGTAATAGTTTTTACAAAATTCATTATTTAATATTGGTTCCATAGGGGTGATTGAAAATTGATATTTGTGATTCATTTTAAATTTATATTTATGGGGTTACTCCAGTCTCATGACTAAAGTCTTAGACTTGACAAGTTAACCCAAATTAAAATAGCTTAATTTTTTTATACAAGGCTATCTTGATTTAATTTGACATGCTAACTCAATTTGACTAAAATTATTTTAATATGTTATTATTTTAATATTAAAAATATATATCATCATGAGAATTAAAAATTATTTAATTAATAAAAACACGTATAACAATCAATCAGTTTACTACAAAAAAAAAAACCCAGCAAAACATGCGGGTAAGTTAGCTCTTACTATACTAGAGCATAACAACTTTTAATGATTTTTTATATTTGTTGTTTGCAATTTCGAGGTAAAAAACATAGAGTTATAAAGATAAATAAAACATGTTTCTTTATATTTTTTATTTAAAAAAACAATAAAAATTAACTTTAAAATCATCTGTGTTTTTTTATTAGTTATATTCATGTTTTTTTTTATATAAGAGAAAGGATTATGTTCAATTCTAACCATTCTCGTATTATCATTCATTTATTTCCCTCATGGTAATAAATTTAGGCTTTGAGTTTATGCAGTTCAACTTTTTTTTTTTTGAAAATATATTGAATTTTTTTTTAAAATATTTTTGATGTATTAAAAATTTATAATAATAATAATAATAATAATTTAATTGTTTTTTAAATATCATAACCACATCACCAAACACTTATACTTCCTAAAGGTTATATCGGATAAATGAAGAAAAATCTTATAATCCCAACACATCTTGAAAACTAATGGTGGTGGAGTGAGGTTTGGCTTGCCCTGGTGAAATTTATTAAAATCTAATTTGTTTGTTATAGTTTTCTATTATATATTTTTAAATAGAATATAACAGATACTCTTATGTTTTATACTATTTATAATTTTATTTTATATAATTCAAGATAAACTGAAATTGATCGCAATATCTAGGATGCTCCGCCGATTATCTAATTTCAAGTTTTCATTACATCACTTTATTTTTATAAAACCTTAAATCAATTTAATCGAACATATCTATATCATATGTTATATCTCTATACTTTCTAAGAAATATGTATTAGTTTATCAACATGTGATAAATATGTCCCGTCGTAGCGTAATATGGTGTCAAAGAATTTAAAATTTATTTGGTAGGTTTTAGATTCGAGTCAAGACGTATTTATTTAGAAGAGTCTGAAACAACTGAGATTTTACTTGCTTAACTCGGCTCAACAAAAAACACTTAAAAAATGTCAAGTTTCTTCTGATCCAAAAAAAATAACATGTGATAAATATTTACTTAGTCAATCACCAATTGGAACACCAAAATGAGCTAAATATTTAAATTTTATACCAATAAAAAAATTAAAATGGCTTGTAAGAAGATAAAAAAAGTTTTTTATTCAAAACTAGTTGAATGATTTTGAAAGTAGAATTTAGGATAATATATTAAAATCTTTTGCATGCATCAAGCTAATATAAACAAATAAAAACGCATTTAAAAATGACCAGATCTCAATTAATACATAAATTAATGTAAATATATCTTTACTATAAAAAAATCCTCGAATCTCACGTTGGAAGAAAACTGTTTATAAATAATAATAAAAAAAGAAAAATAAACTATACTACTTTTGAGCAAGTAGTCAAGAAGAGAGTGAGTGGGGAGAATTTTCAGCTCTGCGGTGAAGAAACTTTGTCTGGGAACAGTGTCGCGAAAGATCCGGACTGGCGGAAGCAATTTTGAGAATTTTCCCTGTTTTGGGGTTTTCTCTTCATTTTACCAATTTGACCCTGGAGAGTGTTTGTCTTTCCATTCCTTTTATTTGTTTATTTTGTCTTATCTACTGCTTTCTCGTACACTTGTCTTCCATGTGCGTTTCATGCTTGGTGGGCCGGGTTTATTTTAAATGGACCTCGTACTATCCAAATCCAATCTGGAGATCATATTCAGATCCTAATCGTGTGAGTTATAATATAGTCCCTGTATCTCTTATTATTTTTTAAATTAGCACATTTAGCCTGGAAAACGATAAAATATAACTTGGTTCCTATTTTTGTGACGATTTTTCAAATTAGATCCTTCACCAAAGCTGACTATTAATTCTTTTTTTTTTAAATTCTAAATTACCCTTCCAAATGCATCTGTTTTGGACTGGTGAATTTGACTACAGGTGAGGGGTGTTATAGGCAATTTGTTTAGTTGACAAAAATAGAGGCAAAAAAATATATCACCTTTAATATTTTTTAAGTCAATTGATCCAATATGATGTTGTCTCAATTTTTTTTTTTAAAATATATCATCTTCAATTTTTTTAAATCAAATTATATTTTTATTAATCATTTAGATTATTTTTGGATTTATCAAGTTAATCGGGTGATATTAATTTATCAACTACTTTTTTTTAATCAAGATTGAAATCCGGAGGGCATTTGACAAAATGTATATCGTGGGCGTATCAATCACACGACTGTTGCAATCAAAATGCTCAGCTTCTATAATGGATTGTCTCAAGAAGCTTTTCTCTAGCCAAGGTGATGTCATAGATAAGCACCAAAACTTAACGAGGCCTCTTGTCATCAGGTTAATACACAACAAAAAACTTGTATTGAACTCATCTTGTTATCCACAACCCAAATGTAACTCTCATTTTTTTTTTTTTTTATAACCCAGATATTCAGGTCAGCTTATGTATATTACAACTAATCCCCGGATCTACTGAATATCCTGCCAACCCAATAAACAGATAAGTCATCACAAGAATGACATGCATGCATAATAAGACTCGAAACTGATGCAGAAAAAAATAAAAATTCACTTCCTCCACTAGGCAAGACCCCACCCGCACCCAAATATAACTTCTTTTTTTTTATAACCGGGATGTCTGGGTCAATTTACGCGCATCACAACTAATCCCCAGACTCACTGAACATCCTGCAAACCCAGTGAGCATGTAAGGCACCGCGGGGGTGACAAGCGTGCATGGGGAGACTTGAACCCTGGTACAGAGGAAGGAAACAAATCTCTTTAACCGCTAGGCTAACACCCCACCCGCACCCAAATGTAACTTTCGTTATACAGGTGAAGGCACTTAACAGCAAGAGACACCCGCATTTGGTTGCCATGATTGGGTTATGCTCTGAGCCCAAGTGCATCATTTTTGAATATTTGCACTATGGAAGCTTAAGGGACATCTTGTTTTCGTCTTCTCAAATAAAAAGAAACCGGGTCTTCAGGTGGAATGATAGGATCCGGGTAGCTCATGAGATATGTTCAGGCCTGAGCTTCCTCCACTTGGCTCGACCGGCTCAAGTTCACTTGACTGCGCTCGAATGTCCTCCTCGACCGCAATCTAGTTGCTAAGATCAGTGAGTTCAGACTAACTCAGAGTTCAGATGCAAATGAAACGCTGCCCAATATTCAGGCTTTTGGAGTTTTGCTGTTCCAACTTTTGACAGGACCGGGCTGGTCGAGGAGGCGATGGCAACGGGCCAGACAACCCTTCTTAGGGTTTTAGATGAGATGGCTGGTAAGTGGCCATTGAATTTAGCTTATAAACTTAGCTTGAAAAGATTACAAGAAAGGCTGATGATCTAGTTGCCAAAAGTGGATGTAATTACACATGTTGTCTGCTGACCGTACGCTTGAATTGAAAGCTCAACTGGGGCTTGATCGGAAAGTTCGTGTTTTTTTTATTGGTCACTAATCAAGCTTCAACAAAACCCAGCACATGACTCGAGAAGATGGTGAAAGCTTAGCAAGCCACTCACAGAGCTAATAATGCAGCAAATGAAACATGCAAAAACCCCGAAGAAACCTTCTACCAAGGAAGAGACAAATGTTGTAATCTGAACACCAGATTTCTTTCAATTACAATAGTATTACTAATTCAGTAATGCATTCACTCTCTCAATTTTGTTCAATAAAGATCATACACTACTATGCTTTAATTGGTGTGAACTAAGCGTTATGACCACCCACCCACCAATCCCCCAACTAATGGGAAGGCAATTCAACCTAGGAACATCATAATTACTCTCACAAAACCTGTACTAAATTACTAATATCATACACGCAAACACCTTGCTCAACAGAAAAATCTGGAAATTTTACTAGGCAGGGAATAATCTGCATGCAAAGATGGGTCAGTTGCCATCTCTTCAGCATGAGACCATATGTACACTCCTCTTTCTTGCCGGCTACCTGGGACGGTGTTGTCGAGCACAAATGCAACCACAAGTGTCACAACCATGTTCAAGGACATGAGAGCGTTCATCGCAAAATCAAACTGACAAAGAGAAAATGGAAGATCAACTCCTCGGTAATGGAAGCATGAGCCAACGACATATAAACGATCTTACATATAGAAATGGAAAAGAGACATACTTGTTTACTGCTGGTGTGGACTGGTCCATTTGATGCTGCCGCATATGGAACAAAATAACTTGGCAGTATCAAGCTGGATTCAGGTTGGTACTGCTGAAAGTACGCAGGGAATTGTTAAACCAAGGAACAGCGAAACACCTACTATTGTGATGTTCCTATAACTTGATGTTTGGCTGTACTGCAAAGTTGAGAGACCAAGTGATACAGTAAGGCCCCACATGAAGCAAAGCATTGAAGCAGCCAGGGCCTGGGGTATCGACGCAAGTATGGCACCCACTTTTCCTATTAATCAGAAGCAAACATGTCAGCAAGGTAACACCCACGTCATGACACTAAACTCATGGATTTCCTGTACAATCTTTTTTTTTATCATTATCATCGTAAATTCTATTGGAAGCCCTCAAAGCCTAATTCCATGTCCAGTGTACATACTACTTAAGGAAGTAGGTGCCAGAACTACTTTATAGATCTCCAGACCTTGCTTATGGTTGCACTTTCAAGCATGCATAAACTAATTAACAAAAGACCACGCATGAATCACTCTCAAACATGAAGTTTTGTCTTCACAAAGGATGTTTACCTATAAATGAGAACAGGATCAAGAAAGCTGCTCCAATCTCCACAACCCTTCGACTGGCCACCTTTGTTATATTGACAGTATGGACATTTTCAGTTAATGTTGTTGCACCGGTGCCAGAACCCCAAATTCCAGCCAATACACTGCAGAAGCCCTCCAACGCAATTCCTCTGCTGACAATTCGTGGAGTTGGAGGCTTTGAATTAACAAGCAAAGATGTAGAGTGATAGGTTCCAACCTGGTAAACCAGTGTCACAGTCACAGTTCTTGGTCAGTTCTCTTTTAATTAACTCAAAATATCCTTAAAACCAAAAAATCAATTTCCCTCTATATTAGCCTTTTCAACCTCTCCATGGTAGCTGCAGTCACATGCCTTTCATTATTTATTTCATTCCATTAAGATGGAAAGACAGAAGCACCCTGCTATACTATCTGGTGTTCTGTGTCTGATTACTTACTGGGAAACCAAAAATTGTAGAATATGAACCTTGCTGTGCAGGAATTCAATCTTTACATATAAAAAGGCTTATATTTGTGCATTTGTATTTACTAACCGAATCCACGGATGCGACTAGTGATACTATTATCATGATCAGGGAAGTCCTTAAATGGAAGATGGGCACACCCCACTGCAATGGGTACGGTATTCTGACCCATGCAGCAGTTCTCCATGCATTGGAAGCATCAGTCCTGCAATGCTGCATCGTATATGCATGCTTTCTACATGCATCCACTAAGATGTTTGAACTTGGTACATCAGAGCTACAACCTTTGTAATTGTATGCTCCACCAGCTGTCAAGAAGAATGCATATGTCCATATGATAAGGACGCTCAAGGGGACCTGCACTGAAAAATAAATGTAAGCAATTATAATCAAATAATAAAAGTATCTGTACCCATGGGCTTAGCTTTCAGTGAAAAGAGGGGCCATTTGTTTCAAATCTTATCATTGCTTTGCTTTAAGCCCCATGACCGATATTGTCTCTTGTAATTTTCATCCATCCTGTGCATTTATATACTTACTAAAAGAGGGAATTGTTACATAAATAGCTTCATAACTTGGTTACACAGTATTTGTACAAATATTGCCAACATATCACATGGGGCACATAAAAATTGATTAGTCTAAGGAAATACTCTTAAAACATCAAAATTTAATTGGAGTGAGAGACCAAACATGCCATGTAAGCAAGAAAACCCCAAATTGTTAGTAATGTGCGTACCATCATCTTGAAATTGGTAAAAAGAAGTTGGCAAAAAATTGATATTTTTACAATTTAGATAAAATAAATTATCTTTTCTCTCTCAAAAATGAAATACAAAACATTTTCTCCATTGATTTGATTTGGATGCAATAGATATGGTAAGAATCTCAATTTTGTTATCTATTCAACTCTTACTATTTCTCTCAACTAGACAGCAATTCTCTCAATTAGTAAAGCCATATTTAGGAGCTAGCTGGATAGGGAGGTCCTGTTACCACGACAGAGACTGAATTGGCCAAATACTACAAAGATAAAAAATCTACTGTTGTCTCCTTTTGTAATGGGACCTTTTAAGCTCAAATGCTCCAGAGGGAGGGGGTTTGAACTCATAACCTCTTTGCAAGTACAACGAGCTCACTATCACTAGGCCAAAGGCATATCAATAAATTTTATTCAGTAGTCAAAATATCCTTTCTTTTAACTTGAATTTAAATGTAATAACTTTCTTCCACTCAATATCTCTATTTTAAAGTATGAAAACGATATTGAGTTGGAAAAATACCATTCTATTTGATGAAAAGATGGGCAAAGTTGCCATAAAGAGAAAAGAAAAAAGAGAAATTTCATCACATAATTGAGAAACGTAATGACCATTATTATATATTGTGCAAAAACAATAAGATCTTCTTGTTTGATTTTTTTTCCATGTGATAAAATGGTAGAAATAAGCACTAAGTTACCAAACTATACTGAAGGGATCTCATTGCTAAAACCAAGAAGACTAAAAGTGCATCAGTTTTCTCCAGGGAGAAAAAAGAAAATCATTGTAAAATATAGAGGTAAAATTTCCTATTATTCTGAGAAAAAAGGCAATACAAAGAGTTATAAACTTACCGCATAAATTTGGAATATGCGATGACCAAAGATAGATATACCTCGAAGGTACTGAAAGAAAGGTAAGGGACATACAAATGGTTAAGCAAATACAATGACAAAAGATCATAGGACTAAATAGAGCAATTGTTTTTATACTAGAAATAGAATTAACGAATGCACATGCATGCCCGTTAAAAGACTATACAAAAGGACTGCTTAATCTGTAAGGGATATCACTCACTAGGGTAAATATAAGAACCAGCAGTATCAAAGGAATGCTGATTTCCACACAGCTTCCAGCTTGTGGAAAACCATAGCTAAAAAATGCCAAACCTACTGCAGCAACAGTCGGTGCAACCACAACTGGATTAATCAATCTGCAACACAATATTTGACAAGTAAGATGGCATTGGCAGCAGATTATTACAAATTCAACTTACTGTGGACAAACCCTACAATTTTAGCTTTGGCAATACTTCACTAGAAGTATTAAAAACATTAACAGATCAAATATAGCAGACTGTTAATGATGAATATGTATATCTTCTTTCTCATCAGAAGTTGTCCATTAGGATAAAAGAACAAAATTAGGCACTAAACTTTCTCATTACTGTCCCAAAACTGAGCAGTCAAAATCCACTCTATACCAAAAAAAAAGAAGCAAAGCATCGGCATGATGCATCCAACACATGCATTCGTAATAGGATAATGTTCATATTCTTTGAACAAGGACTAGAAAGACATGGCAAGACACTTGTCATTTACCTTAGAAGAAGGGACATGAAACCAGTGAATCCCAAGATGCTTTGGAATAGGGAACCCACAATTATAGCCCCTTGTAGTTCCCTCATAATGTGTCTAAATTTCTGCAGTTTAGCGAAGATGGATCAGAACAGAACTTACAGCAATTCAATAAAAGTAAAACATCATAACAAATCTGTCATGGATTGCAAATGTCTCCCAATCCTTTAAATATGAAATGATATAGAGAGAATTATCCATACTTATATCTCATTAATCAGAAGTTTATAATTATGGGGAGGTTTCAATTCCCAAAAGTTTGTGGAAAAAATAGCCTATTCTGAGAACGCAAAATGTTTACCAGGATTTTGGAATTTCAAAATTCATGACAAAGCTAGACAAGCTAACAAGATATTTTACAAAATATACTTATACGTTTCTTCATTATAAACCTACGTGTTCTGTTAGATTCCGATATTCCCGAGCATTAATTATAACTAATGCTGGTGCTAAATATACAAACGAACTCCCTTGAACTAATGGAAGTCGGGTGCCAAAGTAGGAGTGCAGTATAGTTGTAATGCCAGAGATCAGCAGCATAGTAGAAATCACTTCGGCGGTATCCCTCTGTCATCAATTACATAAAAGAAGATATGTCAACAATAAAGCTATGCCAACTCCTGTCCAGTATTGTAGAAAACATCATGGTATCCATAAGAAACAATGCTTACATCTGTTCCGCCCATGGCTGGTACGATGATTAAGGGGATGAAAATCAGGGAGCCTGCCAATGATAAATAATGCTGCAGGCCATAATACATAAGCAGGGCTGCAATTAAGAAAAAAAAGGCAAGGATTAGAGGGAAAAGAAAAGATGACGAGAATGAAAGACATTGGCTCTGACTACAACGTTCGAGATTCATATAATCCTGGGAATTTACACTGTTTACTAGTATTTTGGCTATCTATCTTCAACACTAAAACATTACTAATTAAACAAACAAAAACAAAATCATTTCATCATGCAGGAAGTATAAATCAAGAGTGAAAGGTAAAAGGGAAAGATGAAAATAGTAAATACCAAAACCCGGATTGTCTCTTAATCCATATCTCATTCGACTTTGTCTATTCCAGCCTTCACTGGCAATCAGTTCCTCCTCATCTGGATAAACTTCAATGCCAACATGATCAAAATCATTTACTTCTCCTTTCTTTGGCTCATCTCCAGTTCCATTTAGCCCAACTTCATCTTTTTTAGGAATAGCTTCCAAACCATCATTCCCAACTATCCTTTTCTTACTCTCATTGAGGTTCCTATCGTCATTTCCTGGCCTAGAATCCGGTTCAATTTCGATGCGTCTGTTGAGCTGCTTGGTACGTCCCAGAACCGGGTCAATCTCAATTTTAGGAGACGACCCACCATTTCTGTGATGGTTGTTGTTGTTGTTGTTGTCAGCAGCTTTATTACCCAAGTCAGAGGCAGGAATTGGCGTAGCCGTGTCATTGCTGCTTGAGGTGGTTTCAGAAGAGAAAGTAGAGACGAAACCAGTTCTCTTAGCCCAAGATCTCAACTCCCTGGGATTGTGATCAGTTCTGGGCACAAATGGATCGATCCTGCTGTTAGCATTAGCTCTTTTTTCTTCTCTTCGTGACTGCGGGGCGGCCCCGGCGGGATTGGGTCGTGAGTCAGAGCTCGACGAGCCTCTTGCCATTGAGCTTCAGTTTTAGGATTGGCTAGAAAGAATGACAAGATGGCAGTGAGTAAAGAAAGCAGCAAACTTCAGAGTAAAAGCAAAGCAAAGCAGACAGGACAGAACAGACAGAGAGAGAGGAGAGAGGAGATGGTTATCGTTGAGGTTAATGTCGGCTGGACTGGTGGCGTTACAGTTAACGTTAATGCAACTTCATAATTAATTTAATGTATGGAGAGAAAAGAGTTAGTTGACAGAGGACTGTCAGTTTAAGCTCTAAAGTGTAAGCGAGCGAGCTGTTCCATTCATAGTTATAAGACGGATTGGGAGCTTAATTCAGGCACGCCGGGTCAATTTAATTACTCGATTAAATAAACAATATTGGGTTTTCTTATTAATTTCACAAGGGTTGAGCTATATATATATATATAAAATATTATTAATTTATGTGATTTTTTTTAATAATCTATTTTCAATATGATATAAATATATAATAGCTACAATTAGTGCATGAGAGTTTGATAAATATTTTTTAAAATATATGTGTTGTTTGAAAATATATTAAAATAATATATATTTTTTAAATTTTATTTTTAATTTATCATCACATCAAAATAATCTATATACAAAAAATAATTTAAAACTAATAGTTTTTTTTTATCAGAAATCTCGGTCCAACCGTAATCCCAAACACTTTTAAGAGTATGTTTAAGATTGCGATAGAGATTTTTTTTTCTTAAAATGTTTTCTTACTTGAAAATATTTATATATATATTAAAATTTATTTTTTATAATAGTATATATATAAAAAAAAACATGCCAACAAGATTAAAATTTTAAGTAATTTTTTAACACACACACCCAAAAGATTGTTAATTTTATTAAGTTAAAAGAGCAAAACAAATCCCATTTAACCATCAAATTAATTATTAAAAAAAAATGGATTTACAGAAGTCTGGTTCATGGATTGACGGTATGGAAAGTTCAAGAAGCTTCTAGACTGGGAAAACAGATTATTATTATTATAAACATATAAAACTAATTTCTTTTTTTATTTCTAACTTTTAGTGAATGACGTCAAAAGATTTCTTCCATCTGAAGATTCCATCAGTAGTCATGGTGACAAGGTGGTCATGTCATCTAAAGTGAGTTTGGATTTTTTTTTAAGATATATTTTTCATTGGTATAAAAATAAAATAAAAGAATAATTACAAAAAAAACTTCATATACTTTTATTTGAGAAATCATAATTTTCCTATGATTAACAAGAAAAAAATTAAATTAGATAAAAATATAATTTATCCTTGTATATATATATATATATATATATATATATATATATATATATATCTTATAAATTTCATTTCACTCAAACACAATTCCTCTTAATATTTTTCTACATTGATACCAATCTATAATTATATTATTTTACAAATCTAAAATATTATTCTTTATTAAAAAATATTGAGAGCTTTATGGACACAAAAGTGAATTTTTCACAAATAAAAAGATGAAAAAAAAACAGAACTAAATTTGATCAAATTGTAATTTTCTCATTGTTAAAAAACTGGACAACAATCACAATAATCTTGAGAGAAAAAAAAACATCTTCACATCACCATGGCACTGCAAACCTATTAAAGAACATGAGAAAAAAAAGCATAAATAAATAAATAACTCACAAAAAATAAATCTATAACTCTAGAAAAATAAATAAACAAAAAAACTAAAATGCACTATGTCTACATTATTAGATCCAGGGTTATGTGCGTGTTTATATTGTGTTATAAAATATATTTTTCTTGAAATTATATCAAAATAACTTTTTTATATTTTTTAACATAAACATATCAAAACTATTAAAATTACTGGAAAAAAAACTAATTTAATTTTTTTATACAACACAAATTCAACAGTAGAAACAAAAGTGGCACATAAATGACTAATAATATGAATGTGGATTTTTGATCGGCATGTGATGATATTAGGATGGAAAACTTAAAGTTAATGGGTCCCTCAATGCTATAAATTACATTGATTAGGAGCTAAGAAACATTCCAACTCTCCAATTAGCATCATTGTGTGTAACTTTCATTTCAACTTTTTTTGTACAATAAAGTTTAATTTATTCTTCTCTTTTTTACCTTTTTAATAAAAAAAAACTCGAAGTTCATTGGAGGAGCACAATTGATTTAACGTCATCAAAATCATGAAATTTTTTTTTAAATATAGATATCTAGGTCAACTTTTTATGTATTTTTGATTAATCCTGCAACTCCTAGAGTGATCAATCAATTATCAACCTCCAGTAACTCCGAGGATTATAAGGTAAGTATTGAATTGATGACTTCTAAAAAACAAATTAGGGTGAGTTTTTTTAAGCTATTTTCATTATAGATAAGATTTTAAATTAATATTCAATGTAACAAAAAATATAACATTATAATAAATACATTCCACAATATTATAAAAAGCTTGGGAAAATAATAAATGTGTTTAATAAAATTGATTAGAAAATATAAGAACTAATTGTTAGCAATGATCAAAGATTCAAGTGAAAAGTTGATATTCTTTACGTAAATATTTTATCTCAACTATCGTTTTTATTTTATATATATATATATATATATATATATTTTATCTTCGAGATTAATTGGACTCGATAAGCATATGTGATTAATGTACACCCACGGGTACCTCGAAACATTTAATTGGACGTTTGCTTGCACTTCAGGCCAGGCGTTGACCACGATGACTGGGCTGTGTATATCAAACTGCAAAATTTTGAAATTCTCCAAGTTCCATTGAATCATAGCATGCAAATACACTTTGATAATGTATACAATGCATGATAGGGTCAACCTTATCAATTTTGTTTTATTTTATCTGGAGCAGTCGGTGTATCTCGTTTTATTTTTTAAAAAAAAATATAATAAATTATGATAGATTTTACCTCTTGCTCGAAATCTTAATTATTTTTCGAAAATTCTGTTTAAATTCTCAATGAAACACCCTAATTTCATTTTAGTTTTTTTTTAAAATATTATTTCATTTTACTATATCAATTATTATTTTAAATCTGATTGTTCTGAGATTTTACGAGGAAATCTCTTTTTGCGAAACAACTTATGGCAAAGATATTGAAATTAGTTGGATATGAATTCAAATCATGCTGCTCGAAAAACGTCTTAAACATTCTTCTTGTTTTTGATTGATTAATGGTAAACACCAACCCTGATAAACATAAAACAGGGAAGGAAGCTTTGGCTTCTGAAAGAATACAATAATATAAGAAAGAACTCAACTCGTCCGAAAATATAAAAGCAGCCAACAGTTGAAATAGAACTAGTTTATGCATTATGTCCTGATCTAAAATGTCTCCTATACAGTGCTGGGTGCATGCAAGAGAAGATGGAAGGCCTATGCTTTTTGGGTTTGGTGCCAAAGATGAACGACCGCAAAGGAACTCGAGATCGACTCACTGAGTGTGGCAGCTGGATATTCTGACGGTTCTTTGATCCGGCAAGGTTGAACTCCTCGTTCAATTTTGCCAATGTTCTTTCAATTTCAAGCTGGAGTGTCGTTATGTGATCTAAACCTGCCTGTAATTCATCCGCAACCTTGTTGTTTTCCTGTTTCATGTTCAAAACCTCACCCTGGAACTTGGCAGCTTGATAGCTTGTAAACTTGAACTCGTCATCCTCAGCACTTTCCTTCAGAGCAGCCGTTATTTCTTCTTGAATGTCGCACAGGGATGAAAATCTGCCCTTCACTTCATCTTTCAGCTGCATGCTTTTCTCCAGCCAGACCGTCAGTTCTGTGTGAATCTCTCTGAGGTAATTGTATAGTGGTTTCGCGTCCGATTTCAGAGAATATTTTGCATTGCTGCTTCCATCTTCTATCCTTTTCTTTTCCTCTAACTTGAGCAGCTCGG